>CM019149.1:77912497-78615987 GCA_009733165.1 Naja naja
ATGTACTACGGACAGTCACTCATGCACTCATCACTTCCTGAATCGACTGCACACGCTCTCTACATGGGACTGCCCTTATGGACCACCGGAGGTTGCAGCTGGTGCAGAATGCAGCCGTGTGGGCTGTGATGGGGCGCCCCGACCTCCCATGTTACACCCCTCGCGCACCTGCATTGGTTGCTGATTGCCTTCTGGGTGAGATTCAAGGTATTAGTAACAACATATAAAGTCCTACATGGCTTGGGTTCGGGGTACTTGCGGGAGCGTCTCCTGCCAGCATCACGCTCTGATCACCCTGTACACTCCCACAGGCAGGGCCTCCTTGGGGTACCATCAGCCAGACATTGTCGGCTGGTGGTGCCCGGGGGTAGGGCCTTCTCTGTGGGAGCACCCACCCTGTGGAACCAGCTCCCCTTGGGCCTTTGTTTGGCCCCTGATCTCCATGCCTTCCGCTGTGACCTGAAGACCTGGCTCTTTCAGCAGGCCGGTCTGGACTGAACCAAGGGTGGGGGCGTTGTTTTAGAGTAATTTGTAATTGAATTTGAATTGTTTTTACTATAAGGCTTGTAATGTTTAATTACTTTTTATGTAAATTATTGTGTTGTGTTTTTATTGTAAGCCGCCCTGAGTCCTTAGGGAGAGAGGGCAGCATACAAGTCTAATAATAATAATAATAATAATAATAATAATAATTATTATTATTATTATTATTATTATTATTGGACCCATGTCCCTCCTGGCTGGTTTATGCCACTCGGGAGGTTACACAAGGCTGGCTCCAGGCAGTTGTCAATGCTTCTTTGAGTGAGGGATCCTTCCCCTCCGCCTTAAAGAGGCAGTGGTGAGGCCCATCCTCAAGAAGTCTGCTGTAGACCCGGCTATTTTGAATAACTTTCATTCCATCTCCAACCTCCGCTTCATTGTGAAGGTTGTTGAGAGCATGGTGGCCCGGCAGCTCCTGATGTTCCTGGAGGAAACTGATTATCTGGACCCGTATCAATCGGGTTTCAGGCCCGGGTGCAGCATGGAGACAGCATTGGTCACGCTGGTGGATGATCTCTGGAGGGCTCGGGACAGAGGTTATTCCTCTGTCCTGGTCCTATTAGATCTCTCAGCGGTTTTTGATACCATCGACTATGGTATCTTACTGCGATGCCTTGAGGGGTTGAGAATGGGAGGCACTGTTTTACTGTGGTTTTCCTCCTACCTCTCAGGTCGTTCGCAGTCGGTGTTGGCAGTGGGGTGGAGATCAACCCCGAGGCCCCTCCTTTGTGGGGTGCCCCAGGGGTTGGTTCTTTCTCCCTTCCTGTTCAACATCTATATGAGATCATCTGTGGTTTTGGGGTGAGGTACCATCAGTATGCTGATGATACCCAGCTTTTTATCTCCACCCCAAATCAACCCAGCGATGCCCTCAACATGATGTCCTGGTGCCTGGAAGTGGGATGGATCTGGATGGGGAGAAACAGGCTTCGACTCAACCCAGCCAAGACCGAGTGGCTGTATGTACCGGCATCTCGGGTTATCCAGGATATTCCTTCTTTAGTTATGGGGGGAGAGGTGTTACACCCTGTAGATAGGGTACGCAACTTGGGTGTCCTCCTGGATGCATGGCTCAGTTTGGAGGAATAGGTGGGAGCCGTGACCAGGGGGGCATTTGCCCAGGTTCACCTGGTGCGCCAGTTGCGCCCTATCTGGACCAAGATGCCTTATGTATGGTTACTCATGTGCTCGTTACCTCCCGTGTAGACTACTGCAATGCTCTCTACATGGGGCTGCCCTGGACCACCGGAGGCTTCAACTGGTGCAGAATGTGGCCGCGCGGGTTGTGATGGGAGTATCCCGATACTCCCATATTACACCTCTCCTGCATGAACTGCATGGTTGCCGGTTGCCCTCCGGGTGAGATTCAAGGTGCTGGTAATCACCTATAAAGCCCTATATGGCGTAGGGCCGGGGTATTTGTGGGAACATCTACTGCCAATAACGACTGCCCAGCGTCCCATGCGCTCCCACAGAAAGGGCTTCCTCAGGGTGCCGTCAGCCAGACAGTGTCGGCTGGCGACCCCCAGGGGGAGAGCCTTCTCTGTGGGAGCGCCCACCCTGTGGAATCAGCTGCCCTTGGAGCTGCGGATGGCCCCTGACCTTCGATCCTTCCGTTGCGACCTGAAGACATGGCTATTTCAACAGGCCGACCTGGACTGAGGGGGGGGGGTTATTGGTTTTATTAGTGTATATTGGGTGTTGCTGGTTTTAATTAATGTTTTATGGGATTTCTATTTAATATTTTTTTTAATTTTAAAATTTTGTATTGTATGCTTTTTATTGTTGTGAGCCACTCTGAGTCCTTCGGGAGATAGGGCGGCATATAAATCCAATAAATAAATAAACAAACAAACAAACAAACAATAAATTGCCTTCCTTCCCAATCCTCTGTAACAGCTCAAAGGTATAAAGATGACAGGGGTTGTGTTATATAGACATAGTGAAAACACGGAGACCGAACAAGCAGTCTTATTCCCATATTCATCAGTCATTCAGCTACTTACCAGATGTGGGATCCCCATCAGTTAACATAATAACTAAAGAGGCACTTCTTTCAGGTACAGATTTTGCTTCATGAGCTTTATTCAGCATTTCAATGCCAGTCAGTAAACCACCATTAAGATCTGTTGCTACAATATGAAAGCAGGAGTTCAGTTTTTCAGCATACTAAAACAGAGATTCAAATCTTTTCAATGTAATGTTTTATTTCATCTTATTTCTTAATATAGCCATTTTATATTATTCTAATATATGAGTTTAATTTTACTCAAACTTTTTTTCTTTTACTTACATCCTAAGTCTTTTATCTGGCTAATAAATTCCTTGGATTGATTCACATTCTCCGGAGTAGCTTGGATTAAGTTATCTTTCCATGTTGAAACTGAACCTTCAAACAGGATGATATTGAAGTGATCTTCTTCTTTTAAGTCTTCTACTATTTTTGTGAAGGCTTCCTTTGCCTAGAATTATTTTTAAAAAAAATCTAATAAAATGGAACAAATTCTTTTGTATTTGAGAGATCTCTCAACTCTCAACAAAGGACCTCTGCTGCATAAGCCAATTGGGCTATTCCAGAGGTTATATTGCTATGATCTTTTCTTCCCAGTTACAATTTGTTAGCCCATTGAAAATAATCAAGTTTTCTACTTTAATGATTAGTTAGATTGTGTAGTTCCCTACTTGCAGTAGCCAGTATTTTGTTTGGTGGGAATTTGACTCCTTAAATATTTGGATGGTAAGGAAAGCTGTTATATAGCAGAAGCTATCAGCTCCTTGTCCTAATGTTATGCCCATGTGTCTTGCTATTGTCACCCACATTATATGCTGCTGACAGATCCTTTGAATGATATTTGTTTGCTCAAAGTATTCAACTGTTTAACCCAAGGTTACATGCTTTAAGGTTGACTCAGCCTTCCATCCTTCCAAACTGGGTAAAATGAGGACCCAGATTGTTGGGGGCAATTTGCTGACTCCGTAAACTGCTTAGAAAGGGTTGTAAAGCACTGTGAAGTGGTATATAAGTCTAAGTGCTATTGCTATTTAAAAACAAATATTTACTGAGGGAAAAAAATCACCCTTTTTTGCGAAAGGTAGACACATCACACTAAGGCAATACTTCTTTGTCTTAACCATGGTCAAAAAATAAGTAATATTGTACAGCAAGCAGGCTTTACACTATTATCCTGAATTATCAATATTAAATTTAATACATAATTCACATACATTGGCTAAGTCTTTTCTGATTTAACTGAGATTTTGCCTTTCTCCAATGAAATTGTATGATTGAGGTAATATGAAATTTTAGAGATTTCATAATACCTGATTTTTTTATAAATGATAATTTCTTAACATTTTAGTCTTTTAAAAAATTATTATTATTTTAAATTTTATCTATTTTCAATAATTTGGTGACTCTTTATATAGTTCATGAACAGATTTGTTCATGGCTAACATGCAGACTGATCATTTCAAAGTTAAACTTCTGCCTCAACGAATATCCTTCCATATTCAGTTTCATCATTTTCTATCCTCACCCTAGTTGTCAATGTAATGGTCAAGCTTGCTGATGTCCCACATTTCATTCTAATGCTCAAGTGTTTTATTTACTCAGGATCCACCTGAAAAGATATTCTATATGACTTTGGAGCTAAGTAAACATATGACCAACATATTCAAAAGATAACGTAGCTGAAAGTTTTAGGATGAAGCGGTAGATTTCAATTACATTATTAAATACTTCCAAAATTACAATAATACATATTTTACTATATATTATTTCTTTCAAGGCAGAAATAATTTGGAGTGAAAGATTGTAGGACCTGATTTTATCTGCTGTACAAGTTATCATTCTTCTAGCAATATTACAAGAATTTGTGTTGCTTACTTACTTGCTGAATTTTCTGTCCATACATGGAACCACTGACATCAATTACAAAGGCAACATTCTTAGGTAAACGTTCCAGGATTTTTGGTGCAAAAAAGTGTACAAAGTATCCATTTACTACCTAAAAAACATTGATAAGGATAGTATTCATGTGTGGTAAGGTTTTGTTTGGATTGGTTTTTGTGCTGGTATACTAGTTCAAATGTGAAACAACTAGTTACCTGTAAATTATTAGGAGAATCTCGGTTCACATCATACTTAATGACAAAATCTCCTTGTAGCAGAGTAGTTGTACAATTGTCACAGGTTCGTTGTTGTTCAATAGTAGGATTGAATGATACATGGCCCTTAAGAAAGAAGAATTCTTCATCTTAGATTTCAGCAAATGAAGAAAGCAGATTCTGCAGAAGTTTTACTTTTATTTAGAGATCCAGGATAATGACCCATACTATTTCTCAGTATATTTTCTGTAGTTTATATTCAAAGATTACTTCCAAACATGCTTTATCAATCTAGAGGCCTATCTTGTCCTTACTGTACATGCAGAATTTCTGAGGAAGCCTTGGGAGATTTTAAAAGGAATATTTAGAATGGGGTCAGCAATTCCTGGATAACCACAAGTTGCTATCGAAATTCAGTTGTGGCAGATTTTGAATTATTAAATGTTGGAAGTTCCAAAATTGCATGCATCAGCTGCAGATGTAGGAACAATAAATGCAAAAAAGCTAGCAGTGGAACATTGCATTTTTATCACCTTTTCTTGTCTAAGAAAACATATTCTGCATATCTTACTTTGCATTGCCTCTTACTAGCTACACTTATATGGTCAGGATTATTTCATTCATTCATTCATTGTATTTGTATGATGATATTTATTACTTTTATTTCCTCCTTCATTGAATTTATGTGTTGCTTTTTCCATAATGATGGATGCACCACACCAGTTCTACGCTGTTAGGCATGATTTATGTTCTGCAATAAAGAATCTATTGGATTTTCATTCATACTAGCTTCCAGATTCCTTTCTAGCAAACCAAGTCAAAAGGAGGAAGGTTTTGACTGTCTGATCGTTGTGCGCTATTTGGAAGCCACTGACATCACTGCACATGATTTGGCACTAAGCATATATTGCTTATCCCCTCCCCTGCCCCAAGAATGTTGTGTTGGCCAAGAGCAGAGAATAATTTATGTTTAGGAAGAAAAAGAGTTTGTCAGTCTGCAAAGCAGGCAGAAAGCCCATGAGCAATTCAGCAAGGTGATCTGACTCGATGGAACTGTTGTATTACAGAAACTATAGAAAAATCTTCTAATAAAAATGCCGCTGTGGTACTTCACATTCTGGAAGAACCAAGGCCAACAGAAACAGGAAAGAAGCAAGAAAACAGTCATGGGTCATCCAAAGATGTTTTTTCAAAAGGCAACTGGACTTTGTTTCTCTTTGGAGGTGTTTTCCCTTGAAGACGTTTCGCTTGTTGGATGAGAAGCGAAACATCTTCAAGGAAAAAGAAAGTCCAGTTGCGTTTTGAAAAGCACCTTTAGGACAATTATGACCTGGATGACTGAGAATCTCCATAGACATCTAGTCATGGGTCACCTTTCTATAAAAGCAAGTGATCCCTTACTAGATTATACTGGGAAAAGAAATGTGGTGTAAACTTCAGAAGCTATTCAGTACCACAGCATGACTTCTCTCAAGTGTCTATGATACTACATTAAACAATGTAATTACATTACATTTAAGTCATTAAGCTAATGGCTTAAACTCCCAAATGCATTATTCATAGGAATTCTTTTCCGGAACTTGGAAGCTAAAATGTAGAGGAAAGTTCTCATTACCTAATAACTATAATTTCTGAAGATTTTTCATTTACTTTCTAAAAGAGCAAAAGAGTCCTGTAAAGATAAACAGAGTGTTTTGGGTTTTTTTGCAAGAGTGAGTAATGTATCTAGAAGAAAGCCTAACACTGTACACTTACTAGTGGGAGTAAAAACACAGGAAAGGAAGTTGAGAAGTAGCTGAAAAGAAAAAGGATAAAGCATGAAAATATAGTTCCCAATATCCCACAACAAAACAATGTGGCAAAGAGGAAAACCAGAATCTAATGCAAATGACCAGAAGCATGATTCTCCATGATGGACTAACAAAGTAATATTGGGAAGAAGTAGAAATGTTTGCAACTTCCAGTACAATCTACACATAAAAGACAAAGATGAATCATGGTATAAGACCAAACCAATGTGAAGCACATTAAGTGTTGGAATTCAAGGTGTATGTATATATTTAATACCTCTCATATAACTATTCTTTTCACTCTGCAATGTAACATACTTAAGATAAATAGACACAAGAGATATATCATGCCAGCATTCTATTAAAATATATAGTGAGGCATATTTTGATGAAGACAAGGACTGAATATTGAGATTTCATTTAGAAATGCCAAGATTAAAAACAATAGTGCAGCTTTCATAGCAAGAAGAAATTATTGAACCTTCGTAATAAAGAAGAAATGGAAGTGATGCCATAAGCAGAAACAAAGGCCATTAGAGACAGTCCCCCAACCATAGATAAGATACTCAACTCAACAAGGCAATGCCTTCTAAATGATTTCTCTTCTAGCCGAAGAGGAAGATATACTAGATTCCTCCACAAGGAACCACACTGGAGGGAAGACAAATAGTTAAGTGCTGGTAGAAAAGATATTGATTTTTTTTTTACAAGAAAACAAAGATTTTCAGAGAGGAACGAAAAGAGAGGAAGTTCTTTGGATACAAACTGGTCTTTGCAATTAATATGATAAAGAAGACAATACAATGTCTAACTCTATAAGATGAGATGGGTTGCCAAGAGATACTCCCCAAAACATGGCAAAGATTACAATGGAATCTCTATACCAGCGGTGAAACACACTTTCATAATAACATTCTTCACTAGTTTAATTTAGCTAATTAAATGTCTCAAAGAACTCAGAGCAGCTTAAACAGGAATGTTGCTCAATACCTATATGTAAAGACCACTTTCTTATATGATGGAAGACATATATATATATAAAAGCCACCATGATACAAATAACTTGAAAAAGAAAGACTGGTGTAAGTTATAGAAGAGTGTCCATGGATTCAAACATGCAATGTTTGGAAGCAATAGCTTGGAATGGCTTAGAATGAAAGACTGAATCACATGTTTTTTAAGGAGCAGACTTAATCCTTGCCTATATACCACATGCGAGAATGAGAAATACACATTGACTTTGTTGTTTCTCTGTATACACATTCTTTTTATCTCCCTCAAATTTTAAAAAAATACTGTAAAGCAGAAACACTTTGAAAGTGGGAAGATTAGACGTGATAAGGCTTAAATATTTAATAATAATATTTTCAATATTATTATTTGGGTTCAGCCCCACCTACTTTTTTGAGCCTTCACTTATTTTTTCATTCTGACCCACCTCTTTTTGTAAGAGCAGCTTTTTAGCTATTCTAAGAAAATATTGCCTATTCCTGATATAGGGAAATGCTTGGGAACTACTTTCACTTGTGAAGTATCCTCAAATAATGTTGTGCCTGTATCTTTGATTGTGGTTGCCCTGGGCCATGTCTCACTTAGAGCCCTGACTGGGGACAAAATGATACGCGTTCTGTGAAGCAAATAGATTACTTTTAAAAAATATATTCAAGGGGTCATTCTTTATTTTCTTTACTAGCCTGCCTTGGTGGTACAGGCTGTTAAATGCCTAGCACTTAGATTCACTTAGTTCCAGCTGCCTGCAATTAGTGTAGGCTCGAATCCCACCAGGCTCAAGGTTGACTCAGCCTTCCATCCTCTCGGGGTAGGTAAATTGAGGATCCAAGATTGTTGGGGGCAATAAGCTGACTTTGTAAAAATGCCGCTTAGTAATAAGCAGGCATATACAATGGAATGAAGGCTATTGCTGAGCACATTGGGTTGTATCCCAAAAATTGTAAGCTGCCCTGAGTCTTCGGAGAAGGGCGGCATATAAATGTAATTAAAATAAAATAAATAAAATAAAATAAACTTCTGGATAGTCTCATAAGGCATGTCACCATTGTAATTTTTGCTTCTTGCTTGTGAATCTTCTATACTTACTTGCAACCAGGGGCTTCTTCTGTACTTACTGCAGGGGAAATCTCCAGCCAAGGTTGTAACCATGATCATGGCAGATAGCCATGCTTCCAACTAGTTATAGTTAATCCTCAGTTAACAATGGTAATTGTGGCTGGGATTCCCAAAACACTTAGCGACAAAAATCCTGGCAGTCCCCATTGTCATCCCATGGTCATGAGGCAAGGATTACCTGTGTATGAATCACTCTTCAAGATTCTATTACCAGACATACCTTTTTTCCTGAAAAAGACTTTTTCACAACTGGTAGCAGTTCGTTGTTCAGGAATGTCCCTTCAACTTCAAGTTCACTGATGCCTTGAGGCTCAAAGATGTTTGCTTCAATCTATAACATTGATTTAAAATTACGTTGACATTAGCAAGACTGAGAAAAAAAATCAGATAGACCAGTAATGTAAAGTGTAAACAAAGCATTAAAAACAATTAATTTCATAGTTATTTATACATTTGTTTCCAAATTAATAGTTCTGAGCATAATTCACAAACTTTTCCAAAAAATACTACAAGATAAAGTGACAATACATTTGATTGTACCTCAAATTTATTGACAAGCTGTTTTGGATTTACTTTGATAAACATCTCATATTTTCCAAACTTTCGCTTCAAGAGTTCTTCATAAACCAATTTAAAAGTTACTTTGCTGGATGATGCAATGTTGACCGAAACACTGAATTTCTCTGTTTTTCTTCCAGCAGCCCTGCACATGTTAAACACAGTAAGGTAAGATTCATAAGATTCAAGATAGCCATAAAAAGATGATTACATATCCTCATGCTCATAGCCCACCATTTAATACTTCCATTTCACTTTGTTCATTTATTTAGCATCTGTTTATTGAATAAATACTTAGGACAGGAAATGAAATAAGGAAACAAATTTGGTTTGACCTCACATACTTACTTCACAAGCCCTGCAGTCTGGCCCCTTGAAACTGCTTGTTGATACTGCTTTTGGGCAACTTCTTTCTCCTTTATGATTCCAGGATAAGTGACACCATCAATTGTCCTATTAAAGGATACATCAGATATGTGAATATATGTGCAAAGATGTCTTGTGGGGCTTTTTCTTCAGTTCATCAAGTAAAGGAGATATTTGAGAGATATAATGAGGAGGCTGGAAGAATGCTGCCTCTGTAGGCAGCATACAGAAAACATAATGAAGAAAGATGAAGGATATTCTCTGGATATTGCAGAGCAGATTGGTAAAAACTCTACCCAGAGGGCAAGTCTATTTCAGAGGAGCTTATGCAACAGGAGACCATATTTTGGATGATCTTTAAAAAGAATGAAGGTAAGAATAATGCTGTGATGGAATCAATTATCTAGACTGGTAAGAACAGAGAGGTTATGAGAGAGGCCTTGGTTTTAGATTTCCGATTTTGTGCACATAGTTGGATTAGGTGGCTACAACGTAATCTGTAACTGTATCTTCATGGTAGTTATTCTGCTAACAGTATCTGAATGGCTTAATTATTGCTAGACTGATCTCCAAAGTATAGAGAAATAAGAAAATTATGTACATACAAGGTAAAGTTGGTAATAAAGGCTGTTTTGGGAAGCTCCACATCAAATTGAGCTTCCTTGGACACATTGCCACGATTCACAGCTCGACTAGTGATAACATTACGGGAAAACCTGGAAGTAACACTGCAGTCAATTTTCACCCAGTAGATTTCTATGGCTTGGGTGTGCTAGAGAGAAAAAAAGTCACATGGTTATACAGAAATGTTCTGCTAATATACATTCCTTTTATTTTTTTAAATGAAATCAAAAGGCCACATCTAGAAAATTATATGTTGGGGGAAACTGATTTCTGAAGAAATAAATATAACTTTTGAGCTGAGTAAATGATTTCTTTAAGCCCAGCAATGAAGATACAAATGACTAAGAGAAAATATTTCTATTTCATATGTGCCATCTAAACTTAATGATCAGCATTCTAAATGAAAGGTTACTTACCACATCAGTGGCACTTCTCTTCTACAAATAAACAGTGAAAAAAAGGGATTAATTATTGCCAAACAACAGATGCTGTAGCCTACTAAATATGCTGCATAGTAGTTGTATATTATTCCACATTTCTTTGCATTTTAAGTGAGAGCATCACAATAAATGAGAGCTTCCAAAAGATGAAGTCTGAATAGTCAGCATGCATAACCTTGGCTGGGTTCTTACCAAACAAATCCCTACCAGTTTACTAACCTGAATAATTTGGAAACATTACTTACATAAACAGAAAATAAAAAACACCTGGAAAATATGCCATAAATTACCATACTAACTAAGATAAATACTTTTACCTAATACAGTTTTCTACCATTCCTCAGAGGCATAACTGTGGAGCTGCCTCAGTTCAATTTTAGGTAAGATAGGTATAAAAACAGGTGTGGTGGATAGCTCTCTCCTGTATGTAATGTATATATGTATATATGTTTGTAGTATTTATGTATATACAATCATGAATCCATGTTTCAAATACCCCACGATCACACATACACAGACACGGGTACTCCTTGCTTTATCTGCTTTATTTTTTTCTTAATTCAGTGTCTTCCCCCCAAAAAATTACTGAAATGCACAACATGATAGACAGCATCTAGATCCAAAGAAGGCAAATCAAGTTTGGGTACTGTTAGATTTGCATGAAGAGTCAGACGTGGAGTGCTTCAGTGAAGAGTTTATTAGTGACTACAGCTCATAACAGACCCGATTTGGCTGGTCTGCGCTGCTACTTATAGCCAGCAGCGCAGTTGCCAGCCAATCAGAGTGCAGGGTTTTCCGCACTTTTTAAACCAATCATTTCTGACATTTTACAAGAACAGTTCAAACTTAACCAATGACATTCAAACCTGCATACATAACACCTCCCACTAGGTTCAGTCCATACTCAAACCCCAACTTATCTAATGTATTCTTTTAAATAGGTGGGCTCTTGCGTGTACGTTGAGACCTTCGTGGTTCAGAGGTTTTAACGTTCTCACCCAGTGAGAGGGGAAATGTGTCTGTTGACATTTCCCTAGTTGGACTTCCTGTGAAAGAAGACCCTGTTTGATTGTTAGAATCTGGTCTCTCCTCCCAACCTATCTCCAGCCCAATGTCAGCACCCAAGTCAGGTAGTGATGTGCAATCTTCCACTTGTAAGGATGGATTTTGTTATGTATGTAGGTTTAAATGTTATTGGTTTATTTGAACTGGTCTTGTAAAATGTCAAATGGTATTGGTTTAAATAGTGCGGGAAGAAACCCTGCACTCCCATTGGCTAGCAGCTACGGCTGCAGGCTATAAGAAGCAGCCGTAGCCTTACCGGACGGGTCCATTCGAGCTGTTGTCATTAATAAAGCCTTTGCTGGAACTCCTCGGCGTCTGACTCTTCATGCAAACTTAACACTGGCGGCGAAGGTGGGATTTCCCTGAAGAGAAGGCGGCCGCGACGAACAAGCAACAGAGTGAGATGGCTGCGCTGAACACCCCCAGCACCGTTCGATCCGGCGACGGAAACTGGGAATCGTATGCAGACCGGTTCCACATGTTCCTGGAAGGGACGATCTCGCCGGCATCCCGAGAGGCGGAAGAGGGCGGTCTTTCTCACACACTGCGGTCCGGCAGTCTTCAAAATGGCGAAGGCGTTGGCGGGAGCAGCGGAATTGAAGGTAATGGAATGGCCGAATTAGAAAGACTTTTAAGAGCCCATTCGCCCCACAAGTATCGTGCCTCATTAAGAACACGAATTTTACCGTCGGGATCAAGGGGATAGCGAGAGTGTTAATGACTTCGTGGCAAGCTTAAGGGACATTGGGGTGCTTGTGACTTTACCAACGTAGAAGAGGCCATGCGTGTCGGTTTGTTTTGGGCCTTAAAGATAAGATCTTACAAAGCAAACTGTTAATGAAACCAAAAATCACGCTTAAAGAGGCTATTGAAGAGGCTGTTTCAGCAGAAGCCACCAAGTCCTCAGCTGCGGCCATGAAAAAGATTAACAAGGCCTCGAGCCAGGCCTCAAGCCATTCTGATGGGGAAAAATCCTCAACAACTCATTGCAAACAAATAGACTCTGATTCGGATAGCAGTGAGGAAGAAGAGGGGATTTTTAAGCTCAGAATGGAGAAGAAAAGAAAAGACTCTGAGAAAAACAGGCAAGGATTCTATTGCAGAGGATGTGGGGGGGGCCACCCCCGCACTGAATGCAAGTTCTTTGACTCCATTTGCCTACGTTGTGAGAAGCGGGTCATATAGCCAGAGTCTGCAAATCATCCAGAACTCCACCATTTAGGAAGAAATTTCCTGAGGAAGATTTTAAGCCCAACAATTTAATTGGAAAAATGGGGCGAAATTTAAAAGCAAATGGCAAGAGTGAAACTCACCAAACAATAACCATTGGTCATTCTTCACATTTAAATAGCAGAAAAGTACATGTGAAGGTGTTTATTGAAGGGAGACCGTGCCACATGGAAGTGGACTCAGGCTCTTATTTATCTATGGTGTCATGGGACACTATACACAGACTCTTTCCAAAAATTCAGAAAAAACATTTCCAGAAGCAAGCACTGACCCTCAAAGACTACCAAGGGAACAAGATTCCAGTAGTTGGAGCGAGGGAATTCAACGTGCAGTTTAAAGGCCACACCAAACGTTTGCCACTGACCATCGTGGACAAGGATCGCCCAAGTTTGCTGGGACTTGAGTGGTTCAAGCCACTTGGCATCGAGGTGACTGGCATCCATCACGTGAGCAGTTCTGACTGGGAAGAGTCCTTGAAGTCTGAGTTTCCAGAGGTCTTCAGCGAAGGACTGGGCAAGTATATGGGGACCCCTATTGCTTTCAGTTTAGACCCCAAGGTGCCCCCAATTCGTTTAAAGCCCAGGAGGGTTCCATTTGCTTTAAAGGAAAAAATTGATGCACAATTAGATAAGCTCATCGCCCAAGGGGTTTTGGAACCTACTGACCACTCCAGATGGGAAACACCCATAGTCACACCAGTCAAGGCTGATGGGTCAGTGAGAATCTGTGGTGACTACAAGGGGACACTTAACCATGCGCTGCAGCAGAGCGCATACCCTGTACCTGTTGTGCATCATCTGCTCCATTCCCTTGGCAGGGGTACAGTATTTGCTAAACTGGACTTAGCTCAGGCATATCAACAATTAACAGTTGATGATGCCACTGCAGAGGCACAAACAATTGTGACTCATAGAGGTGCCTTCAAATGTAAAAGACTACAATTTGGAGTAAGCGTGGCACCTGGCATTTTCAAAGTCTTATGGAAAGAATGTTGCAAGGACTGCCAGGGGTAGTGCCTTATTTTGATGATGTGTTAATCTCTGCTGAGAATGACACTCAGCTTCAAGAGAGACTCAGAGAAGTCCTTACCAGATTCAGAAAAGCAGGTTTGAAAGTCAAGGAAGACAAATGCACTCTCAAAACAGACAGAGTTGAGTTCCTGGGGTACATGATTGATAAACAGGGCATCCACCCCACTGATGCCAAGGTTAAAGCGATCAAGGAAGCCCCTAAACCTCGTTGCAAGTCAGATCTGCAAGCCTTCCTTGGCCTTATTAACTTTTACCACATGTTTCTACCTCACAAAGCATCTATTGCTGAACCCTTACATCGTTTACTTGATAAGAAGGCTGCTTGGATCTGGGGCGGAAGGAACAGTCAGCATTTAACAGTATTAAGAGACTAATCACGTCTGATGCTGTGTTGATTCAATTCTCTGAGAATTTGCCTGTTGTTCTGACTTGTGATGCATCCCCTTTTGGAGTGGGAGGGGTTTTGAGCCACAGGCTTCCCAATGGCCGGGAAGCCCCAATTGCATTTACTCTCGCACGCTGTCCAAAGCAGAGAGGAACTACAGCCAATTGGACAAGGAGGCCTTAGCAGTTGTTGCAGCTGTTAAGAAATTTCATGAATATCTGTATGGCAGGTCATTCACCATTGTTACAGATCACAAACCTTTGCTTGGCATCGTGGCAGGAGACAAACCTACACCTATTATCCTGTCACCAAGAATGCTGAGGTGGACTGAATTTCTTGCAGCCTACTCCTACAAACTGATTCACAGGCCTGGCAAGGACATTGGACATGCTGATGCACTGAGTCGTTGCCCACTACCTTGCCACAAGGAGGACTTTGAACTTGAGACTCACACCTTTTCCTGGAGACCGTTGCTAAGCTTCCAGTCCATGCTGCTGAGATTGCCAGAGAATCTGCCAAAGATGCTGTGTTGGCACCTGTTATGGGCTGGATTAAGAAAGGTTGGCCTCTTCAAGATCTACCTCACTTTGCCCAACCTTTCAAATCCAGGCAAACTGAATTATCTGTATTAAGAGGATGTATTTTGTGGGGTAACAGGGTGGTTATTCCTGCAAAACTGCAAAGAGAGGTTTTGGAAATGTTACATGAGGGTCATCCTGGTATTGTAAGGATGAAGGGATTGGCCAGGAGTTATGTATGGTGGCCAGGTATTGACAAAATGGTTGAAAACTGGGTTGCCTCTTGTCCCAATTGCCAGGTAGTCAGGCCTGCCCCACCTCACGCCCCCACACAGGAATGGGAATGTCCTAGGGGCCCATGGTCTAGAATCCACATTGATTTTGCAGGCCCTACAAGAGGGCACACGTTTCTAGTAATTGTAGATGCATACTCCAAATGGCTAGAGGTTATTCTCATGACTTCTACTACTACTGAGGCTGTTATCAAGCAGCTCAAAAGCTCTTTGTAACCCATGGGTTACCAGATGTCCTTGTCTCTGACAATGGCCCTCAATTCACGTCTAACATTTTTGAATCCTTTCTAGCTCAACAGGGCATCAGACATGCCCTCACAGCCCCTGGCACCCTTCGGCCAACGGCCGGGCTGAACGTATGGTACGCTTTACCAAAGAAAAGCTTCAGCAGCTGGGTCCTGGGGACATCACTGAGAAGCTTGAAAAGCTTCTTAGTGTTCAGCACATCACTCCTAGCCCATCAACTAACTTGTCCCCAGCAGAGTTGTTAATGGGCAGGAAACTTAGGTCTTCCCTTGACCGACTTCATCCCACTTATGCACCCAATACACCACTGGATTCCACTTCCAAAGTTCGTTCTTTTAGTGTGGGAGATTCTGTCTATGCTAGGAACCTTACAGGTGAACCTTTGTGGATTCCTGCTGAAATAACTCACATCACTGGCCCTCTTTCTTACAGGGTTCAAACAGAGGATGGCCTCCTCTGGAGCAGGCACATTGACCAACTTAGATCCCGGCCCTCAGGAACATCGCCCCGTCTCTCTCTAGGTCCCTCATCTGATGTCTCTTCTAGGGGGGAAGGGGAGGAACAGGAGGAATATCAGCAAACAGGAATCAACCCTATGTGTAACGAGCCATTGCGACAGGAACCATCCCGAACCCTGTCACAATGCCAAGATCCATCCTTAGAAGTAGAGTCATTACGACAGGAACCATCCCGAACCCTGTCACAATGCCTAGATCCATCCTTAGAAGTGGAAGATTGTACATCACTACCTGACTTGGGTGTTGACATTGGAATGGAGATGGGTTGGGAGGAGAGACCAGATTCTAACAGTCTAACAGGGTCTTCTTTCACAGGAAGTCCTAACAGGAAATGTCAGCAGACACATTTCCCCTCTCACTGGGTGAGAACAATAAAGATTCTGAACCACGAAGGTCTCAACGTACACGTAAGAGCCCCACCTATTTAAAGGAATACATTAGATAGGTTGGGGTTTGGTATGGACTGAACCTAGTGGGGGGGTGTTATGTATGTAGGTTTAAATGTTATTGGTTTATTTGAACTGGTCTTGTAAAATGTCAAATGGTATTGGTTTAAATAGTGCGGGAAGAAACCCTGCACTCCCATTGGCTAGCAGCTACGGCTGCAGGCTATAAGAAGCAGCCGTAGCCTTACCCGGACGGGTCCGTTCGAGCTGTTGTCACTAATAAAGCCTTTTGCTGGAACTCCTCGCGTCTGACTCTTCATGCAAACTTAACAGATTTCTGACATTTTACAAGAACAGTTCAAACTTAACCAATGACATTCAAACCTGCATACATAACAGGTACAACACAACCTCCCTCGGGGTATGTCTCAGGAGCTCATAAAAGAAGTCACAGGACTTGCTAACATAGCCCCTTACTGGCTTCAAATCATAACTTTGCCTGCTTCATATCCATATGCAGCACATCTGATCCAGGAAGCTCAGGACGTGAAATTTCATAGGCAACCAGTTTGCATGAACTTTAGAATTTCAGTCAAATTAAGCATACTGGTAAGTAAATGTATCATGAATCAGGCAGGGAGAAGGCTAAAGTCTTGAAAGATTGAGATAATGGATTTGCGGTTGCTGTTCAGATTTAAAAATTCTGAGGAAAAAAGAAGCAACTTTAAATATTTAGCTACATACCTTAATGTTTCTCAGTGGGTTTATCAAAATGTCTGAAGTTACAAGAACAGGAATCAAGGCCAGTAAAATGTAGCATGGGATACCGTTCCTCATGTTGGAAGAAAAATAAAAATGTCAATTTGGAAGGACCTTTATTTGTAGGGAACCTTGTAAATAGTCAAAGAGTAACACTGAAGTAACTATGGCAAATATTTATCTTTGGAAAATGGTTGATGAAATTTCTTCATGAAAGCTAGAAGGTCCAAGGCCAGAAAACCCAAAATTACCCACACTGCCCTATGTAGAAGACTTTTAAAATTAAATCTCAAAATTAGACTTCACATCTGTTTCACCAATCAGGTCAGAAATCTTGAGATTTTTTGAATTAGCCCTTTGATCACCTAGATATATTTCCCACTGGAGACTTCTATTTCAATTAAAGTCATTATGTTTTTATGCATGTAAATTAGGACAGGTTCTCTCTAACCTTTCTGGCTAGTGATAATTTCGAATTGTGAGTGCACTATGTGTGAGAACTATGTAGTTCGGCAGTTCAATTCTCACCAGCTCAAGGTTGACTGAGCCTTCAGGCCTTCTGAGGTCAGTAAAATGAGGACCCAGGTTGTTGGGGGCAATATGCTGATTCTGTACAATGCTTAGAGAGGGATGTAAAGCACTGTGAAGTGGTATATAAGTCTAAGTGCTATTGCTAAGTGCACACTTTGTGCAAATCTATTGTTCCTTTGTTGGATTTCACTTTGCCTTTTCTTTAAAAGAAACTTTTTATTCTTTTGTCCTCTTTGTTTTGTACTGCAGTAGCTAATACATAACATACAATAATCTTTATTCTTTATTGACCTAGTGTGATGGGACACACAAGGAATTTGTCTCCAGTGCATAAGCTCTCAGTGAACATACAAACAACAAAGTAATATAATTATATGATACCTATAGTAAATGGTTTGCCCCTCTCTGTAATTTGAAAGTTAAACTTCTTTAGAATTCTGAGCAATCAACCTAGTTGCTGACCTTCAACTCTGGAGGATTGTAAACAAGGAGAAAGTGATGTGCTAGGATGGGTTGTGAGAGAAAGCTGTTCCAGGTTTTTTTTCAGGTGAAAGGACATGATTTCTAAAGCCTGCTGGAGTACACAAATGTGTGTTGGATAAGCTATAATCAAAACTATACATGTTCACGAAAGTTTAAATTGGTTAGTTGCATGCAAAATGGTACACGTTCATGAAATTTTAATATATAAGGTTAATACAGCTTTGGGATTTTATTCCTTTAATGTAAAATGAATTTAATGCCCCAACATTGGAAGAGATTGGACAACCATTTGTCTGAGATGGTATAGGGTTTCCTGCCCAAGCAAGGTGTTGGACTTGAAGACCTTCAAGTTACCTTCCAATTCTATATTCTAAATTCCAACTCAAAAATAATTGAGCCAATGGAAATGGAGCAGAGCATGTGCATTGCAGAAGCCAAAAAAGCTAGTACAGTTGTGGGTTGTATAAACAGAGCCATGGAATCGAGATCACGTGAAGTATTAATACCGCTTTATAAAACCTAGTAAGACCATACCTGGAATACTGCAACCAATTTTGGTCACCATACTGCAAAAAAGACCAGTGGTGGGATACAAATTTTTTTCACTACCGCTTCTGTGGGCGTGGCTTGGTGGGTGTTGCGTGGCTTGGTCAGCATGGCGGGAGAAGGATACTGCAAAATCCCATTCCCTCCCCACCCCACTAACCTGCTTTCCAGCTCCCTTCTCCTGTGCAGGGCAGCAAAAGAAGACCCAGATGATCAGCTGGGACTTGGGAGGCAGAGAATAGATGGGGGCAGGGGTGGTATTTGCTGGTTCTCCAAACTACTCAAAATTTCCACTACCAGTTCCCCAGAACTGGTCAGAACCTGCTGAATACCACCTCTGGTTGAGATGTTGGAAAAAGTTCAGAGAAGAGCAACTAAGATGATCAAAGGCCTGGAGACTAAAATATATGAAGAATGGCTCCAGGATTTGGGTTTGGCTAGTCTAAAGAAAAGAGGAAATAGGGGTGACTTGATAGCAGTATTCCAGTATTTGAGGGGCTGCCACAAAGAAGAGGGGGGTCAAATTATTTTCCAAAGCACCATAGGGAAGGACAAGAAACAATGGTTGGAAACTAATCAAAGAGAGCAAGCTGGAATTAAGGAGAAATTTCCTAACAGTGAGGAGAATTAACCAGTGGAACAGCTTGCCTCCAGATATCATGGGTGTCCCATCACTGAATGTTTTTAAGAAGAGTCTAGATAGACACTTATGTGAAATGGTATAAGCTCTTCTGCTTGAGCAGGGGGCTGGGCAAGAAGACCTCCAAGGTCCCTTCCAGTTCATTCTATTCTTATTACTTAAACTCTTCATTAGACACATTATGTAACTCCTTATCATTTAAATTTCCAGCATGAAGTTTGAGCGGCAACACATACTGTATGTTGAAGTGTCTGGTAATCATAACACAGCTAGAGTTCTGTCAAAGGTTGACATATCACTTCTATCGTCAGGCTACCTTGCCATCACTTTTCATAAAGTTCCAAGTTTATTTGCTTCTTGCATCCCTCTCTGCCTTTCTCATGCCTTTCTCACACACGTTGCTATTGCAACTGGGAGGGTTTTTATTTTAAACAATTCATGTAATAGTGTTTGTACAAAACAGGCCCACGTGGCTGATCTTTAGATTTCTTTCATTTACAGTAATATTCTTTTTGTAAAAAAAAGATTAAACCTTCTTTCTGTTTGTGCAGTATGTTATCAAAAGGCTGAACCTTAAACATGCCTCAAGGCGCGAGAGAAAAGCAGCAGAGCAGGAAGCCCAGCTATTGTCACAACTGAAGCATCCAAACATAATCACCTACAGAGAGTCCTGGGAAGGAGATGATGGCTTGCTGTACATTGTCATGGGCTTCTGTGAAGGAGGGGACTTATATCATAAACTGAAAGAGCAGAAAGGACAACTTCTTCCTGAGTCTCAAGTGGTGGAGTGGCTTGTTCAGATTGCCATGGCACTGCAGGTACCTGACCTCCCTTTACCAATCAGTTCTGATATCACTGAATTTTAGCATGGATTGATTTTAGTCTTTTTATCATTTTCCAATGTGTTCTAGGGAGCCTATTACTAGTTTCCATGGATATTTGTAATGAGCATAGAAAATAATATAGTCGTCTTGATGTACTTTTGATCTTATTTGTATCTACGGAAAGCTGTGATTGGTAATAATGGCTAAGAAGTTTGACAGATTTATTTAATATATTCCCCTCCCTCTGCAAGGAGCTCATAGTCTATTAAATAATTGTTTCTTTTTTCATGCAATACTTCAGTAAAATAAACTTGGTATGTAATTTGTGAATTCCATTGTTTTATTTTTCAGTATTTGTATGAAAAGCATATTCTGCACAGAGATCTCAAAACTCAAAATGTTTTCCTGACACATTCTAATATTATCAAATATCAAAATATTATCAAAGTACAAAGCAGAGAAAAGAGCTTGATAATAAAGGGAGGGTCTTATAGATTAAATAAGAGAAGGTAATAGAAAATTTATGTAGTAATTACAATGGTATCAAATAATCAGAAATGTTTATTGCATCTATGAGAAAAGTGAAGGGACGAAATGGATTACCTTTGTTTTTCAATACAAGAGAATATTTGTCTGTCTGTCTGTCTGTCTGTCTGTCTGTCTGTCTGTCTGTCTGTCTGTCTGTCTCAGGGTTGAACTGTAGAGACCTTGGTGCTGTCTGAGCTTCTTTGCTTGCAGATGTTTCATTATCTGACTATGTAATGTCATCAGTGGTAGTGATTTACAGGTTTACTCTCTGTTCATAAAGTTGCTGCTCTACAATGCAAAATAAAAGATCTTTTCTACTGTTTTCTATGTCTTTTTCTTGTAAGCTGAAACCCAACAATCATTTTAATGAACTATGATCTTCCTCCCGAGAGTGCCATTCCATCTTTCGTATCCATGATATGCATGTGTGTGTTGTGATGTAAGTTCACATGCACCCCTTGTCCATTCGTTTGTACTGTTTGGCTTCTTCCCTCCCCACCCCACTCTCCAAATATCATTTGTTAGCTCAGCATCAACCGTTGGCTCTATATTAGGCCTGAAGTCCAGAGACAAGTTATTTCAGATGGTAAACAAGTCCATTAAAATCGATACATATAAAATCAGTAATAGCCACCTGCAGAAAAGGAAACATCAATATACATATACGTGTGTGTGTGTGTGTGTGTGTGTGTTGTATGCAATGGCCCCCTCATCTCCCCTCCTGGCCATCCTGCAAGTTTCTCATATGTTGCTATTCTTCTTCATGGTTATGGCCTCCTCATTCTCCATAACAAAGCTATTATATCTGAGAGCAGAGAAAACCAAAACATAACCATAACAAATCTATTCATACCTATTATAGGTAACATTATTAAAGTTTTTGCTACTGCAACCATGAACAAGGTTACTAGGTTTATGGAAAAAGAGACATCTCCTCCTTTCTATTCTGTCCCCAGCATAGCCTTAAAATCAAATACTGTCCTACTTTTTGACCATCTTTAACTAAGCACATTTTCTCTATGATGCCAAGCTTCCCTAACTGCTATTTAGCAAAGCTCTTTTTTGGTAGATGCCAAGAATATTAAAATAAGACATGGGATTCTCCCCTCAACTGCATCCATAAAGAACAAAGTATTGTAGTCCTTCAAGGTATGGATAAATAAAAATATCCACTGATGGCACCAACTTAAACTGTAGTCTGAACAAGTGAAAATTTTTACCTGTTAGATTCTTCCCACAATGGTAATTAATGGTGGTTCTGCGATTATTTGTCTAGTAAGATTCCATCTTGTTCACCGTATCATTTAATATCTACAGGTGAAACTCAAAAAATTAGAATATCGTGCAAAAGTTCATTTATTTCAGTAAGGTGAAACTAATATATGAGATAGACTCATTACACGCAAAGCAAGATAGTTCAAGCCAGTGATGTGTCATAATTGAGATGATTATGGCTTACAGCTCATAAAAACCCCAAATCTACAATCTCAGAAAATTAGAATATTGTGAAAAGGTTCAAAATTCTAGGCTCAAAGTCTCCCACTCTAATCAGATAATTAAGCCATAACACCTGCAGAGGGTTCCTGAGCCTTTAAATGGTCTCTCAGTCTAGTTCAGTAGGAATCACAATCATGGGAAAGACTGCTGATCTGACAGTTGTGCAGAAAACCATCATTGACACCCTCCCTAAGGAGGGAAAGCCTCAAAAGGTAATTGCAAAAGAAGTTGGATGTTCCCAAAGTGCTGTATCAAAGCACATAAATAGAAAGTTATGTGGAAGGGAAAAGTGTGGAAGAAAAAGGTGCACAAGCAGCAGGGATGACCGCAGCCTGGAGAGGATTGTCAGGAAAAGGCCATTCAAAAATGTTGGGGACTTTCACAAGGAGTGGACTGAGGCTGGAGTCAGTGCATCAACAGCCACCACACACAGACGGATCCTGGATATGGGCTTCAAATGTCATATTCCTCTTGTCAAGCCGCTCCTGAACAACAAACAACGTCAGAAGCATCTTACCTGGGCTAAAGACAAAAAGAACTTGTCTGTTGCTCAGTGGTCCAAAGTCCTCTTTTCTGATGAGAGCAACTTTTGCATCTCATTTGGAAACCAAGGACCCGGAATCTGGAGGAAGAATGGAGAGGCACGCACTGAAAGATGCTTGAAGTCCAGTGTGAAGTTTCCACAGTCTGTGTTGATTTGGGGAGCCATGTCATCTGCTAGTGTTGGTCCACTGTGCTTCATTAAGTCCAGGATCAATGCAGCTGTCTCCCAGGAGATTTTGGAGCACTTCCTGCTTCCTTCCGCAGATGAGCTTTATGGGGATGCTGACTTCATTTTCCAGCAGGACTTGGCAGCTGCCCACACTGCCAAAAGCACCAAAACCTGGTTCAATGACCATGGGATTACTGTGCTTGATTGGCCAGCAAACTCGCCTGACCTGAACCCCATAGAGAATCTATGGGGCATTGCCAAGAGAAAGATGAAGAGTTGAACATGAGACTGAACATGCCAGCCACATTGAGGCAGTAATTGCTGCAAAAGGGGACCAAACCAAGTACTGAGTACATAAGCATGCTTATACTTTTCAGAGGTCCGATATTGTTCTATGTCCAATCCTTGTTTTATTGATTGCATGTAATATTCTAATTTTCTGAGATTGTGGATTTGGGGTTTTCATGAACTGTAAGCCATTATTGTTATGTATGTAGGTTTAAATGTTATTGGTTTATTTGAACTGTTCTTGTAAAATGTTAAAAGGGATTGGTTTAAATAGTGCGGGAAAAACCCTGCACTCCCATTGGCTGGCAACTACGGCTGCTGGCTATAAGAAGCAGCCGTAGCCCAGCCAACTCGGGTCCATTCGAGCTGTAGTCACTTAATAAACTCTTCACTGAAGCTCTTTGCGTCTGACTCTTCATGCAAACTTAACACTGGTGACGAAGGTGGGATTGCCCTGAAGAAGAGACAACAGGGAAGAGCAGAAGAGCGAGATGGCTGCGCTGAACACCCCCAGCCCGTTCGATCTGGCGGCGGAAGACTGGGAATCGTATGTGGATCGCTTCCAGATGTACTTGGAAGGAAACGACCTCGCCGATATCTCGAGAAGCAGAAGAGGCGGTCTTTCCACGCACTGCGGTCTGGCAGTCTTCAAGATGGCGAAGGCATTGGCAGGAGCTGCAGACTTGAAGGTAATGGAATGGCCTGATTTGGAAAAGCTTTTAAGAGCCCATTCGCCCCACAAGTATCGTGCCTCATTAAGAGACACGAGTTTTACCGTCGGGATCAAGGGGAAAGCGAAAATGTTAACGACTTCGTGGCAAGTTTAAGGGACATTGGGGGTGCTTGTGACTTTACCAACTTAGAACAGGCCATGCATGATCGGTTTGTCCTAGGCCTCAAAGATAAGGTCTTACAAAGCAAACTGTTAATGAAACCTAAGATCACGTTTAAGGAGGCCATAGAGGAAGCTGTTTCAGCAGAAGCCACCAAGTCCTCAGCAGCGGCCATGAAAAAGATTAACAAGGCCTCAAGCCATTCTGATGTGGAAAAGTCCACAACAACCCATTGCGAGCAAATAGACTCTGATTCAGATTGCCGTGAGGTGGAGGAAGGAATTTTAGACTCAGAATGGAGAAGAAAAGGAAAGACCCTGGAAAAAGAGGCAAGAATTTTATTGCAGAGGCTGGGGGGCACCCCACACTGAATGCAAGTTTTTAGACACCATCTGCCTACGTTGTGAGAAAAGGGGTCACCTAGCCAGAGTCTGCAAATCATCCAGAACTCCACCTAGTAGGAAGAAATTTCCTGAAAAGGATTTTAAGCCCAACAACTTCATTGAAAAGATGGGGTGCAATTCAGAAGTAAAGGGAAAGAATGAAACTCATCAAACAATCACCATTGGTCATTCTTCACCCTTGAGAAGCAGAAAAGTACACGTGAAGGTGTTCATTGAAGGAAGGCCTTGACAAATGGAAGTGGACTCAGGCTCCTATTTATCTATGGTGTCATGGGACACTATTCACAGGCTACTTCCCAACATTCAGAAGAAACATTTCCAGAAGCAAGCACTGACTCTTAAAGACTACAAAGGGAACAAGATTCCAGTAGTTGGAGCAAGAGATTTCAACGTGCAGTTTAAAGGCCACACCAAACGTTTGCCCCTGACCATCGTGGACAAGGATCGCCCAAGCTTGCTGGGACTTGAGTGGTTCAAGGCATCAAGGTGACTGGCATCAATCACGTGAGCAACTCTGAATGGGAGGAGTCCTTGAAGTCTGAGTTTCCAGAGCTCTTCAGCGAAGGACTGGGCAAGTATATGGGGACCCCTATCACTTTCAACCTAGATCCCAAGGTGCCCCCAATTCGTTTAAAGCCCAGGAGGGTCCCATTTGCTTTAGAGGAAAAAAATGATGCACAATTAGACAAATTAATTGCTAAGGGGTTTTAGAGCCCACTGACCACTCCAGATGGGAAACACCCATAGTCACACCAGTCAAGGCTGATGGGTCAGTAAGAATTTGTGGAGACTATAAGGGACACTGAACCATGCGCTGCAGCAGAGGGCATATCCAGTTCCAGTTGTGCGTCATCTGTTACATTCACTTGGCAGGGGTACAGTCTTTGCCAAATTGGACTTGGCCCAGGCATATCAACAACTAACAGTTGATGATGCCACTGCAGAGGCCCAAACCATTGTGACTCATAGAGGTGCCTTCAAATGTAAAAGGTTACAATTTGGAGTCAGCGTGGAAGCCTTATGGAAAGAATGCTCCAAGGACTGCCAGGGGTAGTGCCTTACTTTGATGATGTGTTAATCTCTGCTGAAAATGACACTCAGCTACAAGAAAGACTCAGAGAAGTCCTTACCAGATTCAGGAAAGCGGGGTTAAAAGTCAAGGAAGAAAAATGCACACTTAAGACAGACAGGGTTGAGTTCCTGGGCTACATGATTGACAAGCATGGCATCCACCCTACTGATGCCAAGGTTAAAGCAATCAAAGAAGCCCCTAAACCTAAATGCAAAACAGATTTGCAAGCTTTCCTTGGACTTATTAACTTTTATCACATGTTCCTACCTCAAAAGGCAACCATTGCTGAACCTTTGCACAGATTACTTGATAAGAAGTCTGTTTGGTCTGGGGAGGAAGGAACAATCAGCATTTAACAGTATTAAGAGACTAATCACGTCTGATGCTGTACTGATACAGTTCTCTGAGAATTTGCCTGTTGTACTGACTTGTGATGCATCCCCTTTTGGAGTGGGGGGTTTGAGCCACAGGCTTCCCAGTGGGAGAGAAGCCCCTATTGCATTTTACTCTCGCACTTTGACCAAAGCAGAGAGGAATTACAGCCAACTGGACAAAGAGGCATTGGCAGTTGTTGCAGCTGTCAAGAAATTTCATGAATATCTGTATGGCAGGACATTTACCATTGTTACAGATCACAAACCTTTGTTAGGCATTGTGGCAGGAGACAAACCTACACCTACTATCCTGTCACCAAGAATGCTGAGGTGGACTGAATTTCTTGCAGCTTATTCATACAAACTGATTCACAGGCCTGGCAAGGACATTGGACATGCTGATGCACTGAGTCGTTGCCCACTGCCTTGCCACAAGGAGGACTTTGAACCTGAAACACACACCTTTTTCCTAGAAACTGTTGCCAAGCTTCCAGTTCATGCTGCTGAAATTGCCAGAGAGACTGCCAAAGACACTGTGTTGGCTCCTGTTATAGGCTGGATTAAGAAAGGTTGGCCTCTTCAAGATCTACCTCACCTTGCCCAACCTTTTAAGTCCAGGCAAACTGAATTATCTGTATTAAGAGGATGTATTTTGTGGGGTAACAGGGTGGTTATTCCTGCAAAACTGCAAAGAGAGGTTTTGGAAATGTTACATGAGGGTCATCCTGGTATTGTAAGGATGAAGGGATTGGCCAGGAGTTATGTATGGTGGCCAGGTATTGACAAAATGGTTGAAAACTGGGTTGCATCTTGTCCCAACTGCCAGGTAGTCAGGCCTGCCCCATCTCATGCCCCCACACAGGAATGGGAATGTCCTAGGGGCCCATGGTCTAGGATTCACATTGATTTCACAGGTCCTACTAGAGGGCACACCTTTCTTATTATAGTAGATGCATATTCCAAATGGCTAGAGGTGTTTCCCATGACATCCACCACAACTGATGCTGTCATCAAGCAGCTCAGAAAACTGTTTGTAACCCACGGGTTACCTGATGTTCTTGTCTCTGACAATGGCCCTCAATTTACATCTAACCTCTTTGAATCCTATCTAGCACAACAGGGTATCAGACATGCCCTTACTGCCCCTGGGCACCCTTTGCTAATGGCGGGCTGAACGCATGGTACGTTTTACCAAAGAGAAGCTTCAGCAACTGGGTCCTGGGGACATCACTGAGAAGGTTGAAAACTTCTTAGTGTTCAGCACATCACTCCTAGCCCATCTAATAACTTATCCCCAGCAGAGTTGTTGATGGGTAGGAAACTTAGGTCTTCCCTTGACGCCTTCATCCCACTTATGCACCCAACGCACCACTGGATTCCACTTCCAAAGTTCGTACATTCAGTGTGGGTGATTCTGTTTATGCTAAGAACCTCATAGGTGAACCTTTGTGGATTCCTGCTGAAATAACTCAGATCACAGGCCCTCGTTCTTACAGGGTACAAACAGAGGATGGACTCCTCTGGAGCAGGCACATTGATCAACTTAGATCCAGGTTCTCTCAGGAACATCACCCTTGTCTCTCTCTAGTTCCCTCACCTGATGTCAATTCTAGGGGGGAAGGGGAGGAACAGGAGGAAAATCAGCAAGCAAGAATCAACCCCATGTGTAACGAGCCATTACGACAGGAACCATCCCAAAACCTGTCACAATGCCAAAATCCATCCTTAGAAGTGGAAGATTGTACATCACTACCTGACTTGGGTGCTGACATTGGAATGGAGATGGGTTGGGAGGAGAGACCAGATTCTAACAGTCAAACAGGGTCTTCTTTCACAGGAGTCCCAATGAGGAAATGTCAGCAGACACATTTCCTCTCTCACTGGGTGAGAATGTAAAAACTTCTGAACCATGAAGGTCTCAACGTACATGCAAGAGCCCCACCTATTTAAAAGAATACATTAGATAGGTTGGGGTTTGGTATGGACTGAACCTAGTGGGAGGGGTGTTATGTATGTAGGTTTAAATGTTATTGGTTTATTTGAACTGTTCTTGTAAAATGTTAAAAGGGATTGGTTTAAATAGTGCGGGAAAAACCCTGCACTCTGATTGGCTGGCAACTACGGCTGCTGGCTATAAGAAGCAGCCGTAGCCCAGTCAACTCGGGTCCATTCGAGCTGTAGTCACTTAATAAACTCTTCACTGAAGCTCTTCGCGTCTGACTCTTCATGCAAACTTAACAATTATCATCTCAGTTATGACAAATCACAGCTTGAACTATCTTGCTTTGTATGTAATGAGTCTATCTCATATATTAGTTTCACCTTTTAAGTTGCATTACTGAAATAAATGAACTTTTGCACGATATTCTAATTTTTCAAGTTTCACCTGTATCTAAAGCAGTTGTCATCAATTAGTTGGTGATAGTTGCCAATATTTTTCCTTTCCTGCAAACTAAAAGTTTGATGTTCCAAGCATCTCTACATACTAATATTATTCTTGTAACAGAGGTGGTATTCAACAGGTTCTGACCAGTTCTGGAGAACTGGTAGTGGAAATTTTGAGTAGTTTGGAGAACTGGCAAATACCACCTCTGAGTGGCCCCGCCCCCATCTATTCTCTGCCTCCCAAGTCCCAGCTGATTGGCTGGGTCTTCTTTTGTTGCCCTGCACAGGAGAATGGAGCTGGAAAGCAGGTTAGTGGGGTGGGGAGCAAATGGGATTTTGCAGTATCCTTCCTTCCCATGCTGACCAAGGCATGCCCACAGAACCAGTAATAAAAATTTTTGAATCCCACCACTGTCCTCTAATGAGAAATTTTCTTTAGAACAAACTGCTATTGGAGCTCTCTCACATACACACACTCACACACGCACACAATTAAAATTTAGACCCAGTCTTATTCAGACATTTTGGAGATGAGAGATTTTTATGTTATAACTTATAGGTTATCCATATTTAATGTTTAGTTATGTAACCTTGCTTAGGGACACTCAGAAGTGAGTAGAAAATAAGTGGGCAAATAAAAAGGTTTTCCAATTTATTGAAATTAAATCTCAGCAGAAGATATACAAATTGTATTATGAATATATCAGTTTCAGTTATTTGGATTCACAACTAAATCTCCAGTATTAAAATATTTCTTCAGATGATATCACAAGTAGTTATCATAGCATGAAAGTTTTTATCACCATCATCATCACCACCACCACCATCATCATCACCACTCTTTTTTTTATTTCAAAATATGCTGGGAACAATATAGTCTGTGTGATTGCCATCAATAAGGCCATCTCCATTGTTGTGAATAAACCAGCAAGGGATATTGGTGCCATGCTGGATATCAGCTGTGTAATCCTTCTGCCATCCCCTATAATATAACACAGAAAGCAATGAGCTTAGAGCATCCAGTTCATGTAAGCATTTCAATGTCAGCTAAAATGTCAGGCTCTCTTTACCTGGTTACTGTCAGCTGGTTATTTTTCACAATCATGGTGGCATCTGGTTTTTGTGGATCTGATCCAGGGTGGACTTCAAGTATATCAAAGTCGATTGGGTGGAAAAATTGTCCTTAAAATAAACATGACAGCAGCAGCAGTAATTATTAAACAGTTGCCAGTCATTTGAGAGCAAAACAGGAACTTGATTAAATAGTTGTCAGTCATTCAAGAGGAAACCATAAGAGCTGCATCTTGCATTCAGCAGTGCTAATTGTGGCTATAAGTTGAATGTAACTACTTTTATAGCTACCCTATTGAGGTCTAATTCTAGTTTTACTTATACAGAAATGTTGGATACAGACCATTACTCTCCTGCTTTCAGAGAACTTGCCTTATATGGGTCATAAACAATACCATTGGGATTAGTTATGGGGTACTAAAATTCATATTTAAAATAAGCCTGTTTGGATGATTCAAAAGACTGCTTTGGAAATTGCTTGAGCTTTGTGTATGAGTGTTTGCATATGACAGAGAAAAGCTACAGATATGATAAAATGGCTCTAGAAAATTAAGGTTCTGGTTCTCCCCACTATTGTGTACAGCTCCTGTACAATGGCTCTTGATGGGTCTTCATGGCATACAGTAGGTTGTTGGGTTTCTTTGCATCTATATTAAAGAAGAAACGTAATCAGGGAGAAAAGCAAAGGAGTTAGCTACATTATCCCTATACACCAAATTGTTTCTTTCAAGGTCCATAAAACAGAAGGAATAAACTGGTGATTCCATCTTTCATCTCTATTCTGTACAGCAAAGGAGTAAACCTGGGATAACCAAAACATTAACTTTGAAACTGTCTATGCCAATTTCGTACAAAATGGTTTCCAGTTAATTTGGATAGTTCTGAATTTTTTTATTTAGAAATAGTATTTTTTTTTAAAATTCATATTTATATGCCGCCCTTCTCCGGAGACTCAGGGTGGCTTACAATTTTGGGCGCAACCCAATGCGCTCAGCAATAGCCTTCATTCCATTGTATATGCCTGCTTATTACTAAGCGGCATTTTTACAAAGTCAGCTTATTGCCCCCAACAATCTTGGGTCCTCAGTTTACCTACCCCAAGAGGATGGAAGGCTGAGTCAACCTTGAGCCTGGTGGGATTCGAGCCTGCAATAATTACAGGCAGCTGGAACTAAGTGCTAGGCGTTTAACAGCCTGTACCACCAAGGCCCTTGTTAATACATTATCTTTCTGATTATTTATTCATTAAATTTTGGTGCTGCCCATCTCCTGTATAAGGTGACTCTTTTCTATCTTTACCTAAAATTAATCTCTCCCTCTGTCTGACAGTTTATTCTTTTTGATATTTGGAGATCTTTAATAAATAAACAACTGGATGCATTTATTGCTATCTATGTCAGGTGATGTGCTCTAATCTGGATATAGGGATTGAATGAAAGATGTAAAACAAAATTGGACATTACTCATAATAATAAAAAATAACCACCCAAACCCAACAACTTTTATACACAATCAATTTTGGCAAGTGCTACAATCCAGAAATAAATATTGTATAACTGGAAACAAAAAAAGTGAAAAGCAAATATTGCCGCCTTTTAAATCTCATGCCAAGTCAATGCCAAACCAGTTTAATCTCATGCCATGTCAGAAGACTATATGCCTTATGAAAGAAAAGCAGTGGAAAAAACAACAAAACAAAACAAAAAAATATCCCTAGAATAACATCTTTGTGTTACCTATTAAACCATGGGTTTGTTCAGATAATCTGTGACTATCCATCATGTAAAATCCCAGGAAATCTCGGTGTAATGGATGTTTCTTCCACACTTGGTGTAGAACAACAACAAATGTTGCTCCATTATCCATTGAAACCTCTACGCTCCGCTTTCGTTTGATTATTAGTGTCAAACTAAGTGGGAAAAGAGAAACCAAGCAGGAAAACATGATTATTAGTTTGCATAATGCAGAGATTCAAATTAGGGAAATTGGTTGCAAGGAGAGAATCATTTCTGGAGAAGGCACCTGTAAGCACACAGCTATTGTTTAAATGAAGCCTAGCATTAAATTCTACCACAGCCTATCAAATCTGGCCCTCAACCTTATTAAATGGTGAAGCTATCCATTCATTCACCAATGAAGTAGGCTGAAGTAGAGCAATGCAAATAAACCACTCACCTGAAACAATTGTGCTGATTACATTATGATTACCAATCATTTAAACTGAAGTTACTGAAAAAGCAACTTATGATACATAACTGTTGCAGAATCCCCATGGTCATGTGATCAAAATTCAGACATTTGGCAACTGACTCATTTTTATGAAGGTTGCACTTAAAAATTAAAAACTTTATAAAAACATTAATTTTTATCAACCATGCATCATATATGCAAAGAAAGTTATAGCGTGTTGCCTTTCTCTGTAGCTGGATTTATTTAAATCTATCCCACTTTGTTTATATTAGGGCTGGGCAAACTTGTTTCCTTGTGAAGGTCACCTTCTTTCAGGGTTGGTCTGTTGGGGGAATGCATTGTTAATAGAGTTGAAGCAAGAAGAGATTAAGAGCAGAGAAACAGTGGGTGGGAAAAAGCTATTCTTTCTGACATTCTTTTTTCTCTCATTTCATTCTGCAAAGAAATAAGGATAACCTGTCAGAAACCTGATCTGGTACCTTGTCTTAGGCTTTTGGAATAGACCAAGAGATGTGCAAAATTACAAAAGCTTTAAATCACCCATCCCTGATTTAAAAATAACACGTTTATATATTTAGGGTATGAAAAGCTCACCCGGCTTGTTGTAAGGCAATTTCATCAAGCCAACTGAATACTCTCGTTTTTACACCATTTTGAAGGATGATATTTTGAGTGGTTATTTCAAGCCTTACATTCCGATTCATAGTTACAATCCCAAGTTTTCCAAAATATGTATTCTGTGGTTTTACATCGTTGATGCTCTTTTTATCTCCAATAAGCTGTCCATTGATGGTCATGCCTAAAGTCCAGAAGTGATGTTAGAGGGATGGCATACGTATAAGTAACATATTTTTAAAATATGTCTTTTCCTGCTTTCCAGGAGGCAGAACACTTTCCATAATATATATTTTTTGTTAAACTGGGATTGATTCTAATTAAAATTTATTTACTTGCTTTCTATAGCCACCTAGCTCAGTCAATGACTCTGGGCAGTTCACAATTCAAAAACATACATTGCAATTAACATCTTAAACCTTTTAAAGTAATAAAAACAGTAAAAATGGTTAAAACAATAAACTACATTAAAACGTCTAATTCAAAGTACATGCAAAAGCAAGATATTTGGCTTGTTAACAATATAGTTAGGAGGCAGGGGCCTTGGTGCATATAGCGCCCCAGGCATGGGAATATTGACAGATCTTTAAAGCTTTATGGAAAGCTAACAGAGTTATACATGTAAGAATTTACATGTTATCTGCGTATTCTTTAACCAAAGGAAACAGACTTCAGAGAAATCAAATGGAATTAGATAGACAATGAACTGATCTAGCAGTGCAGTACCTTTCTTACTTACAATCACGGTTTATGAAAAGAAAGGCTCACCTGTAACTGGATCTCTTATCAAATTTAACACTACCCCTGGCTCTTCATTAATATTGAAACAAAGGGCATCTTGTTTCTGGGGTACAGCTATGATAAAGTGAGGGTCTCCATCAACTGCAAAGAAGAAATAATCTGTAAAAATAACACCAAAATCATGCTTTCATCAATGGGTCATTTTATTTCTGTGAACTCTTTGTGCACCATTTAAAATGAAATAGAAGAATATAAGAATAAAAAGTATAGAAAGACACAGAGTTTCTATTTAGTATATTTCTGTAGTGCCCTTACAGTAGAAAGAACATTAAGGGTAACATTATTGTTACATGGGTCTTAGTCTTAATCCAACACTGGAAATTGTTACGTAATCATCTCTAGTTGATGATTGAGGGAGCTGGAAAAAAAAGCCTTTTCTTTCACGGGCAACAACAGTTGCACTAGACATGATCCATTCCTTGAAGCGTCTCCCATTTTAAGGTACGGCATGAGATGTTCCAGTCCACATCCAACAATTGGCAGTTCTGTTTCAAACAGGAAGACCTGAAACCCTTTTGCTGCCTTGACTTCATGGATTCACTCTCCAGGACCTCAGAAAGATTTATTTTTTCCTTACTTTTTTCCCTTCTTATTGATATCAATCACTCTTTGCATATGTGTGTGTATGTATGTATGTATGGTGTGTGTATGTTAGATATTTATGAGCTCTAAAAAAGAAACTTATTTATTTATTTATTTATTGGACTTATATGCCGTCCCATCTCCGAAGACTCGGGCCGGCTCACAGTTAAAACATACAAATACAATAAATAATTTAAAAAGAATTAAACCACTATAAAGTCCAATAAACCGAATTAGAGTTAAAATTATCCCATACCCCTGTTAGGTAATCACAGCCCGACTTGGTCAAATAGCCAGGTCTTCAAATCACGGCGGAAGGTGCGGAGGTCAGGGGCCAGACGGAGGTCCAGAGGCAGTTGATTCCATAAGTTGGGGCCGCCACAGAGTAGGCTCGCCGTGGGGACCGCCAGCCGACATTGGCTTGCCGACGGGACCCCGAGGAGCCCCTGCCTGTGTGCCCGTACAGGACGGTTGGTCTCCGATATCGGCAGGAGGTGCTCCCTCAAATATTGTGGACCCATGTCGTGTAGGACTTTGAATGTTAAAGCCAGAACCTTGAACTCACCGAGCGCAACCGCAACCAATGCAGGCGCGCAGGAGGGGGGTAATATGGGAGAATCGGGTAACTCCCATCACAACCTGCGCGGCCCCATTCTGCACCAGCTGCAACCTCCGGATGGTGTGCAAGGGCAGTCCTAAATAGAGAGCATTGCAGTAGTCGAGTCGCAAGGTGACAAGGGCATGAGTGACTTTACGCAGGGCATCTCGGTCCAGAAACGGGTGAAGCTGGCAAACCAGCCAGACCTGGGCAAAGGCCCCCCTGGCGACGGCCCCCACCTGCTCCTCCAACTGGAGCCGCGCATCCAGGAGGATCCCCAGGTTCCGCGCCCTATCCACAGGGGGCAACACCACTCCCCTATGGTCAACGATGGACAATCTTGACTGGGCCGAGATGCCGGTATGTACAGCCACTCAGTCTTGGCCAGGTTGAGCCGAAGCATGTTTCCGTCCATCCAGATCTGTACCGCATCCAGACAGCGAGTCATCACAGAGAGGGCATCACTGATCTGGTTTGGGGTGGAGATGTATAACTGGGTATCATCAGCGTACTGGTGATACCTCACCTCAAAACCACGAATGATCTCACCCAGCGGTTTCATGTAGATATTAATAAAGGGGGAGAGGACCGACCCCTGAGGGACCCCACAAGTGAGCACCCTTGGGGCCGACCTCTGTCCCCCTGTCAACACCGATTGTGACCGCCCCGAGAGGTAGGAGGAGAGCCACCAAAGAACAGTGCCCCCACTCCCAGCCCCTCGAGGCGCGCAAAGGATACCATGGTCGATGGTATCGAAAGCCGCTGAGAGGTCTAATAGGACCAGGACAGAGGAAAAACCCCTGTCCCGGGCCCTCCAGAGATCATCCATCAGTGTGACCAATGCCGTCTCCATGCTGAAACAAGGCCGGAAGTCCGATTGGTACGGATCTAGGTAGTCCGCTTCATCCAGGAAAAGTGGAAACTGCTGAGCCACCACACTCTCAACAACCTTCGCCAAAAACGAAGGTTGGAGACTGGACGAAAGTTGTCTAACACGGTCGGGTCCAGGGCAGGCTTCTTCAGGAGGGCCTCACCACCGCCTCTTTCAAGGCGGAGGGAAAGACACCTCCCTTAACAAACGTTGACCACTGCCCGAGCCAACGCAGGTGACCTCCCTGGCGGCATAAGCCAGCCAGGAAGGGCACGGGTCCAACAAACATGTGGTGGAACTCAGATGTCGCATAATCCTGTCCACTTCATCCTCGAAACTCAGCCCAGATCACATCAGAACTCAGCCCAGATCACATCAGCCAGACTACTTGCACGATCCTCAGACCACTGCAAGGTGGAACACAACCCGCCCGAATCCAGCGATCTTATCCGACAGATATTGACCAAATTCCTCAGCCCTTCCCCGGAGAGGGTCCACCACCTCCCCCGGATGTAGGAGGGAGCGGGTGGCCCTAAACAGGGAGGCTGGGCAGTTATCTGCGGACGCTATGAGGGTGGAGAGATAGGACCTTCTCGCCATCCCCACAGCTACCAGCTAAGTCCTAAACTTACCACTAGAATAATAGTAAGGGGCAGATGGAGGTTGATAGCTGGACACTTGTTGCTTTCCTGCATAAAAGAAAAGAAAAACAAAACAAAACAATTGTTTCCACATGTTGTGATTGTAAGGATATCAGTTAACATTCTGCTCCATTTCAATAATAGCTTTGAAGGCCAGGTTCACATTTGGGGCAGGGAAAGGCAGTGTTTGCGGGGAGGCAAGGATTACATAACATTTGAAGGAAGGACAGGGACAATCGGGAAACCAAGTATTGGAATGAAATCTCGGTGCCTATCATCTTGCACGTTCATGGGCTGAGATTTTTTTTTTTCTTGGTCTGAGTATAGTGCTTTGGGAATTGCACCTAATTAAGGCTTACCCTGCACAGATTTCATGTATTTTATGCCTCAAAATAATGGAAGATCGCTTCTTTCCACTGTTTGGCAATTACGGTAAGATGCTTTGTCCATAAGCAAGCAAAAAAATTGAGGACTACCTGTGACCTTGGGCAATGGATTGTCTACCTGTAATCACTTAAAAAGCCTTTGCACATAACCTCTTTACCCATAATTGCCACATTACTACAGTGGTCATTCCAGGAAGTACTGCAGGAGTTAAACATCTCTGTAAAAAGCACCAGCCTGCTCTGTATGTGTGTGTGTGTGTGTGTATTTTATAGTAAAAATACACACACACACAGACAGACACTATAAAAGCTAAACAAAAACAATGAAACACACAGGCAGAGGTTTCAGACTGAAGTCAGAATGCCAGATCAACTATGGTTGATTTTTACTTTTACCATGGATCTGTTGAAGCAAACAGTCCAAATTTGCTCCCAGCATTGTCTGTAATACAACTCCTTTAAATACTTGGTTGTTGTTTTTATTAAATGTGGATATGACCTTCCTGGATGTAAGGCAATTCTCATTTGCACAAGCATGGTGGATGAGATTCAAATGAAGCTTTGCTTATAATCAACCAAGCTGTACAATAAATTTCAGAAAATTAGGCTAGTACTTTAAATGTTAATACAATCAAACCTATATATTTAGCAAATTGCTCCGAGTTAATAAATGGAAAATATGGCATACACCTTTCTTTAAAACCACAGTGTATATTTAAATTACATTCCATTGTGAAAATGTACACATTTCATCTTAAACAGATAGCAAAAGAAGGAACTAAAATAAACTCCATTAAACCCGACCAATGGAATGGCAAGATATGAAGTATGAGGGAAAGAATTAGAATGGAACTTACCTTCAGCTGTTTCCATGGGTGAAGGGAGGGGGGGGAGAGAGACCTAACCAATAGGATGGGAAGATATGAGATCTGAGCTAAACTTATTTAAAACACCATTGAGTTATTATTGCTTTATTTGTTTCTTTTCAATTAGATCTAGAACTCATCATTCAAAGAATAACTTTATAATAAGCTCATATTCATATAGAAGAAAGGCAAAGAATTACAACTCACATTACCTTCAGCTGTTTCCAAAGATAATAAAAGATGGAGGGAGGGAGGGAGAAAGAAAAAGAAACATTAATTTTTTTGCTAAACTAGTTTGACTGCAAAAAATTATAGTTGACCTATTTCAATAAGGATAGACTGGAGGGTGCACTGCACCCAATGTCAATTACATGTCTCTAGTCAGCTATTTTTATTTTTTCTAAAAAGTAATTCAAGTAAACAGCTACTTTCTTTTAAAAGAGCTTGTCTAATTACTCATATTACAAAATATAGTCTTCTCTAATTACTCATATTACAAAATATAGTTTATACATAAAATCTCTCCCTTCCCTTCCTCCATTGATTCACGTCATGCAGTTATTTAGCAAAGCAGCATCAGACTTTATTTCCTTTAATTCTTCCAGAGATAATCTTCTTCTGATAGGGATGATAGATTTCAGATTGCAATTCTTTAATTTCAATTTTAATTTCAATTGTAGCTTCATGCTACAACAGGACAAAAATTATGAGGCTTTTGAGAAGGAAGGACAACCGAAAGAACAACTGTAGTGAGGTCAGCAAATAAGCTTAGTGGAACCCATTGTTATTCTTGAGCTGGGGTGTTCAACCTTGGCCACTTTCAGACCTGTGGACTTCAGCTCCCAGAATTCCCCAGCCATCAATGAAGTCCACAGATCTTAAAGTTGCCATGGCTGGAACGACTAGTTTTAATGCATGTTTCTTAATCTTAGCAACAGGTTGGAGAATTCTGGCATTTGAAGCCCAAACATCTTAAAGATGCCAAGATTGAGAAACATTGCTCTAGCAGGAGATTGCTACAAATCTCATTTCTACTGTTCATTTGTTTGTTTTAATTTTTAAACTGTGTTTTGAAAATATTTACATTAAAATGTAAAAAATAAGAACAAAAGATGACAAAAGCCATATTGTGAGATTGTTCTTTTTTAAGTTCTTCTCCTTTGGGGAATACATGTAATGTCAAAATGCATGTAGAAAAGAGGTGGACCTTGTGTTGCCATGCCATGATGCTGCTGATATCAATCTGATCCTCCTTTGGCCTGTTTGCAGATGCTGCTGAAAAGCACACACCTCAAAATTCATGCTTTCCTATCTTCCTATCTTTCCTATTTTCCCTAAGGGGAAAGCATACTACCTATTGCTCCAGGATATTCTCAACTAGTTCAGTTGTGAATATTTTGAATATTGCCCCCAAACCACTAAAAGCCAGATAGATTAATATCCTTATGACAATATCTGTACCTTCTGTGGGTTTGTCAGCAACTGATTCCTTTTCTTCATTGTCTTCTGGCTTTGTGACAACCATGGATGTTAATGGAGTCACAAAGTTATATTTCAGAGACAACTCCAGAGCTTTAGCAGTAATATTTTCCTTTTCATCTCCCTGCGCTATAGCACTAAAAGCAAGGACATTGGAGAAGCATTTAGAAACTGCTTTAACCATGATAATACTAATTATTCAGTATTCTTCCATCCTGCAATGCAATGCAAAAAACATATTGTAAATTTTTCTAAATAATAAATAGGATATGAGCCTCATGAATACTTTGGAAACAAAAGACTTGTCTCCTGAAAGAAGAAAGACATAACTGGGACTTAAAGCTAAACTTATCAAACTCTAATGTGAAACCTGCAATAATTATCTTGCATTATCTGAAGCAATTTAATTTGGGCCAAGAGATCAAATCAACTACAGGCCAACAATGATGAATAGCTACCAATCCATTCCAGGCATTATTGAATGAAACTAATTTTCCCTTTCTCAAGAATAATAATCTTTCTCAAGAAAGGGATGGAAAGTGATTGACTATACCAGTCTTCATGGACTTATCTAGAGTAACCACGAAGTTGAAAAAGTCCTACATTACCGTGCTTCTAGAAGTTGTTGAATGGTGAGATAAGCCCACAATTTCTCAATATATTCACCAAATATGTATTGTTGCTGTTCAAGAGCTTTGGTTGTTTCCTCAACATCAGATTGTTCAGTATAAGTCAGCTCATTTAGTGCCTAGACGAAAGAAAAGGATTGGATTTATAATTGCATTATAATTTTTCAGCAGTACACTTTTATACAGGTGTTTATTTCTATATCTATGTACATTGAGCAACAGATGGCTGAACTCAAATGTATCAAAAATTTCAGAGTCTTTAAAGATCTAAATAAACCCCATGGGTTTCTAACACATTACAGTTATTAACTGAGAAAATACCTGTACTGTTTTGCAAGGAACTTATATTTTGGTTTTAATATTTTTACTCTACATAATGTGTTTTTATCTCTTGGTTTGAGTTTGGTACAAGCTGGGGTGCTATGTAATAACTATATAACTATATTTAATAATAAAGAAATAAATACCAATTTTCCCCTCCCTGCCAAATCTCAAATTAAATCTTACACCAGCCTAGCCACTCAATGCATCTGATGAAGTGTGCTGCAACTGAGAAAAAAACTGTCTCTGAATAACATTGGTTAGGCGGAAAAGGTGAAGCTAATGTTTAAATATGGTTGGATGGCTTGGATATGGCTTGGCAGTTTAAATTCAGTTTGGCTAGGTATTAAGTGAAATAATTAGCCAACATACCAGTAATCTGGGTGCTGTCCTGTCTCTAAAAACAATATAAACAGAGACCATTTCCAAAATAAAAATTTTCAAGATTCTGGAACATTGATAGAGGCAGGTAAACTACCTAATGATTTTCCCTGGAGTATCTACCCTCTCAGCAGCATTCAGAAAATTATTGTTCTGGAAGTGTGAATATTTTTTTTGTTATAGAAACTGGAATCCCATGGTAATATCTTGAGGAATGTTGGACTTCAAAGATACTTACGCCTTGAGCTTTTACTTCTGCTGTGATACTGTTCAGGTCGTTGTCTGTAATTCGTCCAGCCACAACTATTTCAGAGCCATCATAATAATGTTTAAAACTATTTTGAGTCAAATCTGAGATGGCATTTTCCTTATAGCCTAACTCCACTTCAGTAAGCAAAGGATTGGCTACTTCATCATAAAAACCCTGGGAATAAAATAGATATTAGGGTATTTATTCTTGAAATCAAAATATTGCAAATGAGAGGCTGCCTTTTTTAGGCATGGTACTTTTCTGTAAAAATCATACTAAAAATCATATTGTAAAAAAATCATCTTAAAAAAGCAGAGTCATAATCCTGCCAACAAAAGTATGTATAGTCAAGGCTATGGTTTTCCCAGTTGCAATGTATAGCTGTGGAAGTTGGACCATAAGAAAGGCTGAGCGCCAAAGAATTGAGGCTTTTGAACTATGGTGCTGGAGAAGACTCCTGCGACTCCCTTGAACTACAAGGCGATCAAACTGGTCAGTCCTAGAGACCAACCCTGACTGCTCTTTAGAAAGCCAGATCCTGAAGATGAACCTCAAATACTTTGGCCACCTATTGAGAAGGAAGGACTCACTGGAGAAGAGCCTAATGCTGGGAACGATTGAGGGCAAAAGAAGAATGGGACGACAGAGAATGAGGTGGCTGGATGGAATCACTGAAGCAGTCGGTGTGAGCTTAAACAGACTTCAGAAGAATGTAGAGGACAGGAAGGCCTGGAGGAACGTTGTTCATGGGGTCGCAATGAGTCAGATATGACTTGACAACTAAAAAAAACAACAGCAACAACTTTTCAGTTATCAGAATCTAGACCACCCTGGAAAAGTACTCTGGAAAACAGACCTCTTGTTGACGGTCTTGACTCTTAAAAATCTTTCCCAAAATTGACATCTACAATTTTGTATAGATATGGAAAACAGGGACTCCATGAAATGGAGGATTAACCATATGAGTTTAGATGTAGCAATAACATTAAACATGTGCAGTACAAAAATTAGGATTATTTCATTGTACATGTTAGTAAAACAGTTTTCAGATGAGTTTTAATTCTTTTTAATGACAGGAAAAGGTGTAATTCTTTTCATTCACAATTTTTACTAACACAATGCCTTTCTGGACATCTTTTCCTATTTTGCAAAACTATTGATTGCCAGACAATCCCTTTTTTAAAAAAATAAAAAGGTTTACTTTCATTCATCATATAAATTCCCTGATGTAGGCTCTCATGGGGTAAATTTTCCTGATGTGAGCAGCTTTTTTAACAGGACACAGAAACTAAACAAACCACTTTTTCTAGCTTTTTTACTCAGCCTCTCACTTTTTATTAATTTTTGCCAGGAAAATATGAAGTATGATATGGAATGAAAAAGCAATATCACTTAGACTTATATATTTCTTCACAATGCTTTACAGTCCTCTCTAAGTGGTTTACAGAGTCAGCCTATTGCCCCCAACAATCTGGGTCCTCATTTTACCAACTTCAGAAGGATGGAAGGCTGAGTCAACCTTGAGCCAATTGGGAATCGAACTGCCCAACTGCCAGCAGCTGGCAGTCAGCAGAAATAGCCTGCAGTAGCATATTCTAACCACTACACCACCACAGCTAATAGTAGTTGCCTGAGAAGGGATAAAGTTTCATCCCACTGGGCTATGCTGATTCTTTTGCAACAGGCCAGCAACAAGCAAAAATGGTAGCTGGGGTCAGGATCTAGCCATAAACTACAGAAAAAGATGCACCTGGTTGGTCCCTGTGATACCTTACCAGTTAGGTAGAGTGAGAGGGCTACTTTAGATGAAACCTATTACTTACAATGGATTCCTATATTTTCTCACTATGTTACATGGTATGTAAACATATTCTGAGTTGATTGCCACAACGTTGGAGAGATATATATGCTAATCTCTCTTAGTTACTTTCGGATGCTATACACCTTTCCTTGAGGATGGGATGAGATATTATTTCCCTTCATGGCCTCTTGTAACTGAAAAGAATAATCAGTGATCTTTCTCTGCTTGAAATAAATTGAAGAAAATAAATTTGTCAGATAGAATGAAAAATCTAGCACTTATGTCTATCTTGTCTAACCAAGGCCTCTTGAGAAGTGAAGCAAGGAAGGGAGGCAGGAATCGTAACAATATTATTATACTGTAGGCACTAGGTTGGAAAAAGCTGAATTATGTTCTCTTAATTTTGTCTTTCCACGTCATCTGGGCTAAGAATTGAGCCAAAGGCACACCTCTGAACAATGTGGAGCAGAATGCTAGCTGGCAGCAGATCTTGTATCAGTAAGAGGATATGGCACACATTTCTAACTTTTGGTAGCCATGATACACAAACCGTTTTTTTGTTGTTGTTGTAGAATCAATAGTGCTTTCTTTTTATGACCCAGTAGTCCTTTAATTCAGAGTAGAGCCAGGGCTACTGGGTAGAGGTGAGCATTTAACTGGCTGGATGCCCTTCCTGATGCCTAAGTGGAGTTTGCAGCTGATATTTTTCTTTGGGCGAGAAACATCTGCCGCTACTAAAGATTGAACTCTAAACCTTCCAAGTGGCAGGTGAGCATCTTCATTGCCACCATGCTGCCCTGTTGGAGAATCAATACATCTTATGACCAACAGAAGCTGTTACTAAATTTCATTTGGAGTATAATTCCTGCAGTTTTCAGATGGCAAACATAGGAAATTGGGATAAATGGGAGGAGAGGAGAACACATATGTGTTTTTTTCCTCATGTCTGAATCCAAGTAAGGGTAGTGTTATTACCATATCTTGTACTCAGTGCCCTTTCTCTGCCACAGAAATATTTCTTCATAAATATAAATATCAACCTTTCATATGCTTATTCTTCTACCTGTAGTTGTAAGGTTGCATCTGAGTCTTCAAAGATGCGTGAGCCACACCATTGTTTTCTGTTGATATTCTCTCTAAAAATGCATAGTCGACATCATAACCAAACCCAAGATTGTATATAGGATATTTTCCTTTAGTTGCATTCTTAGCATTTTCTTGAATCTGTCTGGGATTTGATACACCTGCACAGAAAGGATCACAAAACACAGTTAAATAGTACAATGATCTGAAACGTGTTTGTGGGCACAGCAATCCTGAAACTTTAATACAAGGCTCTACAACTTCCTATCTTTCAGCTTCAAACTCTCCTCCTAATGGGTTGAAAGAGAGTGAGTAGTGTTGTAATTTGATTCCTTTTTCTTTCCTGGCTGCCTTTTCCATGGAAAAAACTGTTATTTATTAGATGTATTGTATTATAACCTCCTCCCCTTCCCCATTTTAAAATACTGGTGATAGACTGGTGAAACTGGTGATAGACAATCAATCAACAGCAGCTTCAGAAGTTTAGCAGTCATTTTGGTTTGGATACTCTTGTGAGATGCAAGAACATAAATCATTTCAATCCCAGCACAAAGGTTTAAAGATGACACATGATCACCAGTGGTTGTGGTATATAGTATGGAGAAGACTATGTGAAAACAAGGAGACTGAACAGCAATCTTTATTCCCATGTTCATCAGTCATTCAGCTACTTACCTACATTGGCCTCCCCATCAGATAACATGATAACTAAAGAGGCACTTCTTTCAGGTACAGATTTCGATTCATAAGCTTTATTCAGCATTTCAATACCAGTCAGTAAACCATCATTATAATTTGTTCCTAGAACGTGAAAGTAGGGTTTCAATTTTTTTAGCATATGAAAATGAAGATTCAAATCTATTTAATGTAGTGTTTTTTAATACAGCCATTTTATTTTAACCTTATTCTAATATAGCAATTTTTCTTTTTTTTTCTATTTACCTCCCCACGCGTTTATTTGTTGAATAAATTCCTTTGATTGGTTCACATTCTCTGGAGTAGCTTGAATTAAGTTATCTTTCCATGTTGAAACTGAACTTTGAAACAGGATGATGTTGAAGTGATCTTCTTCTTTTAAGTCTTCCACTATTTTTGTCAAGGCTTCCTTTGCCTAGAAGTATTTTTAAAACAGTATCAACTCTCAACAAAGGACTTCTCCTCCATAACCCAATCTGACTATTCCAGAGGTTACTCCACCCTGCATTCCTTTCAACTGAGTGAGCTCTCTATACGAGCACATTACATTGCTACAAACTTGTTATGTCCATGTCCTGCTGTTGCTACCCACATCATATAATGCGTACAAATCCTTTTATGATATTCGTTTGCTTGAGATCTTCAATTGTTTAACCCAAGGGTATATACTGTAAAGTCAAATGGTTACTGAAGAAAAAAACCCCTACCCTTCTTTTTTTGAAAGGTAGATCTCCATACTAAGCCAACACTTCATTGTCTCCTAACCATGGTCAAAATATTAGTGATATTGTGCAGTAGTCAGGCTCTACACTATCATCCTTGAACCATCAGTATTAAATTTAATATGTATTTTTCATAACTAAAAATTGACTGTCTTTTCTGACTTATGTGAGATTTTGCCTTTCTCCCATGAAATTATAGGATGTTTGAGATAACATGAAATCTTACTAGAGAAATAGCTAAGATTTTTTTTAAGTGATAATTTTGTAACATAGCAATAGCAATGGCACTTAGACTTATATATTTCTTCACAATGCTTTACAGCCCTCTCTAAGCAGTTTGCAGAGTCAGCATATTGCCTCCAACAATCTGGGTCCTCATTTTACCCACCTCAGAAGGATGGAAGGCTGAGTCAACCTTGAGCCTGGTGAGATTCGATCTGCCAAATTGCAGGCAGCTGGCTGTCAGCAGAAGTAGTTTGCAGTACTACACTCTAACCACTGTGCCACCGAGGCTCTTAAAACATGTTTGTCTTTTTAAAAAATATTACTGTTATTTAGATGTTTATTTTTAATAATTTTTTTACTCTTGATATAATTCATGAACAGATTGATTCATGGCTTAAGTGCAAACTAATCATTTCAAAATCAAATTGCTTCCTTGAAGAAGTTCCTCCAGTATTCCCTTTCACTGTTTGGGTCCTCACCCTAGTTGTAAAGCTGAATAAACCAGTTGGCAATGTAATGGTCAAGCTTCCCAATATCCCACATTTCATTCTAATGCTCAAATGTTTTATTTCTACAGGAGCCACCTGAAAGAATGTTCTGTATGACTTTGAAGCTAAGTGGCCTAAATCAGCGATCCCCAACCTTTCTGGCTTGGTGGCCCAGCGAGGGTGGCGAGGAGACATGATGGTTCTGAGTGGCAGGTACACGCATACAAGCGCGCACAGCTCCATTTGTATGAGTGGAGCTTCAAGCACAAACCAAGAGCCTGCTGCTCATGTGAACAGAGCTGCATGCACATGTGTGCCCTTGACCGCAGCCCTGTTCTGAACAGGCCGCGGTCCAGGGGTTGGGGGGCCCTGGCCTAAATCAACACATATAAAAGAAGGCTTAGCTGAAAGTTAAGGATGAAGCAGTACATTTCAATTACATTACTAAATACTTTCAAGATTACTATGCTACACATTTTACTATATGTGTAAATCTTGCAAGGCAGAAATAACTTGGAGTAAAAGATTGTAGGACCTGATTTTTATCTCCTGTACAATTTACCATCCTTTTAGCAATATTACAAGAATTTGTGTTGTTTACTTACTTGCCGAATTTTCTGTCCAGACATGGAACCACTGACATCAATTACAAAGGCAACATTCTTAGGTAAACGTTCCAGGATTTTTGGTGCAAAAAAGTGTACAAAGTATCCATTTACTACCTAAAAACATTGATAAAGATAGTATTCATTTGTGGTAGGGTTTTTTGTTTGGGTGTGTTTTTGTGCTGGTATATTAGTTCAAGTGTCAAACAACTAGAGTTACCTGTAAATTATTAGGAGAATCTCTGTTCACATCATACTTAATGACAAAATCTCCTTGTAGCAGAGTAGTTGTACAATTGTCACAGGTTCGTTGTTGTTCAATAGTAGGACTGAATGATACATGGCCCTTAAAAAAGAATAATTCTTCATCTTAGATTTCAGCAAATGAGGAAAGCAGATTCTCTAGAAATTTTGCTTTCATTTAGAGATCCAGAATAATATTTCAGTATATCTTCTGCAGTTTGTATTCAAAGATCACTTCCAAACATGATTTATCAATTTAGAGGCCTATCTTGTCCTTTGTCCACTCTTTACATCAGTGAACTAGAGGCCTACAACATTTGCAACAAGCTTGTAAGTACTGTAATGCATGGGTATACTAATTACAACAACTAAAATCTTCAATATTTGAAGTAATAAACAGTTTATAACTAGTAGCTATTCATTCCGTTTATTATACATGTAAAATTTCTAAGGAAGGAAGCCTTGCGAGTTTTTAGAAGAATATTTAGAATGGGATGAGCCAGGAGTTGTTTTCAAAATTCAGCTGTGGTATGTTTTGAATTATTAAACATTGCAAGATCCAACATTGTATGTACCAGTTTTCTACATCTGTAGGAACAATGAATGCAAGGAATTAGCAGTGGAGCATTGCATTTTTATCTCCTTTTCTTGTCTAAGAAGGATTACTCTTCATATCTTACTCTGCATTGCCTCTTACTGGCTACACTTATACTGCCAGGATTATGTCTGTCTGTCTGTTTGTCTACCTGCCTGCTGCCTGCCTGTCTCTCTCTCTCACACACACACACACAGGCACACACTCATTCATTTGTCATATTTGCATGATAATATTTATTACTTTTATCTCCTTCTTCTTCACCGATTTTATTCATAATTTTTTCCCATGAGGCTGGACACACCTTACCAGTTCTATGCTTAAGCATTGTTTATGTTCTGCAATAAAAAGTCTATTGGGATTTCATTCATACTAACTTCCAGATTTCTTTCTACAAAACCAAGTCAAAAGGAAGAAGACTTTGACTGTCTGATTGTTGCTCACCATTTTGAAGCCACTGACTTATCACTGCATAGGATCCTGCACTGAACATACATTACTTATCCCCTCCCCACTCCCAACAGTGTTGTGTTGGCCGAGAGAAGAGTAATCTATATCCAGGAACAAAAGAGTTTGTCAGTCTATAAAGCAGGAAGAAAGGTCATGAATCCAGCAAGGAGATCTGGCTCTATTGAACCGCTAAATGATGAAAAATATAGAAAAATCTTCTCTGTAATAGGAATTCTATTCAGGAACTTGGGAAGCTAAAATATAAGGGAATGTTTTCATTACCTAATGTCGATCATTTTTCCAAAGTATTGACTTTTTATTTAAAAATAAACTACTTCAACTTTAAAAAATATTGCAAAGCAGAAACACTTTGAAAGTGAGATGATTAGACGTGATAAGACTTAAATATTTTCAATATTATTATTTAGGTTCAGCTCCATCTACTTTTTTAAGCCTTTGCTTAGTTTTTCATTCTGATCCACCTATTTTTTGTAAGTGCAGTTCTTTAGCTATTCTAGGAAAATATTGCCTATCCCTGATATCGGGAAATGCTTAGGAACTACTTTTACTTTTGTGAAGTATCCTCAAACAATTCTGTGCCTGCATCTTTGATTTGTGATTGCCCTGGGCATGTCTCACCTAGAGTCCTGACTGGGACAAAACAACCTGTCAGCTGTGTTCCATGAAGCAAATAGATTGCTTTTAAGAAATATATTCAAGGGTTCATTCTTTCTTTTCTTTACTTCTGGATGGTGTCATAAGGCATATTACCATAGTAATTTTCGCTTGATGCTTATGAATCCAATTGGCCTCTTCTGTACTTAGTTACAACCAAGGGAATCTGCAGCAAAGGTGGTGACCATGATCATGGCAGATACTCATTCTTCCAACTCATTGTAGTTAATTCACAATTAACAATGGTAATTGGGACTGGGATTCCCAATGCTACACAACACACTTAGCAACAAAAATCCTGGCAGTCCCTATTGCCATCCCACTGGTCATGAGGCAAGGATTACCTGTGTATGAATCACTCTTCAAGATTCTATTACCAGACATACCTTTTTTCCTGAAAAAGACTTTTTCACAACTGGTAGCAGTTCGTTGTTCAGGAATGTCCCTTCAACTTCAAGTTCACTGATGCCTTGAGGCTCAAAGATGTTTGCTTCAATCTGTAACATTGATTTAAAATTATGTTGACCTTAAAAAATCAGATAGACCAGTAATGAAAAGTGTAAACAAAGCATTAAAAAGAATTAATTTCAGTTATTTATACATTTGTTTCTAAATTAATAGTTCTGAGCATAATTCACAAACCTTTCCAAAAACTACTACAAGATAAAGTGACAATACATTTGATCGTACCTCGAATTTATTGACAAGCTGTTTTGGGTTTACTTTGATAAATATCTCGTATTTTCCAAACTTTCTCTTCAGGAGTTCTTCATAAGTCAATTCAAAAGTAACTTTGCTGAATGATGCAATGTTGACCGAAACACTGAATTTCTCTGTTTTTCTTCCAGCAGCCCTTCATATGTTAAACACAGTAAGGTAAGTTTCATAAGATTCAAGAGAGCCATAAAAGGACAATTGCATATCCTGATGATGAATAATATAGCCCACCATTTAATACTTTTCTTTTGCTCTTTGTTCAGTTACTGAGCATCTGCTTATTGAATAAATACTTAGGACAGGAAATGAAATAATGAAACAGATACTGTTTGGCTTCACATACTTACTTCACAAGCCCTGCAGTCTGGCCTCTTGAAACTGCTTGTTGATACTGCTTTTGGGCAACTTCTTTTTCCTTTACAATTCCAGGATAAGTGACCCCATCAATTGTCCTATTGAAGGATACATCAGATATCTGAATATGTGTGCAGACAAGTTATTAGGGTTTTTTTCTTCAGTTCATCAAGTAAAGGAGATATTTGAGAGGTATAACAAAGAGACTGGAAAGAATGCTGCCTCTATATGACTTTCTCTGGATATTGTAGAGCAGATGGATAAAAACTCTACCCAGAGGGCAAGTCTATTTCAGAGGAGCTTATGCAACAGGAGGCCACATTTTTGATGATCATTAAAAAGAATGAAGATAAGAATGTTTGTGAGAAAGGCCTTAGTTTTCCTATTTTGAGCACATAATTGCATTAGACGGTTACAACTGCAGCTCTATGATTCATGGTAGTTATTCTATTCCAGCATTTGGCTGGCTTAATTATTTCTAGACTGATCTCCAAAGCATAGACAAATAAGAAAATAATGTACATACAAAGTAAAGTTGGAAATAAAGGCTGTTTTGGGGAGCTCCACATCAAACTGAGCTTCCTTGGACACATTGGCACGATTCACAGCTCGACTAGTGATAACATTACGAGAAAACCTGGAAGTAACACTGCAGTCAATTTTCACCCAGTAGATTTCTATGGCTTGGGAGTGCTAGAGAAAAAAAGTCATATGGTTATACAGAAATGTGCTGCTAATATATCATTTTTATTTTACACACATTTATTTGAGATAGCACAAATATCTTTCTATACCTTATGTTACACACATAGTATTTACTTTAGTGCTAATTACATTTGATTAATGTTTTAGTTACTTACAAAATTTAATTAAATTGCAGCTGACCCCAATCATTTTCTTGTTCCATTCCATTCCTGTACTGTGTTTTTAAGAAATGATAGTTGTAGGGAAAGAAAACAAGAACAAATTTCTAAAACATTTTACTTTCTTTCCGTAAAGGGAATGCAAACAGAGATTTGTTACCCCCTGAATCCATGCATGAGGTAATCACCTTCATAAAAGTGTGTGATGCAGCCTTTGCACACTTGCACATGATGGGTACGTTGTGAGAGTGAATGAAATACGCCGTTTGCTCAGAATTAAAACATCCCTGAACACAAGAGGACTGATTTTTAAAGAAATAAATATAACTTTTGAGCTGAGTAAATGATTTCTTTAAGCCCAGCAATGAAGATACAAATGACTAAGAGAAAATATTTGCTTTTTGTATGTGCCATCTAAACTTAATGATCAGCATTCTAAATGAAAGGTTACTTACCACATCAGTGGCACTTCTCTTCTACAAATAAACAGTGAAAAAAGGGATTAATTATTGCCAAACAACATGCTGTATCCTACTAAATATGCTGCATAGTAGTTGTATGTTATTCCACATTTCTTTGCATTTTAAGTGAGAGCATCACAATAAACGAGAGCTTCCATAAAATGAAGTCTGAATAATCAGCATGCATAACCTTGGCTGGGGTCCGACCAAACAAATCCCTACCAGTTTACCAGCCTGAATAATTTGGAAACATTAATTACATAAACAGAAAACAAGAAACATCTGGAAAATATGGCATAAATTACCATACTAAGATAAATACCTTTACCTAATAGAGTTTTTCTAGCGTTTTTCAGAGGCACTTAGTACTAGGCTGATTTCATAATCTTCCTATGTCTGTGGAGCTGCCTCAGTTCAAATTTAGGTAAGATAGGTATAAACCCAGGTGTGATTGATAGCTCTCTCATTCATGTATGTATATATGTATGTACGTACGTTCGTACGTACCACTTTGCATCCATTTCAAACACCCCACAATCACACACACATAGATGCAAGTACTGCTTGCTTTATCTGATTCATTCTTTCTCAATTCAGTGTTTCCCCCAAAATTGTTGAAATATGCAAAATGATGTGCAGCATATGAATCCAAAGAAGCTAAATCAAGTCTGGATCCAACATGGTCCCTCTCAGGATACCTATCAGCCACTCATAAAAGAAGTCATGGGAGTTGCTGAGAGGCATAGTGAGTGACCAAAGCGCTTACTGGCTTCAAATCAAATCTTTATTATTGTCATAGGCTAGCATAACTTTTCCTGCTTCATATTCAAATGCAGCACATCTGAGCCAGGCAGCTCAGGGCATGAAACTTCATAGGCAACCAGTTTCCATGAACTTTAGAATTTCAGTCAAATTAAGCATACTGGTAAGTAAAGGTCTCTCGAATCATGCAGGCAGAAGGCTAAAGACATCTTGAAGGATCGAGATAGTGGATTTCCAGTTATTGCTTAAAGATAAAAGAAACTCTGAGGAAATAAGTTGGTGACTTCATATATTTAGCTACATACCTTAATGTTTCTCAGTGGGTTTATCAAAATATCTGAAGTTACAAGAGCAGGAATCAAGCCCAGTAAAATGTAACATGGGATACCCTTCCCCATCTTGGAAGAAAAATAAAAATGTCAATTTGGAAGGACCTTTATTAGTAGTGAACCTTGTAAATAGTCAAACAGTAACACTGAAGTAACTATGGCAAATATTTATCTTTGGAAAATGGTTGATGAAATTTCTACATTAAAGTTAGAGAGTCCAAGGCCAGAAAAGCACATTTCAGCCTCTAATCTATGAAGCCCAGGTTTACCTGCTGTGCCCTATGTACAATACCTTTAAAATTAAATCTCAACTTAGACTCCACATCTGTTTTACCACCAAATTGGTAAGAAGATTTCTCCTGAGATTTCTTGAGGTTGCACTTTGATCACCTGAATACATTTCCCACTTCTATTTCAATTAAAGTGATTATGTTTTATGTGTGTAAATTAGGACAGGTGTCTCTTCAACCTTTCTGGCTAGTGATAATTTGGAATTGTGAGTACACCATGTGTGAGCACTATGGTTGCCACGTGAACTGACAGGGATTGCTGGTAATCAAACAAAAATTGTCAGATGATATCCAGAGACATTTATACTGCTGCATTGAAGATTCTGGAATTAGGAAGTATACACTTTATGAAAATCTATTATTCCTTTATTAGATTTCATTTGCCATTTCTTCAAAAGAAACATTTTATTCTTTTGCCCTCCTTATTCTACAGTGCACCAGTAGATGTCCGAATATACAGGTGAAACTTGAAAAATTAGAATATCGTGCAAAAGTTCATTTATTTCCGTAATGCAACTTAAAAGGTGAAACTAATATATGTGATAGACTCTTTACATGCAAAACAAGATAGTTCAAGCAGTGATTTGTCATAATTGTGATGATTATGGCTTACAGCTCATGAAAACCCCAAATCCACAATCTCAGAAATTTAGAATATTACATGCAATCAATAAAACAAGGATTGGACATAGAACAATATCGGACCTCTGAAAAGTATAAGCATGCACATGTACTCAGTACTTGGTTTGGGCCCCTTTTGCAGCAATTACTGCCTCAATGGGGCGTGGCATGGAAGCTATCAGCCTGTGGCACTGCTGAGGTGTTATGGAAGACCAGGATGCTTCAATAGCGGCCTTCAGCTCTTCTGCATTGTTTGGTCTCATGTCTCTCATCTTTCTCTTGGCAATGTCCCATAGACTCTCTATGGGGTTCAGGTCAGGCGAGTTTGGTGGCCAATCAAGCACAGTAACCCCATGATCATTGAACCAGGTTTTGGTGCTTTTGGCAGTGTGGGCAGGTGCCAAGTCCTACTGGAACATGAAGTCAGCATCCCCATAAAGCTCGTCTGCGGAAGGAAGCATGAAGTGCTCCAAAATCTCCTGGTAGACGGCTGCGTTGATCCTGGACTTAATGAAGCACAGTGGACCAACACCAGCAGATGACATTGCTCCCCAAATCAACACAGACTGTGGAAACTTCACACTGGACTTCAAGCATCTTGCAGTCTGCCTCTCCATTCTTCCTCCAGACTCTGGGTCCTTGGTTTCCAAATGAGATGCAAAAGTTGCTCTCATCAGAAAAGAGGACTTTGGACCACTGAGGAACAGACCAAGTCTGTTTTTCTTTAGCCCAGGTAAGACACTTCTGACGACATTTCAAGCTCATATCCAGGATCCGTCTGTGTGTGGTGGCGCTTGATGCACTGACTCCAGCCTCAGTCCACTCCTTGTGAAAGTCCCCAACACTTTTGAATGGCCTTTTCCTGACAATCCTCTCCAGGCTGCGGTCATCCCTGCTGCTTGTGCATCTTTTTCTTCCATACTTTTCCCTTCCACATAACTTTCTATTAATGTGCTTTGATACAGCACTTTGGGAACATCCAACTTCTTTTGCAATTACCTTTTGAGGCTTTCCCTCCTTATGGAGGGTGTCAATGATGGTTTTCTGCACAACTGTCAGGTCAGCAGTCTTTCCCATGATTGTGATTCCTACTGAACCAGACTGAGAGACCATTTAAAGGCTCAGGAACCCTTTGCAAGTGTTATGGCTTAATTAGCTGATTAGAGTGGGACACTTTGAGCCTAGAATATTGCACCTTTTCACAATATTCTAATTTTCTGAGATCGTGGATTTGGGGTTTTCATGAGCTGTAAGCCATAATCATCACAATTACGACAAATCATGGCTTGACATATCTTGTTTTGCATGTAATGAGTCTATCTCATATATTAGTTTCACCTTTTAAGTTGCATTACGGAAATGAATGAACTTTTGCACGATATTCTAATTTTTGAGTTTCACCTGTATAAGATACACTGATTTCTAATATGGAGTTTAGACTGTATTTCATTTGGCAATTCTCTTTCTTCACTTGATATAATTGAAAGTAGTAAAATAGCATTTTCCAATGATTAAAGCTGTGTGTGTGGGAGGGGGACAGGAAATACTGTCCAGGTGAATTCCATTAATCTGTTTTCAGCTTCTTTGTCCCTCTCTGTAATTTAAAAATTAAGCTTCTTTAGAATCCTGAACAATCAACACAGTTGCTGATCTTCAGCTCTGGAGGATTGTAAACAAGGAGAAAGTGACATGCTAGAAGGGGTTATGAGATAGAGCTGTTCCAGGTATTTTTTCAGGTGAAAGTTGGTTGGTTTGTGCATGCCCGAAGATGGTGGTCCAGGAGTGAATAGGCTCCGGAAGAATGGGAGCTTTTTGTCAGCCTGCTGGGGAAGGGGGCTGGTGCAGTCTTCCCTCGACCCCTTGGACTTGTTCCTTAGGCGTGGCTGTCGGGGTGGGAGATGTCGGCGTGTCGATCGGGGTGTAAACTGCCAGGTTCTTATCCGGCACCTGATCGGCTTATCTCTGGGCAGCGGAAGATGGGGTGGCGGCTGCGGCAGTCAAAGATGGCAGCGGAAGACAGCTTGGAGCTAGTGGCATGGCGGAGGTGAGAGCTTCATTGCTGCTTGTGAGGTGAACCTCGAAGAAGGACAGGCTGTGGGGGCGGGGCAAGGATAAGGTGGCTGAGAAGGCATTTAACATCTTTGAAGGCAGGACTAACAATGGAGAGAGCGAAGATCAGGCTGGCGGCTCTGGAAGGCAGCGGTTTGGCCTGGCGACTGGTGATGACCAGGCAGGGGCTGAAGGAGTTTCTAGTCATCGGAGGAGGAGCCTGTGGAGGTCGGAGCCCTGGGCCTTAGGCCTTCATCTACTGCTGCCTGGGAGTCGCTGCCTGGACTGGCTGAGAGCTCTGGGGGTGGATTTGGTCCTCCCTGGGAGTTTCTCAGCCCCTTCATTGGAGGTTGTGTGGGCAGCAGGACCTAGTTTGGTTCTCGCTGGTGGTCCTTTCGGCTTCTACTTTGCCTGTTCTCCTCAACCAATAATTCCACCTATTCCATGGACATCTCCTGATTCTGCTATTTGCACATCTCTGAACTCTGACTTTGCACTTTATCTTCTGCACTTTAAAGACCTTTGATATTTATTGCTGCTCTAATCCGAATTCCCCTTCTCTGTTGTCACTGACCATCGTCCTGACTATTGTTTAGGCCTGCTGTTGTGAGAGAACAGCAGGCTGCTCCGTTGTTCCAGCCCGGTGAGAACCGCCATGGTGGGAGAGTGGTGGTTGGACCATATTTTCATCTGGCCCCCCCAAGGGATGGTGAGAGAGCCTTCGGGGGTCACGATATGATAACTGTAGGCGCTGGTTGCAAGGACTGGAGACGATGATAATGACTTTTTAATTCTAATATGTTTTAACATCAATTATTTGTGGCGTTTTATCTTCCCTATCTTCTGTGTTTTAATTTTTATCATGATTTTGGCTTATTCACCTATGGAGCTGCGGGCCTACCTTGTCTCTAGTATGGCCCGTGGGGTGTCAAAGCTTACCTTTATGACGGATTGTTAGATCTCGAGAGGTGGCATTGCGACCAAGGGGGTAATTTTAAATTGGGCAAAGGAAACTTTTAAATTTTTGCTTAGCTATCTTAAAGGGTTAGGGAGGGGGAGGGTTGTCTGTCTGGGCATGTGGATGATCAATTTTGCCCAGAAAGGAAGGAACTCAGTCCAGCCCAACTGGGGATCGTGCTGTGGAGGGGGAGGGGCCCGTTGGACTCCGGCGGCTGAGGCGGGGATGCGATCCCCAGAGGCGTCGGACTTGGCAGGGGATGGAGAGGGGGAGTCATATTGCGTGAAGGGAGCGTGCCGCTGTTATCTAAGAGCTGTGGCGTGCTCCAACTCCCATGCCTCTGCCCACTCCCCCGGGGATACGGGACTTGGAGGCCCTGGGCTCAGGTTGGTGTATTTTAATGCCAGGTCCGTGGTTAATAAGGCTCCCCTCCTTGGTGAATTGATCAGGGAGGAGGCCGCGGACCTGGCCTGTATCACTGAGACCTGGTTGGGGCCAGAGGGTGGAGTGCCTCTGGTCGATCTGTGCCCCCCAGGTTTTCAGATTTTGCACCGCCCGAGCTCAGGGGAGGGGTTGGGGGTGCTGTTGTTATTGGAGACCCTGATTCCAAGGGAGGTCACCGTTCATGAGATAGGCGGGTGTGAAGCCCTCCTCTTGAGGTTGGGGCCTGGTGGTCGGTTGGGCCTGTTGCTTATATACCTATCCCCCAACTATGTGGCACGGCCCTGCCTGGGCTGCTCGATGCCCTCTCGGGAGTGGCGGTGGAGTTCCCAAGCCTTTTGGTTTTGGGTCCCCCCGTGGGATTGGCCAGGGTTCATGGCTTCCATGGCAGCTATGGACCTGACCCAAATAATGGCCCAGGACGTTCGTAGTGATCTGGGGGTGGGCACCGTGAATGTCCAACCCATAGCATGGTCAGATCACTATCTCCTGCGGCTGGTCTTCCAACAAGTGGCCCCACACCGCTGGGATGAGGAGCCACTGAGATGGTTCCGCCCAGACGCCTGATGGACCCTGAAAGGTTCCAGATGGAACTGGGGTTTTGCCCGCCTCCCTTATCCACAGCTCGGCTGAGGTACTGGCGGCCACTTGGCAACAGGCTGCTACTGAGGCCCTCACCAAGTTGTCCCTTTGCCTCACTCGCCGAGATCCCAGATGGCTCCTTGGTTCACGGAGGAGCTTAGGGAGATGAAGCGGCGTAGGAGGGGTTAGAGAGCAGGTGGAGAGCGACCCACTCCGAATCTGACCGAGCCCAGCTAAGAGCCTATATTAGGACTTACCTGGTAGCTTTGGGGCAGAAGAGGTCATACCTCTCCACTCTCATAGCGCCCCAGAGATCGACGCCCAGCTGCCCTGTTTAGGGTCACCTACATCGGGAGACGGGGTTGGATCCTATGCAGGGTAGAGCTGAGGAATTTGGTCAGTATCTGCTGGATAAGATCGCTCAGATTCGGGAGGGGTTAGACTCTAACTTGCAGTGGTCTGAGGAGGAGGGACAAGAAGTCCGGCTGATATCATCTGGGTTGAGTTTGATCCTGTTTCCGAGGATGAAGTGGACAGGATTATGCGACGTTTGAGTTCCACCACATGTTTATTGGACCCGTGCCCTTCCTGGATGGTATATGCTGCCAGGAGGTCACGCGGCTGGCTCGGGCAGTTGTCAACGCCGTTAAAGGAGGGCTCTTTCCCCGCTGCCTTGAAAGAGGCGGTGGTGCGACCCCTCCTGAAGAAGCCTGCCCTGGACCCTGCCATATTAAACAACTTTCGTCCGGTCTCCAACCTTCGTTTTTTAGCGAAGGTTGTTGAGAGTGTGGTGGCTCAACAGTTTCTGCTTTTCCTGGATGAAGCGGACTATCTAGATCCCTATCAATCGGGCTTCCGCCGGGTTCAGTACAGAGACAGCATTGGTGGCACTGGTGGATGATCTCTGGAGGGCGGGACAGAGGTTTTCCTCTGTCCTGGTCCTATTAGATCTCTCGGCGGCTTTCGATACCATCGACCATGGTATCTTATTGCGGCACCTTGAGGGGTTGGGAGTGGGAGGAACTGTTCTGCAGTGGTTCTCCTCCTACCTCTCGGGCGCTTGCAATCGGTGTTGGCAGGGGGCAGAGGTCGGCCCCAAGGGCTCTCATGTGTGGGGTCCCACAGGGATTGGTCCTCTCGCCCCTCCTGTTCAACATCTATATGAAGCCGCTGGAGATCAGAGGTTTTGGGATGAGGTATCATCAGTATGCTGATGATACCCAGTATACATCTCCACCCCAAACCAAATCAGTGATGCCCTCTCTGTGATGTCCCGTTGTTTGGATGTGTACGGATCTGGATGGGCAGGAACAGACTACAGCTCAATCCGCCAAGACTGAGTGGCTGTGCGTACAGGCATCTCGCCCAGTGAGTATATTCCACCTTTGGCCATAGGGGAGAGGTGTTACCCCTGTGGATAGGGCTGGAAACTGGGGGTTCTCCTGGACTCATGGCTCAGTTTGGAGGAGCAGGTGGGAGTGGCCAGGGGGCCTTTGCCCAGGTTCGGCTGGTTCGCCAGCTCCGCCCTTACCTGGATCGAGATGCCCTTCAGCACAGTCACTCATGCACTTGTCATGTCCTGACTCGACTACTGCAACACTCTCTATGTAGGACTGCCCTTGCATACCATCCGGAGGCTCCAGCTGGTGCAGAATGCGGTCGCTGGTTGTGATGGGAGTTTCCGATACTCCCACCCCTCCTCGCGAGCTGCATTGGTTGCCGTTGCCCTCCGGTGCGATTCAAGGTTTTGACATTAACATTCAAAGTCCTTCATGGCATGGGTCCAGGGTACTTGTGGGAGCGTCTCCTGCCGATATCAAATACCGGTCGCCCTGTGCAAGCACACAGGTTGGGACTCCTCGGGTTGCCGCTGCACGACAATGTCAGCTTGCGGTGACCTGGGGAAGGGCCTATTCTGCATCGGTCCCCGCCTTATGGAACCAGCTACCCGTTGAGCTCCGGCTGGCTCCCGATCTCTCCTCCTTCGGCGCAATCTAAAAACCTGGTTGTTTTACAAGCTGGGCTGGACTGATCTCCTGGGGAGAGGGTGGTTTTAAATTGATTTTAATTTGGTTTTATAGTTGTATTTTGGCTTGTTTAGTTTAATTTCTTTTAAATAATTTATTGTTCTGTGTTTTTTATCTGTGAGCCGCCCCGAATCCTTTTTGGAGAGTGGCGGCATACAAGTCAAAACAAACAAATAAATAAATAAATAAATTTGTAAAGCCTGCTGTAGCACAAAAATGTGTGCTGGGTAAGCTATAATCAAAGCTATGTATGTTAATGAAAGTTTAAATTGTTAAGGTGTGTGCAAAACTGTACATGTTCATGAAAATTGAATATATGAGATTAATTCATAAATTCTTTGGGATTTTTTTCCTTTAATATAAAATGAATTTTGACAAAGAGTAATAATTGAAAAATGTGAAATGATGTATGTATATTTTTATCTGTAAAATTGCAACCACATTAAAAAAACTCAGGAAACTGTGTAGTAATTGCTCTTTTGCTTAACAGGAATAAGACTTTGGAAACAGAGCCTTTCCCTTAGTTTTTCAGAAGCTGATTAAAGAAGAAAATTATCATAAAACATACTTAAATGATGGTTTAAACTTTCTACTTTTAAGTTCCTGTTAAAAAAATCCTTTCTTGATATAGTTCTCACAGAGATGTGACAATTACTGTACTCTGATGAATAAATATATCTAGAATAAAGATATTTTTTGTGTCTTGAACATAGTACCTTAGATCAGGCCATCTAATTATTGAAGCACAGCATCGTTTATATTTAAAAAAATCAGATACTGGACTGTATATGCCCTGACCTTACAGCCAGTCACGATATGATCTACAGTTTGACAAGGGACCCCTCAGTCACACTGAGTAGATAATACTATGTCCCATTTAAACAGAGAGTCTTGAGAGATGCTGTGTGGCGTGTAAATTTATTCAGGATTGTCCATTTCTGACATAGTAGTTCAATGCTTGGCAGCTTTTTTTATGGGGGCATTTATATGTCTTCCTATATCTGGGCATTCAGTGAGTCATTTGACTAATGCTAATCCTCACAGTAGGAGTGGCTTCAGAGAAGGCCCATCTCTGGTGCGGTTCTTTTCTGATGGGACTAGAAAACCATGTCTTCCTGCTAGATCTTACCAAATGGGTAGGACTCAAATCAGAGAGAAGCAGTCCTGCAGATAATCATATCCCACATAATGAAAAGCCTTATAGATAACAACCAATACTTGCACCAGAAGCCAACTAGTAACCAGTGCAACGCAGAAAGTAAAGGAGTCAAAGCAAAGCAAAGCAAGGCATTCCAATAGTTATTTATGATGATACATTCAGAATCCCTTTTAGTGTCTGAGTGGTCTTCAAGGGTAACCCCATGTTCAGTGTGTTGCAGTTATCTATATTCAAAGTGACTTAGGAACAGTGGGAAAAGTCTCTTAATCCATGATAGAATACAAATGACATACCAGATGTATCTAAGCGAAGACCAAGAGCCAAGAAACCCCTAATATTAATCCCAACAAATCCATATTGGAATTGCGTCTTGTTTAGGAACAAGATGTATACTTACTTCGCTCCAGAGATACTTCAAATAAATGTGAAAAGATTTTGATTGTCATGTGATATCCTGGGATGAGAAGAAAACTATTAAGCCTACAGGGCAGATCTGCTTTAAAATGAAGCCTGCTCAGGTTTACTGTTTACTGTGCAGCAGCAGTGGGTCTTTAGGTCCCCAGTTAGTGTGGTGCTGCATCATTGACCATTCTGATGTGGGAGCTGTATATCAACAACACCCAGAGTCGGTTTTGCTCTCCTTAAATACTATAAACATTTATAATATAAATAGCTTTCCATGAAATAGGATTCAAATCAATTTGCCCATAGCAAATTATGAACAATATATATATGGAAGGCGTGGATACTCCACGCCTGGTCTTTCCACTAAGCTGTCTATAGACATACAACATCGCTAACGAATCTAGCAAGGCAAGGAGCACGATCGGCCACAACTCAGGCGGCTTAAAATGCCAGCAATTTCAACGGCATTCTCTAGTCAGAATGCCCAAAACTAAAATGGCTGACAAGCAGTTAAAATAGTATAGATAACAGGATTGAACACATGCGCCGAAGAAAATTTGCCCGTGTCCAAGATGGTCGCTTAAGCAACGTAATATTACCATAGAAAATAGAAGGACTTTTTTTCCTTTCGTACGTTCTGGAAGAGGTGCTCTCTATGGCACCCAGAGGTTTGGTGATCTCTATGGCATCGGGAGCCGCGTCCTCGCAGGGGGTGGATGGGGGCTGCCGGAGTCCCCCCGCTCCCGGGTCTCATCGGGCAACCTGAGTGTGGGGTCGCGTGAAGATGCCCCTGGGCGAGTACACTTTCGTGCGGGTTGTGGGGAAGGGCAGTTACGGGGAAGTGAGCCTGGTGCGGCACCGGCATGACGGCAAACAGGTAAGGCGGGCTGGGGAAGAAGGGGATTGTTGGGAGAGGGACTCCGCCGGAGGGTCCGGGACGCATGTTGCGGGAAGTGGGGAGTGGGGCGGACGGACGCGACGCTTTCCGGGGACTCCTTTTCGCGCTCCGTCCCTCCTTCTCTCGCTGTCTCCGGAGGCCTTTGCGGGTTGGAGATGGAGGACGGTGGCCCGTGCGAGTCGCTGGGTGCTTTTGCTGTCCGACCAAAGGGGAATTTAAAAACAATTCCGCGCCACGAAGTGGCGGCTTTCCTGCAGCAACAAACGTTGCTCCGTGTGAAAGGATCGACCATCCTTTCCGCACTTGGAGTTCCGCATCCAGTTTTGGTCGCCACCTATTAAAAAAAGATGTTGAGACCCTAGAAAGAAAACAGAGGAGAGCAACAAAGATGATTAGGAGACTGGAGGCTAAAACATATGAAGAACGGTTGCTGGAACTGGGTATGTCTAGTCTAATTTCATTCAGAAGGACTAGGGGAGACATGATAGCAGTGTTGCAATATCTCAGGGGCTGCCACAAAGAAGAGGGAGTCAAGCTATTCTCCAAAGCACTTGAGGGCAGGACAAGAAGCAATGGGTGGAAACTAATCAAGGAGAGAAGCAACCTAGAACTAAGGAGAAATTTTCTGACAGAACAATTAATCAGTGGAACAACTTGCCTCCAGAACTTGAGAATGCTCCAACACTGGAAGTTTTTTAAAAGATGTTGGATAACCATTTGTCTGAAGTGGTGTAGGGTTTCCTATCTGAGCATGGGTTGGACTAGATAGAAGACATCCTTCCACCTCTGTTATTCTATTCCTCCTTCTCATTTTGAAATTTATTACCAAGGATGCCCCCCCCCACCTGGTTTCTTGGTTGATTCTGCTTTCGAGCTACAATACTCCCCCATTCAATTCTCCTCATTCAGTCTTCAATGGATTTATCCTAAGAAGAGTGACTCTTTCCAAATTCCATAATTTTTCTGTTCATTCCAAAATGTTATTTTTCTTGCAAGAGCAGTTTTTATTCAAAACATTAGTAAAGATATCTTTAGATGACACCTAAATTAGATTTTATTAAAGCTTTAAATAATCTGAAAAACTAATCATGTTTTTTTTTTTTGTGTTTAATATATTAAATTGATATGTGTTAAAGGAGAAGAAAACCAGTCCATAATTCTTGATATAGAGATTCCAAGATTTTGATAAATAATTAAATAATTTACTTACATCTTTAAAATCTTATTGATTTCTGGTCTTGTAAAGGAAATAACAAATATATTAAAGCAAAAAAAGGGCAACAGTGACATAACTCTTTATCATATGCATTCAGTGTGCCCTTATCAATTTTACATTTCTAAAGCATTTTTTTAAAACAAGGATACCAAATTTAGTACAGGAAAAATTTTAAACAAGTATTTAAATTATTAAATTAAGTGCAGTGTGAATTAAATGAAGGTTCTGTGCGTCGGCAGTCATGTCATTTTGGGATTTAGGATATAGCTTGCACTTTTGAAGAATCAGACTGGTGGTTTAGAGATGTTCTTGGAACCTTTATTGGTCCCTAGAGAGAATATGTCTGTTTTGGGTGAGAAATGCCTTTGGCTAAATTACAGTATTAACAGAGACCTTTCCTTGAATGGAGATTTAACCGTGTATTTATGGCCCTAGAATCACATTTATTTTAATGTGTTGTATTTTCTTCTTGCAAAGGATTATGTGCTTTCCTTGAAAAGTGAAAAATGTTGGTTGTTGGAAAATGCTATAGCTAGAGTTCTGTCAAAGGTTGACATATCACTTCCATCGTCAGCCTACTTGCCATCACTTTTCATAAAGTTCCAAGTTTATTTGCTTCTTGCATCCCTCTCTCCTTTCTCACGCACATTGCTATTGCAGCTGGGAGGGTTTTTATTTTAAACAACTCTTCTGGTAGTTTTAATAGTATTTGTACAAAACAGCCCCACGTGGTTGATCTTTAGATTTCTTTCATTTACAGTAATATTCTTTTTTTTAAAAAAAAAGATTAAACCTTCTTTCTGTTTGTGCAGTATGTTATCAAAAGGCTGAACCTTAAACATGCCTCAAAGAGAAAAGCAGAGCAGGAAGCCCAGCTATTGTCACAACTGAAGCATCCAAACATAATCACCTACAGAGAGTCCTGGGAAGGAGATGATGGCTTGCTGTACATTGTCATGGGCTTCTGTGAAGGAGGGGACTTATATCATAAACTGAAAGAGCAGAAAGGACAACTTCTTCCTGAGTCTCAAGTGGTGGAGTGGCTTGTTCAGATTGCTATGGCACTGCAGGTACCTGGCCTCCCTTTACCAATCAGTTCTGATATCACTGAATTTTAGCATGGATTGATTTTAGTCTTTTTATCATTTTCTAAACTGTTCTAGGAAGCCTATTACTAGTTTCCATGGATATTTGTAATGAGCATAGAAAATAATGAATATATTTTGATGTACTTTTGGTCATCTTATTAATATCTACAAAACTGTAGATCAGTCAGTCAACAAAACTGATTGGTGGCTTCCCAGCTTGACAGATTTATTTAATGTATTCCTGTCCCTCTGCTGCAGCCAGCTGCCTGCAAGTTGGCAGTTCAAATCCCACCAGGCTCAAGATTGACTCAGCCTTCCATCCTTCTGACCCAAATTGTTGGGGGCAATAGGCTGACAGTGTAAGGACTTAGAGAGGGCTGTAAAGCACTATAAAGTGGTATATAAGTCTAAGTGCTATTGCTATTATAGTTTATTAAGTAATTGTTTTTTTGTCATGCAGTCAGGAAAATAAACTTGATATGTAATTTGTGAATTCCAATATTTTATTTTTCAGTATTTGCATGAGAAGCACATTCTGCATAGAGACCTCAAAACTCAGAATGTTTTCCTGACACGTTCTAATATTATCAAAGTGGGAGATCTGGGAATCGCCAGAGTGCTGGATAATCAGCATGATATGGCTAGTACTCTAATTGGCACTCCTTATTATATGAGCCCTGAGTTGTTCTCTAACAAGCCTTACAATTACAAGGTAAAGTATATCATATAAATGAACTTAATCTCTTAGGTATCTATCTTCAAATAACCAGTCTACATTATTCTTGAGATGAGGCCTTGCCAGCTAAACAGCCCTATCTGGGCTGCCAGCAATCAGACAACCAATATATTTCAGCAGAGAGGCAATGATTTGTATTCCTTTGCTACCCTTGTGGTTCTCTGGATTTTTGCAGGTAGTATACCTGTTTATAGTGAAATTATAAACTTAAAGCAGAACAAGAAAAGCTGTACAAAGAAAAAGGAAAGACATTCCCAAAGACAGAAATTGCTAAGGAGATTTAATGTGTTTTATATTTGGGCTTGTTTGGTTTAATGTTTTTTTAAATATTTATTGTTCTGTGTTTTTAGTTGTGAGCCGCCCCGAGTCTTCAGAGATGGGGCAGCATACAAGTTCAAATATAAATAAATAAATAATAAATGTGCATACTGAATCTAGAATGTTGATTGTCTTTTGAAGGGAAAAGAAAAAAATTACTGCATTGAGTAAATGGGATGGGGTATTCTGGAAGGACTGGCAGAAGATCTGGAAGGCAACAATTTGAAACGTCCTATTTGTTCATTTCTAATGCACCTTCCTGATGTTTTTCTTATTCTACTCCCTGCAATTTATTTCAAATGTATCTTATCATAATTATATGAATAAAGTTTACATTATTTTCATAATTCTAGTGAATAATTCTATTGAATTATATTAAAATATTCTATCTATAAGTAGTTATCTAGAGCAGTGGTCCCTAATCTTTGCAGCTTGGTAGCCCGGCTGAAGAAGGGAGAGGGGAAACAGGCTACTCAAATGGTGGACTGACGCGCGTGCACATGCACTCACAGCTTAACTGCGTACACATGCATGCCTGCCTGCCACTCATGTGGGTCTAGTGTGTGCACGCCACCAGCCTGCCCGTCAATCAAATGGCCCAGTTTTGAATAGAGAGACCCTTGATCCGAAGGAAACAAAAATAGACAATTTGATATATTGGAATTGGAACCACATCAGAATTTTCAAAAACTGCATTGTCATCTCCAATTTGCCACAAAAGAGGGGATATTAAGATATTTGATTTATGGAGCACCTGTGAAATAGATTGTGTAGGCAACGTGTACTTCATTTGCTTTTATTCGGATGGCTTTTCAAAAGTATATATATTATTGTGTTTGTTTGCATTTACAGTCTGATGTTTGGGCCTTGGGTTGCTGTGCTTATGAAATGGCCACCTTGAAGCATGCTTTTAATGCTAAAGACATGAATTCCTTGGTTTATCGAATTATTGAAGGAAAGGTATATTTTTAATCTAATATTTACTAGGCTTCCTTCCCATAGAGAATTTCCAACTTGTTATTTTGTGTTTGAGAAAACTACGTAGAGAATAAAGACACTTGCAAGTCATATTGAAATACATGCTGTTAAATATGGGAAATGCTATCCTTTTCAATGAAGAATTTCAAGAATTTCCCCAAATAACCAATTGGCAGCAAACATTGAGTAAGTTTGATAAATGTTGCTTTCTTTGTGTTGGCATAAAACACGTCATGGATAATGAATGCAGCATCATACATAGCAATACATAGAATCTGATATATAGAATATCTCAGGAAAATTCATTTTCCCACATTTTCTCTCAGGTTCCCTAGCAATTATACAGGTAGTCCTTGGTTAATGATGGTAATTGGGACTGGAATTTCCATCAGTAGTAAGCTATGTGGTAATACAGCTCAACAGCATGTGACTGCATTGCTTTGCAATAGCATTGTTAGCAGTCTCCATTGCTGTCATTAAGTGATAGTTGTGGGTGTTTAAACAAGGACCTCCTCACAACTTCTTGCTGACTTCCAACAAGCAAAGTCAATGACGTGTGCAAGGGGCTAGTGAGGTGCAATGTGAGCATGGTGGGACTGGGAATCGTTGTTGCAGGAAGAGAGAGACTTGTGAATTTCCCTGGTGGCTTCCCCATTGACTTTCCTTGTGGGAAGCTGGCAGGGAAGGTTGCAAATTATGATCACATGACTGCAGGATGCTGCAGCTGCTTGTCAGGTGCCCAGATCACAATTACATGACCATGTGTGTGCTGGGAAGGCTGGAACTTCAAGGACCAGTTGTAAGTACCAGTTATTCAGCACCATCATAAAACATTATCAGTGTTATGCTAACAAAAGAAAGCAGCATTCAAATGCCATCATGATGTATTTGTATTCATCTTTCATTCGATTTATATGGACACCTACTTTACATATTCCAGGTAGTTTACAATAAAATCAATACACAGAAGGCACAGTATAAAAATAAAAATACTTAGCCAAGCATCAGCCACAACCAAGAGAACAACTCCATGATACATCTGGGGCTCAGGCCTGGGCACAAAATTGTTTTCAGGGCTTATGAAAAGTCAACAGGGTTGAAGCCAATCTAATTTTAGCAGGAATGACGTTGCACAGAGTAGGCACCATGGAAGAAAAGGTTCTCAGCAGTTGACACTCCTTAGCTGATTGGACCCAGAAAGTGTTCCTGCCAAACTGGATGAGATGAGTAGAAATAATTTGGAGGGACAGTAATAGTCCCAAGCTGAATGTCCCAAGCTATTACCTGAAAGTAATAGTCCCAAGCCACGAAAAGCCTTAAAAGTAACTGCCAGGTTTTTGAATTGCAACCTGAAGCAACTGGAAGCCAATGCAGCTTGTGAAGCAGTGGTGTTTTATGCATTGAATAACCAACACCATTAATTCTCCATGCTGCAACCAAATTCTGCATCAGCTGAAGCTTCCAGATGCTTTTCAAAGGCAGCGAGAGAGGGAACCCAGACTTTATACTCCTCTTTTACATGTATACATTGGACAGTTAATGGCCCTATCCAGAAATGATATACAGTTTAATTAGATGTACAAGTTGGAAGTGGCTGAGACATTTCTGCTGCCACACTCAGGTTGGATAATATCCTCAATAGTTGAAGAATTGATAGGAAAACAATTGAAAAATTGGTAGGAGCAACCATCTTGGTTTGTTTTGTGAGGCTGGCTACTGCTGACTTCTGTCCATCCATCCAATTCATATAGGCATCTCATAAGCAAGTGAAGATGGGCAGCATTGTGATCTAAAGAATGTCATTTAAATGGAACTGCTCTTCCTGCTTCAGTTGTTAACATGTCATTTGAAATGGGACTGTTCCCTTACATTTGTGATGTACTCTAGAAAAGAGAAAGAAGCAAAGTAGGAGCAGCCATTTAGCATGAGAAAAGTAACAGTAGTCTTATGTGCATGTGACAGGAGCAGCAAACATTGAGTGCTATTTGAATTGTTTGAAAATTGAGTGTACCTTGAGAACAAGCCAATTTCACATTGGGAGTATTTCTTCCAAGGCTTTAGCAGAATGGCAATCAGTTATCCATTACCCACTGGGTTTCTTATAAAATGTTTAAAAAGTTCTAGGCAATGATAATATTTCTTGATGATATTAGTTGCAATAGCCTGTTAGAGGTTCTAGCCCTATTTTTCAACCTCTTTCAGAAAGGTGTTGCCAGAGTTTTCGTTAACATGTATAGTAAAAGGGGGAAATATTATAAAGAAATGCCTTAAGCTCATGAAAAGTGTTCTTTTTTTCTTCTGTGTTCTTCTTTTAACAGCTGCCACCAATGCCAAAAGATTATAGCACTCAGTTGAAAGAACTGATAAGAACAATGCTTAGTAAAAAGCCAGAGGAGAGACCCAGTGTCAGGAGCATATTGAGGCAACCGTATATCAAGCAACAAATCGCTCTGTTTTTGGAAGCTACAAAGGCGTAAGAGATATTTAAATGAAAAATAATTTGAAGCAAAGAGTTTAGTGTTATCATTGGTATTACACCATCCTGGAGTTCATTTATTTATTTATTTATTTATTTATTTATTTATTTATTTATTTATCAATGGGACTTATATGACTCGGCTTACAATAAAACAGGCACAATAAATATTTAAAAAAGAATTAAACTAATGGTCCCAATTAAATACAAAACTTAAAAACTTAAAACTTAAACTTAAACTTAAAATCCACCAAAATCTAAAACCACCCCACCCATGGGTCACAGCCCAAATATATTGGCTTTGATAATGGAGTCTTGAGACACGGTTGACTTGGAAACCCAGCCCATTTTTATTATACATACAGAGAGACAGAGAGAGAAAAAGACAGAATAAAGAAACACTTAGTAAACTTTAGTTTCGTGTTATAGCCCAAACCAAAGCTCCTTCTATATTAGCCTGGTAGCCACCAAACCTGATTCCTGCTCATATGGAACTTTTGGCAATTCAGATGGCTATTCCAGGTAAGCTGGAGAATAGCAAAAGCTTATGAAAGTCCAAAGTGAGCATAGGAGTCACTTGTCGGAAGACTGAATCACATCTGTATGCAGCAGTACAATATTATAGGTCCTGATGCTGGGATCCCTCTGAAGAATTAGAAATACAGAGAAATCAAAAGCCTGCTTCCTTGCTGTCTTGCTTATGGCCAAAGCAACAGTTGTGTATCCCTATCTGTTTGAAATATCAGCTGATAGCAATTGAGTGGCATAGGTTAACTATAGTAACTGGGGAAGATGCTATCCCCTATATTATTTGGAACTCTTTTTGTTAAGTCTGCATGAAGAGTCAGACGCGAAGAGTTCCAGCAAAGAGTTTATTCAGTGACTACAGCTCGAATGGACCCGAGTTGGCTGGGCTACGGCTGCCTCTTATAGCCTGCAGCCGTAGTTGCCAGCCAATGGGAGTGCAGGGTTTCTTCCCGCACTATTTAAACCAATACCTTTAACATTTTACAAGAACAGTTCAAATAAACCAGTAACATTCAAACCTACATACATAACACTTTCCAATCTCTCAGTGTTTGTTTATTTATATGCTATTTGTCTGGGCTAGTAGTTGATTGTTATTTTCTTAGAATTCAGTTTAATTAAAAAATCAACTGGATCAGTACTAGAACTAGCTCTAACAAAAGGCAGTGTTGCAGTGAGTGATAGTGTAAGGTCTAAGAAAATTGGATTTATTTAAGGGGCTCTATAATATCTTCAGTACCAGTCTGATTCTATAACATGTCTCATAATTATTTCAAACACTGTGCTTTTTACTTCATGTTGTGTTGTGCCTCAATTGTTTGTTATGCAAAGATCTACAGCAACTAAATGTCAACTCATAAAATATTTCTATGGTCTTTTAGAGTTGCCAACAGAAAGGGAGGGCGGAGCAGTGCAGCAGCTTGCAAACCGAAACTGCATTCCATAAATGTTTTCAAAGATTGTAACTAGAGACTGAAGTTTCTGCTGCGCAAAATTCTAACTGGAGAGCATGATTGATGACTCTTGGCTATGAATGTGTCCCATTGGAGAATATGAATTATGATACACCCAGGGGCTGGGGGAAAACCAGGGTCAAGGGTGACAATGAATTACGTGCCTCAGAGTCAGCTAGCTGTCAGGATTCCGGTAGTAACCCCCATTTAAATCATGAGTCTCGAGCCAAACTTCCAAAACTTAAAAAGGATTAATTGGGAGTTAAACTGTCCAGCACTGCCTGGGTGTAGCTGACTCTGAGGCACATAATTCATTGTCACCCTTTCTGTTGGCAACTGTAAAAAGACCATAGAAATATTTTATGAGTTGACATTAAGCTTATTTTCCAAATTGAAGAATATTTTCATATCTCAGAATTTTATTAAAAGTTTTCAAGCAACTAAATATTGGAAGAAGGTTTATCTGTGAAAGGAAATAGAAAGGTTCATCTGCATTGACTGCCCCTCGAGTTTGGTGCAGTATAGGGTAAACCTCTACAGCAGTACAAAAGATAAATCCAAGGGCTACAGAGAAAATGAGAACAATGATAGTGATCGGGGCCATAATGTTTTTAGCAATCATTTATTCTCTATTGGCTGATCTATTTATTTATCTCATATGTTGGACATTGTTCATAGGAAGTAATAATTTATATTTGGCTATTCTTGAGATGTTGGATTTAGATGCCCTATTGATCTAACCACATTCTTAAAAGTGGATAATTAAACAATATTTCACAAGTGTTTATGACTTGAGAAGCAGTTTTATATCTAAAATAATATCCATATTGCTACACCCGCAGTACTTCAGAAAAAAGTAAACCTATACATAGAGATATGAGGAAACTATGTTTTGGCGAAAAGTATTTAAAAATGTCCACATTTGGTAAATCTGATAACATCTTCTTGCTTTTTTTTTTAAAGAAAAACATCTAAAAATCATAAGAAAGTGTCTGAAAGCAAACCTCAGGGATCTTCAGAGAAAACTGAATTAAAGAAAGAAAGTACAGAATCTCAGAAGCTGCCAAATGAACTTTCAAAGAAGTCCAATGGGGCAAGTTATTATTTCAGCTCTGTAGCCAGAATGGGTGGGACAGAAAAAAAAGCCCATGGTCAAATTTGATGAAATACAAATTTTGTTTCAAATTAAGGAGAAAGAATATCAATTAATTCTTAGTCCTTCCATCTGTTTTTTTGTCCTCATACTGGTACCCATTTAAATTCTGTTCAATTGGAGGTGCACAGTCAGTTGCCCTAAAGCATGGATGGCAAACTCGATCGTGTCACATGACGTATCGCGATGTATCAACGTTTTTTGCCTTTGCGGAGTCGGGGTGGGCGTGGCCTGCATGTGATGCCTCCGGCCTGTGGGCTGCCAGTTTGACACCCCTGCCCTAAAATGTTAGGTATCACCAAACCTACGAAAATACACTGAGTTGTAATTTACATGTCACAGAATAAAATTCTGAAAACCATGGAGACTAATGAATTAACTGCTTCTGTTTAAAATAAATTCAAATTTTGCTCCGTTCCCACCTTGTTCCTTTTCCTGTGCTATTCACTGTTTAGAGTTCAGGCCCTGACATGCCAGCCAAAAGTGAAGTGAATCTTTTGTTGTTCACAAAGTTGCTTACCCCTATAAGGCACAGGTCTACTCTATAATAGTAAAACTAACTCTTGGAGAACCCTACATGAGTAGACGATAGAACAGCTTTTTTTTACAGTGCATGTTACACTATCTTATTTGCAGCCAGAATGGTATCTGATGATTTCCTTTATGGAAAACTCCTTGATGTAAATATTAAGTTATATAAAGAATTGATTTTCAAAAAATTTAAACAATAACAGGTGGTGCGATAGTTTTAATAGTGGTCATATAATAACTATAGCTATGCTGTGGAACATGGGAATAGGGAAGTAAGATGAACAACAAAGATGGACTTCTGGTGCAGCTTCATGACAATCAGACATCTTAGTGAGCTCTTGGTAACACAGGGAGAGAGTTGGAATTAATAAGTGATTGCCTTAAGTTCCCATACCTGCCCTATCACAACACATTGTTACAGTAATAGCAATAGCACTTAGACTTATATACTGCTTCACGGTGCTTTTACAGCCCTCTTTAAGCAGTTTACAGAGTCACATATTGCCCCCAACAATCTGGGTCCTCATTTGATCCATCTCGGAAGGATGGAAGGCTGAGTCAGTCTTGAGCCTGGTGAGATTCGATCTGCCAACTACTTCTGGCTGCAGCAGAAGTAGCTTGTAGTACTGCAGTCTAACCACTGCGCCACCGAGGCTCTTGATTATTATTAATTATTTATTAATTACTATATATTATTAATAATAATACTTATTAAGTATTCATATTAATAAAGCATTATTAATACAGTATTAATACTAATTAATATTTATTATTAACAACATAATCTTATAAGCTTAGTAAGTTGGAATACCACCTCCCAGCTTTTGCTTGGTCAGTTACTTGATTGAAGGACTTGAACCAACATAGGTTGAAGATATTGGACCTTCATATGTCTTGGACTTACATAGCCTTCAAAATATCCTGTAAATAAGGACAGGAAATTAAACTTCCGGACCAACTAAGGCCATTGCAAAAAATATCAAACAGACTAACAGATCAACAGCCTGGCTTTTATATGACTAAGAGGTCTTTTGTTGTTGTTGGCTAAGCCACTCCTGCATTATACCATTCTAGTAAAACATGCCATGTCTTTCCCCGGTCCTCAGTCCATCCCATGTAAAATCTCACAACTGGATCAAGTCAGATCAAAACAGATTACTGTAATGTTATGCTTATGTTTAAAATAACCTAGCTTAATAGAATTGGTGACTTAATTGTACTTCTTAATATTACAGAATGAAGATAAATGTTTAATCAATAATAAAACATTTGATGTTTCTTCTTCAAAGAAACTAGCATCTGAACCTGAAAAAAACAGCAAAAATGGTTTGAATAGCTTAGATGTCTCTTTGACAACAATGAGCAAAGTTGATATACTTATTGTTCCACTGGAAAAAAGAAACTCTGCAACCAAACAGTTAGCAGAACATAAAGAATCTGAAAATGTAGATATTCCTAATGAAGCAGAGCCTGAAAAAGCAAAAAACAGCCCAGAATTAAAGGAAGAAACTTTACTGAAAGTGACAAAGACTTGCCCAAAAACTGGAGATGTAGATGCTAAGGAGACAGATAATGGTGATGTCCTTCTGCAACCCACTTCAAAGACTCCATGTGTAAGCAATAAAGTAATTATTTACTGTTTCACATATGTATATGTGTATGTGAATATGATATTAGAAGATGTACAGGCAGTCCTTGACTTACAATCATTTCTTTATATTCAAAGTTACAATGGCCCTGAAAAAAGAGACTTATGACCGTTTTTCACACTTATGAATGTTGCAGCATCCCATGCTCATGTGATCAGAATTTGGATGCTTGGTAACTAGCATATATTTATGATGGTTGCAGTGTCCCGGGGTCATGTGATCATCTTTTGCGACCTGACAAGCAAAGTCAATGGGGAAGCCAGATTCACTTAACTACCATGTTACTAACTTAACAACTGCAGTGATTCACTTAACAACTGTGGCAAGAAACAGAGTAGGGTAAAACTCACTTAACAACTGTCTTGCTCAGCAACAGAAATTTTGGGCTCAGTTGTGGTCATAAGTCAAGGACTACCTGCAAATCTGTTGAAAATGTGATTGAACTCTGAAGTGCTGGTTTCTGCTGTTTCAGTAACTCCTAGTGCTAAGTTTGTGTCATGACCTGATTCTGGACATAAGTTTATCCTGTGCTATTAGTTGGTTTTGCTCTGTTAGAACAGCTCCTTTTCTTTTCTTCTACAGCACAAGGGAGATAGAACATCAGACATATTGGTGCTTTGCTAGTCTTGGATTTTTTATGATTCAGTGTTAATGTAGTAATATTGCTTAATGCTTACTAATTGTGTCCATTGATTGGGATTTATATTCTTTAGAAATTTATTGTTATATAAATATGTGGGCAGCATAAATATGCTATGTTTTGTTATTCAATCAGCCAAATGTTTAAACTGGATTTGGCATTTTTATCCACCAATCAAGTCCTTTCCAAAGACCTGGGATAAGCAAATGTTGCTTTATTGTTATGGTTTGTGTATGGGTAACTTACAGTTAGATTCCCAGTCTAAGACTAATAGAAACTTAATAATTGAACTCTAACTAAGGACCTGAGAATTATTAAGGTAGCTAATTATTATTAACTTACAAATTGTGCGTTCACCTCTTCCGTAGTATCTCTTCCAATTAGTCTCTTTTCCTACTTAATCTCAGACTTTTTGCTGAAAAGCCAGGTATTTTATCTTGAATTCCCTTCCCAAATATACTGTCTGTCAGAGCTCCAACAAATCCACCGCCATTCAAATCATGTCTCTAGCCGCATCTCTCAGAGTTAAAAAAATTGTTTTATTAGAAATGGCCATGTTGGCATTAGGTGGTGCAGCCGACAGAAAATACATCATTTCCCCCTTGACCCTGGTCTTCCCCCCACCCCCTGTATGTATATTCTCCAATGGGACACATCCATAGTTAAGAGTCATCAATCATGCTCTCCAGTAATATTTTTGCATGCTGACAATTTTGGGCTGCCAAGGCGATTATCTGAAGCATATGAAGAATGCATTGCTTTCCCCCACTCGCTTTTTGCTGGCAAATAAAAGACCAAAGGAGGAGTATTATTATTTTTTAGTTGACTATTGAAGTAACCTGTACAACACAAAAAGAAAACAAATTTATTGCAGGTATAGAAGAACTTAGGGTTGCCAAGGTTAGATTGGGTTTTCTGCATGGAACCTCAGGATTGGCTTGGACATTCCTACTCTTTACCCAAGATGCCTCTGATAAGGGTAGCCCTTCCTTGATTAAAATTAGTCTCTTTTCCTACTTAATCTCAGACTTTTGCTGAAAAGCCAGGTATTTTATCTTGAATTCCTTCCCAAATATACTGTCTGTCAGAGCTCCAACAAATCCACCGCCATTCAAATCATGTCTCTAGCATCTCTCAGAGTTAAAAAAATTGTTTTATTAGAAATGGCCATGTTGGCATTAGGTGCAGCACAGAAAATACATCATTTCCCCTTGACCCTGGTCTTCCCCACCCCTGGATGTATATTCTCCAATGGGACATCCATAGTTAAGAGTCATCAATCATGCTCTCCAGTAATATTTTGCATGCTGACAATTTTGGGCTGCAACATTATCTGAAGCATATGAAGAATGCATTGCTTTCCCCACGCTTTTGCTGGCAAATAAAAGACCAAAGGAGGAGTATTATTTTTTTTTAGCTCCCTCACTACTTGAAGGTAACCTGTACAACACAAAAAGAAAACAAATTTATTGCAGGTATAGAAGAACTTAGGGTTGCCAAGGTTAGATTGGGTTTTCTGCATGGAACCTCAGGATTGGCTTGGACATTCCTACTCTTTACCCAAGATGCCTCTGATAAGGGGTAGCCCTTCCCCTTGATTAAATATTGGAGTTGTCTCCTCGAATCAAGGATTTGCTGCACCTCATAATGGGTTTGGCCCCCATGACCACAGGGTCTGGGTTCACGGCATGCCTCAGGGGTCGATCCCACCACGGGTTTTAAGAGGCTACTATGGAATACTGGGTGTATTTTCCCTAGCAGACGGGACAACTTCAGCATTTAATTTCATTTTAATTTCTATCAGATATAATTTTTTTGAGAAAGTGATAGCAGTTTTTCTAAGTAGAACAATTGTGCTGTACTGTTTATTTACATTTAGAGGGCCATTAAATGAATACATATGCACTTATTTCAATGCAATTCAGATCTAAATATCTCTGAACCTTTTGTGATCAGATTTTGGGGCTTAGAAGTATTGAGGTTGATAAGGACCTTTTCACAATTTTCCTAAAATAGGCAAACTGAACTTAAATAAATCTAGATGTTTGTCCCACCTTGATAATTTTTATAAATAATGAAAGGCAACAAATATACAGTACATAATACTCTTTCCTCCTATTTTTCCTAAAACCACTCTTCCAGATCTTGGAAGATTTGCTGGAATTAATCAGAAGTAAGTTAGATTAGAACATACCATATAGGATATCTTCATACAGTAGTTTTCCTTGCAATATTTCAAAAAAGTTTATCATTGTCATCTTCTAGGGTAGTTTGTCATTTTTCTACTTACTAGTTTAGCCTTAGGTAAATGATACAGTGTTAGTTTCAGTGTCCAGCTGTTGTGTTTAGTGCCTAGCTAATAGTTCTTTTACTCCCTTCAATAATGGAGATGTTGCTCTTTCAGTTTCCTAATGCTTATATCACATTCTATTTAATGTTATAATAGTGGGTATTCATGAAAATACAGCAAACTCTCTTTCCAGAGTCTGGACTGTACTGAGAAACTGCTAGTACCGATCAATCCTAGAGAAATTTTGGTAAGTATTTGAATTTTGTGGTCTGCAACACAAATATAATTATGCCAATGATTTATTTTAAAGTACAATGACAGGATTTTCTTCAAATACTTAAGTGAATTTAATTTTGATTAAAATAAAAATAATTTTGGCTTTCTATTAACACTTTTGAACTAAGTGTACATACTTGATTCTGGACAGCATAAATTGAAATATTGTAAAGTGTGTGTGTATATATATATATATTCGTAGAATGAAGCCTCCTGTGAAAACTCAGGAGAAGCTAAAGATCCCATTCTGCCTATAAGCACTCCTTGCTTTCGGCCTCAAGGTTCGGTCAAATTTCCTTTCATTCGGTTGCAGCATAAGAAGCAGGAACAGTCTGAGATCTGCTTAGACAAGGTATAGATTAGGACAGTATTAGGATCTAAATTCAGTAGAACACTAATATCTCTGGAAACAATTATATTGGTTAGAAAGCTGTGGAAAGGAACATTCAATAAAAACAGATTCGATACATTTCCCCATGCTATAAACATTAAAAATTGGAAAAAAGATAGTGATTTTTAAAAAAATTGGGTGAAAGCAGGGATATTGACTTTCGACAGTTGGCAACTCAGTGGCAATATTTATAGTTACAACAACATAGTTTTGACCAGCAGCATTTTTAGCTTCTGAAGCATGCAAGATACTAGAACAATTGTTTAAATCTTTTAAAACTAAAAAAAAAAACACTAACCCCTACCATTAGTTTCTGTAGATGTTTATGTTAACCAGGTATATTCAATTTAAAGTTCAGTTAAAAAAACTTTATTTTATAGGTTAGCACATTTCAGTATAAAAGCTGGTGTTAGTTTGTAGCATACGTTGTAAAGAACTAAGTGGCAGAACATCTGCCTTTACTGGAATGATAAAGATATAATGTGTTATCTGGGATGTATGATACTCTATTTTATCTATGTGAAAAATGAAATGGAAGTGCTATTTGAATATTAATAAGTTGGGAATTAACTTCATCCATGGCTGGATAATCTGTGGTGCTCCAGATGTTACTGAAATATTACTGGAAACATTCTGTATTGGTCATGTTGAATGGGTACCAGCACAATCACCAGAGCTGTCCTTGTGGAGTCCTTTCATGCATTCTTGAGTGAATACTGCACCTGTTTTTGGGAAGAAACCTTTTATAAGGGTGCTATTTCTCCTGTTAAGATTGCAGCACTTGGTCCTCGGCAACTGCCAACTTTTCCTGATGTGAATGTAAAGATAAAAGGAGGTAACATAGACCATCAGCATGCTGCAAACGTTCTGAAAAAGTCAAAAAGCTTTGAAGTACAACATTCCAAGGTTTGTGCCAAATATCTTTATGTACATGTCCTTTTAAAAAGAAATTACTCAATCGGAATATTCTCATTTTATATGCCAATCTGATGTAATATTGCCAGAACTGTGTAGAACTATTTAAAATGCGATTATACAGTAATAGAGCAGTGTAGTTCTTTCCCATAATGTTTTATAGAATAAATACAAAGAAATGTCTAATGACCTATCATTTAGTTGTAAAACTTGAATTTCTTTTATTAAGGATGTATCAGTGCCATATATCTTCAATAAAAAGATACAGAGTTTATTTTATTTTTTTTTACTTTTCTCCTTTCAAAGGATCGGCCATTATCAGCTCGAGAAAGGAGAAGATTAAAGCAATCCCAAGAGGACATGCTTTCTTCTGGTAATAGTTTTCTTTGCTGTGAAGTCCTTGGAGCTCTTTGAGCTTGGTTGTTGGCTTGATAATATTTTCAGTGCTAGAAGAGAATGGGGTTTGCTCTCTGTTTTTATATAATAACTTGTCAAGATTGGTTAGGTTTTTGTTTTTTTCCTTGGCAGTTCCTTGATTAGGCTTTTGTTTATTGCTTGATTGTTTATCTGGTGTTAAGTTTTCTTTGTCCTTCTCTTTTACATTTACTTTCTTATTTTTGCATAGATACATGCACCTTATCTATGACAAATCTTCAGTAAAAAAATTCTTTCAAAGGGGCCTTACTGTAACAGCAAAAATTATTCCCACAAATACATTTCTTGGCACCTCTTGGTCTCTTTCTGTGTCTTGAAGTTATTTCTTAAGGTGGCTTAATTTAACTGAAAACTTAAATGGGGATTTGGCATGCTGAAGTCTTGGAAAATAAAAACATTGGATAGTTAACAACCAATGTTTTAAAAAGATTCACAGCTGCTCAGAGAAAAAAGGTACCAGGAGAAGGAGGAAGGAGCATCATTGAGTCTAAAAATGTGGCAGGAAATATCTTATTGTATGGAGAATGTGGGAAATGATGGGACAATCTCTTATTTCTGCTGTTTTTCTTGAATGTGGATGTTTTTGTGTAAATTCATTTGTTTCATGTTTGTGCAGTATTTTCCCTCTTTGTGGGCTTCATCAATTTGCCCTCTATAAAGTGAATATTCTGTTGTATTATAATAGTGAGAGGGATATAAGGCCTCAACTCTACTTTTAGTTTCCGGGCTACTTAACTTACTGTACTAGCCTTCATAATCTGCTGACTGGAAATAGGCATGTCTTTGAACAATGAGTTGGTGTGTTGGATCTGTTGTTTTTGGTACTGAGGTTTTTGACAATTCCCTTCCTTTTCACTTTTATCAATTTGCTTTCTGGGAAATGCATACTTTGTGACTAGCCACAAGGATCACATAAACTACTAGATCACATCAACTACTACAGGAATTGGAAACTAAACTTCCCCTTCATTATACTTGGAAAAGTATCAACAATAGGGTGGAAGGGACTGAGGGATTAAAATGTAATGATTAAAATATCATGAAGGGAACCTAAATTCAAATCCCCTTCCAGCCATGGAAACTCAGTAAGTGACACTGAGATAATCAAATTTTTCAGTCCAACCTACCTCAGAGTTGCTGTAGGAGAAAAAAAGGATTGTATACAGCTTTGAATTCCTAGAGGAAAGACAGGACAAAAATCTCATATATGACTGAATGTTAAACTGAACTGAAGAAAGGTTTATTTTAGTTTATCAGGCATTTAATCCTGCTGTCATGATAGTGCGTATATGAAGTAAAATAAGAATAAACTATACATACTATTCCTTGGTCCTTTTCAGGGCCTTCTATAAGACAAATGTCTTATAATGCATCAACAGAAACAAAACTTCCAAAGGAAGACAGTTCTATTCAGATTGCTCAGTTTACTTCAGAATCCAGCACTGGTAAGGTAAGTAGTTGTCATATGTTAAGTATAGTAACAATTTACAACATTGTAGAATATTAAAAAAGGGATGTGTCTGCCATCAATACATGGAAATTCTACTACTTAAATTATTCACCTCTAAGATTTCTACTGCTTTAGATTACTATACTTCTAAAGAGAAACAATTATTTTGGGGGATCTGCCATTTTTACAGCAGAGGCAGGGCATATTTCCCTCCCACTAAGTATGGGGACAGAGCTTAGAATTGTAAGCAAGTGAGCGAAGCTTCATCTATATTTGCAGCCGGTCCCCTGCACTAGCATCACTGCCTCTGTTCCACCTCAGATCATCACTAATATATTCAAATAAATTTGGTTTTCCACAGGGCCAGAAAGAGGTATTTCCTACCTTTTATCCAAAGAGAAGAGGAATGGCATACCAGAGATACTGAACAAGTCATAAAAGAAATATTAGACAAGTCATCCAAGGCATACATAGAACAGATTTCAGAGCCTCATACAATCTATTTCCAGTAGCCAATCTGGATCACAAATCCTCACTGATCATAGTTTTCTGGTGGATCAAAGTAGCTTGCAAAAATGCAAAATATGTCTCCTTCATAGGAAACTGTGACTTATTGTACTAGGCTTTCAGTAGGCATGAAAACCAGTTAGGTGATTCTCTCAGCCCAACACACCTCACAGGGATGCTATTATTCTAAGGGCTGCCTCGCGGTCCTTGTCCTTCTTTGTATATATAAGTAGCTTAATTCTTCTGCATTGGTCAAAGCATCTTTTTGCAGAAGAATATTGCAGAAGTAGCTCACAGCACAGACTTCGGAGACTTCATCATATAGGAATTTCTCCCAGGGCGATTCTGATATGTCCTGTAGGATGCCTATAGAAACGTTATCATCATTGAAAGTAGCTTGCAATCTACTATGCTTTCAAGTACTATCCTCTACAAAAATTAGAAACGTAAATGGAGCTAAATTCACATTGCTCTTTCACTGAGAAATAAGAAAGAATTTTCTGTTGAATTATTCCTATAATGGTTCTCTCTGTTTTCTTGTACTTGAAAAATTGTCCTCAACAGAAGAAAAGCTTAACTGGTTGTTGCACTGAGGATGAACTGAGCTCTTCTGCAAGCTCCACAGAAAAATCAGATGGAGATTATAAAGAAAAGTAGGTGTTTTCTGTCCATAGTTATGTGTGGTTTACACATGTTAATCACATATATAGTTTATTATATAAATACAAGTATTGCTGTTTGTAAACCATTAGTGTATTGTATGATAAGTCCATTGTGGATATTAAGCCGTAGCCAGTCACTGAATGCATTTGTGTATCTGTATACACATGTGATATAGTTATGTCCCTAGTCAAAGGCCCAATAAAAAATCATCAATAGCCAAGTTTAGGAAGTACTGTACTATGTTATAAAGACCTCCTCAGTATTAACTATTATAAGATCTCCTTTTAAAAGGAAAGTACAACCTAAAAATAACTGGGTTGAAAGCAGCACACACAAAAAAATAAAACTGGGAAATGATAATTCACTATTCCCACTTATAAAAATGCTAGAAGAACTGTGTCAAGGAGTTCTCTGTATAGCTTTCTTTAAAATTACTGTGAAAATTCACACTAAAAATTCACACTATTTTTATAGATAGTTTTGTTAAGAATCAGAATCTTCTACATCTTTTCCACATTATCTTAATTAAAACTTGAGGCTTCCAGAAGCTTCAAAAATTTTAGCAAAGGATTCTCTGCCTGGTTGCAGGATGGGCATGGCCTAGTCGGCCTCCTGAACCCAGGGGGGGTGTTTTTGCCCTCCCTGGGCTCCAGGGGCTTTGGGCCTCCGGGAGGGTGAAAATGGCCTCCACAGGCTCCAGAGGCTCTCTGGAAGCCAGAAACTGGTCCATTTCCGGCCTTCCCAAAACTTCTGGGAAGTTTCACCCTCCCTGAGCCTCCGCGTGCACCAGTGGTGGGATTCAAAAAACCTTACTACTGGTTCTGTAGGCATGGCTTGGTGGGCATTGCTTGGTGGGCATGGCAGGGGAAGGATACTGCAAAATCCCCATTCCCTCCCCACTCCACTAACATGCTTTCCAGCTACGTTCTCCTGTGCAGGGCAAAAAAAGAAGACCCAGCCGATCAGCTGGGACTTGGGAGGCAGAGAATAGATGGGGGACCAGTCAGAGGTGGGATTTGCCGGTTCTCTGAAGTACTCAAAATTTCCACTACCGGGTCTCCAGAACTGGTCAGAACCTGTTAAATGCCACCTCTGCTACAGAAATAGTATTCATATGCAGAGATGCTTGAAATATCAAACCTCTAGTTTGCACAAGAGGAAAAATATTGGCAACTCTCGCCAACCTATTGATGACAACTGCTCCAAATCCAGCTGCTTTAGATAGACATTAAATAATATGGTGAACAAGATGGAATCTTACCAGAGAGATAATAGCAGAACCACCATTAATTACTGGGTCTCCAGAACTGGTCAGAACCTGCTGAATATCGCCTCTGGCATGCACCCTGTACTTACCTGCATCCAAAACGGGCTGTGTGGGGACTCCTGGGAGTGGGTGAGTGGGGGCCAGCCATGAGTGGGATTTGGGGGTTCTCCAAACTGCACAGAATCTTAGCTTGGGGCTCTCCCGAACCCTTGCAAACCTCCAGCAACCCACCTCTGGAAGCTTCCTCTCTCCCATTTGTAAAGTTTTATGAAGAGAATTTGGAAATTTTTAGTTTTCTGCATTAACAGTCTCTTTGATCCAGCCAATAGACAAATATTCCTAAACCCAGTACAGTACAGGTACCGGTAGTCCTCAATTTACAACCACAATTGAGCCCAAAATTTATGTTAAGTGAGAAATTTGGTGAATTTTGCTCCATTTTACGGCTTTTCTTGCCACAGTGGTTAAGTGAATCGCTGCAGTTGTTAAATTAGTAACACGGTTGTTAATTTGGTTTCCCCATTGACTTTGCTTGACAAAAGGTGATCACATGACTTCAAGACACTGCAACCGTCATAAATATGAGTCATTTGTCAAACATCCGAATATAAATCACGTGACCATGAGAATGCTATATTGGTCATTAGAAGAAAGTCACTCCAGTCACTAAATGAACTGTTGTAAGTTGAGGACTACTTGTATAGTTCATGTGCCATCTGCATGTATGGGAGTGTATTCCCCCTCTCTATTTCACAGTAATAGTCTATTGCTCTCATGCCACAAAACTAGAGGCAATCGTCAACTTAGCATTGGTTGTTTAATAACCGTTCAGTTATGAAAGTCTTTAAAAAATGCTCCTTATTATCCATCCTTGAAGTTATGACTGCCGTGTCCTGTTGATCATGTGATTGGTTCGCTTTTAAAGGTTCCGTTTAACCTATTCTGTCTACAGAAATGGTATAAGTACCAATTCTGATTATGGAATAAAATCTAGGAATCTCCAGAATATTGATCTGATTTAAAATTAAAATATTACACTTGATCTCTGCAATTATAATTGGCTTTATCTAGTTGCCAGAAATAAAATTAAAAAAACCAATGTATTTTATTATTTTATTAGATGTCAAGTCTGGTCCTCAGAATATTAGGAGATTGGTTGAGATTTTAAGAGCAGATGTAGTTCAAGGAATTGGGGTAAAGCTGCTAGAAAAAGTTTATGATGCAATGGAGGAAGAGGATGAACAGAAAAAAGAGGTATGTTTTTTTGACAGAACAAATATAAAACTAATCATTTAATACAAAATCCAAGAATGTAAAGAATTCTAGAATTCTGATAGATCAGAAATAACAGATGCCCAGAAATAAACCCAATCCACAAACTATTCCAGCAAGACAGGCAGGAACAATCTAAGATGAAACAATACAGCCAACCAAATTAGATAGATCAAGGCAGGGGTGGGATGCTACCGGTTCTGGCCGGCTCTGTAGAACTGGTAACTCTGAAGAGCAGCAGACACAGAACCAGTTCTGTGTCTGCTGCTGTTTGGTCCACCCGCCCGTTTGGGCTCTTACCTGACCTTTATTTCCTGCTTTTTCAACCTCAGCTGCTTTGTACGGCACAGCTGAGGTTGAAAAAGCAGTAAAAAAGTACTTTATGAAACGCTGCGCACCTAATGGCGTAGTACATGCGCGCGCAAAATGCATATACCGAACTGGTAGTAATGCCGGTTGAATCCCACCCTGGATCAAGGTAGGTAGGGCTGGGTACAAACTCCGCAAATCCAATTCCCTTGTGCCAAAGCACTGATATTATTTAATTTGGCAGTGAAATGTTTGTAAGCTTATTGAATACCAAGATACCAACATTTCAGCTCTAGCTGCACATATTCTCCATTAACATGTCTTAATATTTTCTACTATTACCATCTTCGTGTTGCAACCAAATTCAGTGTTTTATGAATTCTTAATTGTGCAATTTCCCAAATATGTGCACTAGTTATCTGTGTATTTGATAGTGATCAGTTTTGCATATAATCTCTGCTTAAATGTATTATTCATGTTTGAATTAAAATGTTTTTTCCCTTCTTTAGCTATGTTTGCGGAAGCTCATGGGAGAAAAGTACACGTCTTATAGTATGAAGGCTCGTCATTTAAAGTTCTTAGAAGACAATGTGAAACTTTGACAAATACCTCAGTTGAACTGTTCCTTCCTGAAAGATACTCAATTTGTAACTGGATTGATTTTTAAAATTTTCTTAAATTCATTCATTTAGAAGATAAACCTTTTCCCATACTGTTTCTTGTTATCTATTGTAGATTGTATATTTAGTTTATAAGGAGCAATACATGTTTAAAGGTAAGTTTGGATAAGTGGGAATTTTTTTAAATACTAGCAACAAGCAGCATGTTCTAATGTGATTCTGTCTTTTTAAAACATATTAAATTATTTTTGTTTCAATGTCAATCATCACTTAAAACTGGTAAACCTGCATATACTGGTAGTCAAATATGTACGGTGTTGGAATTTGGTATTTTAGACAATCTCTGATTTCAGCCCAAGAATAAATTTTCACTAAAGTAGAATAATTTTCAATTAATGTTATGGTATAATGAAAAAAAAACCCTAACAAATTCTGTTCAGGAAAAGAACATAGATGTGATGCACCAATTAGACACAGGAAAAGAATAAGACTATGTGAAGACCTTAATGCTTTCTTAACTTGTTTGCTTGCAGGTGCTTCATTACCCAATTAGGTAACATCATCAGTGCTGTTGGGCATGTGGTACGCTTTCTGTTTATACACAGTAGCTTGGTCTTGCCAGTGTTGGTGGGTAACACACATTGTTAATTCCTTCATTAGGATATTGTTTTCTGCTTGTTTGTCTGGTGTTAATCACTGCTTGTCTGGGTATTGGTTGTTGGAGATGTATTGAGATCTTTTTGTTTTCTTCAAATAAGCTCAGAGAGTACCAAGGACACCAGAATTCAACCATGAACTGCATATATTCTCTTCAGTTGGAATATATATGTTTATATCTTTATCAACATATCTGAGAACCAGTATTTTTAAAACAATGGTGTACTAATCTATTTGTCCAATATTCACATATAATATTGGATACATAATTAGGACTACTTTTTTAAAAAAGTAAAAAATCCTGTAGGGCTTTTTACAAATTTTACCCTTCTAACAAATACATATTTTATATGAGAAATCATTTTCATTGTTTTTGAATAAGAGGATGGGAAAACAACATAAATTGAGCGTCTAGAGCAGGGGTGTCAAACTCACACCGTCACGGCGGTGTCAAGTGACATATCAGAACTTCCCCCGTCACTAAACTGGGCGGGGGTGGGGCCAGTATGTGACGCATATGGCCCGCGGATCGTGAGTTTGACACCCGTTTGAGTATTTTGCTTGAAATAATGCTTACTATTTTAATAAACTTTGGGTTGTTATGGGATGTGTTTAATTAAATCAATTCAGATATTGAGCTTCATAGGAATCAAGTAAAATTATTTTATTACAAAAGACTTTGAAGTGATGAATATTAGAAATTTCTTCTACTAAATTTTGTCTTGATTTTTAGTTTTATGAGACCAAATGGCAAAAGCTCTCTGACTTATAAAATTTATTTATATTGCACTGGAAAGCTAAGCATCAAGCAAAAATAATAGAATATCTCTAGAATTTGATTATACAGTCAAGAAATTCAAACCTAGTGTCAGTTTTAGGCAACTCTAACTCTTATGGAACACCAGACCCTCCAAAACCCATTAACAATATATAATTGATTAAATCAAATAAAATTAAATAAAATGTGAAATAAATGATCACTGAGGCCAGTTCAAAAGCCACAACTGGAAGTACTGTTTCACCAAATGGGAACAGTTTTAAGGTTACATGGGACTATGTCGAGTGTAGAGGGAATAGCCAAGGAATCTGAATCAGTACACGTAACAGTGAAAATAGTAGAAAGCAGAAACACTGGTGCCCAAAGGGCTAAAAATAGTATTTCATAGTAACACCTGGCTCTAATTATACCTAGTGCAGGGCTCCAAGAAGATAAGGAACCTAAGTCAACGAAACAAGAATAGAAAAGGAGAGAGCTGCTAGGAGACTATTGCAGTATCTAAAATTCCTTCCTTGCCTCCCCGCCCCCTCCAAAGTGCTTTGAATGGATTGGATCCAGGAATTAATTCCATTAGTCAGCATCTACTGAAAAGAACTGAGTAGAATTTCTCAGAATACTCATGTTCATGAAAAGGAGCATAGATGCCAATGCTGCTACCACATCCCCAAATATTACAGAAAATTTAATGATATAGAGCAGATATCTAGGAGACCAAAGGAAGAAGGTGGAAATTCTACCATTGCTCATTCTGCCAATGGAAATATACTGCCAGATCAGACATTTCTCAAAGTGGAAGGAGTTGTCATGTCCCCAAAATATAGTTGTTATACAAACTCAGCTGCTATATTAATAAACTTTTATACAAAACCTGGAAAACAAGGAGTTACTATCATTGTTCTTCATATTTAGGACCCAGATTGTTGGGCCCAATATCTGACTTTGTAAACTGCTTAGAGAGGGCTGTAAAGCACTGTGAAGTAGTATACAAGTCTAAATATTATTGCTGTTTTAGGACATGCAATAATAAAATTTAAAAGCAACAAATGCTTTGCCAATTTACAGAATACCAACATTTATCACAGAATGTGGATTATGGATTACAGTTCAGATGCAGGAAAAGTATGCATGAATGATGGAGGTTAGAGAATGCAGAAGTCCTGTCAGAAGGAAATTAAATACAAGTCATACATATGATATAAAAGCAAATGGTTATAGCATCAAAAGGTCATTCAAAACGATCATTCTGGTATCATAATCCACATATGCCCCTATAATCTTGGTCCAAGTGATAAAATGGGATTGCTATATCAAATTTAATTTGACTTTTCATGCTGGAATTTCTTATTGTTCATTCACTCAGGGAAGATCACTGTAAATAAGGTCAGTTAAGTGTTTAGAGAGGTTAACATAGTTGCTACTGTAGCTTTTAGATACTATGATTTCTGGCATTGTGATTTGTGTACATTTATTAATGATCACAACTGATAATTACTATGTGTGTTCATGAGTCTACAGTCTGGAACTCTGGATAATCTATATTGCATCTGCTAAAGTGAACTATAATCCATTGAAATCTCGTCCTATAAGAAGTATTAATCATTAAAGTGTCAGAAGATTTTCACTTTTGTTGGAATTTACATGGCTACTTTGAAAATGCATTGAATACATACATATTTAAAATATTACTTAAGCGCAGATTCAGAATTAGTCGTAATATGATTTTGCAATAATGTCTAACAGACTGGTTTAAAGAGATTGGCCTATTTTATTGTTGACTACAGTTAAGATGATTTCTAAGTAATTTCTATGATTAGTGGTAGTAGACTTTTAACCACTGCAGAAGCAGCAATGTAATTATTTCCATGGCTTACTTAATCCTCTTAGGATATACTAGAAAATGATTGCTGAGCTAAACTATAGTGAGCTAAGCAATTCCACTATTAAATGCAGCTATTCCAAAATTTAAATTATTTAATAAATCACCAAGTGTACCATACCCTAGATGGATGGAGTTAAATACAAAGAAATAATTTATTCTCCGACTGGGCAGAAACACCAAACCAAGTAAAAGAAGAGAAATCAATTTTAAAGCAAATTTAATGACAGAAAATCATAAAGATGTAGTTTTTCAATTTTTAGGATGCCTCTTTACTTTTCTGTCTGCAGGTTTTTTATCATCTGTTGCAGATTCCTGAACAGGGAGCCATTTCAGAGGATTGCGACGGTAAATGGGCCATGGAGGCAGTGTGAGCTGTAATACAAAAAATTAGGACAACTTAAGACTCCTATTAAATGCTTAATTTTTGGTTAAAACAACTAAGATTAGGAGCAAAGGAAACCAATCTGGTGAGCAGTATTTCCGTAATACTATGTAGTTGCTTCAAATGAAGTTCAGGATAAAAGCCAATTGCAAAAACAACAAAAAGCTGGAATATCAAGACAACAGAATAACATATAATACAATGTTGATAATTTATTGAGCAAAGAAAAAATAATTATCTTAATCATTTAGGGTGTTGTGCTAGCATTACAGGTACAGTTCACTACAGACATTGCAGGACTTGATATTTTGAATATATTGTGTATATTTGCTATAAAATTATATTCTTACCAGGCACGATATAGCAAATCCAGCCATTACTATGTAAACTGTCCAGCCAAACTGTTCAGTAATATATCCATAAATAAAGCCAACCACCTACAAGATAAAAATTAGATATAACAAAGGATATTCAAGTCTATTTCTCAAACCTAATATAACAATTTAAAATATATACAACAACTAAAGCAGTTACTGGGTATCATGCTTTACCATTTACAAACATCTTTTTCAGGAGGGTAAGGTAGAAAGAGGTGATGAATTTATAATGATGGTGTTCTTTGCTTTAGTATACTTACAGCAGAGAAAAGAATTATTCCTTGAAAAATCTGCTCTGCTAGTTTTTGACCTTTGTAGTCCTGTGGAAAAATAAAAATAAATAGCACCAATATTTTCCCCATCCCTAAAAATTATAGCTTACACTAAGATTTCTGATGTAATAGGCATAAGAGCTGAGAATGCATTTAAAAATAAACCTGAGGAAGAGTTCTTAAAAATAGATATTTCTACCGAATGTGAAAAAATTGAGCATGCTTATAATTTCCATTATGCTGTCAGAGTACAGTTCATTTTTAATTGCTGTTGTCTGCTAAATATATAAATTAAATTAATTATATTTACCCAGCAGGTTTAAAGTCAACTTACATTTGACTTTTGTGACATCTTTAGGTACAGCTAGGTATTTTAGCCTCTAAGTGGTGATGTCAGCTCACTTCTTGAAAGTTTAATGTCCTTTTTAAGTTTTGTCTAACAAGGACCAGAGAATGGAAAAAAGATTTTGTTTTACCTCTCTACAAAGAATTTTGTAAAATTCTTCAGATACTTGTGTTCTGGCTAGGTTTATACAGGTCTATTAATATTTAATGGGAATATGTAAACTTAATAATTATGGCTTAAGTAATTCATAGTCACAACAAATCATAGTTTGCTTCAGTGTGTGATCTTAGTTAATTGAAGTTAGCAGAATTCAACTCAAACTGAAGGGAATGGACTAGTTGATTTTGGTCCACTCATTTATACTTATTTGTTCAATTTGTACATCTTGCATATGCGACCAGGCAGCTCTCACAACAGCTAAAATTCAGAGAACAAATACAAATAGTAAAACAATTAATTAAAATACTATTAAAAATAAAAACCATTAAAAAAAATCTGCAGGAGAATGGCATTCATCTTATGGACAACATAATCACTGCATAGGTTGCAGGCGGTCACAGGACAAGCTCCAACATGGCAGCAGAACTTCAGGGCTTTCTAGAGTTAATAGGGTTCGGGCCAGTCAAATCTTGGGGTGGGAAGATAATGTTCCAAGGATGGGCTCTATGGCAGAAAAGGATTGTTTCCTGGTTTTCGTCTTGGCAAATAGGAGCTATAACACTCCCTTCCTGACAGACAGATAGGACAGATAGATGCAACCTTGGAGATGTGATTCCTCCAACAACTACCCCTTGCCATCTAGGACTTTACTTCATTAGCATCACCTTGAAATGAAACCAAAAGCAAATTGTTAACCATTGCAGCTTGTGGAGCAATGGTTTAACATGCTGATTATGGCTAACCAAAGAACATCAATGATTGCCTGCACCATTGTATTTTGCACTTTCTGTGTGCTCATTAAGGGCAGCCCACTGTAGAGTGCATTATAGTAATCCAGGGTATGGCTGACTGAGAGCAGAGCCTCATGAAAGCCAGGAAAAGATGCAAATAGTACATAATCCAGTTGTGCAAAGACCCTCCTAACAACAACTGCTACCTGCTCAATAAGTTTAGAAACCCAGTTTGAGCATAGACTGTCTGGGCAGTGCTTCCCCATTCAGCACCAAAGATGGTAAGTTCCCAGATCCTGAAAGCCACCAAACTTGAAGCCACTCAGTCTTTCAAGGGTTAAAGTCTGCTGTTCAATCATTTGATTTGCCAAGAACAGAAATGTATTTCTGGGTATAATCAGTGTATTGATGATACTCTTCCTCCTAGCAGTGGATAATCTCACCCAACAGTTTCATGTAGACATTAAATAGGAGTAGAGAAAGCTTTGAAATCTGCAGGACCCCACTAGGTAGAGGACAAAGGCAGGACCTCTTCCAATCAACACCAGCTAAAACTACCTGTGGAGAAAGGAAGAAAACCAGCACAATATCCACTCCCAATCCCTGCAGCTGGCCCAGAAAGACTACAGTTAATGGTATTGAAGGTGCTTGAGAGGTCAAGTAGATCAAGGATGGATGTATATCCCACTCCCACTGGAGGTTATCTAAATTCAGAATTTTGTTTCAGCCCCATATCCAGGCCTGAAACACAACTGAAGGGTTCAAATAACCATCCAAGATCCTCTGAAGCTGCTGATCAACTTCTCAACAGCCTTCTTTAAAAAGGGAAAGTTGGATACTGTATGAAAATTGTCAAGGTTGGCAACAATGGCTTCTTGAGGTGGGGCAAAACAATCACTTTAAAGCAGGGGTGTCAAATTGGTGGTCTGTGGGCCAGATATGTCACACACAGGCCATGCCCAACCCAGCTCTGTGAAAAAAAAATCACAAAACGTGACAGCAACGTGACGCCACTAGTTTGATACAAGTTTAAAGGGTGGAAGAACAACCCCACCAGCTGGAATAATTCACTACCTCTAGAACCCAGCCATATAGATTATTACACTAAACAGGATGATAAAAACTGAAAAGAGGAGGAAGAATTATTTAATGCCTAAAGAAAAGAACAAAATAAATGTAAACAAGCACAAGCATAATTATAAAATAGAAATTCTGTATGGAAGGACTGTAATCTCTGTCCAACTTTGTTAAATAAACAATATTCATGTATTCAGACACTTTAAAATATTTCACATTTTGGATGGTGAATAACAATAACAACAACGTCTCCCAGTGAGACCTAGTAGGCATGCCTTCTTGGTGTTCACCCGCCTTGCCTTTGGAATGATTCCCCAGCCCAGTTTGGCTGAACCCTGCAGGGCATTAGAAAGGCAATTCAGACCTGGCTCTTGGGTCAAGATGAAAAATATATTGCTCAGTACCCATTGGGAAGATATATTTTAGCCTGATCGCCAGTTCATATTTTTGGTTTTACTGATGTTACTTTTATATTGTATATTTAATGATTTTGTAAGCCATTTAACTAATCACCAGGAATTGAAATAATTTGATGGTACATTATCAAGTTACCCATGTTGAATCATGTTTGGATTTGAGTGGCCATATAAATGCTTCAAATAAATAAATAAACAAAACAATCAATTGAACAAGTCTAGTCAATTTGGAAAACAAGAAGAAATCAACAAGTCTAGTCTGCCCAACCTCAAAAAAGAATAGGATGTTTAAAGCTCTATCAATAAATCCAACTGACCTGGCACTCGCACATCACAGGGATTAAGTTTATTCATATCTAAAGTTAATGTTGCCAAATGATCCTTTAGTGGAGGAAACTTTTGAGGGAGAAAACATGTTGAGCAACACTTATTTTATCTATATCAATATTCTGTCAGTAGTATGTAATATCTCCTTATTTACCTAGTTCTTTATTTATTTGTTAAATTTATTTGCTGCCTATCTGGCTGCGGGGCTACTCTAGGCTGCTTTAGAAAATAATGTAATATTGTTAATTTAGTGTTTCAATATTTTCCAAGGTTTTATCTTTTTGAAGTAGAATTCTGTGTTAAATATGTTTAACTGATTGTTAATTATGACAATCATGACATTCTGAGACAACTGATAAAACCCTACCAAAACAAAAGGCTTATTTTAAGGTATTGAATTTTATACAACTTGAGACAATAATTCAAAAGCGGGGAGGAAAAAGGAGAAGAAACGCAGAACAACGGAGCCCTTTTGTTTGTATTCCGAACCGAAAATCTTTCTGCCTAATGGGCACCTATCAGTCATCGGACCTTCGGGCGCCTCTATTTAGGACACGTCTCCTTATCAGCCCAGACAGCCAGGCACTTCCTATCTGGTGCCTGGATGCTTTACCGCTTCCTGCCCGGGAGGTATAGTTCTGTCCTCCGCTAGCGGGGGGCGGAGGTGGGCGAGGGAGGCAAGTCCCGGGACGCCACCGCTTTACCATCTGCGTCGGGATGGATCGGAAGAAGTTGAGCATGGTGCCCAGAAGAGCAGCGGCGTCTAGATCTTTGCAGCCGTCAGCGCTTTCCGAGAGGAAGGGGGGCAACGGGAGCTCCTCGGCTCTGCAGGGAGGAAGTTTGCTCTCCGGCAGCTGGAACGAGTCGCCCTGAGAGTTGCCGTTGGAGGCAGGAGAGCCGAGCGATGAACAGTCAACGGGCGCTTCCGGCTTCTTGATCAAGACGGCTTTCTGCCGTAGGGCGGGCGCTCTCGGGCATACCGGATTCGACGTCCTCTTGCCCCGCCTCATCATTTTTGAATTTCCGGTTCAGCTCGGGCGGGGCGTCGGGGCTATTCCTCTCCTGGACTCATTCCAGAAAAATGCCAACTCCGCCGGCGGATGCTGCCGTCTGCCGGTCGACTGGCAATAGCGCTATGACGACACAGGGCTCGCGGCCAACCGTGGAGTCTTAGTTCGTCACCATGACAACAAGCGCAGGAGGCATTTTCCAACCTTTTGGTGAGATTTGGGTCTTAGTGAAGGTGGCGTCTAGCGTATTGCCGCTCTGTTTTTTTTCTACCACACACACATACAAAGGGTGCAGTTATGGAGACGTATTTGGCATTAACGCTTTGTTGAACGCGCTTCTTTACGTATCGCTTTTTAAAAAAAAAATCAGGCACTATCATAGGCACCTTTTATTTTTCCAGCTGCTGATTACAATACACTTGGTGTACTTGGTGTTGAGTTGGCAATTCGCGCGTGGCCGCCAGACTGTGCAAAGGGAAGGGAGGACTAGAAGGATCTCTGGATTCTGGGCCAGCAAGTAAGACTCGTGGGAATAGACCAGCCTGCTTGCCATACCGTGGGGATTGAACTGTGAAATGAATAATAAGCCTTATACTGTATCTTATGCAGATATGGTACATTTCCCTTTTTAATATGCAGTGGATCATCAAGTCGGGTGACCAGCATCTCTGAGCGAGGGGGATGGAAGGCAAGCGAGCGATGGGGTTTCCTTTCGGAAAGTAGCAAAGTAGTAGTGGGTTGTGATGTCACTTGCAGTTTGCAAATAACTGGTGTCACTTGGCAGCAATAATGATCTAGGCGTTTTGGAACAGGATTACCTAATGGAAAGGGTTAGGGTTAGGTAAGAGATAACATGTTAAACATTTGCAGAGCATCAGTTATGTAACTGCAGAAGAGCAACATGCTCTCCATATTTGTCTCTGCAGTCATTTGACTAGTTGAAACTTAACAGCTAACAATAATGGTTGAATGGTGATTCTACATCTTGATTCTTGAGCAAATTTTATATGACAATGAATGTCTTAAAATGTGAACTTAAAATCAACCAATGGAACAGCTTGCCTTCAGAAGTTGTGGGAGCTTCATCACTGAAAGCTTTTAAGAAGAGACTGGACTGCCATCTGTCAGAAATGGTGTAGAGTCTGCTTGGGTGGGGGTTGGACTAGATACCTACAAGGTCCCTTCCAACTTTTAATCTGTATCTGTATAATATTGATAGATATTGGTAATTTGAAAGACACTGTGAGAATAAACTATGTAGAACGTTGAAGAGGCCATTTAAGCTACTGCTTCCTCACCCCCCAAGTCAGTACATGTATCCAAATGGAAGTATCTCTTACAGATTGTCAATAATCTTGATTAAAGAGTGATTTAGTGAATGTCAAGTTTGCAGATGATACCAAACTTTTCAGGGTTTAAAAAAAATATTTTTTTTTGAAAAAATTCATTGGATTTCTATAGAGAATACACGTTGAATGAAGGTCAGATAAAATAAAGTGAGATATATTCACTATACTTTCCCCCAACTTCATACATACTCAACATTGAAGAGATCTGAGCTGTCTGTAATCAAGTATTTTTTTTAGGATTATAGCAGGTAACGAAGATGCTGTTTCCATGTGCAGTAGCTGTTAAGAAATACTAGATAAATTCCATCTTAAGGTTCAGCAAGAAAGAGATGAAAAATAAAACTAATGTTGTATTACTCTATCATAAATTGACAGTATGTCTGCACCTGAATATTTTGTACAATTGTGGTAATCACACTAAAAAGATCCTAGAGCTGGGAAAATACAGAAAAGTGATTCAAAATGAATAGAAAACACCTCACTAGAACATTTGGGACTCATTAGAGAAAAAAAAGTTATTTAAGAGGATCATGATGGGTCTTGGTGTGATCTAGTAAGCACTTTATGTTCTTATAGCATTCTTTGAAATATTTCAAAGTTAATGTACCCTTCTTATCTTCTTATCTTAGTGCTAAACATTCCCATTTCTTACATAGAATATAATTTTAGTTCCCTGAATTCTTAATATTGCAGTTTTGATAACACTGACTTCTTGCAAGCATCATGGTTACAAGAGGATTACAAATTATGACTTATAAGATAAATGAAGTATATAAACTAATATACAGTCATTAAGTTTGTATTCCAAATGTGGTTGATGTGATAGATTCTATTCACCTTAAATTCCCACAATTTATGAATTTATTTAAATATAGCTTTTATTGTACAGTATAGGATTACAGATTGATTATGATAATTGAGAAGCTTTGTCACAGGAATCATTATTAATATGTTTATTAGTCTCAAATTCCTCATTTATTGAATGGTTAAGGCTTACAGAAGTGTAAGTCAGTTGAATATAAACAGTTCACATGTGCAAAGTGCAGCTTGTAATATGTGCCTATAAAAGCCAATGTAGTGGCAACAGTGAAAATATTTCTCATCAGTGCAAAATGTTTTCTGGTGAGACTATTCTACAAAATAAGTTAGGGATAGCTCAGGATTACCAAACCACGAAGTCAGCCCTCCCTAATTTGGCTGCAGCCCAGACAAAATTGCTTCTCTTCTAGACCGGTACTTCTCTTCAGATTGGCAGCAAATAATTTAATTACACTGAGAATGAAGGCCTAAAATAGTATATATAAGCTCTGTTTCCTAATTCTGTCTTTTTTATATGCTTGCTGAATTTAGGAGGAACTCTTATCCTTGTTTCATTGTTGAATTCCTAAGTATGGTAAATGTCTGTTTTTTCTAAAAATATCTCTGGTCAATGAATAGAATAGGATAGGGATAGGAATAGGGATAAGGATAGGATAGTCACTTCAAATTTACACTAATCAGCATATATTAAAATGAAATTTCATTGCATTCAGCTCTCAAAAGATAGCCATTATGCATATACCCACGTACACACACATATACGACTCAGAGAAACACGACAGTCATATTACATATGATTACATAATTACATTTCAAAATGTTTTTTTTTAGGAAAATGTTGGAAATCTGACATTTCCCCAAATTTTGGTTCCTTATTATGTGCATTATTACTACTAACATGTGAATATCACACCTTATCACTTACTGTATCTTTTTACATGTTTGTGGAGACTTTCTTAGTTATGTTCCTTTTTTGTAGATGTGTCAAGAGATTTTGTTTTTCATCCACAAAGAAAATGTCATTAAGAAAAGGTACTTTTTCCTCTAAATAATTATTTTTTAAAAGTTAAATACTCAGATGCTGCTATTCTAACAATGGCTTTCTTTTTTCATTGCAGTAAACATAACCATCCTCATATTGGTTGTTGTTATATTTCTGTTAGTGCTGCATCACAACTTTCTAGGTCTCAGTGATCTCTTAAAAAAAGAATTATCAGGTATTCTTATTTCCCTATTTTAATGCTGCTTCAGTAAAAATGTTTGATAGGAAATAAATACCCTTGTATATGTTTTTATAAGCAAGTTTTTTTTCCTGTAAAAATGTATTTGCATGGTGGCACTGTTTAATTTTGATTCCATACTTTTAACAATTATTGCTGTCCATTTGCAATTCTTTGTAATTATTTACTTTTACTGTTATATAGCATTTCTCACTAGAAGTTGTTAAAAATGAAACAGTCACTGTGTAGTATGGCTATTTTCATGGTACCTGAGCTGAAATACAGTCATTTGCATCTTTTGTATCAGTTATTTAATCTAACTTAAAATATAGATTCTATATTGGCCATAACTTCAACCTGTAAATCTTGTTGTTTGTAAATAACTTCAAAGTAATTATTGTCTTGTAAGAGGTTATCTTTAAGAGATTATCATTGGTTTCAACATCACAGTAGCTAGGGTTTGTTTAACTATGGGTTTTTAGGCAAGGTTTATTCAATAAACCATAACTGAGTTTGCATATTGTACCATCAACCTTGGTTTACGTAAGACAAAATCTGAAGTCACTCAATATGCTAAATCAAAATGTCATGCTTTATATGATTATCTGTAGATTCAGATCCACTAGGATTTCAGCCAATAGATTTTATACCTGAAGCTCCTCAAAGATTGGTAGTGAAAGAAAATGACAAGGAAATTCCTGTGGTCCTTACGGCATCTGAAGAAAGGCTTGGTGGTGTAATTGCAGTTGTAAACAGTATTCAGCAAAATACCAAATCTAATGTTGCATTCCATATTGTCACTTTGAATGACACTGTGGATCATCTGAGGTAAAAACCATATTTGTGAAATGTTATTGCCCACTTATTTAGTGAAGGTTGATTTTAGATGCATTAGTGCATTGGAAAAAGGTAGTTATTCTTATGCTATAACAAGGAGATCGTTATTTATTCTATGCCCTTTAATTATTTGACAGAAATAATTATTTGACTTTTAAAGCAACCATATCTTTTTTCACTTCCTGACTCTTGAAAAGAAAAGTGGCTGCTTTAGTGAGTACTAAGAGGTGCTACACTTGCCACTTCTTCTGTAGTTTATGTAGTTTATGCACCCTCACCTATTTTTTTTCTTCCTTCCTTCCTTCCTTCCTTCCTTCCTTCCTTCCTTCCTTCCTTCCTTCCTTCCTTTCTTCATGTCAGTCTGGTTCATACAATTTTCTTGGTAATATTTTCAGAAGTGATTTGCCTTTTCCTTCTTTGTAGGAGAGTAATTAACCCAAAAGCACCAGCTGATTTCTACCTAAAGTGGGACTAAAATGCGCAGGCTACTAGTTTTTTTTATTGGTACTTTAACCATTATTGGGTCTCTATTATGTAATACTGGATTTCAGATTGTCATACTCTGTCCTATTTTTGATTGTTACAAGATATACCATGATGAGAAAATTCAAAGAATTATTTTTCTAGGATATCACTCCAGCTATTTCAGTAATAGTTGATATTTGTATTTCTTTTTTAATTGTGTAGGTCATGGCTTAGTAAAACCAGTTTAAAAAATGTTCAATACCAAATTTTGAATTTTGATCCTGGCATGCTGGCTGGAAAAGTACGAATAGACTCAAAGATGCCAAATTCCATAAAACCAGTAAGAACAACTGATTTATTTCACTGTATTTCTAACATTTTCACTATTACTGATACAAATTTATGTTTGAATATATGCTTAGTTATTATACTTTTGAGGAAGTTGTCTTTTAATATTATAATCCTTAATTCTCTTTTGCATATCTGATTTAATTGGGTAGTTTTGGTAATTTACATCTTATTCACCAAAGTTGCCCCAATACTTCTACTTAATCTTGTATTATATGAAGGTGTATCAAAGAGATTTCATTACAGTATCTAATGCTTGCCATATCATAATTGTTTTTATCACCATGTCAACTCATAAAACATTTATATGGTCGTTTTAGAGTTGTCACACCTTTTGTTTCTTTCTAGCTGACCTTTGCAAGATTCTATCTACCTAATTGGGTCCCAAATGCAGAAAAGGCCATTTATTTGGATGATGATGTGATTGTACAAGGTATGGGACTTTGCTTTTTAAATATGCTTAACGACATATAAATTGCCTTTCAACACATCAACCTTCCCCATATCTGGTGTCAATGAGATGTGTTGGGATCTCAGCTCCCAGCAATCATAGAAATTTTCATCCCGATTCCTCCTCCTACTTTTTGTAGTGTACTGTATTTTTCAAACTATAAGACACACTCCCCCAAAATGTCTGTGTGTCTTACAGAGTGAATACGGGCCTGTTTTTGGCCTCCCAAACCCTCTGTGCATTCCAGTTTGGCCTGCAGAGTGCTTCTGGATACCGGGGAGGGCAAAATGGCATGCGTGAAGGGTTTGGAAAGCCAAAAACGGGTGCATTGTTTTGTCCTGCAGAGTGCTTCTGGGGGCCCGGGGAGGCCGAAAACAGGACGCACAGAGGCCAAAAACTAATATTTTTCTTGTTTTCCTTCTCTAAATCTAGTTGCATCTTATGGTCCAGTGCGTCTTATAGTCCAAAAAATAACAGTATTTCTCTGGCACACTGAAAAACCAAAAGTAGCTCTTGAAAAAAATGTGTTCACCTGCTTTAGATTAATTAATCATGTCTTATAAATCAAGAACTTTATAATAAACTCTGTTCTAAGACCTCCCAATTGTTTGTGCCAGTGTTCATATTTGTTGTTTGAAGAATATGCTATGCGCTTATAGGCAGTCACAAAACATGTTATGGTAGCAGTGACCATCACATTTCACAGTGTACCAGTTGAGGATACCTGCTGTCGTCCCTGAGACCGTAGCAATCTCATGATCAATCACCAGGCTACTTGTTTATGTTATGCAGATGAGGCCATTTACAAACAAAACAGACTGTAGCTATGCTTCATTTTTACCTTCTGAAAATATGGAACCGAGAGCATTTTTGCCAATACATTTAATTGAAAAATTGGAGGGAGGGAGATTAACACTAGAGAAAGTAGTGAAAATGCTAACAAAGTTATTGTACTTTTGCATTAATTGACTGAAACTTTTAATCTGGCATCTTTTTCCCCCCTGTTGTTTATATATCTGGATTTATTTTTTTATGCTTGTTAGCTACCTAGAATGGTCACGGGTGGAAGGCATAAACTGTGTATCTGAACATAAACTTTGATTAAAGTAATAATTTACTTCTAGCTGAATTATTGTCTGTGGAGATACTCAATCATCCAGGTCATGGTTGCCCAAAGGTTGTCCCATAACTGAAGAAACTTATTGTATGAGAAGCAAATTGTTTTAAAGAAAAAAAACAAGAAAGTGCAGTTGCCTTTTGAAAATTAAAAAAAACACCTTTGAGACAGCTGAAATATGAATTCACAGTAGCCTAATGACCTCATTTCTATCAGGTACAAATTGAAATTGAAAATAAAATAAAAATATTTTGAAATTATTGGATGCATGATTATGGCCTTCATCTAAATAATAGTATCAGTCTATAAGCTTTTTTACCAGCATATGCCCACATTGTTATTACAAAATTGCCTGAGAGATACCCTTCATTTTAAACGTCTTTTACTTTGTGGTGCATAAGCTTTTGTTCAAGTGGGAAATCTCTTTGGATAGACAGATATGAGTTTTAAACCTTATATGGCATTTATTGGAATAGCATTCACTGCTAGTATGTATATTCTAAATATTGGAAAAGACCATTGAGACATTTATGTTAAAATGACAAAATACAGGTTCTCATTTGCTTGCAGTAGCAGCTGCTCATTGCGTGTGATGCATTTTCAGATGATATCCTTGAACTTTACAACACTCCATTGCAACCAGGCCACGCAGTGGCGTTCTCGGATGACTGCGACTCTACCTCAAATAAATTTTCTGTCCGTGGAGCAGGAAATCAGGTGAAAGCAGCTCTGAAATACTGAATTTGTGTTATGTTGTAATTGCTTTTAACTGTTTTATGATTGTTCGCTGCACAGAGTTGCTTGCTTGAGATAGGTGGTTATAAAAATGTGAATAAATAAGAATGACAGACCCTAGATGCTAGAAGATGCTTGCAATTATCTGGTTCCATTCTTGACTTGGAACTTTTACAAAAGTTTTAGTACCATATCCAATTTTAGGAAAGCATTTTTTTCAAGTTAAAAATATAAGTAGTAGCTTCTTCCTGATATGTTTCATGATTGAAACTTTATTAATGAGGAAGAACCTAAATAATTTGTTAGTTTAAAGCTTTTTGCAGATGCATGCTTATTTATGTAGGCAGTCTTTAATTCTCTTTAGGGTACTAGGAAATATGCTTTTGTTCCCCATCTTTCAAGGAGGACCGTTACTGTTTTTGCGGTAATCAAAAGCAATTTAATCTTTGTCATTGATTAGCAAGTAACTTAGATATGCAGATGATACCACTTTAATGGCAGAAAATGAAGAGGAACTAAAGAGCTTCTTGTTGGGAGTGAAGAAGGAGAGTGCAAAAATTGGCTTGAAACTCAACATTAAGAAAATTAAAATCATGGCATCTAGCCCTCTCAATTCCTGGCAAATAGATGGGGAAGAAATGGAGCTAGTGACAGATTTTATTTTCCTGGGATCCAAGATCACCGCAGATGGGGACTACAGCCAAGAAATTAAAAGATTCTTGCTCCTGGGGAGGAAAGCTGTGGCAAATCTAGACAGCATACTGAAAAGCAGAGACATCACCTTGCCAACAAAAGTGCGTAGTCAGGGTTATGGTTGTCCCAGTTGCAATGTATGGCTGTGAAAGTGGACCATAAGAAAGGCTGAGCACCAAAGAATTGAGGCCTTTGAACTACGTGCTGGAGAAGACTCCTATGAGTCCCTTGGACTGCAAGGCAATCAAACCGGTCAGTCCTAGAGGAGATCAACCCTGACTGGTCTGTAGAAGGCCAGATCCTGAAGATGAAACTCAAATACTTTGGCCACCTAATGAGAAGGAAGGACTCACTGGAGAAGAGCCTAATTCTGGGAAAGATTGAGAGCAAAAGAAGGGGATGACAGAGAACGAGGTGGCTGGATGGATTCACTGAAGCAGTAGGCATAAGCTTAAATGGATTCTGGAGGATGGTAGATGACAGGAAGGCCTGGAGGAACGTTGTCCATGGGGTCACGTGGGTTGGACACGACTTTGCAACTAACAACAACAAATAACTTGCTTTCCATGGGGTGAAAAGGAGGCAGAAAAGAAGAAAACAGACCTTTTTCTATTACATGCAAATTACTCGTTTTGTGTTGACTCCTGGTAACTGTCTGGACTAGTCTTTGCAGTTTAGTTGGCAATATTTTTGGAAGTGGTTTGCCATTGCCCATTTCCTAGGGAAAAGTTCCTGGCCTAAAGTAATTCAGCTGACTTCATGTCTAAGACAGAACTAGAACTTACGATTCCTGTTTCTAGCCCGATACCTTAACCACTACAGGTAGTCCTTTTTAGTGACAAGTGGGACTTAGCAACTTGGTAGTTAAGAAAAGCAGTTGTTAAGTGAAACCACATGTTTATCTTATTTCGTCTTTCCTTTACTTTACAGATCTGTAAAGGTCATAAATGTGAGGGTTGGTTGTAAAGTTACTTTTTCATCAATGTCGTAACTCCAAACTTGCTAAACAAAGACTAACTTGTTTAGTTAGACTGTATACACTGCATAGGAAGGTATTTTTAAGTGGGCTTTGAGACAGAGTAGAAATTATAGCCAAAACAGAATTTCCCCTATAACCAGCCTCCTGCCTATTTGCTTTATAATTCTTTCAGGCAAGTTAGTACTTGTGAGACTTCTGGAAATCCAAGGCCCAGATAGGTCAAACATTTCAATATTGAAAAAGGCAATTACAGGCCACTTCCACACTCAGAAAGGAACATGGAAAATGAACCTAATCATCCAAAATCAAGTCTGATTTCAATGATTTTTTTTTAAATGGGATGGCTAAAAAGGAAAACCTATTGTATAAAGGTCATTTGCGTGATATTCCATGTAGACTTGGTAATTCCTGCTTTCATAGTTACTATTGATGGTGCCTGCCAATATATATATTTAAAATAATTTAAGGTGATTAGCGACGACTCTGTCCAGTTTTCTGGTTTTCCACACAGAAAGGAAGCATGTGTAAGTGAAGAAGTCTTTGGAGTGAAAATTAAGAATAAAACTGTTATCTGAGGCCCAATTTCTATTTATTTTCAGTATAATTACATGGGATTTCTTGATTATAAAAAAGAACTGGTTCGGAAGCTGTCCATCAAAGCAAGCACCTGCTCTTTCAATCCTGGTGTGTTTGTTGCAAATCTAACGGAATGGAAAATACAAAATGTTACTAAGCAACTAGAGAAATGGATGACACTTAATGTTGTGTGAGTATGTCTTTTTTTTTAATTTGATAGTTGGAGAATGGGACTACAGTGGAACCTTGGGTCGTGAACGCTTCTGTTCGCGACCAAATTGGGTTCTGACCAAAAAATCTGGGTCACAATTCAAAAATTGGGTGGCAGGCAAAATTGGCGTGGAAAAATTCCCTTTCCATGCCGATTTCCCCTTCGGCGCCAATTATTTGTTGTTTTGTCCGTGCATGCACAGACGGTCGTTTCCAGTCATGACCAAATTGGGTTGCAGCCGAAATCCTGGAACGAATTAGTCACGACCCGAGGTTCCACTGTAATTGTATATGAGCATGTGAAGCAGAGATAAAAATACCCTGGTGAATTGTCTTTGTCTTCTCTATCGGTCTTCTTGAACCTGTTGTCTATTAGGCTTCTGAAAATTCTGCAAGCAGCAGTCCAAAATATTTAGGAGGGCGTTAGTTTAAGAAAAACAAATCCTGACTGTGCTAAATCATTATTGTATGGGAGGTTTACCCCTACAGGGATCTCTTATTTGAAGCAGATTATCTTGTGTTCTGCTATCATTCACTTCCTTTATTGTGTTTTTCTAGCTCATTGTCAAGAATGTGATTAATTATCATATGGCATATCATACATGGGTTAGCAATATATATTAACATTTCACCTAGGTTAGTAAAACACAGTGTAAATGTTAAAAAGATCTGTGTTCAAATACTAATGTGTAGGCCATCTAACAATTGAAGTGCAACATTGTTTATATTGAAAAAAATAAGATTCTGCACCATATATATGCCCTTAGCTTAAGCCGGTCACAATGTAATCTACAGTTTGATGTGGGAGCCGTCACACTGAGGATACTATGTCCCATTTATAAAGTCTTGGCAGATACCTTGTAAAGTGTGAATCCTATTCAGGATTGTCCAAGTTCAAAGCCTGGCACCTTTTTTGTGAGGTCATTTATATGTCTTCCTATGTCTGGGCATTCAGCAACCCATTTGGCTTCCCATTGGAAATTGAGGTTAAAATTGTTGGGCAGATGTTGGCAAGTGCCAGTGGGGATTTCCTGGATTTGAATCTTCCAGCTGATAAATGAGGAATGTCGGCACTGGTAGGAGTGAATTGTTCATAATTTTTTTCTGTATTCTCACTGGTGCATCTTGCCTTCATAAAGCTGGAAATGCTACCGTGTTTCCCCGAAAATAAGACAGTCTTATATTTTTTTTGGCTCCCAAAAACACACTAAGTCTTATTTTTGGGGTAGGTCTTATATATTTATGGTGCCAAATAGTGGGTGTGAGTGTGTAGGGGGGGTGTCTCGCGGGTGCATGGTTGCTCCCTGAAAAGTCTTCCTGGAACTGGAGATTTACACTAGGTCTTATTTTCGGGGTAGGTCTTATATTAGGCAGGTTTAGAAAATAGTGCTAGGTCTTACTTTCGGGGTAGGTCTTATTTTCGGGGAAACACGGTATATGGCTCAGAATAGGAAGCAACCAAGTCAGAGTGGTTTTAATACATACTTACAATCCTCATGGTGTTGGATAATCCTTTTACTAGTATGGCAGCTGTTAAGACATACTGGGACACAATATTCTGCTGCAGAGTAGACTAACCCCAGGGCTGAAGCTGCCCATTTAGTTCCACACAATTTCTGGAGTATGTTGCTCTTAGTATTGATTTTTGCTGCTATATTCTGCTATATAATACAGGAGTCTAATCCAAGGTACAATGTGAATTATTCATTGTGAATAGTGTTTGCCATTAAGTATTTTAAAAAAACAATACAAAAACATGCTTTTTCTTGTTAATAATTATGCTTTTGGTTTAGCTGGTAATCTGCATTTTCTTAATCACTGACTAGAGAAGAGATATATAGCAGGACTCTTGCTGGAAGTATCACTACACCTCCTCTGCTAATTGTATTTTACAAACGACATTCAAAAATTAACCCTATGTGGAATGTTCGCCATCTTGGTAAGTAGAGAGAAGAAACCAATTTCACGTTAATATTGCACCTTTATCAAAATGGAAGTAATTTAACTAATCAAACAGGTTGAGATTATAATACTTTCCCCCTCCTTCAGTACTAATTTAATGATTTTGGACAGAATATTGATGAAATGGGAACATGCAGTTTTCTGTCCCTTGCCGTTTCTCATGCATGCTCAAAATCTCTTAAATGAAGTGTTTTTTAATGGTCCTGTGGACCTAAAAGCCCCCACTGTATGAGTTGAAATTCACTAGTAGGATGTTTTTCATCCCTTGCAATAAAGTGATTGGTTTTCCTCTGGGAGAGTATCAAATGATTGTCTACTTAAGAAAATTGACCTTTTTAAATACAGTGTACTTGAAACTTGTGTGGAATTTCAATATGCATTGAGTGATTAGTTTAGTGCAAGAATATCACCTTCAGGACTCTAAAATAAACTTTTATGTACAATTTTGAGGGTAGTAGGCAGTGACAAAGAAAATATTTCTGATGAAAATGTCAATGTGTGAACCTATCAAATGGTTAATTCCACCTATGGTTGAAAACTGCAAACAACTTCTGCCTCATGATTTCTTGTTATATTTCTTGACTTATTCCATTTAAAGGTTCAAGTGCCGGCAAAAGATACTCGCCACAGTTTGTGAAAGCTGCCAAATTACTCCACTGGAATGGACATTTCAAACCCTGGGGGCGAACAGCATCCTTTGCAGATGTTTGGGAAAAATGGTACATTCCTGATCCTAGTGGCAAATTTAACCTGATTCGCAGGCACAGTGAGATTTACAAAGCACATTAATAAAGACTTAATACCTACATGCTTTTCTCAGGAAACCTGTAAGATCAGGGTGAAATCAGTAATGGTATGTCTGTTTAATGTACACTAAGTTTGAGAAAGACTTGAAATTGTATGCCTGAAGCAGCGGCTCTGTGCCTTCAAGTACAAGATGAAGAATAGCTTATCAACTACGGATAGTCTTTGACTTATGACATATGGGACTGGAATTTCCATTGTAGGTTGTTGTGGTCATGTAGCTAGTCAGACCCAATTTTATGAAAATTTTCATGGTGGTCATGAAGCAAATCACATGCTCCAGTTCCCTAATGGGCATTTTTTTGCTGGAATTTTGCAAAAGAGGTCACATATCACAATGTGATTGTAGGATATTGCAACTCGTTATGAATCTGAGCCAGTTGCTCAGTGCCTACGTAGCAATCGTGATCTTCACAGGATGGTGCAACGGTTAAAAGTACAGGTCATAAGTAACTTTTTCCGAGGCCAGCATAATTTTGAACTGTCTTAAATGAACAGTTGTTAAATTGAGGACTACTTACATACTCAGCTGGACCAGATGAATTCTTCAGACATAAACTCTTATAAATGAAACATTACAAAATGAACTTCACCTAGGAATTTGACATTTACTCCTCGGTATCTGCAATATTATCTTGCACAGCTATTTTTTAAAGAAGGAAAACTTCCTCCTTAGCAGTAACCCATGAACGTAAGTTTTGTTAGAACTTTTTAGTATTTAGTTTATTATTATTTAAGTCTTTTGTAGATTTAATCTGTCATTTAGTAAATGATGAAAGAAACTGCCCAACAACACTAAAACAGCCTGTTTAAATTCATGGAGAAATCTTGATTTGTTTGTATGCGAGTTCAGATTAATCTACATTTGATAACTGTAATAAAAAGTAATGTCTTACAGTATATTACTTTTTCCAGTAAATGGGTTTCTTGAACATCTATTTGGGAGATGCACATTAAAAGAATTAGAAATTTAGGAGAAAAGTTCACAGATTAAAAAAGTAAATTTTGATCGGTTACTAAGTAACAGAAGTGTAGAAGCCAGAGTGTCCCTCCTCCAAAAGTTGCTGCTAAACTACAATGCAACAGAAGGAGAAACTTATTGATTAGAGAAATATTATATGTGTCACATAGAAGAATGTGACTTCTGGTGGGCCACCCAATAGTTAAGTATGATTCTTGTTCAAAAAAGGCGGAACCGCTTTTGTCTTTCTAATTAGCCGGAATTAGGTAGACCTTGTAAATTAGGTTTATGTTCATCTGAGACATGAAACTGTGTCTGAAAACAGAAACAATATGAAGTAAACAGTGGGTGGGAAAGGGCTTTGGCTGTACTGCATTACAAGTTAAATTCTTGCCTCTGTATATACAACCAAAGAGAAATTAGATAAAGATATGCAATTATATCATTTAAAAAAAACTGGTCCTGACATATTCTAAATGACTGCACTGCTTACCTATTGAGCAAGAAGATATCAGATATATGTATACTTTTTGGTTATATTTACTAATAACACAGTTTCCTCAGGAACCTTCATTATGTATTCCTGTATACAAACATAATTATGCCTTAATATGATGGAAACAAGGCTACAGAATTATGAAAAATGCATAATTCAAGAAAGAAGCAATATTCACCTGTTCCTTTACCCTTTATAGGCTGCAACTTCCATCTTAGTGCTAAGTTTATTGCTATAGGGAGAAGAAAAATAATTTTCATTCCACCATAGGATTTTCTGCAGTGCACTCAGTTTTTTCCAGTTTGGAAAGTAGAAAGTTCTTTGTTATCCATAAATTCAACACAAACCCTATACAGGTTACAGTCTGAATTGTTGCTTGTAAAACACTGGTTTTACTTTTGCTTGAACTTTATGTGATCAAAGTATTTACTGAACAAAATTTATACTACATCAGAAAGTATCTTTCGTTATCAGCTGCTTTTTCCAAAATATTTACAAGAGTTTGGTGTTCAGTAACTGCAAAAGCAGATTAGGAATGCATTCCAGAATGTGAAAAATACTTGAAATTTTGTAATATTTTCTTCACATGTAATCGGTACTGAAGTCATAGGCATCATCCAGGTCACTGGATTTGAGTTGTTTATCATCTAAAGAAAAAAAAACAAATTCAGAATATTTTGGGCTTTTTTTATTTAAATATTTACTCCTGTGAAATCTGTAGGTTTAATATATACCTGTAGGTAACATGTCCAAATTTGTATTCTTTGCTTTCAATTCTTTGGAGGGTGTTTGACTACTCATTAATCTGTCACTTTCCTAAAACAAGATTAACAATTGCTGTATCAGCATCACTGATATATGAAAACCAGATGCAGTGCATGTACCTTCTTATATACTCTAGGTTAGTGGTTGTTCTCCATTTTAAAGATAGGAATTTAAATCTATTCTGTATTAACAGGGTTTCAAATATCTAAACATCCATTCTTCATAATCTGAATGATGAATCCCACAAACTATATTTTGATATTGCTTAATATTTCAAATGAAGTCCCATATCACTTGAACAGGGTTTTGCCTGTGTAACATGACTTCTTTCTCCCCCCTTGCACGCTGTTCAAAATGTATTCCTCCTGGTTCATTCACAGGAGAAACAATTCAGTCAAGGAAAGATCTCACTGGACAGCATCCTAAACATCTTAAAATTCAACTGTTACCTCTTCTACATCATCAAGGTCACTTTCATCAACCTCAATTTCTTCTTCAGTTAATTCTTCATCATTTTCTTCCGCATTCTCTGATTCCAGGGCTTCTTCTGGCTGTTCATTATCTTCCATGATGCCATCCGTGAAGCCAGGAGATTGGAAGACAATAGTGCTTGCCTGGTTAGGGTATTTGTTCGCTAAAAAAGAAATACTTCCTTAAAGAGACTGACTGAACAAACAGAACTTTCTAGGGCATTTTGCCAAAAGATAAACTGCCACAGAAATGAATTCTGTTGCAACACTTTTAAGATTATGAGTTTGTTAGCAAGACTGCTAATTAGCAGGACTATTTGCTATTTTTTTACTGATGGGAAAAAAAATAAATGGAGGAACATTAGCTGCATTTAATCCTTGGCTTATGGCCTATCGCTTAGCAACTGTTCAAAGTTATAAACGTCCCCAAAGGTACTTATGACTATATGTCTTTCTTGCTATGAATATTCCTAATATTTATCACATTTCTAAAGCCACCCAACTCCATTATAATTCCAGAATTTCTTAAAATTTTGTCAAGGTTTATCATTGTGTTAATATTATAAACAGATCTTAAACATAAAGCCAAGTATGTACTTCTAGATGAATAGGCAATATGAAGAGAAACTAGTAAAGGCAATTAGAAACACCCTTCCACAACAGGTATTTCACCAATTGCTAGCTGCATAAAGAAGACTTTAATAATTGAAACAAGGAAAAGTTATACCTTTCTCTCCAAGTACTACAAATAAAAATTTATTTATAACTCCCGATGTTCATGAGCCAATTAGCACTATAAATTTGCATTTTTAAATAAAGCTCAACCAGAATCGGGATAAGCTATTTCAAGCAAAAGAGCACTGAAGTAAACAAATTTAATTATTTCTGGTATATATAAATTTTATGTTGGAAAAAGCAATAGATGGAGAAAAGAGTTAACATTCCTACATAAACTAATTGTAATCTGGGAATTAAGTTGAGGGATATGCTGGTATCTTTGTAGGGATTAAACTTTGTTTTCCCTGAAATGTGAAACATCCAACATAACCACCTTTTTTATTCATGGAATTCAAACGTAGCCTCTGGAAAAAGTCCACTCTGTAATATGTAAACCATTCAATAATTTATACTAGGTCATTATGGATTTTGCTCTTATATGTATATAAGAACCAGATCGGTGATGCCCTCTCCCTGATGACCCAGTGCTTGGATGCGGTACGGATCTGGATGGACGGAAACATGCTTCGTCTCAACCCGGCCAAGACTGAGTGGCTGTGCGTACCGGCATCGCGGCCCAGTCAGGATTATCCATCGTTAACCATAGGGGGAGTGGTGTTGCCCCCTGTGGATAGGGCGCGGAATCTGGGGGTCCTCCTGGATGCACGGCTTCGATTGGAGGAGCAGGTGGGGGCCGTCGCCAGGGGCTTTTGCCCAGCTCCGTTTGGTTGCCAACTACGCCTTTTCTGGACCGCGATGCCCTGCGCACGGTTACTCATGCCCTTGTTATCTCCAGACTCGACTACTGCAACGCTCTCTATTTAGGACTACCCTTGCATACTATCCGGAGATTGCAGCTGGTGCAAAATGCGGCGGGTGGTGATGGGAGTTTCCGTTCTCCCATGTTACCCCCTCCGCGCTGTCTGCATTGGCTGCCGGTTGTGCTCGGGTGAGATTCAAGGTGTTAACATTAACATACAAAGTCCTCCATGACATGGGTCCGCAATATTTAAGGGAGCGACTCCTGCCGACATCAAGTACTAACCGCCCTGTGCGATCACATAGGCAAGGACTCCTTGGGGTCCCGTCGGCCGGCCAATGCCGGTTGGCGGTCCCCGACGACGAGCCTATTCTATTCTGACCTCTGGAATCTCTTCTCCGTCTGGCCCCCCTTCCGCCGTGAATTGAAGACCTGGTTATTTAACCAAGCCGGGCTGTGACCCTTTGGGGGGGGATGACTTTTATTATAGTTTTATTGTGTATTTGTGTAATTGTATCTTAATGGGGCTTGTTAGTTTAATTCTTTTTTAATTATTTATTGTCTCCTTGTTTTATTTGTGAGCCGCCCCGAGTCTTCGGAGATGGGGCGGCATACAAGTCTCATTAATAAATAAATAATAAATAATAAAGATGACAGGTTAGACTAACCTCACCTTTTACAGTATTTTTGTTGTCTTCTTCCAGTTCTTGAAAATTAAAACCCTCCTGTACTGTTGCTAGTCCTTCCCTGTAAAGATGTGGAGACAGAGTCCATGGTTCAGGAGGTCGAGAATAGTATCTAACTTTGGCACTGAAAAAAAAGAACATTTAGGAGAGATTTTCACCTTTTCTTTTAACAAAAATATAAAAACCCTTAAATAGTTGAACAAGCTGTTACATTTCTTTCTGCATATACATACATATAAAGTAGTCCTTGTTTACCAGCTGATTCAGACAGTGCCTCTTTGCAATTATGACAGTGATGAAACAATAACTAAGTGGCCAACATGTATATTTGTGACCATTACAGTGTCTGTCTCTCAGTCACATGTTCAACATTATAGCCAGTAGGGCATCATCTTGTCCAGTGCCTGTCCCAGTTTCCACTGCAGGGCAGAGAGGTTGCTTAAACAAACTATCTTTTCCTCAGCTGCTTTTTTCCTGCAGCACAGCACTTTCCTAAAAAGTGCTAGCTGGAAGTTAACAAGTGACCTTAATTTGTTGATTAGAATCCTCCTGGCAGTTGCTACCTGATACTGACAAAATCCAAATCAATTTCACACCGAAACCTTTTGTTTGCCACCCTGAGCTGTACTAGGATTTCTTTCCATGTGTATTTCCACTGAGCTGCACTAGGCATTGCTTTCCATGTGTATTTCCCCTGTGTGTACCTTTTACTTTTTTTATCATCCAATGAATTTCCTTTTGCTTAATTATCTCAACACAGAGATAAATATTCCAAAGGGCAGAAGAGTGGGGAAAATGGCTTTAAGATTTTCTCTTTTAATCAACTTCCTCATGAGTAGAGTTTTGAATCCCACCATTGGGTTCACCTGGATGTTTGGGGTTTGTACCCTTCTGATGCTGTACATTCAGGAACAATTTCCTAATAAACTCTCTTCAAGATTTATTACTATCTTAGCGTTCTCATTCTTTGGTATTCACCGTGCAAATTCTAAATTAAGCATTACTCAGATTAACTGCAATAGGTAGTCCTTGCTGAATGACCATCTGTTCAGCAACCATTCAGAGTTACAATAGTGCTGAACTTGAACTTATGTCATGTCACTGAAGTTAGGTTTTTGCAGTGCCCTTTCAGTCACATGCTAAAAAGGGGGGGCTCTTGGCACCTGTCCACTTCCTCCACCTACCTACCTCTCCTTCCCATCTCTGTTCTTTTGTCTGCCCTACACTCTGCCATGCCCTTCATGCTTTGCAAAAAGCAATGTTTCAGACTAAGTTTATCGTAATACTATTTTTATGTCATAGCATGGCATGCAAAATAGACTTAAAACTGTAAATAGCCTTGCTTATTTAAGATTCATTAATACACATTTTGCATGGGAAAAATCCCAGACTCAATCGCTAATGCATCTGTTTGAATCTCTCTCTCTCCCTCTCCCTCCCTCCCTCCATCTATCTATAAGTCTCACTATTATAGCGAGAGGGCTTGTTTTATTGTAATTAAATGACCACATATTTACCCTGTCCAGTCGCAGAGCAGTAATTTAGCCGCACCTTCTGTATTGGGAAGACCACCTTTTTTCAACATTCCTCTCTTTTGAGCGAGCAAAGTTAAAAATTCCAGAGAATTCCTGTAGTCTGGGATATTATAGTGTAACATGATCTAGAATAAAAGAAAGCCCCCACAAATTATTATATTCTCAGAATTTTTTTCTTGTATGAAGACATTCCTACATAATTTCCAACTGGCCACAGCCAGTTGCCTGCTTCTCCTCCAATTCGTTTATATAAGTCACTACTTTCTGATGTGGAAAAAAAATAAAGCTGATCAAAAAGCACCATTTAAGGGGTACAGCAAGATCAGAGTTGGATCTGATGTCATCACTGTAACAGTATGACATAGCAAATATCCTCATTTCTTACTTGCCTAAATGGTGGCACACTGAGCGCAACTATATTCTCTACTGTATAAACAGAATATAAATATTCCCTTCTATTGTAGATATAATCACAATAACAGAAGTTTTTTTCGACATTAAAATTTCATTTCGCTGATATGCCAAATTAATGAATAGTGTCATCTAGCTATACTGCTCAAATCCTACACTGAATTATAGAAAATAAGGTGTAATCAAAAGCTCATAAAATGCCCACAATCAAATGGTGAAACTACAGTTATCTTTACCTGCTGTTTCCTACAGTGCTTCAGGACAGCATCTACGGAATCAAGTAGATTTTCAGCATATGTGATACTTCTCAGTGCTAGAGTTAGAGTAGAGCATGAAGGTGCTGCAATGATACAGGGACTATCCAACATCTTGATACGTTTGTCAATGTGCACTGCTTGTACGGACCTTAACAGAACAGAGACATAATGGTTGGGATGAATCAGGTGCATGGACAAACCAGAATTATGAGGAAACAGATGGCAGAATAATTGGAATATAGTCATCCACAGAAGGATTGGAGAAAAACTTTGAAAGAAGCTGCTGAAGGAAATAGCTATCTAGGCTAACTTTAAATTAGGATTTTTTCAAATAAAACTTTTTTTATCATGAATTGAGCTAAGTAATTCAATGTATAACTGCCACATATTCTATAAGCAACAGATAAGTTAAGAAAAACAAGTTTTTCCCACACCTTTCCTCCTGACAAAGATGCAGAAAAGTTTTCTCTGTAAAAAGTGGGTGGTAGCAGACACTGAGCTGAGTCCCAAAGATTATAGGAAACATTGTGGGAGAAGGACTGAGGGACTGTTGCTTGTGGGACCCAGAAAGACCAACCCATATGTAGTTATGCATATGTGCGCTCTGTTACAACAATGCTTTATTAAAGCAAACTAACTTTGTTAGGCCTCTCTCTGGTCCCACGTTGCAGGCGCGTACCTCTTTCAGACTATTGATTATGCTGCTTTTCCCCACATTTGGAAAACCTAAAGCCCATCATAAAACAAAACAAAGAAACTTTTGTAAGACATAACATGAAGTGAATTATTTTGAAGATCAGAGATTTAGATGGACAAGATTCTATTTTTAGTTCCACAACACCTATGAACGTAAATACAGCATCTTCAAATTATTTTATATTCTAGGAATATCACTTTAAATCAGGGATCCCCAAACTTGGCAAGTTTAAGACTTGTCGACTTTAACTTCCAGAATTCTTCAGCCAGCATAGCTGGCTGGAGAATTCTGGGAATTGAAGTACATAAGTTGCCAAGTTTGGAGATCTCTGCTTTAAATAATCAGATATTCCAGAAAAAAAAATTAAGAAAAGGTTAGATTCCTATTTCAATTTCTTCTTCCTCTCATTTGGCTATTACATTTAGATTTGAAATATAATAAGGTCTGAGTGGAAGAATAAAATGCAGTACATTTCCGCCTTCTGATTTTGGACAACACTGCATTCTTTGAAAGTATGTTAGAATAACTGGGGCCAATTAAGTTTTCACTTTTTAAATTGCCTATGGAGCAAGATCAGAGTTGGATCTGAAGTCTTCACCATGAGACTAAGACAAAAACATATATCCTCATTTCTCACTCCAGTATTATAAATAAGCAGGCATCCTCATCATAAAAATGTATAATGTGACCATACAACACTTTATGAATATTTTCAAGCATGAATTTCCATAGCAGTCCTTACTATATGTAAGTCTATACTATAATTCACAGAGCTCCATATGGACAAGGCAAACTTACCTATCACCCCAACCTGTATAACTTCATCTTTAGTCATACAATATTCTTGGAGAAGTTTCAGGAGACACTGACTTCCAAAGCATTTGTTTGCTCTTGATAATTCTAGATATGCACTATTCTTCTTCGTATTTCTTTTCTCTTGCTATAAATTTAAAATAAGATCACAGAGAAAAATATATCTATTTCACAGATAAATATATTTCTACCAGATACAGCCATGACAAAGAGCCTGATAAGTTAACAGCAGTTTTTTTTACTAAAAGAAGAATTTAAGTCAAATAATCAATTATAATAAATCCATGAAATCTCTAAAAAAAGAAATTAATTTATGAATTTTTATCTGAACAAAGCAATTATGATAAATCCATGAAATCAGTAAAAGAGATGAATTTATGAATTTTTACCTAACTAAAAGCAGAACAATACTCCATCTGTAGTGGTATTTGCCACAATTCCTTCAATTATAGAATAAAATAGGAAGTTAAGAATCTTCATAGAATATTGCTGAAACTGTATTTATTCAGACATTTATTCAGAGTTATTATGAATAAAATGGAAAGACACAAAACCCTAGATAATGCATTTTTAAATAAATACAGTTATAAAGACCCCAGAACTATTTTACATGATACCCAATCTCCTTTGTCCCTAAGTATGTTCAAGCTTCTAGGTTTATTTTTCCCTTATACTGTTTTAGATTTCAGAATCTTTCACTGCCCTCATCATTTATTTGTAGAGGAAAAACACGAATGCTTTTTAGCACTAAATCTGTGATGCCAAACCTATGTCACACGTGCTGGAAGTGGCATGCAGAGCCATTTCTCCAGGCACGCCAGCCGTCGCCTGTTGCTCTACTGGGTTTCAGAGTGCCAGCTGGTCTTTGTGTGCGTGGGAGCGCTAGAAACCGGAAGAACAGCTCCCCGGAGTATATGCGTGCTCTAGCCAGCTGGTCTTCGCACGCACATGCCTGTTAGAAACAGGAAGACCAGCTGGCCCGCACACATGCGTGTGCCAGGAAGCTAAGCTTCCAGTTTCTGGTGCTCCCATGTGCATATCGGGGAGCTGCTCTTCCAGTTTCCGGCCCACGCTCCTGTTTTGGCACTCGATGCCGAAAAGGTTAGCCACCATTGCACTAGATGATTCCAACAGTTTTCTAGTAAAATAATTTTAGTTATTAAGAAAGAAACAATCAACACAACTGAGGAAGCACAACTACTATTTTCTGTCTGGTAATATTAGCATCTTGGCTTATTTCAAATGAAAATAATTTTTTTCCATCAATAGTTGTAGTATCATAGTATAATCAATTTTCCAATGACTCCTCTTTTGGATGGAAATACTTTGATTTAGTTTCCTGTATGAAAAGTGGGTTGGATTGCAGAGTCTAAATGGCCTGTTTAAGGATTTTCTAGAACGAACTAGATTTTTTTTTTTAATTACATTTATATGCCGCCCTTCTCCGAAGACTCAGGGCTTACAATTTTGGGCGCAACCCAATGTGCTCAGCAATAGCCTTCATTCCTGCCTGCTTATTACTAAGCGGCATTTTTTTTACTAAGTCAGCTAATTGCCCCCAACAATCTTGGGTCCTCAATTTACCTACCCGGAGAGGATGGAAGGCTGAGTCAACCTTGAGCCTGGTGGGATTCGAGCCTACAGCAGTTGTAGGCAGCTGGAACTTAAATGCAGGCATTTAACAGCCTGAGCCACCAAGGCCCTTGATTTGAGGGCCGCATCAGTGTTGTGTTTGACCTCGGGGGTGGGGGGAGTGGCCAGCATGACATCACTTATGTTGGAGGGGAGCCTTTGGTGGCCCAAGCACTCCACCAGCAAAAATGGGTTCCTGAGCTCCATTTTCAGCTGCAACCCTCCACCATCAAAAATGGGGCTCGGGAGGGCCGCACACGGCCTCCCTGAGCTCCATTTTTGCTGGCAGAGGCACCGTGGGCTGGTCCTTTGCTGTTTCCAGGACAGCCCTGTGAGCCAGATGTAAGCACCCCATGGGCAGGATCCAGCCCCCGGGCCTTTAGTTTGACACCCCTGTTCTAGAAAAATATATGATAGTGGCAATACAAACTATGCATGCTTGCTTCTACAGAATGTATGAACGCTGTATCTTTGGGAATACTAATTTAATCATTTATTAAACAGGAAGAAAACATCTCATATTATCTTTAGGCTTTTTTCAATAGTTTGCAAATAATATTATAAAAACAGATTGGGTAGTATTACAGAAGACAGGAAAAATATGTTCTTACCACAGTTCTGTCTTTTATCTGCATTGCAGATTTAAAAGCAATAGTTGGAAGATCTTTATTTAAATAATTTAACCAATTCTCTAAGTTTTCTTTTGGTATCAGATCTAGGAGAAAAAACATGCAGAAGCTTGCTGAAAAATATGCTGTTGTGTGACAATCCATGCTTTTCAAACATTGAGTAAGAGGAGAACTGTTTTAGTCTATGGAGAAAAAAATATCAGGAACCTGGCAGCCCATTTCCCAACTTACCAATTTTTTAAAAAGGTATTGGATGGAGTAAACTGCAGCTCACAAAAAACCCTATTTATTTATTTATTTATTTTATTTATTTATTTATTTATTTATTTATTTATTTTTGGGACTTGTATGCCACCCCATCTCCGAAGACTCGGGGCGGCTCACAGCTAAAAACAACAACAATAAATAATTTAAAAAAGATTAAACCAATTTTACAAGCCCAAAAGACGAATTTACAATACTTAAAAATATAAAACCATCCCCCCAAAAAGGGTCACAGCCTGGATTGGTCAAACAACCAGGTCTTTAAATCATGGCAGAAGGTGCGGAGGTCAGGGGCCAGGCGGAGCCCCAGGGGGAGTTGGTTCCAGAGGTCAGGGGCCGCGACAGAATAGGCTCGTCGTCGGGGGACCGCCAGCTGGCATTGGCCCGCTGACAGAACCCCAAGGAGTCCTTGCCTGTGTGCTCGCACAGGGAGGCCGGCATTCGATGTTGGCAGGAGTCGCTCCCTTAAATATTGAGGACCCATGTCGTGAAGGACTTTGTATGTTAAAACAAAAACCTTGAATCTCACCCGGAGTGCAACCAGCAACCAATGCAGGCAGCGCAGGAGGGGGGTAACATGGGAGAATCGGAAAACTCCCATCACCACCCGCCACCGCATTCTGCACCAGCTGCAATCTCCGGATGGTATGCAAGGGCAGTCCTAAGTAGAGAGCATTGCAGTAGTCGAGTCTAGAGGTAACAAGGGCGTGAGTGACTGTGCGCAGGGCATCTCGGTCCAGAAATGGGCGTAGTTGACGAACAAGGCGGAGCTGGGCAAAGGCCCCCCTGGCAACGGCCCCCACCTGCTCCTCCAACCAAAGCCATACATCCAGGAGGACCCCCAGATTACACGCCCTATCCACAGGGGGCAACACCACTCCCCCTATGGCCAGAGATGGACATTCCTGACTGAGCCGAGATGCCGGCATGCACAGCCACTCAGTCTTGGCCGGGTTGAGTCGAAGCATGTTCCCGCTCATCCAAATCCGTACCGCATCCAAACACTGGGTCATCAGGGAGAGGGCATCACTGATCTGGTTTGGGGTGGAGATGTACAGCTGGGTTTCATCTGCGTACTGATGGAATCTCACCCCGAAACCACGGATGATCTCACCCAGTGGCTTCATATAGATGTTAAATAGCAGAGGGGAAAGAACCCCTGAGGGACCCCACAAGAAAGCACCCTTGGGGTCGACCTCTGCCCCCCCCGCCAATACTGAGTGCGACTGCCCCGAGGTAGGAGGTGAACCACCGAAGCACAGTGCCCCCACTCCCAACCCCTCGGTCAGAAGGTACCATGGTCGATGGTATCAAAAGCGCTGAGAGATCTAATAGGACCAGGACAGAGGAAAACCCTGTCCCGAGCCCTCCAGAGATCATCCATCAGCACGACCAATGCCGTCTCCGTGCTGAAACCAGGTCGAAGCCCGACTGATACGGATCCAGGTAGTCCGCTTCATCCAGGAAAAGTGGAAACTGCCGAGCCACCACACTCTCAACAACCGCCAGAAAGCGAAGGTTGGAGACTGGATGAAAGCTGTCTAACACGGTCGGGTCCAGGGCAGGCTTCTTCAGGAGGGTCTCACCACCGCCTCCTTCAAGGCGGAGGAAAACACCTCTCTTAATGAAGCGTTGACAACTGCCCGGAGCCAACTGCAGGTGGCCTCCCTGGCAGCATAAGCCAGCCAGGAAGGACGGGTCCAACAAACATGTGGTGGAACTCAGCCGCATAGTCCTGTCCACTTCATCCTCGGAAACAGGATCGAACTCATCCCAGATCACACTGGCCAGACTGCCTGTATCCCGTTCCTCAGACCACTGCAAATCAGAGGACAACCCGCTCCGAATCCGAGCGATCTTATCCGACAGATATTGACCAAACTCCTCAGCCCTTCCCATAGCGGGTCCCCCCCTCCGTGCGAAGGAGAGCAGGTAGCCGAAACAGGGCGGCTGGGCGGTTATCTGCGGACACTATGAGGGTGGAGAGATAAGACCTTCTCGCCGCTCTCATAGCTACCAGGTAAGTCCTAATATGGGCTCTTAGCTGGGCTCTATTGGACTGGGAGCGGGTGGACCTCCACCTATTTAATAAAATTTGTTAGGCAGGGAAGTTATTACCAAATTCCTCATGCCTTTTCAGGTTTACATCTAGAAAGCCACTGAGTTATGATTATTATGGCATCAACATTTGTGACAACTCACTAAATACTGAAAACTATTTGCAGTTATATGTAATCTGTTGTTCTGTAAAGTCTTGGAGGATTATTAGATGTATATCGTATAAAGAACATTTCTGCCTACTTGCAGTAAGAAATTAATTAATTGCAGTAATGATTCCATGTCCTACTCAGATGCAATTTTAAAATAAAAATAAATGTCTAAGACTTGTGGATCCCATTATTTCTGTTCCTTTCACATTGAAAGTTCCATTACCCATAATTGCTAACAAACTGCTCAAATTAACTGGTGCAAAGGTAAGATTCTATTTCATTGGATTTAGATTTAGCCATGTTTCTCAAAAGTATTACAAGGAGCATTATTTATTTCATGAAGCTGCCCAGCATGAACCTATTAAAAATAGTTAACTATAGCCATAGATCTTGAAAAGTACAGAAATCAGTAAAGCCTATTAAATAATTGATTTTATTTCACAATCAGCACATTGTAAGATAAGTAGACCAAAATAACACCCAGCAGCCAAAATAGCTGCTATTTCACACGACTGCTTGATTAACATAAAATATATTCTTTGTTAAGCACAACATTGTAAATGCTCCAGAGGATATTCACAGCTATATATAGGTAATTCCAGAGACAATTCTAAACTCTTCAGCGTACCAAATGTATTCTGAGCTTTTTTTAAATTTATTACATTTATATGCTGTCCTTCTCCGGAGACTCAGGGCGGCTTACAATTTTTGGGATACAACCCAGTGTGCTCAGCAATAGCCTTCATTCCATTGCATATGCTTGCTTATTACTAAGCAGCATTTTTACAAGGTCAGCTAATTGCCCCCAACAATCTTGGGTCCTCAATTTACCTACCCGGAGAGGATGGAAGGCTGAGTCAACCTTGAGCCTGGTGGGATTCGAGCCTACAGCAGTTGTAGGCAGCTGGAACTTAAGTGCAGGCAATTAACAGCCTGAGCCACCAAGGCCCTTAGACATATATCCAAGCAGATCAATACAATTTTGAGATTTAAATTCAGCAGAACAGAATGAAGCACAGTTTAATCAATACTTCAATAAAAGCCTTTCCAGAGTCAGCTTTATTTGTTTTTCAACACAGGGCCACATTAAATGGGAGTAATGCCCTGTGTGCCCGCCAGCAGCTTAGAAGACAAAACGCTTGTGAAGATTTTCACAAGATCAAACACTGTGGGTGCAATGTAGGTGTTTCTAAAACATAAAGGATGAGAATGACTAGAATCAGCTAATGCCTCCTTAGCAGGCAGAGTGAGCTCAGAGTTGGATCTGACAGTCTCCAGATGTAGGTCAGCACATTTTATAGCCTCCTCATAGCTCACATCCTACTGAAGAATTATTTAAATGATAATGTAATTAACAGCACAGTCAAATTCTAAAGTCTAAATACAAGCCAGCAACTACTAGCGTGTAAGAAAAATGGGCTAGTCTCCTATCTCCATTTCTGAATTTCACACACGAGATCTTCAAATCATTGGACTTAACTGGCCTAAAGAATAGAGCTGGAAAGTGTATGTAAAAAAGCAATATTCATTTTACTTACCAATTTTATTTAAAACCAAAAGTATTTTTTTTCTTCCCTCAGACTGAGCAATAAGTTGTTCAGCCTGTGGACATCTACAGCCTAGAGGATCTCTAGCATCCAAGATTTCAAGTATGACATCTGAAGCCTCAATTACCTAAAGAGTAACATAGAACAATATGGTATTTGAGACCATAAGATTAATTTACATTTGAAAGCTTCTGAGTAATGACATTCCCGGCACTATTTTGGTATCAAGCTAATTTAAGAGTAATTCAAATGGACTTAAAAAAAGCTTCTCCAACATACTGAATACAACATTCTCTGAGGATTTAGTTTTCAGAACCGTATCAAGCTCACAGTACTCTTAATAGAAACCATGCTAAAAAAAATGGTTGAGAACATTTAAATATATAGCTAAAGGTAATTGCAAATAGCTTTATTAAAAAAAGTAGGATACAAATACAATATGTACATGATCAAAACTTAATGAAATAAAATAGCTTGGAATATATTTAGAATACTTTTTATCACTATAATTTTTTTTGTCTTTGAATATAGTGAAAAGCAGTATGTGGGAGGGGGGAATGGTATTCTGCTCAGATTGGGGAATTCCCCTTGTGCTCTCCTTCCCTAAATCCTTGTCTGCTCTAGGATAGGAGGAAGGAGGACACAAAAATGAAGCAGAGAGAATATTTTGCCAATCACGGCAAGCGAGCATACTGGATGCAATAATGAATAGTTCAAAATATTATTGTCAGGTAAGAAATATAATTTATGATTTCACAAACATATAAAGCAACAACTTCTACATATTAATATTCCCACAGACCAAACATTGATACTGAAGATCTTAATTAAATGTCTTTTCTCAAAGAGCAGCTGATTTATGTAGAGAACAAAGCAATTCTTTAAGCTATTGTGAGTTGTCAAACTAATAGCTCTTTAAAAATAGAAGAAATATATAACATTTCTTTTATCTGAAAAACTTTCTCACCTTTTTAAACTCCCCACAAAATGAGTTCTTTGAATTTTTTTGGACCTGCTGGATAGATTTCATTTTTTGCTTTGTAGTTGATTTCTGTAAAGAAATGAAAAATATTGGAAGAAAATTTAGAAATTACAAAACCAATATCATTTATAATAGCGAGGAGCAATGATAAAAAATGTTTTTGTAATTTACAGCATTTATATACCCTCCTAATCTAGACTCTTGGCAGTGTGCAAAACAGAATATACCAGTCCAACTAAAATTCTTTTTAACTCATTGAAAAACAACCTAAAATGTAAAACTAAGTGGTTATCCACAGTTCCTCATTAGGGGCCAAAAGTTTGCTGAAATACAAGAGTTTTCAATGTCTTCTGAAACAGCAAAGGGAAGGAACCCAGCATCGCTGGGGAGCAGTGTGTTTGACTACATAGGGGGTTATTACAGCTGACCTGCCTTTTGGCCTATTTCTTTCCCCGTTACTTTCCATAGGGGTAGAACCTTAAGTACAGGTGAAACTCGAAAAATTAGAGTATCATGCAAAAGTTCATTTATTTCAGTAATGCATCTTAAAAGGTGAAACTAATATATGAGATAGACTCATTACATGCAAAGGTAGTTAAAGCCGTGATTTGCCATAATTGTGATAATGGCTTACAGCTCATGAAAACCCCAAATCCACAATCTCAGAAAATTAGAATATTGTGAAAAGGTGCAATATTCTAGGCTCAAAGTGTCCCACTCTAATCAGATAATTAAGCCATAACACCTGCAAAGGGTTCCTGAGCCTTTAAATGGTCTCCCAGTCTGGTTCAGTAGGAATCACAATCATGGGAAAGACTGCTGACCTGACAGTTGTGCAGAAAACCATCATTGACACCCTCCATAAGGAGGGAAAGCCTCAAAAGGTAATTGCAAAAGAAGTTGGATGTTCCCAAAGTGCTGTATCAAAGCACATTAATAGAAAGTTATGTGGAAGGGAAAAGTGTGGAAGAAAAAGGTGCACAAGCAGCAGGGATGACCACAGCCTGGAGAGGATTGTCAGGAAAAGGCCATTCAAAAGTGTTGGGGACTTTCACAAGGAATGGACTGAGACTGGAGTCAGTGCATCAAGAGCCACCACACACAGACGGATCCTGGACATGGGCTTCAAATGTCGTATTCCTCTAGTCAAGCTGCTCCTGAACAACAAACAATGTCAGAAGCATCTTACCTGGGCTAAAGACAAAAAGAACTGGTCTGTTGCTCACTGGTCCAAAGTCCACTTTTCTGAGAGCAACTTTTGCATCTCATTTGGAAACCAAGGACCCAGAGTCTGGAGGAAAAATGGAGAGGCACACACTGCAAGATGTTTGAAGTCCAGTATGAAGTTTCTACACTCTGTGTTGATTTGGGGAACCATGTCATCTGCTGGTGTTGGTCCACTGTGCTTCATTAAGTCCAGGGTCAACACAGCCGTCTACCAGGAGATTTTGGAGCACTTCATGCTTCCTTCTGCAGACGAGCTTTATGGGGATGCCGACTTCATTTTCCAGCAGGACTTGGCACCTGCCCACACTGCCAAAAGCACCAAAACCTGGTTCAATGACCGTGAGATTACTGTGCTTGACTGGCCAGCAAACTCGCCTGACCTGAACCCCTTAGAGAATCTATGGGGCATTGCCAAGTGAAAGATGAGAGACATGAGACTGAACAATGCAGAAGAGTTGACTGAGCCTTCCATCCTCTTGGGGTAGGTAAAGTGAGGACCCAAGATTGTTGGGGGCAATAAGCTGACTTTGTAAAAAATGCCGCTTAGTAATAAGCAGGCACATACAATGGAATGAAGGCTATTGCTGAGCGCATTGGGTTGTATCCCAAAAACTGTAAGCCACCCTGAGTCTCCGGAGAAGGGCAGGATATAAATACGAATTAAAAAAAAAAGAGTTGAAGGCCGCTATTGAAGCATCCTGGTCTTCCATAACACCTCAGCAGTGCCACAGGCTGATAGCTTCCATGCCATGCCGCACTGAGGCAGTAATTGCTGCAAAAGGGGCCCAAACCAAGTACTGAGTACATATGCATGCTTATACTTTTCAGAGGCCCCATATTGTTCTATGTACAATCCTTGTTTTATTGATTGCATGTAATATTCTAATTTTCTGAGATTGTGGATTTGGGGTTTTCATGAGCTGAAAGCCATAATCATCACAATTATGACAAATCACGGCTTGAACTATCTTGCTTTGCATGTAATGAGTCTATCTCATATATTAGTTTCATAGCAAGAACTAGTATTTTGCATTAGGTTCCAAAATCTATTGGCAATCAGAACAGCAAGAGCAGAAGAGGGGCTACTCTGCAATTATGGATCTTCAGTATAAGCTGTCTAGTTACTATGTTCTGCACCCGTTATAGCACATTGTCTGTAAAGGCAGCACCACATAGAGTGTATTGTGGGAATCCTATAATGTGGTCATCAAAGTATGAGTTAGTATCACTAAGGCTTCCTGGTTCAGAACAGGTGGTAACTTGTGCATCATTGAAGCTGAACAAAAGCCCCTGAGCAAAAAATCAAGGGGTATTCTCAAATGTCGGATGTATTCCTTCAGGAGGAATGGGACCATAACTAGAACAACCATAGGACACAATATTTCCAGTCAGTCAAGATGTTTACACAACCAGCATCTCCATTTTGCTAGATTTAATGAGCTTGGTTTTCCTCACCTAGTCCCTCTAGCTGCAGATACAAGTTCAAGTCTTGAATAGAATCAGTGCACTGATAATACCATACTCCAAATTGAATAATGATTTTCCATAGCATTTTCAAATAGATACCAAACATAGGAAAGAGGGGTGGGCCTTGTGGTACTTCACTCTAGAACAATCATAGGCTGGATCACCCACCACATGACTAGATACAAATGCAGAGGCTCAGGATACAATTATTCTGAAAGAAATGAATGTGACTTTTCAAGCCAATGAAGTATTTCTCTCCACTGAACAGCATAATCTGAGCATAGTGCTTTCCTAAAAATTCATACCTTATCACCAGGATCCTTTTTATTTGCTTGTTGGTTGCGTTTCTTTGCTAGTTCCTTCTGACGAGCAAGTTTTTGCTTCTGTTTCAATTCTTCACGCTATTAGCACAAAATATAAATATGTTCTTATACACCATGACAATTAGAACCCTCCTGACCTTGCTTTAAAAGTAATTATGGCCATTCTTCTAATGTTTATTTGGTTACTGCATTTCACTGTACAGGACTTTATACATTATTCACTGCATGACCCATGGCATAGATATGCTTTAATAATTTTAGCAGGTATAGATGTCTACACAAAACTACATATTACTTTTTTCTGTAATCCCAGCAAACACGGAACAATGGTTTTAAAACTCCAGATAGGTGCTCAGAAAAGTTTAAACTGTTTTACCTGTTGCTTCCTATGTTCAGCTTCCCGAAGAATCTGTTCTTTAAATGGGGCTGTATTGGGAACTCCAGGATCTTTCTTTGGCTTCCGGTGTTTATGTTTCTTGGCTTCTTTTCGGAGTTTTTTATTGTGTTCTCGTACCTATAAAACAGTGGTCTTCTTGTACTACTATGGATTTTTTTCATGACTCTTTCCTTTTCATATAAAAACTTCAAACTTTCACTGCTACATATCCTTAGCTTGTAAGGGACATATTTTCATGAATGTGGTAGGCAATTAATTATCAGAACACAAATGTGGCAAGCAGTTGTAGTGGAGCACATCTTTCAATGAAAACAGAAGGCACACAAATTTGGATCTAAGCGTACCTTATCTTTGCTACTTCGAGTCAGCTAGGGATGCTGTACAAAATACTAATTTTATTCTGATTTGTGCAGATTTGAAACTTTTACTTGTACAGTCCTTTCTAGTCTTTATCAAAAGTATGACATAAACTATAGGTAAAGGTTCCCCTCGCACATATGTGCTAGTCGTATCCGGCTCTAGGGGACGGTACTCATCTCCGTTACAAAGAGCCAGCATTGTCCAAAGACTTCTCTGTGGTCATGTGGCTGGCATGACTAAATGGCGAAGGCGCACAGAACGCTGTTACCTTCCCACCAAAGTGGACCCTATTTTTCTACTTGCATTTCTACATGCTTTGGAACTGCTAGGTTGGCAGAAGAAAATACAATAATATAATATAAGAATAAATATAAGAATATATTTAAATATATTAATATAATGAAATTAAAATATAATAGCTTATTCCTAATCATGAATTCTAAAAATGTTAGTTTAAAACTGTACAGTTCCAAACTGTGTACCAAGGTATCTCAGCAAATTCACAGGGGCATTGTGGGATATTTTAAATTTTTGAGGGAAACATAAGAGATACTCAACATTTGTTGACTACTGTGAGTGTCATAAACACCAAAAACTTCCATTTTAAAACAATTCTGCAATTTTATTTATAACAAAAATAGGTTGTTAAGAAAAGCATGTCATTCCTACTTCTTTTTGAAGATAACTGATCAACTGATGATGACAAAAAGTGTCATTAAACTGAAGACAGGAATTCAAGAAGAATGGAAATGAAATAAAAAATTCCTGAAGCAAGAATTATACCACTGAAGTTAATTATAACATGAACTTTATGTTCTTTCTATACTTCGCATAAAAGGATTCAAATAACCTTTCTTCCCTGTAGTGAACAGCTGTTCTCTGATTGTAAGCCAGGACAGACAACTGGGATACACAATGGGAACAGCAAAATCCATACTTGTTTAAGCAGGAATTAATTCAAAATATATGTTTACCTTTTTCTGTATTTTATACCGTTTGTGGCAGGTCATGCGCTTACTAGCTTTCTTTAACTCTGAAAGGCAAAAATGCAAAAATTTAAATTCTATCACCATGAATGAATGTGTGCCACACTATTTTTCACAACTATGAATCTAGAAACATAATTTAATAGGAAAGAAAATGTCTGAATAGACCCAGATTACTTAGGTAACATTACAATTTTATCCTGCCTTTATACAAACACACAGAATATGATTAGGAATGCAATCTTTTCTCACTCCACAGTACTTAAAATTTAAGTCTCGAGTACTTAAAATTTAAGTCTCGTTGAGTATTTTGGATTAGTCACAATTGCTTATTGTCTGTGGTCATTAAAGTAACAACAGATAAATAACTGGCTGGCATAGTATATAATATCCTTGGCTTTTCCTAATGATTTTCCCCTTCATTATATAGGTTTTAAGATTGTAAACTTTCCCATTCATTGAATACTTTTTTAAACAACCAGAACTCACCAGCACAAGTAGACATTTAATTAACTCCTCTCTGAAAGCACAAGGTGATTTCAGAAGCCATGTAGAACAACAAAATCCTTAGAAAATCAAGATAAGTGCAAATGGGGCTGCATTTCTAGACTCTGCTTAAAATTTTCCTTTGCTTCTTGCTACTTAATTTTGCATCAGCTTTCGAGAGGGGGGGGGTTGATGCAGGCAATCTATGTTATCCCAAAGATGCTGCTCAAAAGGCAACTGGACTTTTTTGGTTTTTTTCCTCTTGAAAACGTTTCACTTCTCACCCAATTCGGAAAGTGAAGAGGTTTTTTCCCCAAGGCTAGTAGAGATTGGAGAAGAGTGCTGGTCACATGGCTTGCTGTCTATGGAGGTTTTCACTCATCCAGCTCAGGGTTGTCCCAGAGGTGCTGCTATTCAAAAGGCAACTGGACTTCCTTGGGTTTATTTTTTTCCCTTGAAAACGTTCCGCTTCTTGAGAAGTGTTTATTTAAAAATAAACCCAAGGAAGTCCAGTTGCCTTTTGAACAGCAGCACCTCTGGGACAACCCTGAGCTGGATGAGTGAAAACCTCCATAGACAGCAAGCCATGTTGCCCACAAACTTCTCCAATCTCCAGCCCTCACGTGCTCTCTGCTGGCTACGGAAGAGCAGTCCAACGCATCTGGAGAACATCAGGATAGATCAGGTGGGCCTTAGATCGCAGGTCCCTGTCCAGAACACGACTCTACACTTCATTACTTGTGGAGAACAAGCGGCCCTCCCAATCCGGATCGCTTTTGGCCGCAACGGCTCGCGAAGCAAAGGCCCAGGAGAGGCTCCATCTCCCGCGTCTCTCCAGTCGCGAGTTATTAACCGATCGGCCGACTCCCATTACCGGCCCACTCCCTATTTGTCTTCCACCCCCACCCCCAATAGCCGCTGCCCTACTCACTCGGTCGCTTCATGGCGGGCGACTCTCAGCTCCTTCTGGGCGATCCACGTGGAAGAAAGAAGAACCTCGCCGACAGGCTGCCGTAAAGCACCGCGGCCTGGCCGTCGCTCCGCGAGTCTCGCTTGGCGGCTGAGAGGCTAGCTTTGCGACAGCGGCGGGATCGCTTGCGAGCGAGCGAAGTGAGCGGCAACAGTGGCGGCAACGCCGACGGCGCGGGGGGCAGTGGCGGCGACGGGGACTGAGCGCGGCCGCGGCTGCAGGAGGCGGAGGATTAGCAGCAGCAGCAGCGGGGCTGGCTGGGTAAGTTCAGGGTGAGGGGCCGGGCTTGGCTTGGCTCCGGAAAATAAGCGGCGCTCGCGGGAAGGGAAGACAGGAGGCCGCGACGCGTCCCCTTTGTGTGGCTCCGGAGCTGCTGGGCGAGATTCTTTGCCGAAGCCCCCGATCTCTACGCCTGTCCTGCCGAGGACTCGCCGCTGCTCTCCTCCCTTCTGGTTCCTCTTTGGGTCTGCCCGCTTCTGGCCGGCCTTCCCGTCCCTCCCGAGGGGAAAGAGACCGGCCCTCCCCACCAGCCCCTAGGCTGCCTCTGACCTACTAACCCTCTTCTCTCCCCCTAAGTTCACACACGAGTTTTCCCCGTTTCTGGTGGGTGTTGTGAATTCTCCCCAGGAATTTGTGGGTGATTTGATCTGTTTCCCGGGTTTTGTTTTTCCCTCGTCAACACGGTAGGGGAAAAACACACACACACACCCCAACATTTCGAAACCAGTTAACTGGAGGTATCTATCCTAAGCCTCGGCTGGAGAAATGATTTGAAGTTTTCGCCCTAGTCCAGAGCAGAGCCCGCTGCACTTGTCAAATGTGATCACTTCTTTGACTTAATCCACTCTCCCATCCACTTCTCCGCATTGAGGCATAAACAATCTTGTTGCCTATTTTTCCACGATAAAACTTTCTTCTAAAATACAAATTATAGTTTCTTTAAAAGCATGGCTTTAGCTTTTCTAATAAAAACAATATGAAATGCAGGTGCTGTTTCTGAAGCTGGATTCATACAGTGCTGGGATTTGGTAATGTGTTGATTTAACATAGTAAACCATAATATGGTTTATATATAAATTGACACCTGTTGTGGCCACATAACAATATATAATATACAGATAGGGCTTTGCGTTTTATGTGGCCACAACAGGTGTTAATTTGAATATAGCATATTGTATGAATCCAGCCACAGTTCCTGCACAAAGGACAGGAGTTCTGCAAATTATAACAGCTAAAAAGAATATGTACCATCAAGTGAAAAATTGGCTGTCCTTTAATATTTCGTGTTTCTTTTATTTAAAGATGTTGAAAAGCTTAACAGTGTAATGGAATCTATAGTTTAGTTATTCATCTAATAACCAATATTTTGAAGGCCCAAAATTCATTTATTTCTACATTTAAGGAGTTATATATTTCTCATTTTGCATAGCCAGTGAAAATATGCCATTCTGTTGAGACTGTCTTAATAAAGGAGAATATTTGTAGCTCAGGGTTGAAATAAGGGCTCCTTGGTGCTCTCTGAGCTTGCTTGTTTTCTTCAGGTGTTTCATTACCCAAACTAGGTAACAACAGCAGTTAGGGTTAAAATAAATTTTGAAAAACTAAGGCATTGTCAGAGGAGAACTCCATTGGTTTTCTTTTTTCTTTTTAGCATATAAGTAACATCCAAAGAGACAGATTTGGCTGGCATATTAACAAGCTTTCAAGTTGCACAGAATTTTTTTTCAGATCAACAGTATTAACAGAGTCTTATATTTTTGGAAATTAGAACTATCTACTCCAAAAGGAAAAACATAGTTTTACCAGGAAGTGATAGATGGCTGTTTTCATTTAACAGTAGAAGAATGGTTATTTTTACAGAATACTACAAATACTATTTTTATGCTTCTGATAAATATAGACTTTTTCATTTCATTCTACACAGAAATTGTAACTTATAAAGGCATGTTTTATATATGAAAATTACTGTTTTGTTTTGTTCTTGATATGAACTTTAGGAATTCATTGGTTGAGCTGATATCCTTAAATCAGATAGAAAAATTAATGCCCGATAAGCTGTTACGTTGTAATAATTGTAACTATATTGACAGTTGATTTAAAATACTGAAAGCATTGTAATTATCTAAAGTTGGGTAAACAATTGCAGTACTGTTCAAGAAATATCAGCACAGCTATTTAACTAATAGAAGAAGAATGACAGTTCAGTCAATGGACCTGTAGCAACAAAATATTAATTTTATAACAAGAGTATTGGTTGTTTTATTTATTGAATGTTCAGAAAATAATTTGATATAAGGAATTAAAATAAATGGCAGATTTCACAGTGCCCTTTTAGATAGTAGGTTGACTATTATTTTTAAATGCGCTATTCTGTGACCTCTTTTTCGTACCTGAAACAATTGTCAAAGGGTTATCTACATATAAAAAATACTTGTGACAATATTGTCTTTTAGGGCATGCAGTAAAATGCAAAGAATAGAAAAGGAGTAGGTAAAAAAAAATAAAGGTAGGAGATGCAAAAAGGAAATATAATTACTGTATTATTCAGTGTATAAGACGCACTTCCCCACCCCCCAAAGTGGGGGGAAATGTCTGTGCGTCTTATACAGTGAATGTTGCCAAAGCCCCGCCCACGCACCAACCCCCATCCTTCGGCCTCTGCCTCCCAGCAATTTACCTCCATGCAACTTCAGCACAGCATGATTAACACAAGCAGCTGATTGTTGGTTGGATCGGCCTCCTGACAATCAGCTGGTTCAGGCTGCCATCGCCTTTGCTGCCTCTGTGTGCCCCATTTTTGGCCTTCGCATCCTGTTTTTGGCCTCACGCCTCGTTTTCGGCCTCTGTGTGCCCCATTTTTGGCCTTATTTATTTATTCATTTATTTATTTATATTTGGATTTATATGCTGCCCCATCTCCGGGGGGGGACTTGGGACGGCTCACAAAAGGATACACATAAAAAATAAATAAAATATTAATCTAAACCCAAATATATAATAAAATACCCCGTTAAAACCCCCAATCTGTTTCAATCCAGGCCGGCCTGTAAAAACAGCCAGGTCTTTAGATCGCAGCGGAAGGAAAGAAGGCCAGGAGCCAACCGCAGCCCCAGGGGCAGCTGGTTCCACAGGGTGGGCACCCCCACAGAGAAGGCCCTCCCCCGGGGGACCGACGGCCGACATTGTCTGGCCGACGGCACCCCCAGGAGGGCCTGCCTGTGGGAGTGTATTGGGCGATTGGACCGCGATGCTGGTAGGAGGCACTCCTGCAGATACCCCGGACCCAAGCCATGAAGGGTTTTATAGTTTAGTACCAGCACCTTGAATCTTATACGGAGGGCAACCAATGCAGATCGTGCAGGAGGGGTGTCACATGGGAGAATCGGGCTGCTCCCATCACAGCCAGTGCAGCTGCATTTTGCACCAGCTGAAGTCTCGGCATAGTCCGCAAGGGCAGCCCCAAATAGAGAGCATTGCAGTAGTCAAGACGGGAAGCAACGAGCGCATGGGTGACCGTGCGTAGGGAATCTCGGTCCAAGTAGGGGCGCAACTGGTGCACCAGGTGAACCTGGGCAAATGCCCCCCTGGTGACGGCTCCCACCTGCTCCTCCATATTGAGCCATGCACCCAGGAGGACACCCAAGTTGCGTGCCCTATCCACGGGGGGCAACATTTCTCCCCCCATGACCAAAGATGGAATTTCTTGGACCCGAGATGCCGGTACGCACAGCCGCTCAGTCTTGTCTGGGTTGAGCTGGAGCCTGTTCCTCCCCATCCAGATCCGTACCACCTCCAGGCCCCAGGACATCACCGGGACCCATTCTGGGCAGTGGGGATCGGAACGGGCGGAAATGGGGCACTGAGGCTGAAAATAGGAAGCAGGAGGCTGAAAACAGGGCACGGAGGCTGAAAATGGAGCACACAGAGGCAGTAATAGGCAATGACGATCCCTGCAGCCTGAAACAGCTGATCATCGGGAGGCTAATCCAATCAACAATCAGCTGCTTGTGCTAATCAGGATGGGCTGAAGCTGAAACAGGCTGTTTGCTATTTGCTCAAGAAGGCAAATTGCTGGGAGGCAGAGGCAGATTTTTTTTTTCTTGTTTTCCTTCCTAAAAGCTAGTTGCGCCTTATACTTCGGAGCATCTTATACTCTGAAAAATACGGAGAAAGTATTTTATAATAATGCTCCATCCTTGCAAAATATGCTTATTTCCACTCTGCCCATACACTATTTCATGCATTGTGTTTTTTAAACTCTTTTATCTTTTCTTATTTGAGGATCTCATCAACTCTGTCCAATCACTGCTTTCATGTTTTCCCTTCCCAGACTATTCATTTTTATTTCACAATGTTTTATTTCCAGTTTGATCCTCTTTTATCCTCACCAAATCACCTCAGAGAATTTCTTTTGAACTGGTTAGTCCCTGTTCTCTTACGTTCATTTAACACTCTTTGATTTCTGATAGTGTTTCTTCTTCCTTTATTATGTACATTTGGCACAATTTTCTTTTGGCATACCAATCTCTTACTTCTATATAATAAAATGGGCAGAAAACTTTTTTTACGTTGCCATTTTTTTCAACAAGCATTGTTGCTTCACAATAGACAACATATTCCATCATGTTGATGTCAAATCTTTTCTTCAAAAATTTGCACATTATAATTTCTCCACCCATTTTTCCAGTTTAAGGAAAATTCAGGATACATAAATTAACGTTTCTTCATGTTTTGCTGTTTAGAGAAACTTGCAATTGTTTTATTTACTTTTTCTAGTCAAATGCAATTACAGGTAGTCCTCAACTTACAACAGTTCATTTAGTGACCAAAGTTACAACAGACTGAACAAAGTGACTTATGACTGTTTTTCATACAACCATTGCAGCATTCCTATGGTCATGTGATCAAAATGCGGACACTTTACAATCGACATACTTATGACAATTGGAGTGTCCTGGTGTCATGCGACCACTTGTTGTCACCTTTTGACAACCAAAGTCAATGGGGAAGCCAGATTCATTTAGCATCCACGTTACTAACTTAACAATTGCAGTAATTTATTTAACAACTGGCAAGAAAGTTGTAAAACGGGGCAAAATTCACTTAACAAATGTTTCACTTAGCAATAGAAATGTTGGGGTCAATTGTGGTCATAAGTCGAGGACTACCTGTACTTTGGTTTTTAATATATTAAATTGATATATATGCAGACACAGACAGTGTCTGAATCTAACATTCACATGAAACATTTTGTTTCTCTCCCATGTGACATCATCTGCATACAAAAGTATAAGTACTTTCATGTCTCCAATCATCATAACTAACAACACACACTTGCTAATATATTTATTCATAAATACATTTTAAAAAATCAAGTAGGCATTAGACATCTATCTTACTTCCTGCCTATTGTTGAACCATTTGAAAATTATTCAGTGTGCTTATGTATATTATATCTCCATTAGATCCTCTTTACTATATTTAGCAACCACACTTTAACACCATACTTGCATTAAACTTTCCATAATTCAAGCTTAATTCTCTTTATTCTACACTTCCTTTGAATTATACAAAAAAGTCATACAGCTTTCTTAAATTTTGCTAATGTCATCTCAAATGTCATCAGAATTGCCCAGCACCTTGCCAAACATCTTGCTAAACATACTTAACAGATTAATCCCCCTGCAGCCATTCTTGCCACCTTTTTGCTTGGCAAACAATAACAGCATTATTTTATTGTCAGGTACTGAAGCAGCTGTCACACACATTACACAAATCAGATAGGTAGTCCATAAGCAAGCCAAGTCAATGTTCTAATATCTATCTGCTTTTACCATCTATTGTACATCAGCTACACATTTCTATTCTTTAGTATTCACATAACATATATTACCATACTTATTTTTTATCAGTTTTTAAAAACTAGTTACAGGATTCATTTGAATTTCAGTCTTCATTATTATACCCAAGCAAATCTTCCAGCATTCTGTCACTTCAGTTTCATCCCATATTATTTAATTAATTCTGATGGAAGCTCCTTGTGGAATCAAGAATAATATTGTAAATATTACCCACTTCCCAAACAATGTTTTATTTTATTTCAAAATCTCTTTTGCTTCTTCACTTCCTCTTTTAATCAAAATGGGTTTTAGCTATCTTAGATTACATTATGTTATACGTGTACTGTACAATATTTTTTGTCCTCAAAAACATTATAAACTTCATTACCTACCATCATTTCAATCACTGTATGAAGTACAAATCCATCATTTAACCTTTAGCTTTAAATACCTCTGCTTTGCTTGAGTTTGCTTTCAATTTATTTGTCATTTATCAGACAAAATTACAGCTCCTACTTGGCTTGGAGTAAAATATGAAAAAGTTGTTTTCAAAATATGGTTTACTTCTATGTATACATGAACTATAGTTTTGTTGCCTTATGTGTTGTAAATATAGCCACTTATTCCATAATCAATCACTAAGTTATTGTTTAGTTTGAAGAGCTTCAGCAGTTGCATTTAAAAGTATTAGATATGTGTCTGCATTGTTAATTTGAAGTTTTTATAATGATTTATAATTTATTATAATTAAACCTTAATGACTATTATATGATGTACTTTGGCATTTGCAATTTCTGAATCTGTTATTTTTTTAATGTTGGTCAATACATTAATTAGAACAACAATAGATACACTATAGTGATTAATATATAATGAATAATCTTTTTTGTTAGAATAGTTCTTCTGGAATAATATGATCGTTAAGGCTATAGTTCTACCATATCAAATAGCAGTTTTGTTACTGATAAGTGTGAAACTACAAACCTTATTCACTTATTCTAAGACTGCTAGTTTTGTTCTGAATTTTAAATAAACATTATTTCAAATTTGCTAACAAGCCAGTTATTGTAATCCTATTTTGTGCTGTTTTCTATAGTTTTCCTTACTCTTTCTTCTTAATCCTTTATTTACCTATTCTTCCGTTGTTTCTTCTCTGTTTTCCTTTCTTTTTGTTATCTTCTCTTTCAGTTTTGGCTGTACTAATACTGCGGCTGAGTTGGTGTTTTAAAGATTTCCCTTTTCTCAGTTTGCTTACTTGCCTATCAGACATTATGAGGAGATTGGCTTTTCGTGGTGCTGGTTGTACTCTGGTAAATCTGGTAATTTGCTGGTAATGTGTGTGCTGTTTGTCCCTCTTCCATACATCTCAGCCATTTTTGTTTTATACAGATAGTCCTCGACTTACGACCACAATTGAGCCCAAATTTTCTCTTTAAGCAAGACATTTGTTAAGTGAATTTTCCCCCATTTTATGACCTTTCTTGTTTCAGTTGTTAAGTGAATTACTGTAGTTGGCAATTTAGTAACCTGGTTGTTAAGTGAACCTGGTTTCCCAATTGACTGTGCTTGTCAGGTCGCAAAAAGTGATCACATGACACAGCAACAGTCATAAATATGGACCCGTTGCCAAGCACCTGAATTTTGATCACATGATCATGAGGATGCTTGAAAAGCTATAACTGCGAAAAACAGTCATATGTCACTTTTTTCAGTGCCTGTTGTAACTTTGGTCAATAAATGAATTGTTGTAAGTTGAGGATTACCTGCATTTGGTTTGTAAAAGTCATGTTTTTTCATGTATCTGATGAATTTGTACATCAATTTGGTTATCAGACATGAAGTGCAAATGTATTAACATAAGTACATTGGACTAAGTATATATTCTTAAAATATATTTTTGTAATTAGAAAACCTGATTTTCTATTTGTTTCCCTTGGAAAACCAACAATAGTAATCTTACATTTTTAATTTTGTTAAAAGAACTTGACTAGGATAATGAGAGGTTTTTTAATTTTATTTTCTGCTTTTAAATGAGTAGGAAATTCTAGAACATTTATGAATCACTTCACACTTTAAAATTGCAAACAAGTTATCTGTTCACTTCTTCATGATCATTTCTTAGTCTGCATTTGTACTGTGAATCTCAGGTTTAAGATTCAGCTTTTTCAGCTCAGATCAACTAGTTCCTTATGGACTTGATGTTGTTTGGTAGGAATAAGAAATAATTGCTTTGTGGTTTAAATGAAAATAATTTAAGTAACATGCTTTGTTTAAATTTGGTTGATCTTTAGTAATTATATTACATTATAATTAATGTTTATCTTCAACTAAATAGTTTCTGTAAGAAACAGCCTTGGTGGTGCAGCCTTTAACAGCCTTGGTGGTGCAGGCTGTTAAATGCCTAGCACTTAGCTCCAGCTGCCTGCAATTAGTGCAGGCTCGAATCCCACCAGGCTCAAGGTTGACTCAGCCTTCCATCCTCTTGGGGTAGGTAAAGTGAGGACCCAAGATTGTTGGGGGCAATAAGCTGACTTTGTAAAAATGCCGCTTAGTAATAAGCAGGCATATACAATGGAATGAAGGCTATTGCTGAGCGCATTGGGTTGTATCCCAAAAATTGTAAGCCGCCCTGAGTCTCCGGAGAAGGGCAGCATATAAATATGAATAAAAATTAAAAAAAATAAAAAATAAAATACTAGCAAAATATAAGAACCTTATTTACCTTAAGGATTCTTTTATATTTTGTTTTCGGTACTAATCTATATCCACATTGATGTATTAAACCGATTGCTGCATTCTTCTGACAGAATCATTTACTTCTAGCTTAGCAAGCAGATTGTTTTCAAATAATATTTTAGATCCTTTCACTTTTTCTCTTAGGACGCTTCATGTCACTGTTGCACAAATCATAGTAGCTTTTATGGCATAAATTTTGCATGCCTACTTCAAAACCATGCTTAACATAATTATATACTTAAAAATGTAACAAATGAAAGTACTTCAGGACACAAGTTGTTGTTTTATTGAATATAGTCCATAAGAAATCATAGTCTCTGTAATTACTGTGCATTTAAATTTAGCAACTAATTCATGGTTCACTTGTAATTGAACATTCATTCCTCAGTCAAAATTGAAGCTAATACTTTCAGTCTTTGGTGTTGGCACAAAACAAAATTTGGTTGTAATTGCTTTTTGCTTAATGTTGTACATTGCCTCGAAAGCTGTCAGGTGACCAAAAGGAGCTTGATATACTGTATTTACGTAAATTTATTATTAGGACAATGCTTGATGTCTAGATTTTCAGACAGACAGACAGACAGACAGACAGACAGACAGACAGACTAAAACAAATGGTTTATGCTGCTACATATCAGCCAAATAGCTGTGGTAATATTTCTTTAAGAAATAGAAATGTTGCAGTCCCTTCAAGAAAACCATTAATTTTGTTATCAAGAGGCTTGGCTAATACAATGATTGCTTGGGAGTAAAACCATTAATACAATATCCTAATATAGGTTATGTCAGCCTTTCCAAAACTTGTTTCTATTCCCCACACAGCATGGCCATTTCCCAGAATTCTGTGATCTAAAGTGAATCTAAAGAAGCTATATGTTGTCCAGAAGTTATATAGAAACAAAATTTATAAGGTAGAAATTATTTACAGTATTCCAGACATGTTCCACAAAAATGTATGCAAAAAACCGCCCTATAGAGAGCTAGAGGCAGTGGGAATAGATCCTTATCGGTGTGTCTCATCATTGTTCTTAGTTAGCCATGCTCACAGTGGCAGCCATTGTGTGAATAGGTATGGAGCTAGTTTATCAACATTCTTTCAAAATAAACAGCATATTAAAGACACACTGACACCTACTGTAAATTACTTCTTTGTTTGAAACTTTCCAAGTTTAAGAACATTTTTCTTTATTATAGAAGAAGTTGGATTCCATGAGCTCAAAGAGGCGAAGGGCTACCTCTCCTTCTAGCAGTGCCAGTGGAGATTTTGATGATGGTCACCATTCCACAAACACACCAGGTCCAAGTAGGAAGCGAAGAAGACTCTCCAACCTCCCAACAGTTGATCCTGTAAATATCCTTGAATGTCTATCTTTCTAGCCTAGTCACTGTGTACAAGCAACCGTCTATTACTAGAAAGCAATTGTTAAACTCTTCGTTCTTTCAAGTTCTTGGGACTTTAAAAATATCGACCCTTTAAATTAGAGTGATATACATACATATTGGAGCATCAAAATGAAGCATCAGAATTGCTACAAATATATTTTGCATTTTAACGTAACAGGACCAGATTGTTGGGGTCAGTATATTGACTCTAAACCACTTAGAGAGGGCTGTAAAGCACTGTGAAGCAGTATATAAGTCTTAAGTGGCCTTAGTGGTGCAGGCTGTTAAACACCTAGCACGTAGTTCCAGCTGCCTGCAATTAGTGCAGGCTCGAATCCCACCAGGCTCAAGGTTGACTCAGCCTTCCATCCTCTCAGGGTAGGTAAATTGAGGACCCAAGATTGTTGGGGGCAATAAGCTGACTTTGTAAAAATGCCGCTTAGTAATAAGCAGGCATATACAATGGAATGAAGGCTATTGCTGAGCGCATTGGGTTGCACTCCAAAAATTGTAAGCCGCCCTGAATCTTCGGAGAAGGGCGGCATATATATATGAATTTAAAAAAAGTGCTATTGCTGTTTCAGGATGCTTAAATTTGCTGGAAAATGTTGAATTGCAGGGACTTTGTTTAGCAACTGGTTTATAAAGCAAAGAAAAATTGAATTGAGATTATAAATACAGACACATTTCATGTAATGACCATTTTGTTTAACAACCAAGTTGCCAGTTGGAATCGGCAGCTTGTTGATGGCTTAGGGAGCCTATCAAACACAGCTCTGTCAATGAAATTGCTAAGCATGACTTAAGATTACTTCAGATATGAATTGGGAAGTAATAAAAGAAAAATGGTTGTTAAGTCATGTTTCACCATGCTTAATTACTGGTTGCAACTCTGTGTTATTAGCTCATTGATGGTTCCTCCTTTTCCAACTGGCCAAACTGACCAAATTAAGAAATCCTAGGTTTCTTAGAGGTCATAGCATATGGTTCCATTTATAACAAAAATACCTGAAATACACACGCACACACACTTCCGTAAATTTGCAAGGTAAATTTTCATCGGTAGAAGATGCCATTAAAAAAAATTTCTTTAAACTTATTTTTTATGGAAGAAATCTCTCCTATGGCTTCACTATTTTATATAAAATTTTACATGGCGTTGTCCTTGGTTCTTGCTGGCTCATCTCTAAAAAGGAAAAATGCTACATGATTTTGAAATATGAAATGTTTTGCACATTAGAAATATAGTGTTATACAGTTACTCAATATCACCGCAAATGTACTTTTATTTTTTCCTGTTGCCCTGCTATTTTAGATTGCTGTTTGCCATGAATTATACAACACAATCAGAGATTATAAAGATGAACAAGGAAGGCTTTTATGTGAACTGTTCATTAGGGCCCCCAAAAGACGGTAAGCTTGAGATATTGATTGATAAGTAATCCAGTGTGTGTATTGGATTTGCAAAACTTGGTGAAATGTCTAGTAACTGCAAAACTGCTGTTTGGAGCATCAAGAAGACTACTTGGAGCATTTCAGAAATGTTTCAAACTTCAACAAACTTTTTTGTACTTAGTGCAGGATATTAGAGGGAAAGCCATGCTCAAAATGGTTCAAAAGAAGATGTTAGATGTACTCCTAGTATTTATGATTTTATTTGTAATTTGTAATTGATCAAGTTACTTAAATTCATAAATAGAAGGAACTGTTTTGGTTGTTATATTTCAATAGAAATAAAGGTTATAAATACAATAATACATGAAGATATGTTAGGTGCAAAAATACTACCAGTCCTTATACTTAACAACCATTGCAGCATGACAGCAATCACATGATCAAGAATTGGGAACTTGGCAACCAGCAGATATTTTCAACCATCATAGTGTCCTGTGGTCACATGATTGCCATATGCATCCTTCACAGCCAGTTTTCAGCAAGCAGAGTCAATGGAGAAACCAGCTGTAAAATTGGAAATCGCGGTCATGTGATGACTTAGGGAAGACTTGTTTAGCAACTATGGCAGAAATAAATTTGTAAGTTTGTTAATAACATGTTTTACTTAACAACTGTGTTGCTTAGCAATGAAGTTGCCACTCCCAATTGTTAAATGAGGACCTCCTGTAATAAAATAGCCAGGGAACACTGCTGATGTCAGAAATCTATTATTTTGTAATTATGCTGATGTAACTGTTGATATAATTGACAAAACTATTGTAGCTTTTGAGTAGAATAATCTAGAATATATATTTTAACACCTGTTGCAAGGCTCTGTGAATTTTGTGCTAACTGCATTTTCAATATGTTATAACAGAAATCAGCCAGATTACTATGAAGTAGTTTCCCAGCCTATTGATTTAATGAAGATCCAACAAAAGTTAAAAATGGAGGAATATGATGATGTGAACGTCTTAACTGCTGACTTCCAACTGCTGTTCAATAATGCAAAATCCTATTATAAGGTGATAGTGCTTTGTTTTAAAAGTCATGGGTTATATTTTCTAACACAGATTTATATATGAGTTAAGTAAATAGATGGAAAAGGCCATTTCAAGCCTCTCAAAAGTTGATAATTAGACAAAGTAGCTTTTATTCTCATTTGTATTATAATTACAGTTAATGACATACTTTATCTGATATTAATACTATAACTGTGATTTCCTTAAAATATATATTTAGGATTTAGGAAATACTGTCTCTTAATAAGAGACAGTATATAGTTATATACTGTATATATGATTGATAGATAGATAGATAGATAGATAGATAGATAGATAGATAGATAGATTTCACTTATTAAAAATAATTAAATGTAGAATGTTTTGGCGACAAACACCTACTTAGAGTACGGAGCCACAGAGAGATGAAACAAATGCTCCCACTCAGGATCCAAACCATCTTTCCTATTTTAATTAGAAGTATCCTTGTTTATTTGTTAATTTAAAAAAGAAGAATATTGTTTTGATTCTATTACATAGCCAGATTCTCCTGAATATAAGGCTGCCTGCAAATTGTGGGATTTATATCTACGGACAAAAAATGAATTTGTTCAGAAGGGAGAAGCTGATGAGGACGAAGATGAGGATGAAGGCCATGACAATCAAGGGACTATTTCTGAAATAGTAAATATAAAATTTGCTACTTGATGATAAGTATAACTGATTCAGTATAATACTCATTGTAATTGTATTGGCCTGTGGCCAAGCCAAAGTATGCATAACTGAATTAGTCACGTTTTAAATAGTTGCATTGATCTCCTACTCCATTATGCAAATTACCTTATAGAATTATATTTGTATCAGTCTTCTCCAGGTTATTTAAAAGAAATTCTTGAACAACTTCTTGAAGCCGTAGTTGTAGCTACAAATCCATCAGGCCACCTTATTAGTGAACTTTTTCAGAAGCTTCCCTCTAAAGTGGTGAGTAATAATACCTAATAATAATTATAATACACTTTGTTGAAACAATTTCGGTACAAGGCTATTAGCAGAAGTGAAATCTGAATATGAGTATAAAAAGCACAGCTTGAATTGAGACAGAAAATAGTCAAACCATTCCATGGAGGAAAAATTCTGCAAATGCCATTTTCCTGTTGCATGCTTTCTTTCGTTTTTTTACATTTCTTAATTTTATGAAATTTTATTAGCATATAGATAAAAAACAATATAAAGTAACCATCAAGAGAAGATATAAAGAATAAAAAGAGAATAGGGATAGAAATGCAAAGAGGTATAAAGAAAAAGAAAGGAAAATGAAAATATATACAAAGAATGACTTCCAACTTCTTCTTCCAAGTAAATAAGATCACTTTTGAGTGTTAGTTCAAGACTATGGTGTAATGCAATGTCTGTTTTACCTCAGCCATCATTGCCAGTTCTGTCATCTTTATTAAGCATTTCTTTACTGTAGGTATCATAGGCTCTTTCCAACCATGGGCATATAAAAGTCGAGCTGCTGTTATATAAAATGCTGTGTGATTTTATTCCAAAATTTTATCCATAAACCCTAACAAAAAAGTTTCTGATCTGAATTGTAGATTAATTTCCAATTTTTTTAAAAATTATATTACTAATTTCATCCAATATTGTTTAGCTCTTTTGCAAAACTCTTATATCAACAAAAGATGATATAAGAGTTTTATACTTCCAGCAATTATTTGGAGATCCTTTAGACATTCTAGCCAATTTGTCTCTGGATAAGTACTACGTATTTATAATTTTATAAAAGTTGTCTTTCAGGTTATATAATATAGCATACATTTCAGTTTCCTTATCCACAAGTTTTCCCATTGATCAGTTGGTATACTGAAAAAAAAATGCTCAACGTATTATGCAGCTTTTAACTAATTCATCTTCTATTCACAATGTTAACAAAAGTGTATACATTTTAGCAATAAGGTATTCATCATTTGTACACAATTCCATTTCAAAAGCTTTTATCATTTTCAAAACCATACAATTTCTTGTCAGCTTTAAATCTCTCTGTGAGTTGCAAAGATGAAAACCATTGACAGTTAAAACCTGTTAATATCAGTTCCTCTCCAGAGTTTAATTTTTACCCAATCCTAATTTCCTTTCTGTAACACACTTCAAGGGGGGAAACCATAAGGGTACCGTGTTTCCCCGAAAATAAGACCTACCCCGAAAATAAGACCTACCCCAAAAATAAGACCTACCCCAAAAATAAGACCTAGTGTGTTTTTGGGAGCCAAAAAATATATAAGACAGTGTCTTATGTTAGGGGAAACACGGTATGCGATTTGTTCATGGTTTCGTACATGAATAAATGTACATTGTTCTACATGAATATGGTAAGTGTTTTTATATATATATATATATATATATATATATGTTGGTGTATTCGGGTCTTGTCCGTGTAAGGTTGAGAATACCTTGGCAACGTTTCGACGAAATCTCATCCGTCATCTTCAGGCTGGTGTCTTCAGCTTCGTTCTCCTGGGAGAAGTGTGTGATCGTGGCTGTTTTTCCCTTTTAAACTCTAGAGTTGGATGTGTTGTTGATGTATGCAGATTGGATGGCTTTTTCCTGAGACCCTGTGTGGCTGAGGTGCTGGCTGTGTGTCTCTCAGCCTTTTGTGTTGTAACGACCTGGGTAATGGGCTGTGTGATGACCTTCTGAGTTCTATTGTTGTGATGTCCTGGGTGTGGTGCTGTAATCTCCTGGGTCGTTGTCTGTGCTGCAACCTCCTGATGTTTTGTGTTGTGATCTCCTGAGTTCTGTGATGTAGTATCCTGGGTGGAAGGCTGTGATGTGGCATTCTGGGCCTTGGTTTGGCTCGAGTTTGAGGTCTGGCTATGTGTTTATAGCGTGTGTCAGTTTGCTTAGTTTGGGGGTTGGAGGGGTGTAGCAGCTGGTGTTGCAGCCATGGTCTGGTTTCTGGATGGTGGTTGCCTTTCATCTGTGGCGTGGGCTTGGGTTTGAGTCTGGTGAAGGAGATTGGTGGTGGCATCATGTGTTATTTTGGGTCCGTGTTGGTTTTGTGGCTGGGACTCGTTTGTTGATTAGGGCTAGTTTCCAGATGTCTGGTAGGCGGAAGTATCATCCCGTTTATTCATGTTATGGGGTGTTTCTCTATTTGATGGCTTCCTAATTATTCTCTTGTTGAAGTGTTCAGTATTGGAGATAAGTTTGGATCCCTCAAAATCAATTTCATGTCCTGTGGCTTTAAGGTGCTGGAAAAGGGAGGAAGTTTTTCTTCTTTTCTGACTGCGTTCTTGTGTTCTGCGATGCGTGCATTTATTCTCCTGTTGGTTTGTCCAATGTATGTGGCTGGGCAAATTTTGCATGGTATTTTATAAACTCCTCGTTTTCTAGCTGGATCTTGTCTTTGGGGTTTCTTAAGATGTTGGCTATATTTTTGATCAGTGCCAAAGGCTGTCCTGATATTGTGTTTGTGGAGAATTTTGCTGATTTTATCTGTGGTGCCTTTGATGTAAGGGAGGAGGCGATGCCATTGTCCTGTTCTGTGTCTTGGTTTTTGGGGGAGTCTTCGGATTAGGTTGGTGATTGTGCTTCTTTGGAATCCATTGGACATTATCGTTAGTGAGGGTGTGTAATTCTGTTCTCAAGTGGTCTTTGTCAGCTAGGCGTTTGGTTCTGGAGATGAGGGTCTTGGCTACGGAGTTGATCTGTGATCTCCTGAGTTCTGTGGTGTAGTATCCTGGGTGGAAGGCTGTGGTCTCAGGAAAAAGCCATCCAATCTGCATACATCAACTCCACAAACCAATCAAGAAGTAACAACACAGCCAACTCTAGAGTTTAAAAGGGAAAAACAGCCACGATCACACACTTCTCCCAGGAGAACGAAGCTGAAGACACCAGCCTGAAGATGATGGATGAGATTTCACAAAGCGTTGCCAAGGTATTCTCAATCTTACAGGACAAGACCGAATACACCAAGACCTACATATATATATATATATAAGACCTACCCCGAAAATAAGACCTAGTGTGTTTTTGGGAGCCAAAAAAATATAAGACAGTGTCTTATTTTCGGGAAACACGGTATTGGCATAATCTCATTTTTTTTTAAATTACATTTATATGCCACCTTCTTCAAGACTCAGGGGCTTACAATTTTGGAGCACAACCCAATGCTCAGCAATAGCCTTCATTCCATTGTATATGCCTGCTTATTACTAAGCGGCATTTTTACAAGGTCAGCTAATTGCCCCCAACAATCTTGGGTCCTCAATTTACCTACCCCGAGAGGATGGAAGGCTGAGTCAACCTTGAGCCTGGTGGGATTCGAGCCTACAGTAATTGTAGACAGCTGGATCTTAAGAGCAGGCATTTAACAGACTGAGCCACCAAAGCTCTTTTATATTTGTTCCAAGTTCTCAAAATGGCTTGCCTAATAAAAGTGGTTTCTGAAGCCAACTTTAACTTTATTATAGATAGGCATGTATATCATGCAAATCTCAAATCATTGCCTTCTGGATCTATTAACCTTGTATCTCTTAATATCACCTAAGCAGGGCAAGAAGTTCTTTGTTTCTTATGAATGACATATTGTGGAAAATTAGAGGCAGTGTACATCCTGATCCAATGTATGGATTAAGTGATGGTATGAATGAAAGCCAATAGAATCACAAGGTTGGAAGGGAGCTTGCAAGTCTTCTAATCCAATCTAAGAATGAATTCTGAGAAGATAGAGGCTTCATTGGCAGGGTGATTCTTGAGCATGGGAATTGAGGAGCTTGCTGTTTTAAACAAGTACAGTTGTTTCTATTCATAGTTTTTTTCATTAGGAACTTACTGGAAAAACATTATCGCAGAATTCTAAGTAGGTATGGCAATATCTTAGACTACCTGTTAATAATAATTGAACTGCTATATATATTCACAGTAGAATGCTAACCAAATTTAAGCAGGAAACCTCCCCTTACATTCAAACTATTATAGATCAAGGCAAACTAAGCTACTGGTTTTGGGGGGAAAATAAATTGTTTAGAAGAAATGAAAATGATCCAAATAGATAACAAATGTCCAAGTGTAGTATAAAATATTAAGTGTCAATTAGCTGAGAAAAAAAGGGAAAGGGGGGCTATTGATCCTGTTGGGTTTGTTTGCCCTTCATTCTAGTAAAAGATTCATTTTACTAATCTGTATATGTAACGTATATGTATCATTTTTCTTTTTTGTTTTAGCTTCTTTATTTGATTTTTAAAAAATGGTTGGACTGAAGCAATCCTCAGATAATGCCAACAAGTTCCTGAGATAGATAGATAGATAGATAGATAGATAGATAGATAGATAGATAGATAGATAGATAGATAGATCGATCTAGGCTCCCAAAATTCAATATTAAGCAGTGTCTCCCAGAAATCAATTAATTGATACCTCCTAGGAAATCTCCAATCACCAACCTCCCTCCAGTATCAAATCTTACACAGACTATAAAGACTGCATGGCAAGGGGGTCTTCTGAATCATACTAAGGAAGCCTTCCTTTGAATACAGGGCAAAATGTCTGCAGAATGCCTGATTGATGTTTTGATAGTGATCTTTCAAAGCCTGGAGAACTTGACTGCTAAGTATGTATAGTGTTAACTGGTAGACAGACAAATGGGTAAACAAACAATGTATGTGATCAAAAAGCATAGTCATAAGATCAGAGGCAGAAAACATTATTGTACAAAGATTGTGTATGTCACTGATACTAACATGTGAAATTCAGATAGAAAAGCTCTATAGGACATAGAATAGTTAATCAATCAATGTTACACTTCACATGGCATCACTTGGATTTCTTTTTTGAACTTTCAGCAATATCCTGATTATTATGCAATAATTAAAGAGCCCATAGATTTGAAGACCATTGCTCAGCGGATACAGGTGCAGTATAACTTTATCTGTGTTGCCTTGAATACAATAAATGTCCAGAAGGTCAAGCAGTTTTGGAAAAAAATGTTTGGAGTAATGAAATTTAAAGCAACACGTTTGTTTTTAGGTTATATAGCTTTCTTACATTAATTATAACTTTTAGTGTACTGAGTTTTTAAATTATATTTATAAATCATGGAACTGCTTAATCTATCAGTATGGATTAATCTACTGACCTGTTGCAAACATTTATAAAACTTTGGACAAAATTAGCTTAGAGATTGTTTCCTACTGTTGTTTTCTCATTTTCTGAAAGAACTTATTTAGAGACCATTAGTGACATTTTTTCTTAAATTGTTATTTTTGTTCTTTTTATTTATCAGGTAAAAATTACTTTTTTATAGTGTGCTTTTGTTTCTAATTATATATTACTTTATCATAATGTTTGTATAGATTATGTAAATTACAGGAAAACTCTGAAGTTCAGAGAGCAAAGATTTAAATCATACATATTTAATATGAAAACAAATTTTAAATTTTTTAATCTGCTTTTACTTGTAGAATGGAAGCTATAAAAGCATTCATGTGACCAAGGATATAGATCTATTAGTTAAAAATGCCAAAACTTATAATGAACCAGGATCTCAAGTATTCAAGGTTGGTTTAAAAGAATTATTTGATTAATGTAGAAAACAAGATAAATCTTTGATTCCAGTTACAATTTAAGAATACATTTTTATACACTGTATGGATTAAATAAAATTAAGTGATAGTGGAACCTATTTTTGAATATACATAAATATAATTACGGCTTTCATATAACATTTTTACCAATGAATCATACCAACTTTAATAGAGTCCATAACACTTGCAGCATTACATGCCATTGATAAGGTTAATATTTAGGGATGTTTGGGCCAATATGCCACAAGTTGAAGCAAAGCCCAGTTTTAGTCTAAATTTGTTTGCTATTTTGATTTCTAATCTAGAGACTACTTTGCAAGCCAGCATACTTTTGTCTGTAATCAAGCCAACCTAGAGTTGTGTATGTGTGTATGTGTGTGTATATATTTAAATGATATATGGACATAGTGAAAACAAGATAACTTACTGTATCAGTCTATCCTTGCAGAATATTCTTTTTTAAACTTCATTTAAAGATTCCTTTTTTATTTCCTTAACAGGATGCTAATGCAATAAAGAAAATATTTAATATGAAAAAGGCAGAAATTGAGCATTCAGAACTAACTAAATCAAGTCTCCGAGTCAGGTATTGTAAGCAGAATAGAAATATAGAAAGGTATTGATATTCTATTTTTTAGTTAAAATTTTAACTATGTTAAATATTAAAATTATCTGTAGCACTGAATTGTAGAGAAATAGTGAGGTTCTTAAAAATGCATATTAAAGAATCTTAGGTGTCACTGTATTATTATCTGAGGCAAGATCTGATTTAAGATTATATTAAGCAGACATGACATCACATGCACCTTAATTTTATAAAGTTAATCTACACTTAAGGATAGTGAAGATCTGTGTTACTATTTCTTAATTTAGATTTTTTTTAAAAAAAATTAGAAATCATGGAATATTAACCTCCTATTATTAAGGCTAGCATTCAAGTAAAGTGTATTTGCAATGGATAGGACAAGCACATTGCAGAAGACAATATGGCTATTTTAATAATTTGCTTCTGCTCTCATATGTTGCAAAGCATCTCTTTCGAATATTTTACACACTGTTAATTTGTCTGTCCTCTTTGCATAGGCTTCAACTTTCTTAGTGAATTTTTGTCTAGATTTTCCCATATCATATTCTATATCTATATGCTGGCTGGACAATTCTGGGAATTGAAGTTCATATATCTTAAAGTTTACTGAAGTTGAGAAATACTGGTTTATATTATGTGGTGGAAGTTGAGTTTATTAAGTTACATTATGAATGAGATCAGCAAAATAATAATAATAAAGATGCAAAGTTTTAGGCCTCAAATCTAGAAAATGTAGAATTGCAGAACATAATTCAGCTTATATTTGGGCTTTTCTACTTGAGAGTTTGTTCTATTCTTTTTATTTGGGGTTGTTTTATGTTTGGTATGTTACGTAACAGCTGGAATTTAGTATTCTTCCTAATTGTTGAACAGATTTCAATACATGAAAAATTATTCACTAGCTTTTATCTTTGTTTTATTGTGAACTATGAAATAGCTGGTTTTTGTTATTTCTGTATTACATAATTTGTTTTAAAATTGATCTCAATGTGTTTTTTATCTTTTTCTTTAATAACTTAGTCCAGAACACCCCAATGTCAATTAAGAGTGCTTTCACTTAATATATGTTTGCAATTGATATACATTTTCTCTGGAATTAAAATAACATAGTGCTTAAAACTGAGACTAGTGTTTTTCCATGCATACTTACCTTTGAAATCAATTGATTTATTTCCAATAAATGGAATAATTTAATGTTGAAATTAGCCGTAGTATTATGCCTAAAATGTGTTGATTTTACAAACCTTGGTAATATTCAACCACATACTGATCTGTTCTGTGGAATGGTAGCCTTTTGTAGCTTTCAAAACTTATGTAAAAGAGCTGAATCTTAATTGTGTATTTTCTTAGCTTTTTGGTGGATTTCTTCTTTTCACTATCTGTGGCTTATTTTTGCTCCATAAAGGACTGCAAATCTGACTGCTTCAAGCTAACAAGTCCTTCCTCACAGGGTAAAGGCAGTGTTGTTGATGAAAGAAATTCTGCTAATAAATATTACCGTGAGTCCTTAGTATCTAGATATAGTTCAGTCAGTTAATCTTTTCAACAGGTTGGTTTACCCTTAAATATTGTTAGCTTTATATGTATATAGCAAAAAGTAAGCATTTATTTTAAAATCCAGAAGTATGGCCTCATTTGGTAACTTGGATGGAAGGGTCTAGCTATATAGCTACTATAGCTATGTTGAAATATTGAGCTTGCTTTGGACCAACTAGCATATAATATCAAACATATTCCTTTTCTTTTAAGGTAATGTAGCAAGCTTAAGAATACTGTCCCAAAGGCTATTGTATTATTTTCTCATCTGGCTTTCAAATCCAACAGAACAGGAACCTTACATAAAATGAAAATGTCTTCATTTTTGACTTATAAAAGTTGCCACGTTTCAGGCCCAAAAGCAAGGAAGACACATGGTGATTCTTCCAAGCTAAGTCCTCTATTGTTTCACATGCATAGATTCTGTGTTTATAATCAAAGTAAACTTCCATAGCAAAAGCTAACCTTCAGTTTTACCTGTATTTGCTATACGGTGCCAGTATAGCTACTGTTTTAAATGTAGATGCATATACTCCCATTGTAAGAGATTTTTCATTTATTACCTGTCTTCCCTTTAAAATTCACAGTAACAAAAGAGCTGTCCAAGGCGATCGTTTATCAGCAATAACCATGACACTGCAATATGGATCTGAAAGTGATGAAGATGCTGTTTTAGCTGGTAGCAATTATTATTATTATTATTTATTATTATTTTATTAGACTTGTATGCCGCCCTCTCCCTAAGGACTCAGGGTGGCTAACAAAAGAAACCCAGTACAAATTACAATTTTAAAAACCATTAAACAAATACAAGCCTAATCAGTATTATACTAAATTTAAAATTAATTAAAACAAATACTAAAAACCAACCCGCACCCCCCGAGGTCAGTCCAGACCAGCCTGTTGGAACAGCCAGGTCTTCAGGTCCCGGCGGAGGAGGAGATCGGGGCCAGCGGAGGTCCACAGGGAGTTGGTTCCACAGGGCGGTGCTCCCACAGAGAAGGCCCTACCCTGGGCACCGCCAGTCGACAATGCCTAACCACGGTACCCCAAGGAGGCCCTGCCTGTGGGAGCGTACCGGGCGATCGGAATGTGATGCTGGCAGGAGGGGTTCCCACAAGTACCCTGGACCCAAGCCATGTAGGACTAACACCTTGAATCTCACCCGAAGGCAACCAATGCAGGTCATGCAGGAGGGGTGTAACATGGGAGTATCGAGACACGCCCATCACAACCCACGCAGCCGCATTCTGCACCAGCTGCAACCTCCAGGTGGTCCACAAGGGCAGTCCCATGTAGAGAGCGTTGCAGTAGTCGATTCGGGAGGTGACGAGCACCTGAGTGACTGTCCGTAGGGCATCTCGGCTCAGGTAAGGGCGGAGCTGGCGAACCAGCCGAACCTGGGCAAAGCCCTCCCTGGTCACAGCTCTCACCTGCTCCTCCAAACCAAGCTGTGAATCCAGGAGGACACCCAGGTTCACGCCCTGTCCATGGGGGACAACACCTTTCCCCCCATGACCAAAGATGGTATATCCTGAGTAATCCGAGATGACAGTACGTACAGCCACTCAGTCTTAGCTGGGCTGAGTCGGAGCCTGTTCCTCCCCATCCAGATTTGCACCGCATCCAGACAACGGGACATCACGGAGAGAGCATCACTGAATTGAAGAAGCATTGTTCATATCTGCTAAGAAATTTGTATTCCCTTTGTTTTTCTTTGATATTAGAATTTGTTTAAAAATATGAGATACACACTCAAAGGTTGTCATTTTAGGAATTGAAATTATTAAAGCCAACTCTCACTTTGGCTCTATTTAGTCAATTTAAAACATATGAACAGGGAGAGAGAAAAATACAGTAATGGCATATGTTTCTGTTCATCATTCCTAGCTGCTGCCCGTTATGAAGAAGGAGAATCTGAAGCTGAAAGCATTGCTTCATTTATGGATACATCCAATCCTCTCTATCAACTTTATGATACAGTTAGAAACTGAAACAACCAGGGTCAACTTATATCGAACCCTTTTTCATTTGCCCTCAAAGAAAAATATCCTGATTATTATCAACAAATCAAAATGCCTATTTCGTTGCAGCAGATCAGGTAAAATGGTATTCTGCATTTTACATATTTTAAATTTCTTGCTTTAACAACTGAAAGAAAAAAAGAGTTATTTTATATACTAAGATATTATGCCATTACCATAAATACCAAAATAATTTTAAATATATATATATGAAGACCCTAGGTCATTCCTAAAATGCCCAGAATTTAATAGCTAGTTAAAATTTAAACACAGATGAAAATCTAATATGAAATTAGGATTAAGTTAACATTTGGGCAAAAATTGTTTGTAAAAAATAATGTAATAAGATCTAAAATTATCCAACAGAATTAAATAAAATAATTTTTACCTTATTCATTATTATCTTTATTCATGTTGTAATTATAAGTGAAAATAGTGCTATTTAATAACTAGTAGAAACAATCAGATTTTTATTTTGTAGGCATTTGTAAATGAAGCACTGGCATCCACCCCTTTAAGAACTGAAGCATCTCATTCTTTCTTTCTTTTAGTTTGTATTAAAGTCTGTTCCAAGCCTAGTAATATCAAATAAAGAATGTTGCTTGTAATTTATTTTCTCTTGTGCTGAGGAAATCATTTTGCCAAATGTGTATCTCTTAACCCTCAAGTACAAATTAAATGTGAGATTGGGTGAAAAACATTCTGCACTTTAAAGTACCAAATTCTCTTTTACAAAAAAGTATTTTTGCAGCAGTGATAAAAGATTGTCTTTTCTACAGAACAAAACTGAAGAATCACGAATATGAAACCCTCGACCATTTGGAATGCGATTTAAATCTGATGTTTGAAAATGCAAAGCGTTATAATGTTCCAAACTCAGCCATTTATAAGAGAGTTTTGAAACTGCAACAGGTTATGCAGGTAAAATTTGCACTGTTTCTGGGGCTTATATTCAAAGGAGTTAGTATTTGGTGCATTCATTATCTAAACTGGCAGAAACTATTGTCTTTAAAAATCTTTTTTCTCTACTTAGTAATGGAAATGTTCCCAATATTTAACTAAGCATCATCTTACATGCTTTCTCAAGGAAAGGACTTTTAGTGGTCCTATGCCAGTTAATGCTAATAAATCATTGTGTGATGGTACATTTAAGCATAAAGTTTTCATTTTATTAATTGTTCTAGAATGGTTTATTTAGATAGGTCCAATATTTAATGTTTTCCCATGATACAAATGAACTAGAATGCTTTACTTGAAACTTTTCCTCAGTACATGAAACTGATGTTTTTATCCTTGCAGAATGAAAGCAGCTGTTTAATATTCATGCATTTTAGCATATTCAATTATGTGAATTGGATCTATGATTGGTTACATTTCAGGCAAAGAAGAAAGAGCTAGCTAGAAGAGATGAAATTGAGGATGGAGATAGTATGATATCTTCTGCCACATCAGATGCTGGGAGTTCAAAAAGAAAAAGGTATTTGCTACTAGTATATGTTTGGGTCAACACTTGTTTGCTCTAATTCTCAATTATTATTCATCAGTAATGTCTTTAAGACAAAAATGCATGATCTAATTATTCTGTTAAATTTTTTCAATATTTACTTTTTAACACAATACACAATACATAATTAAAGACAATACATAATTCTGAGAAGTGTACTTTATAGAACTACAAAGTATTAGAAAGATTCTCAGTTTAAAAAAAAACATGACACAAACAAATCACTTTTCTTAGAAATACTAAAATAATTACATCATTTGAAAATCTGCCACAATTGCTTCAGAAGCTAAATCTGCATAATTGTATGTGCACAACATCTCTACTATATAAATATTGTCTGCACAAACACACACACATAGATAAACAAAAACAGCTTTCAAAGCAGCCATGAAAGTCTTACAAAGAATTGTAGTTACTTAAGTGGCTGCTACTCTCACAAATGTGACTGTGAGTGGCTAACAACACATTAAAACAGTTTTTTTTTAATTGTCAATAGTCACTGAGGATAAACCTAAGCAAAACAATTAACAGAGAGCTTTCAGCTAACCATCTCACCTCAAGAACCCCAGGTGTTGCATATTCAGGCCCTCAATGCTTTACAAAAGGCCAGCAAAGTCAGAACAATCTGATCTTAGGAAGTTTGGCAAGTGGTGGGACTGGTTCTGTAAGAGGGGGTGGTTCTGCAAATAACCACGTCCCACGCAGTGGTGGGCCTTCTAAGAGATAACTAGTACCTTGAATGCCACTGGGAAGTACACTGGGATCCATTGTAGTTTGTGGAGCAGAAATGTAAAATGGGAGTACCAAGGTGTGCCTATAATTGCTCACGCTGTTGCAGTTTTCAGATGGCCTTCATGGGCAATTTTATGTAGAATGCATTACAATGAATCTGCTTAGGAGATGACTATGACATGAGTGATTGTGAGCAACACCTCCTATTTCAGGAACGGGCGCAATTGGCAGATACAGTGAAGTTGTCCTACTGGCAATGGCTGCTATTTGCTCTTGGAATAGAAGCTATGAATCCAGTAGGACCCCTAAAATTGTCTGGATTCTGTTTGTGTATTGTTGAGAGCAATTTCATCATCATTGTTTTGATGTAATCCTATTCAGTCTTGAATTTAAAATATTGGATCTTCACTGCCGATATGCTTCAGACTTCTTAAAAGTCTGAATAATGATTTCAGGTAATTAAGAAGTAGGAAGTAAGATATTTTTTTCGAGAAGGAAAGAAATGCAATGTTAAGATTGCTATTCTGGGTTAATATATAGCAAGCTTTGTTTAAATAAACCTGCTTCTCTAAAAATTGGTTATGTAAATCTAATGAACTATATCAAGAAAGTCACACATAAAATTTCAGTAGAGGTTATTAAGCTTACTCTGCAAGATCCAATCTGGGTCAGTTCTTTTTACTTTATTCATTTATTACGCATACATACTCTATATAATATATAAACTAATAAATAGATTTTCACTGAAGAAAACAGCAAATGATTCTGGTTGCATACACCAAGATTAAAGTAGTCTTTTTCTCTTTAAACTGAACAGTAAGAAGAATATAAAGAAACAGCGAATGAAAATCTTATACAACGTTGTTCTTGAAGCACGAGAACCTGGAACAGGCCAAGGCTGTGTGAGCTGTTTATGGTGAAACCTTCCAAAAGACTATCCAGATTATTACAAAATCATTTTGGAGCCAATGGATTTAAAAATAATAGAGCATAATATCCGAGTGACAAATATGCTGGAGAGGAAGCTATGATAGAAGATATGAGGTTAATGTTTCAAATGCGAGGCATTATAATGAAGAAGGCTCACAGGTACAACTGAAGAAAAGATATTTTAAAAATTATCCATATTTTCCTTAACTTACTCTGTAAATTATCATAAATAAAACCTATCTTGGAGCTTTATTATATGAATTACACAATATTTTTTATACTTGTGTAGGTTCCTTGTGTAGGTTTTGTTCAAGCTGCCTATACATTTTAATAGCAATAGCACTTAGACTTATATACCACTTTACAGTGCTGTATAGCCCTCTCTAAGCAGTTTACAGAGTCGCTATATTGCCCCCAACAATTTGGCTCCTCATTTTACCCACCTCAGAAGAATGGAAGGCTGAGTCAACCTTGAGCCTGGTGACATTTGAACTGCCAGATTGCAGGCAGACAGCAGTCAGCAGAAGTAGCTTGCATTACTGCATTCTAACCACTGCACCACCGTTGCTTAGACACTTCTTAATCATGAGGTATTCTTTTTTTTTATGGCAAAGGATAGGGTACAAATGGCTGCAATTAATACGATTGTTTAGTCCTTTAGAAATAATTCTCAGTGTATTGCATGAGATTATGTTTGCAATCAAATTATTGCTTGATAGTAATCTGAAAATCAGTTTATCATGCTGAAATAATAGATTACAGTGGTACCTCGATACTTTTCGTTAATTGGTTCTGGGAGGTGCGATGAGTACCAAAAATGATGAGTACCAAACAGATTTTTCCCATGAGGAATAATGTAGTGAGTCACAAGACAACCGACACCAACAAGTTCTAGTTTGTACGGTGAGAACCAAACCAACAGTGAGTACTGCATCAAAATGCAGTTTCAAAGCACTTGAATACATGGTGCCACTGTACCAACCAGGCTACTTGCTACTTGCAATTTTACCTGCATGAACTTTTTAAACGCTATCCCTGCTTAAAAGGCAGCTTTTCTTCACACCGGTCCTGAATCATTCAGCTTTACAGTACTGGTATTGAGTATTTTAACAAAAGATTAAAACAAGTCCCTATGTACTTTTTTACATTATATGTAACTTTATAATACTTTCTTTAGGATATGAAATAACCAATATTGTGAACATGGAACATAAGAATCTGATAAATAAGATTTTGGAGTGAGCCTCTAAATCTCACTTAAATAAAGGCTTTCACATTATACTTGTTCTAGAAAGATGCTCTTAGGGTTTAGGGTTTAATTTAGGGGCTAGAGTGGGCCTATTTGCTGCCAATTTCTTAGTACAATTTAAGGAATAATACTTTAACCCTTAAATATATTATAAATATTTTAACAAGCCTCCTGGCCATTACCATTCAAGCCATTACATGAACATGTACACCAGTGCTAGCTAAAACACCAGGCTCACATGGTTAAAAAGCATATTTACATATAACTTCATTGCTTTATACATTTTGATTATGAATTATTTTTTATGATTAATAGGTTTACAATGATGCTCATATTTTGGAGAAAATTCTTAAAGAAAAAAGAAAAGAATTAGGACCTCTGCTTGAAGATGATGAAATTGCTTCCCCTAAATTAAAGTTAAGTAAGTAAGGCTGGTGAATTTTCATTTGAATAGGTAATGTTTATACTGTGGATAGAAAGCTTGTTGAATAATTGAAATAATTATTTGAAGTACAAACTAAATATACTCTTAAACTTTAGCTTACTTTTTAAATATAATTGAGAAAGCTACATAAACAAAAATCAGTGAGTAATAACATATATTAGCAACAGTAATAGCACTTAGACTTATATACCATTTCATAGTGCTTTATAGCCCTTTCTAAACAGTTTACAGAGTCAGCATATTGTCCCCAACAATCTGGGTCTTCATTTTACTGACCTTGGAAGAATGGAAGGCTGAGGCAACCTTGAGTTGGTCAGAACTGAACTCCTGACAGCAAGCAGTAAGTCAGCCTGCAATACTGCATTCTAACCATTGCACCACCACGGCTCTTGAGCAAATGAGTGTTATTACTCATTTATTTTTTGTTTATGAATCTTTCTCAATTACAGTGATTCTTTTGCTTGCTAAGAGAGATAATTCACACTGTTAGGTTCCTAATAATTTTATTCAAATAAACTACATGTATTAAATTCATAGGCTAGATTTCTGGGACATAGGGCATTCTAACAGCAATGTTACATTAAGGCAATGGTGGACAATAATCCAGCCTTCTAAGATTTCAAATGTTGTCTTCCGGAGACCCCACTGCTCCCATTCTCATCCTTGAAAACTTACAAAGTGCCCTATAATGAGGCACTTTTGAGATTTTAGGGAAATATAAGTGATATTTATAAATAAATAAATATTATTACAACTGTGTTTTGTTTTAATTTTGTAGAATCATACTTGATTTACTGTAAACCTTTAATACTGATATGGCTTTAGTAATATAAATTGTTAATGATTCAGAGATAAATATTAGCACTGAATTTTATACTTAGTGGTCAGTACCATGACCCAGAAGTTTTTAACGTTATGAAACAGGACTCATACATAGGTTTTAGCCTTATTTTTGTGCAGTCACAAAATTGTATGTATGGAGAATCTCCAGATGTGGATATAATTATCTGTTAAATTCCTGTGATCATGGAGTCTAACAAGTATGATTTTTACTTTTGACAAAACTAATGTGACCCTTGTAGTAGTTTTCCTCTCACTACTTTGAATGTACCATGTCATGTGTTCCACTGTGAGGGAACATTCAGAGTATGTTGAAAAATATAAAAAATCTTACCAATTAGATGTGTCTGATCAGAAATCATATTAATAGTTGAGCAACCAAAGTTGCAAATGGCAAAATTTAGTTTTATCCCCCCAGGTAGAAAAACTGGCATCTCTCCTAAAAAATCAAAATATATGACTCCAATGCAACAGAAGCTTAATGAAGTATATGAAGCTGTGAAGAACTATACAGATAAAAGAGGTAGAAGACTCAGTGCTATTTTTCTACGACTTCCATCGCGATCAGAGCTTCCTGATTATTATCTGACAATTAAAAAGCCAGTTGATATGGAGAAAATCAGAAGTCACATGATGGCCAACAAATATCAGGATATTGATTCTATGGTTGAAGATTTTGTAATGATGTTTAATAATGCCTGCACTTACAATGAACCAGAATCCTTGATTTACAAAGATGCACTTGTGCTACATAAAGTTTTGCTTGAGACTAGAAGAGATATAGAAGGGGATGAAGATTCCCATGTCCCAAATGTGACTCTGCTGATCCAAGAACTTATACATAACCTTTTTGTCTCTGTAATGAGTCACCAGGATGATGAGGGGAGGTGCTATAGTGACTCTTTAGCTGAAATTCCTGCTGTTGACCCCAGTTTCCCAAACAAACCTCCTTTGACTTTTGATATCATACGGAGAAATGTAGAGAATAACCGCTATAGAAGGTTGGATTTGTTCCAAGAACATATGTTTGAAGTGCTGGAACGTGCAAGGAGAATGAACCGGTAAGTAGTGCTTTACTTTTGCTGTAACTGACTAAAATAAAGAAAAGCCCTTGTTATAATAAAGCATTTACAAGATGTGGGAAATGATTGACTTATAAATGTTGTGGAGAAAGTTCTTAATTTTTAAAGGCCTTTGAAGGCTTTACACGATGTCTATTTTGTGTGCAAGCCTTGATTAAAAAATAGACTTTGTCATTCTGATTGGAATTTTCTTGTGACATTTAGATTACTGCATTATCACTTAAAATAATATCTATATTTAGTTCTAGATGTTCCTCAGCATTTAAATATTTAAAAAAAAAACTATTTAGATTGTAGTTTTTTGTTTTATTTCATTTTGACATTTCTCATTACATCCAAAGCAAGACCCGAAAAACAGCAGATGCAAATAATATTTATGATGCTTAAGTTTTATATTTTATATGCTAGCATTTTACATATTATTTTCCTTAAAGGACGGATTCAGAGATTTATGAGGATGCTGTAGAACTTCAGCAGTTCTTTATCAAAATCCGTGATGAACTCTGCAAAAATGGTGAGATCCTATTATCACCAGCCCTTAGCTACACTACTAAACATCTACATAATGATGTAGAAAAAGAGAAGAAGGAAAAACTTCCCAAAGAAATGGAAGAGGACAAACTTAAAAGAGAAGAGGAGAAGAGAGGTAACTGTATGGTGTATATTGCGACACTTCTATTGACATATAATCATTTATAAGAGGAGATTGGATAAAGATTGATTTCTATTATCAATATAGTTTACAAAATAGTCACTGTAGAATAAAGAATAATTAATTATATAATTTTAAATGTGGGGGAGTCTCTAAAAATCTGTCTTTATAATTCAGCTGTCGTTTACCTTCATATTTTGATACAGCTAGAATTTCAATGAAAATAATTTTTAGTGTAAGGCAAACAGTATTATGGTATAATTACCATAACATTGGTAGATTATTCTGCAGAAATTCTCAAACTTTTAATGGAATCTTCCCTAAAAAAAATATTTGAAAGAATGTGACAATAGTCAGGAAGTCAGCATCAACATTTGTGTTTTTTAGTGATATTTCACAGTAACATATTTAAGATTGGTTGTTTGACAGCCACTTTTTTGCAGCATCAATAACTCGGCTTCTTCAAACTAGCTGTTCAGAAGATAAGAATAGTTTTGTGTCAATTGTATAATTTCAGATAGCTTCTCTATATTACCGATTCTGAGAGTATATCAGTAAGATCACAGCCTGACTTAAGGCTAGATTTTGGAATTCAGGTTTTCTTACTGTGTTGGATTGATGTAAGATTAGATATGCAAAGACAGTGAGTAGCCTACAGTGGGGAATAATTGAACTACATTTATTCTGGTAAATATAGAAGTTAAGATATCAGGCTAGTTCCTCAGGCACAAAGCCAGCAGGGTGACCTGGGCCAGTCATTTTCTCTCAGCCCTAGGAAGGAGGCAGTGGCAAAACCACTTCTGAAAAACTTTGCCATGAAAACTGCAGGGACTTCGTCTAGTCAGCCCTCAAGAATCGGACATAATGGAACAGAAGGAAAATAAACAGAATACTTTTAGCAGTCCATTAATATATATAACTGTATTCATTGGCATTTTGCTAATGCTATTTAGAATGACCAAAGAATATATTGTGGTATAAGTGTTTGCAAATGTGTGCAACTTCCTCTGTTGGCATTGCTAGTACAACAACACTATAAATAAAGATTCCATATAAATATTCTGAACTAATTTACTTATTTTCATTAGAGGAACAGACAGGCTTAACATGAAAATAATATGTTCATGTTGATATTTTAATAGTAGTAATAAGCTATAATTTATAGCTATATAGCTTCTATTTAGCTATAATAACTTCTATAATAATCTTATAGCTTATAACTAGTATAGCTTCTATACTACTGTTACATCTCTAATTTCCAAATGTTTTGGTTTCACTACAGGGGCCTTCACTCATCTGAGTGATCTTTCTCATGTATATAATTCATTTGTCAATAAATAGTTTATTAAACTAAAGTTTGCAAATCAACATGCTAAAAACTTGCAGTTCAATCATAGAAAGAAAAGTCTGTCAGAATTATTTATGCTGCCAAGTGGAAAATGCCTTTACTGTGCACTCTTACCTCCACAGCCCCACCCCAAAACACAAAACTTTGGAAACTTCATCTATTATCATTCAGTGTATATTTCATTCTATCAGGGGGAAAATTGCTCTGTCCTGCTTTCTGGGAGGGCAAGACTTTAACTTGGTTCGTGTATCACATTAGTGAATAAGCTGTAATTGCTTGAATTTACTAAACATCAAAACCAAATAATCATGTTATGGTTAAATGTGATGTGTAATGTCCCTTTCACTGTACAGAAATTTGAATACAGGTAGTCCTCAACTTACAACCACAATTGAGCCCCAAGTTTATGTTTTGTTAAGTGAGTTTTGCCTCATTTTATGACTTTTCTCATCACATTTGTTAAATGAATTATGGCAATCCTTAAATTAGTAACATGGTTGTTAAGTGAATCTGGTTTCCACTTTGCTTGGCAGAAGGTTGCAAAAGAGGGATCACATGACTCCAGGACATTGTAACTGTCATAAATGTGAGTCAGTTGTCAAGTATCCGAATGTAAATCACGTGACCATGGCGATGCTGCAACCGTCATAAGTGTGAAAAATGGTCATAAGTCATTTTTTCAGTCCCATGTAACTTCAAACGGTCTCTATGCTGTAAGTTGAAGTCTGCCTGTATTGCTTGAGATGGCTAGTATAAGTGGTAAGTGTTGGATATGGATCCAGCGCTTAAATACCACTTAAATATATATTTATTTTGAAACAGTTAATAACCTTTAGTCCAATCTACTTCAAAAAGCTCTTTGGATAAAATGAGAGGAGACCTCCCATGTATATTACCTTGAGTTTGTGGAGATAAAGTAGGATATAAATATGCTAAACAAATACAAAGACATTTGTTGAATAAAGCTTTTTCAAGAAAAAGACTATCCAGCACCCCCAAAGGCAGCACGCAAAATATTACAAAATAAAGAGTCCTGTGAGCCCTTAAACTGAGTAGAAATAATTTCCCATGCTTTCTTGTATGTTGAATAAGAAGCTGAAAAGAGTGAAGATACTTCTGGAGGATCAGGACTATCTAATTTACACAGAACATACAGCCAAGATTGCAGCTTTAAGAACAGCATGTACCATGTTGGAGACTATGTATATGTTGAACCTGCAGACGCTAATTTACAACCCCATATAGTCTGCATAGAACGATTGTGGGAAGATTCAAACGGTAAGGAGCATTTTTGTAAAACTCTTTTTAAGATTTAAAAAAGCCTCCAAGGAAGTACTGTGCATATACTTTTATTTCAGAAAGGTAACTAAAATACAATCATACAGAACCAAGGACAGCAGATCCCATCAGTAATTTTATAATTTCAGTATTTGGCAGCATTCAAATAACAACTTTCCTTGTATGATTTTAAGATGCTGTCATGAAGTTAACATAGTAGTTTGCTGGACTTTGAAATAATTCAGAACAATAAACCATTGTCTGGACATCAGCTGATTCTTCATTTTTTTATTCCTTTGGAGTGGTTCAGAGAATTCCACCTCATTTCATTTGATATTCCCCTTCTGGTATGAAGAGGAGGTTGTTATTGTCAAATTGGGTATGATTAGTATAGATTTGCTGTTCCCTTTAGCATCACTGATAAACAATAACCTTCTTTTTAAACTTTAGTTCCTTCACAGTGAACTTTTTTTTCATTCATTCATAAAATTAAATGTAGTTAAGTGTTGTTTCTTTTAAGGTGCGTACAGGCCTCAAAAGTTGTCTACTTTTTTTCAAATTCATCCAAATACTTTGAGTGTACTAATTCTGAAGATAACAGACATAAAACAATATATTTCATTGGCTAGATATCTTCTGTGCAAAGCTTCAGACAGCTCCCAGAAGAACACTATAATTGTCTAATATAAAGTGACCTTAAAATTATTATGATAGTTTTCTACTATAACTTTATTGTCTGTGGGTGCTAAACTTTATCTTGTTTTTAGGGGAAAAATGGTTATACGGCTGCTGGTTTTATCGACCAAATGAAACATTCCATCTTGCCACCAGAAAATTTTTGGAGAAGGAGGTGTTTAAAAGCGATTATTACAACAAAGTTACAGTGAGCAAAATTCTAGGCAAATGTGTGGTTATGTTTGTTAAGGTGAGAAGAATCTAATTGAACTCTTAACATTAATACTGATTTTCTGCTTGCCTCTCATATTTGGGAATGGAACAAATGGGGAAATTGGCCCTGTCATTGTTGCCTACAATTCCTCCTAGCATGACAGTGCTGGGGTTATTTATCAAATTCTGGAGAGTTGTAATGTTCTTCTGATGTGTGGTTTATAATAGAAAGTAAACTGTAAATAGTGTCTAATTTATAGAAGTTAAGACACAAGTTATTAGAAAAAAATAGTTTATTTGAAGAAAGAGAGAGAGAATAATGGGTACTAGCTCAAGATGGGATTGTTGATAAGAGGTTCAAAAATTCCCCTTGTATTGTAAGAGAAAAAAAAGAAAAAGGTCATGTTTGGTTTTGAGTCGCCAGAATTTAGCCTTATCCCTCTATATAACTAAATATTTAGGTTTGGAGTGGCTTCTAATACTGTAATACTAGATTAAACATACTTCAAGGGAAGACCAAGATTCAGGGATAGGACAGGATAGAATTGGGAGGCAGTGGGGGGAGGCAACTCCTTTCTCATTTGTTGGAACTCAACATGGCTGTCATTTTGAGAGGCCTGAATTGCAAAAAGCCAATTAATGTTTCAATAAAATGCTGGTTGTTTTCTGCTGTCTGCATGTCTGTGTGTATTGCTCTAATTTTCATTTCTGTCTTGCAGGAATATTTTAAGCTATGTCCAGAAAACTTCAGAGATGAAGATGTCTATGTTTGTGAATCACGTTATTCCGCAAAGACAAAGTCTTTTAAGAAAATTAAATTGTGGACTATGCCAATTAGTTCTGTACGATTTGTCCCTCGAGAAGTGCCCTTACCTGTGGTTCGTGTTGCATCAGTGTTTGCTAATACAGACAAAATTGACGAAGAAAAGCATACTGAAACATTGGAGGATACTAAAGTTGGAGATAGTATTCTTAGTCTTGAAAAGGTATATATTTAATAGGAAAGAGTTATTAAAGTGGGAATATGAGTGCCTTAAATTTATTTAGAGACAGATAATTTTTTCTGTCTTTTTGATAGATTCTGAGTTTTTTGATAGGTTTCCTGTACATTTTGATATTTCATTATTTTTAGAGTCAAGAGATAAATAAAAGTAATTTATACAGCACATATTGGACATCTCTATGGACATTGTTCACCCTGCATAAACATTATCTCTGGATGTTGCTGAAGATTTCCAATAAATATTTAGTATCAGTTGCATTACTATTCCTACTACATAAATATTTCTGTATTTCAGGATAAGGAAGATGTCCCAGTTGACATGTCAAATGGAGAACCTGGCTGTCACTACTATGAACAGCTTTGTTACAATGACATGTGGTTAAAAGTTGGAGATTGTGTCTTTATAAAATCGCATGGTTTAGTCCGACCAAGGGTTGGCAGGTACAACTTTTTTTTAAAAGTATTATAAATGTACAACAGTATTTACCTAACAACCAGTGAAATTTGCTTAACTGCAGTGGAGCGAGTAGGGATTGCCATTGCTAAGTGATGCAGTCACATGACAACCGTCTTTACATTGGTTGCATTGCTTAGCAACGGAGATTCTTGTCTCAATTGTGGACATAAATCGAGGAATACCTGCTGTTGCAGAAAGTACCACAGCAAAAAGGAATAAAACTGTCCTATAATGCATTAATATCATCCTGAAGAAGATCTTGCCATGTGGTTGATAAGAGTCAACAGTGATTTCATTGCAGTCAATCAATACATTAAGTGAAAGGAAATGTTAAAATTGAATTTGAAATACTTTGAAGCAGTGTTTTTTCTATCTTTTCAGAATAGAAAAAATGTGGGTTAGAGATGGAGCTGCCTATTTCTTTGGTCCAATTTTTATTCACCCAGAAGAAACAGAACATGAGCCAACTAAAATGTTTTATAAGAAGGAAGTATTTTTGAGTAACTTGGAAGAGACTTGCCCGATGACGTGCATTCTGGGTAATTAAACAATAAAATAAATGTTATTGCTATGTTTCCAAATGTACAGTTGAAAAAATTGTCACTTCCTTAAATAAAATTGCTGCAAAATAAAGTTATATAATAATGACATTTCTTTTAAAAAATTGGTTTTAGTTTTCTAACAAGAAAGAAGAAATGGATTGTGTAATTCATCTGGCTCTTTTCTAGAGAAATAACTTTTTGGAATATTGTAAAGCAGATACAGTTTTGTGTCTGCATTAAGGATGCTCATTTGGTATCTGTTGAATCGATGACAGCATCAGCACATAGGAGCTACATGTCATATTAGGAACCAGTAATTCTATGCAGCACATGTGACATTAGTTGCTGTATTGGCTTATGAGTTCAACTAATCACCCTGATTGCCCCACACATTTTGATATTTCAAAATTTTCAGGCACATTACAAATGTTATGCTACACATATCAATGAATATTTATTATCCTCTCTTTCAGGAAAGTGTGCTGTGCTGTCTTTCAAAGACTTTCTTTCCTGTAGACCAACTGAAATCTATGAAAATGATGTTCTTCTCTGTGAAAGTCGCTATAATGAAAGTGACAAACAGATGAAAAAATTCAAGGGACTAAAAAGATTTTCTTTGTCTGCTAAGGTAGTAGATGATGAAATTTATTATTTCAGGTAAAATGTATTTTAATTTTTCAATACAAATAATCTAACTTAATTTGATTTTACAACAGGGAAAAATACTTCTTCCCAGCACTAAAGAGATTGACAATGCTGAATGTGATTTAGAGGTCCATCAGGTCAATAATGTTTTCTTTCCTTCCCATTTCCACCATAAGGCATGGACGAGAGCAATGAGTGCAGTCTCTGTTCCATACCTAGGACTGAATTCTGACTGGTATATACCATAAGGGGAAGTTGGACATAGGAGAATAGGTTTCCATTTGTCTTGGATCCAAGTCAGGCCCCTTAAAACGGAGTAGACTAGTAACACTTTCAAAACTTTGAATTTTTCCTTTCCTCAAGTGAATGGACTGTTGCCTGGAACCAAATTAATGTCTGATGTCTGGTCCTTATCCAGCTAAGGATTATAGAGGTATACTTCATATTAAGGTCACATAAGACCTGCCTACTTCCCTGAGATAGATGCGCTCAAAAGTTTCCTATGCTGTTTCCAACTCAAAGCAAATACAAGACATTTTATTCAGAAAATGGTTTATTAAAGATGTGGAAATGGATGGATAAATTTTAATATAGGCAAATAACGGTAGAAAACCAGGCGTGGTACATAACAGTGCAAGGAATTAATGGTTGTTGAAAAAACATTACAATTAAAATTAAAACATTAAGAGCTGCGGTGGCGCAGTGGGTAGAATGCAGTACTGCAGGCTTTTTCCGCTGATCACTGGCTTCCAGCAGTTTAGCAGTTCGGGTCTCACCGGCTCAAGGTTGACTCAGCCTTCCATCCTTCTGGGTAAAATTAGGGCCCAAATTGTTAGGGGCAATATGCTACTCTGTAAAACCGCTTAGAGGGAGCTGTAAAAGCAGTGTGAAGTGGTATATAAGTGCTGTTGCTATTGCTAAAATGGTCATTTTTAACTGCCTACTGGTTTATTTGGAAATTGGGTATGTCAGGAGAAATAATAAGTTGAATGGAGGAGGAATGGTGTACTTTAGAAGTTTGGGTATTAAATAAGAAGAGATAGATTAAGAATGACTGTGGACTGAATTTTTAAAAATGAGCAATCACAAAGATCAAAGGCAGTGTGTGAATTAGCATTTGGATGAGGTTGAAGCAAGGATGGTCTTTAAGAACAGAAAGATGTGGAGGGGGATAGTGGAAGATACTGATGTAAACTGGACTTAATGTTTCCCTGACCTGGCACCTAGCATTTGTTTAGTTTACTCTTTATTGCTTCTTTCTCTGTTTTACTGAGGAGAAAGACTGTTTAGTTATTATATACTTTTCTTTTCTAGGAAACCCATTATTCCACAAAAGGAGCCATCTCCACTTTTAGAGAAAAAAATTCAGCAGCTAGAAGCAAAGTTTGCTGAGCTAGAAGGTGGAGAAGAGGATATTGAAGAGATTGGGGAAGAGGAAGGTGAAGTTGCAGAAGCACCAACAATACCTCAACTGCAGACTCCATTGTCCAATGAATTGGATATAATGCCATATACTCCACCACAGGTAATATGACTTACTAAATCATATTGGCGAAAGGAAGATATTTTTATAAACTGTGTAACAATGTAAGTATGTGGGAGTGATGTAATGTGCTTATGTATTTATTAAATAAATTTATATGGCTACCCACATCATATGCATGACTCTGGATGGCTAACAGTTAAAAAGAATAAAAACAATTAAAAGAAAACTAACTTTAAAACAACAGAGAAAATATAACCAACCACCTGAGAATGCTCAGTTAACACAACCAAGGCCAAGAAATAGGCTTACCCATACTATTAGGGTTTCAGGTTTGATGGCAAAGCCAGGTTTTCAGTGCATTGTGAAAAGCCAGCATGGTTGGGGCAAAACTAATCTCTAGGAGAATGATGTTTCAGAAGACAGGTACCACAACAGAAAAGCTTCTCTTCCCGAGCCCAGTCAGTGATGGCACTTATGGGTGGGCCCTGAACAAATCTCTCCTGCCAGATCTCATAGGACAGGTAGAAATCGCTGGGGAGAAGCCTTAGCATCAGTCATTATTTAATCCATACAGTAATATACACTTAGAAAAAATGTAACATTGTGAAACGTAGCAAATGAATATTCTTGATTGCTGTAAGCTACTTGAAAGGATCATGTATTTTTATTTTTATCCTGCCTCTATTATTTTTTAATAAATAACTCAAGGCAACAAATACTCCTTCTTCCTCCTGTTTTTCTCACGACGACTCTGTGAGATGGTTTGGGCTGAAAGAGCGACAGGCCCAGAGTCACCCACCCAGCTCTTATGCTTAAGGCGATATTGGATCTTACTGTTTCTAGCTGGTGTCTTAAACATTTATTAACTCTAAAAAGTGCTATATAATTCTTTTGAATAATAAGAAATAGAGATAGTCCTGGACTTAAAACCTTTTAGTGACCGTTCAACGTTATAATGGCACTGAAAAAAATGACTTATGATTATTTTTCACACTTAGCACTGTCGCAGCAACCCCATGGTCACATGATCAAAATTCAGACGCTTAGCAGCCGGCATGTATTTATGGCAGCTGCAGTGCCCTGATCACCTTTTGCGACCTTCTAACCATCAAAAGTCAACAACAAAGCCAAATTCACTAAACAACCATGTTAGCTAACTTAACAATTGCAATTGTTAAGTTAGGTTAAGTTAACTGTGGCAAGAAAACTTGTAAAATGGGGCAAAATTCCCTGGAAATTTTGGGCTCAATTGTGGTTATCCTTCGAAGACTATCTGTACCAGATTCATTCCAGCCTATGAAGATTCTGCTGATCTTAGGAGGTAAAGCCAATGATTTACCATAACATCCAGGTACCATACCTGGCCTCTTGTGTTTTTTTGTCATTTCCTCATTTTAATTTTTTGTGACTAAGAATTTACAGAAAGTTTCAAACTCATTTGAAGTGATATATCCTTATAACTATCCTACAGCTTATAGCTCACATACAGTTGTGATGGAGATCGGGTGATCTATACATAATAAATTTGAAGCACTTCCATAATGGTCAAAATAGCCAATCTGAGACAGCATACAATTTGATTAAATAAATACATCTGAATTTTTCTTTATGTTTATGGCTCTCTCTCTCTCTCTCTCTCTCTCTCTCTCTCTCTCTCTCTCTCTCTTTGCTGCTTTATAGTCCACTCCAAAGTCTATCAAAGGCAGTGTGAAAAAGGAAGGCTCTAAAAGGAAGATCAATATGAGTGGATACATCTTGTTTAGCAGTGAGATGAGAGCTGTTATTAAAGCTCAGCATCCAGATTATTCCTTTGGAGAACTCAGCAGACTGGTTGGAACAGAGTGGAGAAATTTGGAAGCCTCCAAGAAAGCAGAGTATGAAGGTAAATCTAAATCAGAAAAAGATGCAATGTCTAAACAGGCAAGTCCAATTTCTGTCTTGAAAACTTTAAATAGGTAAATGACTACATCCTGAGCTACCTATAATATATTAGATAGATTAGTAGTGGTGAAACTTAGAGATTTGGAAATTAGAAAAGCATAATAGAATCAGAGACCTGAATCGGAAAATAGCAAGTGAATTTTTAAAGCAAGAGGTTTTGAAAAGAGTGAGAGTAAACCTGAAAAGGAGAGCCAAGAAAAGATTACAGCAGATATAGGATAGAGAAAGAAGTCTGAAATCTGTATACTAATTTAAAATAACTGGTCCAGGTATTCTGCTACAGTTCTTAAAGCACATAGAAATAAAGAGTTAGATAAGTATAATTGAAATTGTTGCTGAATAAGACAATAAGAAAATAAGGCACCAGCATAATGTGAAAAAATATGTTCAAAACTGAAAGACAGAATAGAAGAGGAAATGGCACATTTAGTCTCATTCATGTGTTGTTTCTAAATTATCAACACTGCACATCCTGTATAGATGTATGATGTAAAATATACAGTAAGATTATTTATCAACTAAAATGTGTTTCTGTAGAAAAATAACACATCCTTTCATTAATTAAATAAAACAAAGAAATACAACTTAATAAAATTTTGTATTTTAATTGAGTTACTGAATCCGAAGGTGTTCTTAATCCTTTGTCATAGTGATTTACTTGTTTAAATAACTTATTTTTTAAAATCTGATAATAAATCTTCATATGTTTAAAAACCATATTATCCTAATCCTATAATGTTTTTAAAAAATTTATTGTACCATTGGAAAATAAATTTATAAACATTGCAGAATGAAAAAAAATTTCAGAATTATTTCAGAACAAACTGAATTTTTAGATTAAACTTTGTATTGAACCTTTAATTCTTCCATTTGGTTTTTAACTTATGAATTTAGTATATCATTTCTTTTTGCACAAACAAAAAAGAAGAAATAGTTCTACTCAATTATCATTTGATGTAATTTTCCTCCATAGAACTAAGAACATATATCTGTTGCATAATTCCAGATAAAAATTAAGAGTTCCTATTCATTTCTATCTTTCAAAACATAGAAAAGATTATTTTCATTATGAGTTATGAGTGTTGCTGGTATTGATATTATATAAGACTTATGAGAGTTAACTGTTTGTTTTCACTAATTCTGTGTTTTATTTTGATTAAAATCCAGGGGTTGGATTCTGGTTTAGTCGTATTTAGAACAGACCTATTAAAATCAAGTAATAGTGAACTCCTGATTTCAGTATGATGGCTCTAAATGTGTAAAGCTTGATCCCAAAACTTAGTTCTGTGATTCATTTTATTAGTCATTTTGGGTGTGGGTGCAGCAGATAATAGCTAAAACAAAGTCAAGTAATTTTGTACTGTTTCTGCAAATGGACAAAGAAAATAATCAGTCTGAAACTACTAAACTACTAAAAATGAAAGGAAACATGATTACAATTTTCTTCTTAAATGACTTTTATATGGAAAATAAAATGCTACAGAATTTATCAATAAATGCTTTTTAATTAATAATGGAAAATGATTTTAATTGGATTTGTGTTTTGAGTAGAGACAGTCATATACAGCAACAGTTGAGCTGAATCTTAATTTTGAGGCTTTGAAAATGGGACACTTCGTTCTAGATTGATTTATAGACTCCCCATTTTGATTCAGAAGCTAGTTTTGACACAGAAAACATAACATCTACATTTAATTATTAATAAACTATGGGCTTACAGGTATGAAAAGTACACTATTTTACTTGGACAGAATTAGATGTATTTTAAGAAAAAGTAATATGTCAACTGAATAGGGCAGGATGGGGATTGTGCTAAGCACTTTATTTTATATGGAAGTTACTGATACATTTTCCTTTTGCAAAATTGTATTACATTTCCTTGCAGAAGTTTGTTCTTTCAGGCTTTTTTGTGCAAAATGGGGTCGGGATATATTACATCCTGGATGGCATTGGTAAACCATTTATGATTAAAAGTTAGTGCTATCAATTGCAATCTACATATATCGTTCCCCTGGCATTTTCCTTATGTGATGAATATTGTTTTTACACATTTGCACCAAGATAAATTCCTTGTGTATCCAATCACACTTGGCCAATAAAAAAAGAATTCTAATTCTAATGAGAGGTTCCTTTCAATTGGACTAAAAAGCTGATCTGCTTTAAAAGTTATTTATTTATTTCAGTATTTATGAGATGCCTCAATGGACATGATTTGGGCAAACAGGAGCAAACCAAATTAAAGTGTATCTCTGTGCTTAAGAAGCAAACCGTTCAAAATTATAATAATCACAAAAGATAGCAAAGAAAAATATGCATTGAAACACTTGAATGCTTAAAAGTCTGCTGAAATAAAATTGCTTTAAAAGTTTCCTGTATATAAGAATGGTAGGAGCCATTTGTGTCTTCAGGGGAAGCATCTTTTGTTAAATGAACCCTAGTATCAAGAAAACCCATATCTTGGTCTAAGTCCCTCTAATCTCTGATGGGAGAGAGTATCTTTGAGCAAACTCCTCCTTGATAGCAATGGCAATAGCTTTTAGATTTACTGTATGTACCACTCCATAGTGCTTTACAGCACTCTGGGCAGTTTACAGTGTCACATATTGCCACCAGCAATCTGAGTCCTCATTTTATCGACCTCAGAAGGATGGAAGGCTGAGTCAACCTTGAGCCAGTCAGGATTGAAATGCTGGCTGTGGACAGAATTTGCCTGCAATACTGCATTCTAACCACTGCGCCACCAGTGTTGAATGTTTGAATGATAGGCAGAACCATGTCTGGTAAGGTATTCCCTGATACATCCCAGTGACATATCATATTGGCCTTTTTAGCTGACAGACAGCACTCTTAGTTGGGCCCAGAATCCTAATGGATCTATCTGACTGCTAACCTGATCCTGGCATTTTGTATCAGCTGCAGCTTCCAAGTTATCTTCAAAGACTTCAATTCCACAAATTCCAAATCCATCCAATTCAGTTTGGAATTCAGCCTTGCTTTAAACTAAAATGTAATGTCCATGACATGTGATGTAAAAGCATCACACATCTAAAGATTGTTCCTGGCAAATTTTGTGTTGAGCCGAATAATAAATAAATATAACTAGAGAAGAATAGATTAACACCTATCATGCCTTTAACATTTCATTGCATCTCAGTCGTTGAAGCCCTGGTCTGAACAAACTGGGTGTTTAATTTGACATGGTTTAACTCCTGCTTCTACTAATCATTTTTAATTGCTTTGTCATTACTATAATTTCCCTCTCTTTTCTGCTTATATCTAGCACAAATATTTAACTCAAAATCATTAGTGAAATGTTGTCTGTTATTTTTCTGGTCATAGTCCAAGTTCAGGCTAATAGAATTTGTATGAAAAAAATTAATCTCATGAAAGTATCTTTAAGATAGTTTCGATTTGATGTTTTCTTTTAAACAATCATTTATAAAAAAAATAGATTTCTGGGTTTTTAGTTAAATCAAAAGAGAACACATTATTTTTTTCCTGATTCGCTAAGGAATGCTGCCCTTTGGTATGAATCATATACTGTAGACACTAAAGATAAGAAATTCTTATGTATCCTTACTGTTTATTCCTCCCACCCCCAATAGATGATACATGTATAGCTTTCCTTGTGTTGTTTGATTATGCTTATAATTTCATGTTCTCTAAATATGTTTGAATGGATTATCACTTATATTCCTATCCCTTTTTTAAAAATACAAAACCCACCCTTTTCTTAGCTGACTACAATACAGAAGTGTTTTGAAAACTGAAATGGTACAATAGGAAGTATTTAATCAGATAATGCTTATCCCATTCTTCATTTTCTAATGATATTTTCGTCATTCATCTTGGAAATAAGACAGAAATCCTTTGTTCATAGTTTTCCTCCAAAAGGTTAGGATGAGTAAGTGGCAACATTAAATCCATCTGTAGTGCAGACATTTTGGAAGGGCATTAAGAAAGACTACTTTATAGAAGTAAACATTGCCACCTAAATAGATGTTATATTCTTGAGAAAAATTTACCCTATTTGTAAGCAGCTAAATTACCAAATGCATCCAATGCATTATAATAAAAACTTAAAACAATATTACTGAAGGACTACAATAAGAGGAAAACATTGAATACTTGTTAACATAGAGAAAGTAGCAAAAACAGCTTACACTTGGTATTCTTTTGACAACATATATTAACAATTCAGCAAAATCTTACTTTAATGGATCAATTGGAAGAGGATGTCTACTGTATATGAATATGCACTAAATACAAAACTACATAATTGTATTAATTGATGTAATAATAGTTTATCAAGTGACACACATATCTTTTGCATCAATTGTCATTTGGGAGATGACATTAATTGCATACATTGCCTCATTTGCATCTGCATTATTTGAGTCATTGTGGTCTTTTGAATGTAAAATCTGTTGTATCGAAGCCTGCTGAATTGAGGTTTCATTGTATTACCAATTTGGTAAAGAGCAGATAAAGTGATTTAATAAATGAGTCTTCTTTATCAACTTCCGCATCAAGTAGTAGTAATAATAGGTTAAATCTATGAAGATCACCGTGGATTTGCAGACAGTGGATAGCTCACTTACAGGTAGTCCTCGAGTTATGTCTATAATAGAGTCTGCCCACCATCTTGGTAACTCATGACAGTTATAATTTGGGCTGGTCATGTGACTGACCTGATTTTATGACTTTTAAACAGCTGCCATTCCATTCATAACACTTTTAGTGTTGCAGTTTTTTAAAAAGGTGATAAAGAATAAAGCCCATGGCTTAGATCAGGGGTGTCAAATTCAAGGCCCGTGGGCCAGATCCGGCCTGTGGAGTGCTTAAATCTGGCCTGCAGGGCCAGCCTGGAAATATCCAAGGACCGGCCCACAGTGCCTCTAGTGTTAAAATGGGTTGTGTGTGGCCCCCCACGGTTCATTTTCACCCTCCATGGCCTCCTACAGTGCTCTGCTGGCCAAAAATGGGCCAAAAAACAGGCCAAAAACGGGCTGTGCGGGCCATTTTTGGCTGGCAAAGTGCTCCAGAAGGCCATGGAGGGTGAAAACAAGGTCCAGGGAGGCCGCATGCGGTCCCCCTGCACCCCATTTTGGGTGGCAGGGTGCTGCAGGAGGCATCCGCCCCACCACCACCACCCGCACCACCACTGCCAGCCCATGGAGAACTACAATGCTGATCCGGCCCTCGAAGAAATCCAGTTTGACACCTCTGGCTTAGATTATGAAACCACAAATGAGTGAGCAAGTTTGCAAAGAAATACTATTTTCCCTTTCTCTCTTCTATAGCATATCCTTATCCAGGCTATTGCACAATTCCCCAAGCAGGTAGGACTCAGCAACACTTCAGATTCAAAGGCAAAAAAGTGCATTGGAACCTTAAACCAAATCTGTTTTTTCCTCCAGGAACATGCTGCAGCTGCAGAAGATAGCCAAATGAGGCTGTGAAAACATATAGCTGCTTTAAGGAGTTGCAGACAGATGCTATGTGAGTGAGAGCCCACATGTTCCAGAGCACATTTTTCCCTTTGATTCTGTAGCTGTGCATAATCAGTAGCTTCCAAACAGGAGAAGATTTTGAGAAGCATAGAAAGGAGGCAGACACAGACAATTACCTCCGCGTTGTTCCTTCTCCCCATGGTTGTCTTGATCTGAGCCCATATTTCTTGAAATCTTTGTGAATTTTAAAAGAATTCAATTTTTTTGATGTTGGCAACTGAATAAGTTCAAAATTATATACTGTATTACTAAATTGTGTGGGCTTTTTTTCCTACATAAGGCTAAATGATCAGAGAATATTTTTTTAAAATTCTGGGTCATAAAACAGAACTGAAAATCTAAAATACTTTTACAGAGCGGGCAGCTAAGGTTGCTGAGCAGCAGGAGAGAGAACGAGCAGCACAGCAACAGCAGCAGAATTCTTCCCCCCGGGCAGGCACTCCTGTCGGGGCTCTTATGGGGGTGGTGCCGCCACCAACACCAATGGGGATGCTCAATCCGCAGTTGACACCTGTTGCAGGTAAAAACAAACAGGGGCTCTGACCATTTTTCCTTCATCCACTTTACCAAACTCTTAACCAATCTAATAACACTTTCTTCTTAAAATTTACCTTCAAAGCATCCTGATTTTGAGCACAAAAGTTGCTTCCACTGGTAGAGATATTATATTTAATCATAAGCATGCACTCTTAATCCTGACTAGTCCTATAACAGCACTTTCCCTAATCGGCGATCATGCGCAAAGTTTGAATTGTATCCTATCTATTAACTGTTGGTTTGTGGGGGGTTGTTTTTGTTTTTTTGCTGTATCATCAGTAGATCTTGGGCAAAGTAAATGATCGTACATCTGAAGTGGGCTTCAGTCTACAAAAGTTTGTTCGGTAATGAGATTTGGTCTGTAATGTGCCACAAGACCTTGTTGATTTTGCTCACATAATATAATTGATTTTCAGGATCCCATAAGCAACTGATGGATTAAGATTGTAACAAATGAGTATTTTATCTTCATTTGAGAATAAAACTAATGTTACCTTCTAGTTGAAATGATTATGTATGTTTGCATCAACACACAGGAAATGAAAAAAGTTGTGATTATTTTTCCTAGACCAGGAGATCTTAGGCTTGTGTTCACTGAACGGCAGACTCCCTATATCACTGTCCACACTGGATGGAACATTGAAATGTGGTTTAATATGGCATACATTAGTTCTTGATGTACCCCTCTATCTGTTGCATGTCTGTAAGGAGCAATTTGAAAGCTTCTACCAATATAACTGAACCCAGAAGTATAGTGAACATTGGTTAAATTTTGGTGAAAGAAGCCAACTTTGGACCAAAGTTTATAATCCTTTCAAACAATAACTCAAGCATAGAAATTTGACTTTTTGTTCAGAGAAGAGTAGAGGATCATCAGGCTCATTCTCACAATGCATATCTATTATTTAATCTTACTTTTGAAATGGCCAATGTACAATATCTCAGGTCTTTGTTCAAAGTCTTATTTCAGAAGTTGAAGTCTTGCACAGTGCTTAAAGTTTGAAAGCAAGGCACTAATTAAACAGTGGCTTTTGAAATTTATATGGACCCATTTTCAAACCAGTATAGTGTTCTGTGTTTTTTGTTTGGGAAATGGAATGCATACAATTGATTTTGGAAGCATCAATTAATTTATAGGAAATAGAAGTCTCAAACTAATACATTATTTATTTTTTATCTTGTTTCTCCTGTTTGTACTGTATATTTACTTGATATAAAATAAAAAATGCTGCTAATATAATTCTCATAAATGATCATAATATGATTGCAACATCCAGCATATAGTAGACAACTATTTGTACTGGATTCAGACTCTTGAATTCTGTTCCTAGAACAGGAATTCCAACATTTTGGTTCTACTACTGATTCTCCTGTGAATCCGTTCCTTAAATTTGTTCCAGAAGATGAAAGCTCTGAAATTGCATGAAAGGTACCCTGGGTAGCAGGCGAAAACAAAATAAGACAAAATGCTTCTTCCTTTAACTTCTACTATAGAATAGTCTTCCGTCTCCATGTTTATGCTCCTTCCATAAAACAGTACTTTAGGTTCTACCTATAGTTTGTCTTTTTCCTTTTTCTAAAATGGAAGTGTCATCATGAGTGTCATGATACTGCAGATCTTCAAAATGTTTACTCAATTCCTGAACATGCTTAGCTGCACATTGAATGCTTGTGCTGTGCTTTTTGGCGTAGAACGTGATGTTTGAGCTATGGAATCCTAATATCCCATCGGCCACAGTTTGGGAACTCTTGTGTGTCAGCTCCACATGCTGGGCTATAAGGGTGCTAGGCTACTTTTAGACTTCTTTAAAGAGAATTGACAACATTTGTGACTTGCTTTGAATGCTTGATAGGTTCAGTATAAATACTGAGTATATAGCCATTAGTTTTATTGTTGGGGATTTTACAGTAGCCAGTGTTGTTTCCTGTCAATTCAATATCAGACATGAATGTAATACTCAATAGTACGTTCTCCAATGAATTTCTTTGAGCATCCTGATGTTGTTGTTTTTTTACATAAATAATATTCTTGAGAATTTGGCTTTATGAAATGTATGGAGGTTGTCAAGGCTTTCTTGACAATCTAGTCCAAGAAAGTTTGTGTTTTGAATCAGCTTAAATTGCGAGGATTCTTTTCTGTGAAGTTAATCTTTTGATATGTATATTTTATATCTCCTTTATTATTTTCATTAAAAAATGGAGGCTAGTACTCCTTTCTCCCCCTATTCTCTCCACAATGACAAGCTGTGAGGTGGGTTAGGATGAGAGGGAGTGGCAGCTGGCTTTCATGCCTAAGGCAGGACTGGATTTCACAGCCTTTTGGTTTCCAGCCTGATGCTTTAACCAGCAGACCATCTCTTTCAAAGTTTTTTTTAAAAGAAGGGGTGTGGGTTGTGCAAAGACTTCCTGAGTAGAGGATTCTTGTCCCAGTATACATTATTCTACCCCCTTATCCAGAGGGCAGAGGGCAATTCCTTTCCTTACATCATATCAAAAACAATAGCAAAGCTGTAACTATTACAGCATATGCCCATACTTACTGTATGAACAGTTAATAGAAGATGTTTGTTTCACTAGATTTATCTTAGCTGTTAGATAAGGGTCACACAGCCATTGTAAATAATGAAAATCATCCTGTACAAAAGATTTATTACTACCAAAATCCTTTTCTCCTATACGTCGATAATAAAAATAATTACATTTGAATTAACAACTATGGTTCCAACTAGGATGATACCATGTAATTTATGTACAGAGGTAATGTTTTGACCTTCTATGAAGCCTACAAAACAGCTTGCAAAGATAACTTTCCAGAATTTTCTTTTCCCCTTCCCTTATCTTGATTATCTAATGCAGCATCTTCTCCATTATTTCTGTCAGAGTAATAATCTTATTTCCCTCTCTGATGTTGCCCTACTTGGTTTCTTATGAATCTTCAGAACAGTCCTCACTATATTAGATATATACCTCAAACTTCCCTTAATATTAACTCTTCCAGTTATCCCCTTCTCTTAATTTTCTTCCTCAAGAGACATGGCCACTTTTCTGTCACACTGTGACTGTTTTATCAAATATTTTATGATTATTAGCAAATACAAATTATAACTTTTGGCATTAGGTAGTGACTATTGGCAGTTCAAAGATTTGAAATCATAATTGTAGAATGTATTGTCTATGATGGAAAATTTTATGAAATTGCATGGTAGCTCAGGTGTGAAAGATCATGTCTCTCTCTAAACTGTTTCAATACTCAGAAGATCTTAATGAGAATGAGATGAAGAATAGTTTCTTCAGTGTTGTTGAATTAATTTTTATTTGTTTAAATGATTGTGTCAAGCATAAGTTAAATAGTGAAACTTTTGAGTGCTTTTTTTCTAACAATTTATTTTCCATGCAGCTACAATACTATACCATACCACAAATTCATAATGTGCTTATAACAATGTTGTATATGTTCATATAACCAACAGGAAATTTATATATGTTTGCAGTTAATAGATTTTTAATGATGTAGAGCAGGGGTGTCAAACTCGATTTCATTGAGGGCTGCATCAGGGTTGTGTTTGACCTTGGGGGGCCAGGGGGTGGGAGTGGCCGGGATGGGGGTGGCCAGCTCAATGTCACTCATGAAGGCTCCGTTTTCAGCCATGATGGCCTCTTGCAGCTCTCTGCCAGCAAAAATAGAGCTTGGGGGATGTGCGCAGCCTGCCCAGGCTATGTTTTCACTGGCAAAGGGCTGCAGGAGGTTATCATGGCCAGAGATGGAGCTCAGGAGGGCCACCGCAGGCCAGTCCTTTGGTGTTTCCAGGGCCCCGTGGGCCAGATCCAGCCCCCGGGCTTTCAGTTTGACACCCCTGATGCAGAGTTTGTTTCCTTCAAAAAATATGCCAGTTGGTGACTACTAATTTATTATAAATATTCTATTTGTCATTGTAACATTGTTTGTTTTTGCAAAGTACTAATTGTAGGGTTGTATGGCAATACTGAAGGTGCTTATGTGTGGATAGTGCACGTCATTATTAATTTGACCATTTTGCATGTCATTGATGCATGTTTGAAATTTGTTGTGTCCTTTAAGGCATGATAGGTGGCTATCCACCAGTGCTGCCACCTTTACAAGGCCCAGTTGATGGCATTGTTAGCATGGGCAGCATGCCGCCACTTCACCCTGGGGTGCCTCCACCCCATCAACTTCCACCAGGCATGCCAGGCATCCCACCACCGGGTAAGAATGAACCTCCTCATTCATTCATTATCTCGTCTTTCTGTTCTCACCCCATTTAATCAATTACTCTAGGAGAGGTTTGCAGTGTATGCACTTGTAGCTCCATTGCTTGACTTTTACTGACCGTCATAGATCTGGGATATTGAGCTGTTAATGTGAAAGTACAATGAGAAATCTCTTAGATACAGATAATACATATACTGGTATATGAAATTTGTTGGCAACGCAACATATGTGGCCACTCCAGCATCAAAAGGAGTTAACTAGTAAAGTGTAAGAACACTTCAATTAGTGCTTAAGGGCTTGACTTGACCAGAGATGTGGAATATTAAAGGCTTATATTTTCCATTCCCTGTGAATATGTCAGAAGTCTTGTTTAAACTGGACTAAATCCAACTAACTCATAATACCATGAGAAATCATTACCACAGTCTGTTTTTCACTTCTACCTTTTAATATTACAATCACTTCAAATGTGTATTTTAAGCTACTTGATTTAATAATAGGTCAAGTAAAATTTTACACCTAACCCATGATTATAATTTTTTTCAATACACTATCTTGTATACTATATTCTAAACTCAAGACTTGACCAAGAAAAAAATCAGTTCCTATCATATTATTTAACTTTCCTTTCTATTCCTATTTTTTTTAAAAAATATAGACACACAGTTATGAAAACCCCAGTTACTTTGCTCTTTTTTCCCCAGCTGCTAATTTTTATGTTGCCTTTTCTGCATGCATTGGATAAATTTAGGTAGAAATTAATAAAGATTATGTTTGCATGTCATACTTAACTGTAAACAAGTGCTTCCAAACCATCCATCAGTGGTTTGGCAATAATAAGCATGGTACTTGAACCTAGAATAATGTTACATCTAATTTGTTTTATCATATATCTTTCCTGAGTTATACTTTGTGGTTTGTAATAACCAGGAATTATTTCCATGCTACATTTGGACGACCCATTTATTTATTGTAAAACCACAAATGAGATTTTTGGAAACCACAGCTTTCCATTTCAGCTTAAAGATGATGTGCATACAGTCAAAATCTGTATCTCTCAGCAGATTTACTTAGAAGTCTCCTGAAAAGTTATTAATTACAAGCAGAAATACATTTTTAACATTCTATAAATAAGGGGTACAAATATGATCATTTACAGTGTAATAATAAAAATAAATTATGGCATATATTTCTATGGTACAGTTTACTGTTCACTACCTATAGCAAGTGTGCTTCTCTGTTAATTTTCTTAAGAAAATTCTGAATTATCTCCTTAGATAGAAATGGTTATTTAGTAAAATTGCATGTTTGATTTTAAAGGATAGACTAGAGTAGAATTCTCACCTGAAAGTGCTGCAAAGTATGTGGAAAAATGAGCAAGCACAAACATTGGGCCCATCATGCAGTGCTGTATTGAGTACTTGCAGAAGTTCCATTGTAGTTAGGCTTGGGAATTATTTATGAATCCAGTGGAGGAGATGTTATTTATTACTGAATGAAGTTAATTAGGTGGAACAGAACACACCCCAGACATCCAGATGACATGATTAATGATACTATTTTAAAAAAATACATTTTGACAAATAGTGGTTTTCACTTTTTTGATGTGACACATTAGTTTGTTATAATAAAGCAGTATATAGTTTTGTTTTTAGCTTGGAATAAGATTGTGATTTTGATATATTTTAAAATACAGGTGTTCTAGGGCAAAACGTTTCCTCCATGGTAGGAGCCCCAGCACCAGGAAGTCCATTTGGGCAGCAGGTAGGTATAGAAAATCCAATAAATATTGTCTTTTTTTCAAAAAAAGAAATTAAAGAAGTTCTTTAATGGGTGAATAAATAAGTAAGAGGTGATAAGGGAATAACAGCAAATTACAAATGTGTATATTTATAATATACTGACTTCTAATTTGCTGATGTTACTCCCTTATAACCTTTTACCTGTAGGAGTCAGAAATGCAGGATAATTTTTTCAGTCTGGGAAGAGGTTTACATGTGGATCGGGCTAGTAATATAACATCAGCAGTGTTGGCTGGGCAGAAATCTGAAGAGAGTTAATTTTTCCACCTGGTTTGGGAACTTTATAGAAGTTTAAAGTATCCATTTTGCCACTTAAACTACATCCAAAATGAGGGAAAAAATAGTTTGGGTTCAAGATTTTAAAATTTCATTTGTTACTTATATTCCCCCTCTCCAAAATTTCTGTATTTTTAGACCTGAACACTCATGGAGAATTTGGGGGCCTTAAATGACATTTACATGAAATATTTGAGTTGTCCACACAAGAGAAAACACAACATATGTGGGATCCAAATCTGGGTTGTAGTTAGATGATTAGTTACAGGGTCCCTGTGTGGGGAATCTCTTTGTTTGGCCAACTACTTTATTAGATACACATCCCTACTAGCTGGTAAAACTATCCAGGCAATGATGTATAGCTAGGTTCCTGTGGTAATATCTGCTTTGTTGAGAAGAGAAATAGTACTGACTGTCTTGAAGGAGGCAGTGGTTTGTCCCCCCAAACCTTCACAGGGCCTGAAGACTTGGACAATTTTAAACTAGTCGTCAACTTACTTTTTTGGGGAAGGTATTTGTAGCTTAAGGGGTCCTTTTTAATTCAGGTTTTAGACAGGAGATGGCTCCAAAATGGCAGCAGTCACGCTTGCTGATGACTTTTGGTGGGTTTCTTATTTATCTGTGGTTGGGGCTCAGTTGGTGATAACAGGAGGGGAGAGACCAAGCCAGAGACCCCTGACAGGAGTGCCTCAGGGCTTGATTGTTCTCACCACTCCTACTATCTAGACAAGATCATTCCTCAGCTTGGGTAAGATTTTATACCCAGTTATACCAGCCAACCAAATGATGCTATCAAAGTCTTGCCCCAAAGTCTGGAGACTGTGTTTGGATTGGGAGGAGCAAGCTTAAGCTTTAGCCTGACAAGACCAAGTTGCTGTAGGTATTTGAACCACAGGGGATGTTTCATTGTTAGTCCTGAGCAGGGTTGTATATCCCACCTCAGGACTGATGCTCAATTTGGGGGTCTTCTTAGATTCATAACTCCTGCTTGTGAAGCAGATGATAGCTATGACCAAGAAGGTCTTTGCACAGATTCAGATAGTGCTCCAATTACACCCATATCTGGACTATGAAATCCTTAAAACAATCACCACAGATTTGGTCATCTTATGTTTAAACTACTGCAATATGTTCCACATGGGATTGTACTTATCACCTGGAAGCTGCAGCTAGTCCAGAATGCTGCAGCATAAGTAATTATGGGCATATCATGGTATGTCTTGTAACACCACTGCTTTGTGAGCTGTACTGATTACCAATAGGCTTCCATATGCAATTCCAGGTGCTAGCTATCACTTATTGAGCCTTTCATATCATGTATCCGGATTGCTTGTTTTCCATAGTTTTTCCCTTTTATGTAATTTAGCAGAGTCAACATGTTCCAGGCCCTCATTGATTAAACTGTGTCACCTGCTGGAACTCAAGCTTTCTCTTTTGTAATGTCTGCCCTGTGGAATATGCAGCTCCCACCTATCCTATCCTAATGTTATTAAAGGAGCCTTTACAAGTGATTCTTCCCCATCTCCTTGGGCTAGAAGGGGTGGTAGACCCCATGGGATGATGTTATATTTTTCTAGACAGTCTTTTTGTATTGTTGAATTGCATTGTTTTACGTTGTTACATTGTATGCTGGCCAGAATTATTACAGAGTTGACTGGTCTATACAATTAAAACATGGATTGATTTATTTTGTGCACCATTTAGAGTTTCTTGAAGTATTTGGCATTAAGTTTAAACACCTTTGTGACCTGTCAGAGGACATATTTCCTGCTAAACTGTAGTGCAGTTGCCACATCTTTAAAGTATTTTTGCTCTTTTTAATGTGGAGTTTTTAGTGCTCTCTGAGCTTAGTTGTTCACTTGTTGGCATTTAAGACTTATGATGTTGGCTAGCTAAGTATTGAAATGTCTGCAAGCAAACAAACAAGGTAATACTTGTCAAATATCCTTAACTATAATATTAAATATTTTTGGCTGTTCTTGACCTATCTTCTAAAATGCTTTCTTGATATTGTACTTTATATTTCTAGATAGGTATGCTTGGTCCCCCAGGTCAACAAGCACCACCTCCCTATCCTGGTCAAAACCCAGCATCTCAACAGGTCATGCAGCAGCCTACAACGCCTATGTTTGTTTCTCCGCCGCCAAAGACACAGAGGCTTCTCCACTCAGAAGCTTATCTGAAATATATTGAAGGTCTTAGTGCTGATTCAAATAGTATTAGCAAGTGGGACCAGACCCTTTCAGGTAAAATTACAAGGAAATGTACCTCTTAAAGAACATCAACACTTTCCCCATTCTAGCGTTCTTTCATCTTACCTTAGAACAACATCTGCAAAGAAAAATGTTTCATTCTCCAATATAATTACACAACTCTATTTCTTCAGTAAATTGTAGATTTTTGTACTTAGATTTACTTAGATGAATGTTAAGTTATGTGGAGAAATTTTAAAGGAAATTCTATTTTCCATGCACTGATTCAGTGTCTTTCCTTTTCACTTGCATGTAACTAATCAATTTGGTCATTTTGCTAAATTATTCATATTTGTTCCATTTTTTAGTTGAACTGTCTACAGTTTTACCGGATCTTTGCTACTGTGGCCCTGATCAAGATCAGTTCCCTTTTTTTTGGTTCCATCTTATTTTAGTGCTAAATGAAAAATAAGATGACAAACCATGTGGATCCATTGTTGCTTTCCATAACTGACTTATGATGATATATCAATCATAGAATTATAGATTATAGATGGGAGCATTTGGGCATCAAGACTAATTACTTGTTCCCAAAATTCATCTTCCATTGTACTAACATATGTCTCTCCAGCATCTGGTTGGTAGCTGATTGCCTTGTTGAACTACTGTTAAGTTTTTCTGAACAATCGACTAGAATCTTCATTTCTATAATTTAAAATTGTTATTCTGTATTTTATCATCTGGATAGATGGAAAACAAATATTTATCTACTCTGTGATAATTATTCACATATATGAAAAAATGTTACCACATCTCGCTTTCCAATCATTGTTACTCAGTATTTTCAGTTCCCCATCAGTGTTGTCCTTTGAATTGTTTCCAATTGTCCAATTTTGTCTTTCAATAGGATGTCTAGAACTGAACATACTAATGACATGGGGTCAGATTAATACAGATGAAAGAAGAACTATTTTCTATTACTTGCAGATTTTATTCTTATTGATGCAGCATTTGTATACTGATTTTTTCAGCTCATGTTCATCATCAACTGCAAAATCTTTTTCACAAGTAAAATTCCCAACCCTGGGAATTTATTCATACATTTAAAACAGTAATGTATTTTGCAGGTTGTATAATGCATCAGCGTTATTAGTGAAGCGTAATGACATGTTTTAAGGCAGCCTATCGCTTCTGTGCTTTTCTTGTTTCAGCACGAAGACGTGATGTCCATTTCTCAAAAGAGCAAGAAAGTCGTCTTCCTACACACTGGTTGAAAAGCAAAGGGGCTCATACCACAATGGCAGATGCACTATGGCGGCTTCGAGACTTGATGTTGAGAGATACACTTAATATCCGCCAGGCATACAACATAGAAAATATTTAATCTTTCAATGCCAACATATAAAAAAATTGTGGAACATAGCTGTTTTAGTTATTGGTGAGGGGGAGAAAATTGTTTTTATTGCATCTTATTGTATATTGCAAGATTGTTTTTTTATAAGGACATTTTTAATAAGCATATTTCACTTTTTGTTATATTATGTTGACTTTTCTTAAATATACAGACTTGTGCATATGGTTGACTTGAAAGATGATCTCATGCTTGGTTCTAAAAGCAAAGCAAGGTTATATCTTTTTTTCTTCACAAATTCTGATAAGGTAGGGAAGTATTTACATTTTATCTTGGAAAAACATACATTTATGCCTAGACCATGTTGGCATGAGCATCCCTGAGTTTATACGATAATTACTTCTGGCAGGTACATCACATATGCTTGAAGTTTTTTTTTTTAAATAAAGCTACTGAAGTAGAGAGAAAGGAATCTGGTAAATACAAGAATCTAAATGTTTGTTCAGTAGGAGGATCTCAGGACTTGAAATAAAAATGAAAAATAATCGAACACTTCAATTAGTTCAAACACTTTTGGCATTTAGGAGTTCCAAGGTGAGTTTGTGCTGACCAATTTGTCATTTGTGAAGAGTCCTATAACCATGAACATTTACTTATGTTGCCAGTAGACTCTGATCTAGGGAGAGAATGTGTTATCGGCTTCATTTCTCCAGAAGAAGAAATAAACCATAGCAGTTGGGCTTATAGAAATACTTGAGGAAGGATAAATAATACAAGGGTGCAAATATTTCTTTCTGCTTTCTATTTAATATGATTCAGTTTTTGATAGTATACATAATACTTTTGCATTCTCAGATCGCTTAAAGAACATTTATATATATTTAACAGAACATGACATTTTTAAGGATGCCAAGACCTATCTATATTTAATACATTTTAATACTTTTACATTTCTACCACTGGAAAAAATGGATGTGTTGTTCTCTGAATAGTTAAGTTACAAATAATGCAGATTTTAACTGATCTTTGAAGGTAAGTAGCAGGCCATGTACAAGAGAGTCTTGCTATCCATAATTTGGCACTGAGATTTGTATACTGTTTTTTAAAATTGCTCTGATATAAACATTGCACTGCAGTTACTGAGAATTACAAGTGCATAACCAGCTGCACTGCTGTGTTAAAAGGTTTAACATAATAAATAATGTTTTTGGTGGGTATTAAAACCCTGATTTTGCATATCTTAGTTGAAAAAGTAAAAAAAAATTCAAAAAGACCTTCTTTTGGGATCACAGTTTTTACATCATTTTCAACTCCAGCATTTAGATAGTCCCTTTGAACATGAAAAAAATCTTTCATGAAGTTTAATTGGATTTCTTGTTAATGTATTTTGAGCAGACCACCTCCTACCTAAAATTGTGTAGTTCACTGATTTGCTGCCTAATTTCATAAAATTTCCTAGTTTCATAGCCTTCCTCAGGATGGGACTGGCAATTGATAGAAATACTAATTTTTCATTTAATTATAAAATACCTTAATTAAATATTTAAATGCTCTGACTTAGTGGGAAAATGTATGCATATAAGTTTAAAAACAAGTTTAAAAACAAATTTCATGGAGGTTTAGAGCAGGTAGCAAGCTAAAACTTGCATTGTCAGAAAATATTTTTAGAAAACTAGCTTGGTTTCTAAGTAAAAACTACTTGAAATGAAAAACTACTGTGGTTTTCAATTTAGAAATTGTAGAATTAGGTAGCTATCCAACTTTTAATTCACTAGAATTGAAATATTCAACATACAACCCTGGTTTAATACAGATCTCCCCGAAAATGATGGCGGAACTATTTCAGAGATAGAATTTATACTTCTAGGACAAGGGGTGTCAAACTTGCATCATCACATCAGCGTCACATGATGTATCAGGACTTTTTCCCCCTTCGCTAAACTGGGCATGGTCAGGGCCAGCATTTGACGCATCTGGCCCGTGGGCCATGAGTTTGACACCCCTGTTCTAGAATGTAGCTTTTGACAAATCTAATGAAACACTTAAAGAGATACAGTTATCAAATTAGGTACTAATATAAAATATAATTTAATTGACATTACAGGAGAAATAGTTTATATCTTTAATATTCTATAATCTTTGGTACAAACAACCTAAGTTTCTATTGTTTAAAATATTTACAAACCTCAGAGAGACATATATATGCTGCTATCTCCCAAGTTTATTTTTCCCTCCTGGGGTTTTCTTAGTTGACATAGTAATTTTCAACATGGAAGCAGTTGCAATGTTGGGAGCTGCTAAAATAAATGCATGCATGCTCTTATGGATTGTGGCCAGTTTGTTTGACATTACCTCAGAGAATGGTATTTTTAACAACAAAGTTAAAGGAAGCTAGCAGCACATCCTAATTCTTAAGTACTTTAGAATTGCCATGGACATCTACTAATACAATCACTTTTGTTAAGAATGCTAAAAATACACCAAAGAACTTGGAATTATTTATTTTTATTTATTATTTTTAAAAACATTTTTAAGATGAGACCCCTTTGGATGCTGTGTAACGCAAGAGGATCGCTGCTGAATAATTTATAGCATTATCTTTCCAGATATCTTACCTAAGGGGCAGCTCCACCACTCCTAAAAGCTAGGAGTAAACAATTAGAACTGTAAATGAGGCCTTTTCTTTGGAAGTGCAGAGCACTCCTCTTAAACTATTAGGCTGGCCCTAATTATTTTAAATTTAATTTATTCCAATATCATGTGTACTGAGGCATTTCAGTAACGTATAGGATTTAAGATTTGATGGTTACAATCCAGTATTGCACAATTAGCAGACTTAACTATTTTTTTAATTATAATTTGTTGAACAGGAAATCAAACCATGTTTTATTTGTGGCCATTTAAATCCATTTTTGTTATCTTCCACAGACATGCACTGTATTAGAATAAAAGGACTTTGGTTATTCAAATAAAAGTATGGGAAATGGTTGGCTTGGATGGAAAAAATACATCTATTTCAGTTTGAAAAGTGATTAGTAGTTTATTGCCTGTTCTTTATTCCTTACTTTTTTAAAAGAGCAAATCTGTATATTAATTCAAGTCAATGCGTATAACTTTTTTCCAGCCTATATGCTTTTGGACCTGGTTAATCCATGCCTCATTTTTACATCTGGCTGTATACTCCAATGAGTAAAGTGGTGTGCATGTACTATCAGTTTGTCTTTTTTGAGGCTTTTTAATTTAAATAAAAATAGTTTATAATTTGGATTAACCAGGTTTGATTGTTCCATTAAGATGTCTCACTTTTTAGTTCTAAATAATTTTACTATAATTCTAACCATGTTTTGTAAAAAAAATCACTATGACATGCAAGATGTACATACTGGTTGTTACATTAGATACACAGAACAAGTTTTAAGACCTAGAGAAAAATACGCACATCCTACATTCAAAAACCTTTCCAAAAAGAAACATAGTGAGCTTTACAGAATTGAAAAGCTAAGTCCACATGCATGCTAAGCCATTACTTGTTTTTTTCACGGTTAAGTCACAACAGCTGGCTTCATGCATCATACTAGGTCAAAACCAAGCCGTATGATGTGTGAAACCTCTGTGTGATTTGTCAGCTATGATTGATGGCTTAGCATTATGAGCAGACTATAGTACTTGGTTGTTCATTAAACATATTAATACAATCTTGATTTACTACAATGTGTGAACTGACCCTATAAAGGTATGTGTCAAATTCTGAATATCTCTTACAGGACTCATTTATTAATGGTATCAAAATAGTAACACTTAAATAACCTTAATTTTATGAGCTAGGAAAACAAGTCTTTCAGGTTTTAAAGTCCATGATAGAAGTTGGTGTGTTTTAAACCAACTTTAATCATATCTGGGCTAGTCAAAAAAATTGAACAAAAGGATCCATTTTCTCATGTGTACAGGAAACATTAGAATGGAAGTGTACAACTTGTCTCCACTGTATTTCTCCATAAACAATGATTTATTGCAATTGCCCACATTTGATAAAATAACAGAAATCTTACAATATAGCTATGCTTATGTTATACATTTAAATTAATTTCTGCTCAGTATTTTTAGATTTAAAACAGCAATACTTTTCCTTTGATCGTAGATCAGGGCTATCAAACTCCCAACCCAGGGGCTGGATGCATCATGCCCTGGCCATGCCCATGTTTGGTTTAGCAAAGGAGGGGAAAGTCCCGATACATCATGTGACCCTGCCGTGATGTGAGTTGGACACCCCATCATAGATAATGGATTTATAAATGTAGCAGATGGCCACACAGTACATTTTTACATTTTCTCCTTTGAAATTAAGTGTAGCTTTTTCTCTTTTGCTATATATTGTGTATATACAGTGACCATATTTTCTTAGAAAAAATAAAGGGCAAAACTGGAAGAGGTGCATAATGATAAAAAACATGTTAGTTTAAAACTTTGCTTTACAAAATAAAATTCAAGATCAAAACCAATAAAGGACAGCTTTCAGAAATAAAGATGGTTCTTTATAATAAAGGACTGTCGCTGATGCATATATGATGACAGGTGTAATTATCAACTTTCAGTATCAACTTTCTATATGTTTAATTTCAAACAAAGTTTTTAATAACTAAAGAGAATTTGTCCATTAAAAATAAAATAGTTAAGTTGCCTGCTTCCAACTTTTCATAAGCAGATGGATATGGTTTGACCAGGATTATGTGTTACTGCTTTGTTAAATTCTAGTAAACTCATGCTTGTTAAGAGTTATCTAGACCAGGGGTGTCAAACTTGCAGCTTCACGTGATGTATTGGGACTTTTTTCCCCTTCACTAAATCAGGCGGGATCAGCACATGACCCATATGGGGCACAAATTTGACACTCCTGATCTAGACACTTGTTTTCTATTAGCCTTTCCCAACTGCTTTCAGTTTTTTTAAGCACCAGGTTCTTCTCCCATAATTATTTGCATTTGCATTAAGCATCTAAAACACTGATTAGCTTCATTATTAGTAGATTTTTATTCTCAACTATTTTCTCCAAGATCACAATTCAAAGGATTTTTTTTAACCAGCCTTTCTGATCAGACACTTTCTACCTGAGAAAAACCATAGCATTTACAATACATTTATATTGTTTAAATATTGACTCATCTAACTTAACTGACTCAGCCAAGATGAAAAATACCAAGCAAATTCTCATGTCCATGTGATATCTGTATTTCAAACTTTCTGTCCAGATTTGTCAGGTTTTTCCAAAGTTGCAGATATCTATTTCATAACTATAGTCGCTGTCCCTGTCGATTTTTAACCCTTGGAAGTAAAGTCTGTTATTACTATTGCATTTGTTTGCATTATATGGGCATTGTGTGATGATATCTCAGTGGGTTACTTTTCTTTTTAAAGAAACAGATTAGCTTTTGCACTCCCATCTTTTATCAAGAGAATCCTTAAGGTTTCTTCAGCCATCAAGCAATGCCAATTTATCTGAGGTTTTCAGTGTTTCCCCAACAATTTTAATTCCAAATTCTATTTATTTTAATCCAACATTTCTCCTGACATTCTGAACACAAACTAAAATATAGTATGGAGGCATAGGAAAGAGTCTTGGTACATTCCTTTCTATTATTTGAACTATTTACTACTTCCACATTTCATTCTGTGGCATCCTGGTTGTCATGCAAATTTTTCACTGGCAAATGAGATAGTCTAGTACACCAGTCTTTTCATGAGCTCTTTCCAATTTCTCATGGCCTGTCTTTGGATATTTTTCTATTATCCATTTGATGTTAATGTTGTTACCTCAGGTTTCTATTTTCTGAATTCAGCTTGTATATCTTGGCAGTTATATATCATGTATTATTGAAGGCTGGATTACAGAATTTTGGGCATTTTTCTAGTATGTAAAATTATTGAGAGATCTAAAAGGGCAAATTGAAAGCATATCATGCTGGAAAAAATGAACTTGCATAGAATAGAGTTGATTCCAATTTGCTAGTAGTTAATAAATCATGTTAAGTGCAATTGGCAATTTGAGCATTTGTTTGTAGGGTCTTTTGATATTGCAATATAAAAAGCTAGTTTCTTGTCCCCTGGTTACTACTCTTTTCCATGTCTGCCCTCTAATTGCATCAATTTAAATATGTTTAACCAGTCCTCCTGCAACTCTGTTAACTCCTGCAGCTTTGTTTTTGATATTTCCTAGGGCCAAATTCACTTCCCAGAATGTTTGGCTATACTTTACATATCACATAACCCTTATTTATTCTGTCTGATGACAGAACATAGAAATCTGCCACACAACTTAAGGCCACTAATTAATCTGATTATATAAATGGAAAAGCAGATCTTTAAAGTTTCTGCTATCTAATAGAATTTGAGTCTTTCTCCATTCAGCAAGCTATAGTATAATTTTTACTAATAAAAACAATGTTACAGGAAAAGCAGCATGAAAAATTTGTTAACCTGAATTACAGGATGACATTGCTGATTCACTCATGTATATTTTTCTCCAGAGTGTGGAAAGTTCCTCTAACTAGTGTATTATAAACCCTGTTCTGCTATTTTTCATTCCTTTTATTCATACATACTAAGTTCACATATGGTAAGTCATGATTTGCTTGGCCAGTTTAGGTAATAGCATGCTACGCCAAAATCAAATCATATTAAGGCTTTGAAAAATACATAAATCCTGATGAGATCTACATTATCTAGCATATTCACAAATGTCTTCTGTGTGATAACGCCACACATGTATCTTCCATAAACAACCAGAACTTATTAACTGAAGCATGGATCTATAATGTATACATATTATAATGGTTGGTGTGTGTGTATGAGAGGGGGGGAGGTCTACTGCAAACATTGGGATCAAATGTTCCTTTTCACCTTTTCTTTTTGCACATCCTCAAATCAGCCCAGTGACAAAGTAAAATAATTCTTTTTACTTTAATAATATATAAACATGTGATTGTGTATATTTACAAAAAATGATAAACCAGTAATGAAATGGGTTACAAAGCAACAATTTCTAAAACATTTTCTAAAATGAAACAGGTAACCAGTCTTACTGTTATTTAATATATGAGTAGGTCTGAGTTGTAATCATGCTGGCCACATGACCACAGAAATGTCTTTGCACAATGCTGGCTCCTTTGACTAGGAAATGGAGATGAGTCCCACCCTCTAGAGTTGGAAACAACTAGACGGGAAATTTTTACCTTAAGGTCTGAATATTTCAATTACAGCAGCAGAGTGTACCACTGAAAGTCCTGAAGGATCAGGATAGGACAGATACACTTAGAGATAATTTATGTGGTCACTTAAGTCAATACAGTACCAACGTGATGGCACTTGAATTCACCAAAACGCATAATTATTTATTTGAAATGACAGATTAACAAAAATAAATTTCTCTGAATAAAATGCAGCCGGTATTCATATTTTAAGCAAACTTTGAAACTTAGTTTCATTTATTAGTTTAGAATCCATTATGTACAGACAATTCAGTGCTGAATTCACTTTTCTTCCAATTTCTGGTAATATTTCTCAGCCTGTTTTCTACGGTAAACATCATCTGCAAAACATTTGTGATCATTTCTATGAACTTTTTGAAAATACTTCATGTAACATAATTAACTTGCAATGTTTCAAGCTTAAAATAATGGGCAATTCATGTGAGATCAAAAATATAACAAGGAAATTACCATGGGCAACCTTATTCTATCATGAATTCCAGAGTGGTGGAATTACATTTTGATTCTGACATACTTTTTTAAAACTAATGTCTACTTCTCTTATTTGAGTAAAGTGGGATAGATTAATTTCAAACTTTAAAAACTTAAAATAAGGACTAAGTTTCTCCATTTCTATAAAAATGCAAGATTTTATAAATTTGTTTTCTGGTTTGTAAAATGGTCAGATGGTACTCAGTCTGAAGCTAACACCTCTATCTGCAATCATTTTAGTAGTTTTTTGCCTAATCTTCCAAAATACAATTGGAAGATTATGTGAATATTTTATCAACACTTAAGCTAAAAGTAAAACCATGTTTCTCTGGTGTGGTAATTTGTAGTTTTCTCAGGAACAGTATGCCTGCCAATAGGTTTTAAGAAGGCACTGAATCTTTACTTTGAAATTTTAAGTTAATTCCATTCTGCTCATCTTATTAGAACGCTTGAGGGTTCTGTTGCCAAGCAAAGTAACAGAATAACAGAATGGGAAGGGACCTTGGAAGTCTTCTAGTCCAACTCACTGCTTAGGCAGGAAATCGTATAACATTTTGGACAAATTTCAGACAAATGGTTTGTCCATTTTTTTCTTAAAAACCTCCAGTGTTTTGGGCACCCACAACTTCTGGAGGTAAGTTGTTCCACTGATTATCGGGAAATTTCTCCTTAGTTCTAGGTTGCATCTCTCTCTGATTAGTTTTCATCTATTGATTCTTGTTCTGCTTTCAGGTGCTTTGAGGAATAGGTTGACCTCTCTTCCTTGTGGCAGCCCCTGAGATATCAGAACACTGCTATCATGTCTCCCCTAGTCCTTTTTCATTAAAGTAGACATAACCAATTCCAGCAACCATTCTTTATATGTTTTAGCCTCCAGTGCCCCAATCTTCTTTGTTGCTCTTCTCTGTACATTTACCCATTCAAAGGTTGCCTTAAGTTCTTCCTTTTTTAATAAAAGCTGAATATCAAACAAATTCAAATTTTTCAGTGTAATTATTAGGAAAGATAGACATTATAACATAATTAGAACTTTTAAATAAGTTTAACGATACTTACAAAAGGTCTGGTTGCTGACTGAAACATTAATCATAAACCATTCCATAGCACCACCGAGAATGAAGTAGAAAGGAAGAAATCTGTACACACCAAACTGTTTCTTTCCAGGTACTTTATTCATTAGTTGACTTATTTTACTACTGACAGACATTTTAAGAAGAATTTAAGGCTCGTTGTAAGAAAGTTAAGCGTGATTCTGAAACACAATGAACAAAATTAATATTTTATATATAAGGCTCTCCAAAATATGGTTTACCAAATGTATAAAAATATGGAAAGGAATAAAATTCTGTTTTATCTTTGCATATTTCACATCTGATTAAACCTGGGCTCATAAAGATACAAACCTAAAAAATGCAGCATTATTACTTATAATATTACTATTATGAATCTATTTAATTCATTGTGAGTTAATCCCAAAACACTAAAGCACAGATAGCAATAGCACTAAGACTTATATATTGCTTTATAGCACTCTCTAAGTAGTATACATTGACAATTATGAATTCACCTCTACTACTAAAATCCTTGCTGAGCATTCTTGGGGAATTGAGAATGTGGGGTCCTTCGGTGCTCTGAGCTTAGTTGTTTTCTTGCAGATGTTTCATTACACAACTTAGCAACATCATCAGTCCTATCAGTATATGAAGGATACAATATAAAGACTTTGACTTAAGGTCATTCTATCTTGTTCAATACCACCTAATGAGGACCAACAACAGTACTCTTTTGTAATGTTCGTTTTCAGTAACCATTGATTTCAGCTTACTGTAATATACAATTTGAAATGCAAAGAACTCTAACATCAACTAATTTTGCAAACATCCTAAATACCGTTTGCATTAGCAGTCCATCTCTAGATAAACCATGATTGTAAGACCAAGTATCTATTAATAACATTAATACTGATGTTTTGTTTCGACTGATGGAAAATAAAGAGATCGTTCCCAGAGGTTATGTTAATCTTTCACATCTTTCAGATCCAGTTGTGAATAGCGATACCATTCCGTTACCAATACCAAGGAAGCACCCAAAGCCAGTTAATGTCTACTTTTACGTAAAGGTTCTCCATCAGAATTCCCAGGGTCTGAAAACCTTGCAAGTTTGGCGTAGTTGTTAAGGCAGCAGGCTAGAAAGCAAGAGGCCATGAGTTCAAATCCCCCCTTAGCCACAGCTGGGTGACCTTGGTCCAGTCACTCACTCTCAGCCCAACTCACCTCACAGGGTTGTCGTGGTGAAAAAAATAGGAGGAAGAAGAGGTGTTGCATATGTTCGCCGACTTGTTATTTGTGAAAATAATGAGGATATTACTATAATCAAGGACCCGTGCTCACATAACACACGCTTTGCAAGGCAATGCTGCTTTCCACTCCAACCACTCTGTGGGATACAGTCAATCAAAGAAGGCTGGTCTCGATTCTAGCGCAGACCAACAATCACACTACTTTAGGACTGAGTAAGGGGGAAAAAGGACGCACAGGACACAAGAGCACCACGGGAAGATCAACCCCTCTCCCGTCTGACCGCTACGTACCAGCGTCTTCCGAAAGATGCGATTGGTTACGTGTTGTGCGTAGGGGGCGTGGCCCACCCGTGTTTGAACGGAATGAGCGTAAGGGCTTTCCGCGCAGTGTGGTTGCTACGCCAGCTGCGATTCTCAAACTTTGGGTGCTAATGGCGTACCTAAAGCCCCAGGGAAGGAAGCCCTGTAGCTTGCTGCTCGGTTCAGTTGCAAAACCGGCCAGGCGAAACGTTTAGAAGCCTCCGACCGCCTCCTCTCGGAGCAGAAGTCAAGGAATCCAGCCTCTTATCTAAGGCAAGGGTCCTCAAACTTGGCAAGTTTAAGACTTGTGGACTTCAACTCCCAGAATTCCTCCTTCAGTCATGTTAGCTCAGGAATTCTGGGAGTTGAAGGCCACAAGTCTTAAAGCTGTCAAGTTTGAAGACCCTTGTTCTGATCTGTTTGTTTTGTAAAATATTGGGCAACTCATTCTGTGCAAGATCAACTCAAGTGAAGTACATGTCGCCTTGTTTTTAAATCAGGTGTCTGTAAGATCGCAGGAGCAGGCAGTCTGAATTGGCACACGTTTTATCCAGCGAGAAATAAGAGAATAGGGCTTTCTGTACGTATTCCAGTTTTATTCCTCCATTTGTCATTTTCACCGAGCATTCTTATAAGGGAAAACAGGTCCTATTTTTAAAAAAAGGTTTGTCTTGAAAACTTACTTTTATACGACTTATCCGAATAGCCAACGGTTTAAAGCAGAGGTCTCCAAACTTGGCAACTTTAAGACTTTAAGACTTAACTCCCAGAATTCTCCAGCCGGCATAACTGGCTGGAGAATTCTGGGAGTTGAAGTCCACAAGTCTTAAAGTTGCCAAGTTTGGGGACTCCTCGGAATCACAGTTTCCGAAAGGAAAACATGCCCGCCCTAAACATTTTAAAACCCTCTAGCCCAGGAGGACCAAAAGGATCTTGGGAGTTGTAGTTCTTATCTGTGTCCCAACAATGGGGCGTGGGGGAGAAACCTCACAGGAGCTGGTTGAGGGAGAGGACAACATCAACATTGAACAAACTACAAATCCCGAAGCGGCGCTTGTGCTTAGAAGAGCCTCCGCCTCCTCAACAAGTCTTGGGCTGGAGCCCTGCAGCCTTCTCTCATTGACAGCTTGCTCTCAGGCGGGTCGGATGGCTGAAGGAGTTCGTTGTTGTTGTTGTCCGGTCTGGCGGACGATGCAGTTGAGGAAGATTGGGGTTGGGGGCTCTGAGGTGACGGTCTTGTGAACTCATCTCAGGGAAGAGGCTCCCCTCCCCGTGAGGCCATGGCGGCGGCTGGACTCAAAGCTGCGAGCAGCGGCGTGTGGAAGAGCGTCGGCATCCTTCAACAGATGGTCCCTGTTTCCAGCCACAGCAGCAACTGCTGCTATTATACGGGCTCCGACGTTGGATCGGGGCGGGTGGGATGCAGGCACCAGTGGACCCATCAGCCGCAGTCAGAGGAGCATTGTCTCCCGCCGCGGGGCTCCTCTGCGATGGGCGCCAAAGCTAAGAGGACCGCCGACGCCGGCCCTGCTGTGACAGCTGCTTCCTTAGGCAGCCACCAGCCCAGCTCCATCGAAGGGATCGATACGAAGTCCTATCTCTGGGCCAGATACCACGAGATGAAAAAGCTGGTTTACGGTAAGGAGGGAGGGGAGTGGGAAGTGGGGAGCTTGGCTGTGCGAGTCTGATGCATTTCGTTGAATGTTCTGGGAGTTATTCAAACACTCGTCCCGTTTGATACCCAAAAGAAGGGTGAATGTATACCAAGCTGCATTATTTGCACAGCTTCAATTGTATAATTGGGTGGTGGTATCCTTCTGTGGTGGTCCTAGAGTGAAATGTTCAGTGTTGTATATATAAGGCTGGTACAACTAGTGAGCAAACACCCACATTACAAACCTATTACTTGTGCATTGCAATGTGCATTATTAATAGCATCTGCTGCCGCCAAACTAACCTATGCTAACTTATTCTTTTCTATTGATAACTTATGCTAATTGTTAAAGTAACATATGCTAACTGATTCTCTTCTATTGGTAACTTATGCTTAGTTAAGAGTAACTAAGAATGCCAAGTTATAAAAGATACTGAAAATTGGATTCTTCATATTTTCTCCAAAAACATGTTTGTGTTTGCTAATAACATACACGGGTACAGTGATGATCAAGATGACTTTGAAATGGGAAACATTTTAAATCAACTCTTCCAATGTAATGTACACACTGCTTATCAGCTTACTAAAATTAGTAAGGTTGCGATCCCTTGCATGTTTTGCTTCTGTTTTTTGTTAAAATTTAACTTTCTAAACTCCATGGACTTTTGTGTGTATGTGTGTATGTTTTAAAATCTCTGTTGTGCATACTTTGTGAATTCTAGGTTGAGGGTTTGAACTTGGCTATTCAGTTGCTTCCACATTTCAGTTAAGCTGAGTAATGAATATGCCAACATCAGTTGTTGGAAGCATTTAACACACATTTTCAACCATCTTAATTGGTTCCACAATTAGTTTCTGGATGTAGTTCAAGCTAATGTACTGGCATTGTACTTTCAAGGTTGAAAGTGGTTTGAACTTGCTAACTTATAAGGCTTTTTCTCAGAAGAACTACTTGTGTGTTCATATCTCTAAAAAAGGCTGTGTTTCAAGCTGCCTTTCAAACTAAAGCAGATTATCCTAAGTTGTTGGCTGCAGCATTATCCTTGTGGAAACACTTTCATTCCTCTATGAGCTGACTAGCATCTTCCCAAGTCTGAACAAGAGAAATGTTGCTGCTGTATCAAAGGATCCCTATCTCAACTATCTCAACGGCTCCTTAGTTTTAATAGAAATGGTCAAGAATTGTTTAAAAACTATAACAGATGTTGGATGAATGCTACTATTTTTCTCTCTAATCATACTTTGTCATTTTTATAATAAAAAATAAATTGCAATTCTAATATTTTTCAAATGTTTGCCAGAATTCACTTGAAGGATTCCACTATGAAGCCGTAATGTGAAATGGAATTTAGTAGGTGACTTGAATATTTTTTTATGTTTGTTCCTGAAATATAAACAAGATAACTTATTGGCAAGATTTTAAATGGACAGTAGAACCAAATCTTGGCAAGATTTTTTTTTTAATTACATTTATATGCCGCCCTTCTCCGAAGACTCAGGGCTTACAATTTTAGGATACAACCCAGTGTGCTCAGCAATAGCCTTCATTCCATTGTATATGCCTGCTTATTACTAAGCAGCATTTTTACAAAGTCAGCTTATTGCCCCCAACAATCTTGGGTCCTCAGTTTACCTACCCTGAGAGGATGGAAGGCTGAGTCAACCTTGAGCCTGGTGGGATTCGAGCCTACAGCAGTTGCAGGCAGCTGGATCTTAAGAGCAGGCATTTAACAGCCTGAGCCACCAAGGCTCATTTCAACATGAAGGAAAATATTTCCAATAAAAACCATGTGATTATATGTATTTGTTACATAATTGGATAGAATAATGGAATAGAATACTAGAATACTAAAAACAATTCATGTTTGATATTTTAATGAAGCATCTATACCAATACTAGGATAGATAACCAAGGGCAAAGAAATTACTTCATTGATACCCTTGTTAGTTGGATGCAAGGAGGAAGGGAGAAGATGATTTTATTCTGTTTGTTCTCCTCCTACTCCCCAGTAGTAACAGTAGGAAGTAATTATGCAGTGTCTATTCCAGATCTGCTATGTCCTTCCTCTCCTGATACATATTTGCTATAAGATACTTGTAATTTAACTGTAACATAATATGTAGCAGTAGGTTGGAAGATTTCATTACCTAATACAGTTTTCCATTTGTGTTCTATTGATAGAAATGTTTTCTGAAGATGAGTAATTCTACTTCGTGGAATTTGTTTTTCATGAAACCACTTCATTGGACCCCTTTCAACTCTGAAACAGAGTTACGTTTTAAAAAGTATATCTTCCTAGTAAAGCCTTTTTGAATATTCTGGGAAGCATTGTTATTAACTGAAAAATTTGTCATGCCATGAAGCATACTTTTTTCACTCATCAATGTAGCTTGAAGCTAATTCCATTCACAGTTTTTTTCTTTCTGCCATTGAAAAATCAAGTTGTTCAATAATAATGGGCTTTTGAGGTTATATAATAATGGTAGAGGAAAAAAACAAATAACGTTCTTTGGTGCAATGAAATTTGCAAAATAAATGCCATCTTCACAATTCTGACCTCTTAGTTAATAAATGCAATATTCTCATCCTCTCATTAGATATGTACTTGTAATAGAAAATGGATGAATGTAGAAAGCTTGTAGAAAGCATTTACAAAGTAAGAATAGATGAAGGGATAATATTTTTACTGTACAGTAAACAACTATTACTAACATTTGTTTCTTGAATAGTGAATATAACACCAGTCATATACATGTGTGACCTTGGCTAGTCTCCTCTCAGCCCTAGGAAGGAAGCAATGGAAAACCACTTCTAAAAAGTCATGCCAACAAAACTACAGGGATTAGTACAAGCAACACAGGAGAAGGAGGGAGGGAGAGATTTTTCTTTCTTTCATAGTGAAGTAATAACCAGTTGCAAAACTCTTGATCTTCACAGTGCAGAAGTGCAAATATAACCGTTACATAATTCCAGAGAAACCCTGTAACAAGGAAAATACTATCCATTTATGATAAAGCAATTCTAGAATCCTATGTAACAGTATTCAAGCAGCAGCAATGAAGAATTCAGTTTACCTGATACTCCTATTCTCTCAAGGCTGTGTAAACATCATAACAAACATACCCTTCATTTAGCTTTACAGGGTTAATCCCTTATATGTGTAAAAACCTGCAATTTAACAATACAAACATAAGGGTCTAATTTATATAAACAATTTATATGGCTGCCCATCTCAAAACAGAGACTGGTAATTAGAATCTATATATAGCTATAGGGGCACAAATACAGTTCACTCACTGAACATGCAGTTAGTGATCATAGAATCATAAGGCTGGAAGGAACGTCAGCAGTCTTCTAATCCAAACCCCTGTTCAAGGCAGGAGTTTTATATATTTTTATTTATTTATTTTGTCAAATATGTATTAGATGACAGATATAAGAACAAACATGATTATTAATACAAGAAATGGATCATCCCAGGCAAGTGATTGTCCAGTCTATTTTTGAAAATTGTCAGTGATGCTGCATGCATACCCCAGGAGTCAAGCTATTGATTAATTGCTTTTGCTGTCAGAAAAAAAATTCTCCTTACTTCTAGGTTGTATCTCTCTTTGACAAGCTTCCAACCATTCCTTCTTATTTTACCCTCTGGTGCTCTAGAGAATAAGGATTGGATTAACTGGGAATCAGAATGTTTAATGTTCAGTGATGTATAAAACAGGGAATACTTTTAAATGATGATGTCTATAAAGACTGTTTAAAGCAACAAAGGTACCTGGACATGATTTTTCTCCCTGTGCTGAATCTGCTTGCATAATTTTGGAACAAACAAACATTGTGAAAGAACAGATACAGTTGGCTGAATGAGACAGGTTAAGGCATTTAGGAAAATCTTTGGTGAGATTTGGTTTCCTATTGGACAACTAGTCCCTATATAGTTATAAGAGTTATCAAGTGCCAGTATAACTCTAACTCAATTTCAGATTCAAAATGCTGTTATTCTTTGTTACTTATATCTCCAATCTATGAGATCTGACTAGAATAGAAAAACTTAAGTAAATAGAAGGCAGTGCAATTACTCTTCCCACATCCCCTATGTAATAATGATAACTAAATCTTGTTCCATTCCCAGATGAAACTAAGTACAATGCCTAGATGGTGATTCTGTTCCTCCCCCAAAATTTCCCTGAAATGTTTTTGTTTTTTGTTTTTTTGCATTTATATGCCGCCCTTCTCTGGAGACTCAGAGCAGCTTACAATTTTTTGGAGCACAACACAATGCGCTCAGCAATAGCCTTCATTCCATTGTATATGCCTGCTTATTACTAAGTGGCATTTTTACAAAGTCAGCTTATTGCCCCCAACAATCTTGGGTCCTCAATTTACCTACCCTGAGAGGATGGAAGGCTGAGTCAACCTTGAGCCTGGTGGGATTCGAGACTGCAGTAATTGCAGGCAGCTGGAACTTAAGTGCTAGGCATTTAACAGCCTGCACCACCAAGGCTGCCCCCTCCAAATGTTCCTTCAAATGAAAGGCCCTAGTTCCCCTGAAATACTTCTGAGGAGGCACAGAAAGAAGGGAGAAAGTCTGGTGACAGCAGCAGCAGCCTCTGCCTCTGAGTAAAATTCTGCTCCTGCCAGGGGGAAAACAGAATTTGAGCTGATCCTTTTCAGTTTACAGCAATAGTATTTTGTTTTAGTTAATCTTTTTGATAATGAAATGTTTGAATTAGTTGAAATATTTATTTTTGGACTATCTGTTTGGAAAGAAAATGTCAATAGTCTTGAATACCCAGTTATAATGGGGAGGGGGAGGAATATTTCACCCCACCCCATCCCCATCCCTCACTTTTTAACACATGAACAGTATTTCTGTTCCGCACAATCTTGGCTCAAAGAAGTGCCTGTATTTTTATTGACTTGTTTCAGATCTGCTTCCACCAGGAGTTTGCAATCTTCTTAACCCTGCAGCTATCTATGCAAATAATGAGATTAGCTTGGGAGATGTTGAGATCTATGGCTTTGATTATGATTATACATTGGCACAATATTCCAACTTACTACATTCAATGATATTCAACACTGCCAGAGATATTCTAATTGAACAATATAAGGTAAGTTGCAATTTTCATCATCTCTTCTTGTGTAAGGCTTGATCTGTAATATATTGGGGCAGTATGGTGTGGAAGTGGCTTTAAGATAAGTCCTTTTTCTTCCTCTGCATTTCATCACTTGTTTGTGTTTCTAGATTCTGACTTTATTTTTCATTAGCTTCCTGAGGTGGCATTATCATTTATATTGATGAAAAAGACTTAAAGCAATTAACTTTTCCCTAATTCTTTTTTCACTTGTTAATAGAACTACCCACTTTTCTCTATGCCTTGCCCAGCCTCTACATGATTTTTTAAATTATTTTTATCTATTTACAGAGTTTATATACCTTTCCTTTTTTATTATAATCATTTTATTAAAATTACAAAGATAAAAATAATACAAACTAAGGAAAATATAAACAAAAAAGTAAACAAGGGAAAGAGACGATGGGAAAAGGGGAAATATATAAAAAAGAAAAGAAAAAATATGGAAAGAAATAACTGTCCCTTTCATCAATCATAAACATTTTCTGTAGCTTGACATCTTCTCTAATTTTTAATCAAAACTATCTTGGTTCCATATCACATCTTTTACCTATTGGCAAATAATAAGATCTCATCTTTCAGTTTTAATCAGCAAAAGTCCCTTAAGTGATACCAGAATTAAACAAACACTCACACACACTGTGTGTGTGTATGTGGATGGGTGCGTGGGTGTACATATACACACTTTAAACAAGTAAATCATAATCCTTTCCTTTCCACAATACCTTGTCAGTTTCCCTAAAATTCTTCTTCCTGTGGTTTTATATCTATAAACTGATGTATAAAAACTCATCATTCAAACTTAATCAAGAAAAATTCTGTTAAGTGCTACTAAAAAAATTGAAAATATTAATATTTAATCCCTTCAAACGATATCTCACAATTAATTTGTTGTTTTCTCTTCATTTCTTATTGGGCAAATCCAGCATCTTTATAAAAGGCTCTGATTGCGGCTTGGGGAAAGTGGTCTCTCCCGATACCCAGAGTTGTAAAACCTGCAGGAAACTGCTACTTTATGGCCCAATCATGGGAAAGGTCTGTAAGGAGCACTCTGGGCAATCCCAACTCCTCTATTTCTCTGGAAAGGAATGCAAGAAACTGGTTCCTTCACCAGCTCCACTTTCCATCACAATCATTGGCTTTTCTAAAAGCAAAGCTGAAAGTAGTCTGCCATTTACTCCCTGGAAATAGAAGTTTATATGTCATTTCCATCAGCTCCAGTTATGAATGGCTTAAATACCCTCTTTTCATAAATAAGATCATGATGTACAATATGTCTGACAAAGAATATAACATATACAGTACATGTTCATGACAAAGATAAATAAAATCACCCCTCAGAAGAAAGCTCACATTTCTACTCTTAAGACATGTTTCAAAAAAGACCAGATTTCTCTATCTCCCCTCTATACTTTCCTCACTTCTCTTTCTGCAGTTGTCCAAGGAGTTTTATGGCTGATTATAATTCTGTTCTAAAACTATATACTTTGTATCCGCTGCCATACAGTTTGCTTGTTGTCTGGATTTCTACCAGTTTTTAAATAAGCAAAAGATAGCATGTATCCCAGTTTGGAAGAATATACTCATTCTTTCTAATGAAATGTTTTGTAGTACCCAGAGGGACTCAGGAAATTTGAATACATTCCTGGTTTTGCCATAAGAGGGCTTCATTATGATGTGCACAAGGTGAGTTATAAAGTGAATTTGTTTTTCAGTTGGTCTTTCACAGTATTTAGTAACATCATTTGGGTCAGTGTAGAAACTGGAAACATTGAAGTATCTGGTTAGTTTGGTAAGTTACAGCTATTCTTGGAAAAATGAATTAATAATGGTGTATGTATGCATGTGGGTTTACATATTACACATGTACACATGGAAATAGTCATCCTTGAATTACAACAATAATTTAGGACTAGAATTTCAATCACAATCATGTGACCAGAGGTCACTGCAATGTTATAATTGTGAGTCAGTTACCAAGAACCTAAAGCCTAATTATGTGACTACAGAGTCATTGCAGTGGCCACAACTTTGCAGATCGGTCATATGTTTACTTTGTTCAGTGCCAGTACATAATTGTACAAGTGATTGTAATCCTTGGGCTACCTATAAAGGATGCCTTTCTTCATAGTTACATAGTATGACAATCTAAAAATCAGTTAATATAGTCTGCGGTGGAATATACTTGCTTATGGCTTAAGATTTTCTAAATTTCACAGCTACATTTATTATGTATGGGGTTTTTTTTTCCAAAAGAAAGAGGAACTTAATGCTAATAAGGCCCAAAGTGGTGCAGGCTATTAAATGCCTAGCACTTAGTTCCAGCTGCCTGCAATTACTGCAGGCTCGAATCCCACCAGGCTCAAGGTTGATTCAAGCCTTCCATCCTCTCGGGGTAGGTAAAATGGGGACCCAAGATTGTTGGGGGCAATAAGCTGACTTTGTAAAAATGCCGCTTAGTAATAAGCAGGCATATACGATGGAAGGAATGCTATTGCTGAGCGCATTGGGTTGTGCTCCAAACATTGTAAGCCACCCTGAGTCTCTGGAGAAGGGCGGCATATAAATATGAGTGAAAAAAAAAAGTGGCTTGAAGAATGTGGGAAGGATGTTAGAAAGCCTTTTTCCAGTATTTTGCAGGCACAATTGCAGTGATCTTTGTAAACAATATTAGGGTATTTTGTCATCTTATTTTGTCCTGCTAGCATTATTTTTGTCTCCAGTAGGGAATAATTACAGCACTAAGAAATCCTTAATCTTTGCTTACTGTACTGCATTAAAAAAAATATTTTCCTGAAAGTTAGAAACAGGATAGGATGTGGTGAGCTAAAAATGTAAGCACTGCAACTGATCTGGAAAGAAGACATGGTCACAACAGTTGATGGTAAGTGAATAAAATGGTCTCATCTGGCAACTCTTCAGATGATGTTGTAGAGATCAGATAAGATAGTAGGAGTTAGAAAGTGTAACATCAGAGCATTTCCATGAAAAAAAATGGCTTTCCCTCTTAGATAATTTAAAGTAGAAGATGTCAGTATAACAACTACAAGAATCCCAATTTGTCTTACTGCAGAAATAAAACTGATCCCTGAAATTATGCAAGGTTGCATATTGATGGGCTAAAAAGGTGCCTCTCTGCAAAAGTAGTAAGAGTGGTGCTTTTGTCTGAACAAAATTTCTTCTGTCCCTTTCTTTCTTCAGTGGAAGTAGAAGTAGTGTATGACTCTCTGTGCAGGCATAAACAAGCAAGCAAACAAAAAACCAATGCATCATATTTAATGCATCATTATTTGTTTCTGCCAATTTATCTTTAAATGCATTGCCTTGTGAAGAATAGTTTTGTTTGTTCTTCTTATAACATTAAATTCTTCAAGGTAAAAGTATGAAATATTTACCCAATAAATGTCTACCTTTCTGTTAGAGTCTTCTGATGAAGATTGATGCTTTCCACTATGTTCAATTGGGCACTGCCTATCAGTGAGTTTAGCAAAATTATATGCACTTTCTGGAGCTGTTGACCTTCATAGAAGCAGCTGTTCTTTATGCAACATTTAACATAGAAATCAGAAGGAAATATAGGTCACGGGTGATGACCCAGGACTGTTTATTTGCTCCAGAGAAATGTCTTGAGTTGCTGAAGTCTGAGTGCCCTGGCAAGTCTTTCTGAAATCAGCTTCAGAGGAAACTGTACTGTGCCAAATTAAAGGATCAATGACTACAATGTTGGGCATATTGGAACAAATTTAGCTACAAATATTAGGAGATCAATTGCTATCATATTACAACTGTTTGCATGGGAAATAAAACCTTGCTTTTGTTTTGATTCCTTCAGTCAAACATGACTCCCAGCAATGACACATATAAGCTGGGCAGTTTTCTTGACAACCTTTTTTCAGAAGGGTTTGCCAGTACCTTCTTTAAGATTCAGTTTGATTTACTAATCTAGGGCTGAAACTGGCCTGGGGTTATCCAAGCAATTTCCATGCTTAAAGAAGGGCTAAAACCTGGGTCTCCCTGCTCCTAGTCCAGTGCCTTTACTTAAACCACTTCGACAACGTGGCTCTCTTAAAAAATCAAGAATTCTGTCAAAAGTATAGACCATTGAGCTTCAAAGTGAATGTTGCTTTGTTTTTAAAATGTGACTGTGGGATTTGGAAGAATTTGAAAAACTAAATCTGCTTACAGCATTGCAATCCATGTTAGCTTTTACTTTGGAAATGCTATAAATAGCAGAAGATTGATAAGGTCTAGATCAGTGTTTCTTAAAATGTGGTCTTAGGACTCCTGGGGTTAGGCCAACACTCTCCAAGCAGTCTACGAAATCAAAATTATTTTCCAACCTATATTAAAAAGTAATAATATTGAAATTCCTTCAAACAATCATGAGAAGCAGTATGGCAGCAAATGAGTCCATCTTAATTTTTAATACTTTAAATACTAATTATATAAATTAAAACTTCTTTGGGATCCACCATGATTTTTAAAAATGGGAAGAGAAAAAAGTTTAAGCAACACTGATCTAGAGACTTTGAACAAAGGAGAAATGAAGATTCATGATTTAAGGAAGCAGTATTTGCTAATGCAGCTGCATTTGAGTAATACTCTTCTGCTTCTTCAACTAAAGGTTGCCCTATTAATCTGCTTTTCTGCTTTGGTTAAAAATTAACTCAGTGGAGAAAAATTAAATCCCCTTTTCTCTTACAACCTTATGTAGCTCTTTGTATATTTTGGAGACATTTTCTCTATAGGCATTTTTCTTACAATCATGGAATATTTACATTTCTGGCTCTTTACATTGGCTGTTTCCTTTGCTTCATAAACTTGAGTTCAATTAACATTAATAATATTAGAAAGTCACTTCGGTCAATGGAACAGTAATGAATTTTAAACAAAAAGTTTGCCACTAGTCTTCATTAATATCTTGATAAGAGTCAAATTATGTCAATTCACTTGCACAACTTCTCTTCAGATTCAGTGCCCATACAGATAATTTCTTCTCTGAGTCAAACTCAGCATCTTGGGATTTCATGAGTATGCATGTTTTCTTGGGCAATGACTTCTTTTGAGATGCTTTTGAGTAGGATAATACAATTCTCTTAAAAAGCACCCCCCCCTAAAGATTTTAGGACAATGAGCTTAGGTATCTACTAAATTTTAATAGTTTCTTGACTGAATTATTGTAATTTGTTTTTAGGGGGCTAAACCCAGTGCCTGATGAAGAAGTTATTGAAATGTATGGTGGAACTCAGCATATCCCATTATACCAGATGAGTGATTTTTATGGCAAGGTAAAGTAAATCCACTTTACTGAGAATTTATTAGATTTATATGAATTAAGTGCTGAAAATTTAATCAGATCATTTTACCAGACCAGAAATTCAATAGGAAAAACATTAATGGTATCTTCCTAGTATTGAGAAAAGCAGTACCAACAGTAGTAGTAACAAACACATTTAACTAAAAATGTTTTAAAATCCACCAAGTCAGTGTATTGAAGTTCTATCTGTTGATTTCTTTCTAGAGTAAACAATGGTTATTAGTTCCCCACACTTTGTACAAAGGTACTTCAATAACTGTGTATCATTTACAGTGAGTATTTTCTATTTTGTAACACAAACCCCAGTGAAGTGGTTCCCCCCCCACTTTTAAATAATCCAGGCTCACAAAAGATAATTGTTGCTTCACTGTAAATATGAAAAATCTGACCTAAAAGATCATGTTTTTGTGTTTTGTTTATTCCTTTTGAAAATGATCATACAATACCCACATAAATGTTCTGCTGCCATTGTGGCTTTCAAGTCTTTGTATTGTTTCTTCCGTTGAAGATTTATAAATATAGAGAAGCCTGATTTATATACTATGCACAGCTTCACTGACATCATTTTTCTTCAGTTTCATTGTTTGGGTTCATTAGTATTATGAATGGTAGCACTGCTCAGTAATGAGAATAAAGTGATAGTAACAGTTTTACTTATCTGGCTCATTTATTGTGGGTTGAAAAAGTAGTTGGGAAGACAACAAACTGTAGAATTTATTGTCAATGACAAAGTAGCAAGATTATCTCCTCTATATGGAATATGATGTCTTTTTTTCCTTTTCACATAATACCGGTATCAGTTTTAATTTAATGTAATATAGAAAGTTTTTATTTTTACAACAAATACATCCAAAATAATTCAGTTAACTCTTTCACTGGCTCATTGTTTTTTGTTTTTCGTTCAGATGTGTAAAGTTCGACTAATGAGTTACTTTTTAATTTGTTGCTGTTTAATAAAATTTAATAAACACACATACTTCTGTTGTCCTTGGACTATCTTTAGGCATATGTGATCATTTGGTCTATGAACCTGAACTTGGAAATCACCCAGTATCATCAGAATTTCTCGGTATTTTTACTGGATCCACCCTTTATAAATAGCATTCTGATTTGCCAAGTTTTGGGTTGCACTGTGTATGTGATATTCTGCATACACAAAGAGATGCCCATAGTTTAAAGAGCCACAGCTTTTATTGTTTAATTCAGGATAAGTGCTTCTGAACAGAAAGCTTATGATGTTATTAAATGTATTGTACAACCTTCCTTCTTTCCCTCCCTTCCTCCTTCCTGGGAAGAAAAGAAGGCTAGATAAAATACAGGTAATCCTCAATCTATAGCCACAATTGAGCCAAAATTTCTGTTGCTAAGCAAGACAATTGTTAAGTGAATTTTACTCCATTTTCAATCAATCAGTCAGAATAGAGCTGGAAAGGTTCTTGGAGGTCTTCTAGTCCAGCGGTTACCAACCGGTGGGCCGTGAGAAAATTTTGGTGGGCCACAGAGAAATCTCACCCCCAGAGCACCCCCACAAGCAATTAATCCAGGCTGCACAGAAACACAAGGCTGAGCCGCCCACATGGCCCGTGGGAGCCCTCTCCACCCACTCCTTACCCAGCAAACTTGCCTGCTAAATTGTTATTTTTCCGACCATCAGCTGTTCTGCTGTGCTGGGAGATTTAGATTAGCTAGGAAGCAGGAAATGGTTGGATTTCTTGCTTTCTAGCTAGTCTTTAGATCTTCGGCTCTGCTTTTAAGCACAGCCGAACTTCCCTTAGGACTGAAGGTTCTATTATTCAGTGCAGACTCACAGCAAGCAAATTTTATGTGACAGACTGAGCTAGCCGATGGCAGATAGATAGATCACTGAATGATTCTGTGAGCAACTCAATCTGCCTGCCTGCTTTGCCTGATTTTGGGTAAAAGTTGCTCTTTTTATAAAAATTCAATATTTATATAAATATTTATAATATTTACATACAAGCCATGCCCAGCCAGTCACATGACCACCAAGCCACACCCACAAATTAGGCCATGCCCACAGAACCGGTTAGTGATCCCTGGATTTAAAATTATGAGTTTGGTGGTCCCTGAGGTCCAAAAGGTTGCTGACCTCTGTTCTAGTCCAGCCCCCTGCTCAAGCAGGAGACCCTATATCATTTCAGATAGGTGTCTGTCCATTCTTTTCTTAAAAACCTCCAGTGATGAAGCACCTAAAACTTCTGAAGGCAAGTTAATTGTCTGGTTAATTGTCCTCACTGTCAGGAAGTTTCTCCTTAATTCCAGGTTGATTGTCTTCTTGATTAGATTCCATCCATTGTTTCTTGTCCTTCCTTCTGGTGCTTTGGAAAATAATTTGACCCCCTCTTCTCTGTGGCAGCCCCTCAAATACTGGAATACTGCTATCATGTCGCCCTCCCAGTCCTTCTTTTCTCTACACTGCCCATACCCAATTCCTGCAACTGTGCTTCATATGTTTTTGTCTCTAGGTCTTAATCATCTCAATTGCTCTTCTTTGCATTTTTCCCAAAATCTCAGCATCTCTTTTTTTAATGTGACTAAAACTGGACACAGTATTCCACATGTGGTCTTGCTAAAGACTTATAAAACAATACTAATACTTCATGTGATTTTGATTCTATGCCTCTGTTTATACAACCAAGGATTGTATTAGCTTTTTCAGCTGGTGACCCACACTGCTGGCTCATGCTTAAGTGACTGGCCACTAGAACTCCAAGGTCCCTCACAATTACTGGTTTTGAGCCAGGTTACACCTAATCTGTACTTGTACCTTTGGTTTTTCCTGCATAGGTGTAAAACCTTGCTTTTCTCCACATTAAATTTCATGTTGTTAGGTAGGGCCCATTGTTCAAGTCTGTCAAGATCTGTTTGGATACTGAGCTTGTCTTCTGGGGTGTTGGCTATTATGGTCCGCTTAGTGTCATCTGCCAATTTGATGAGTCTCCGTTCTACTCCCCCATCTAAATCATTTATTGAGGAATACTGGGCCTAAGACAGAACCTTGTGGTACCCCACTGTTTACTTCCATCCATGTAGATGTAATACCATTAAGGACTACCTGTTGTGTTCAGTTTGTCAGCCAGTTACAAATCCATCTGGTGGTGATGCTGTCTATCCCACATTTCCCCCCCCCAATATTTTATTATTTTTAAACAAACATACACAGAAAAAACATACGGTATGCCGGTAGGTTAAAGCTCTTTTTTGTACATCTTCTCCATTCTCATCTATTAATTGTTTTTGTATACTCTCATATGCAGAATATTCCATATTTTTTAAATTAATTTATCTTACAACACTTCATATTGTCATCCCAAAACCATTCCCGGCAAACAAATACATACAAACAAATATAGAGAAAACAAAAAACATAAAAATTCTTTTTGTGAGAACAGTATGCTACCGGATCCTCCCTTCTCCATACAGATATAATTTCAATTATTCGCTCATTTTGTATATTCTATTCCACAAATTTCACTATTTTCCATAATTTCCCCCCCTTTCTCTAACTTCTATAATCTTATTTCAGTTATTTCATCATTCCATCATTTCATTAATTACTTTTCTTTTTCCAATTTTCAATATCTTACCAATCAATATTATTACACTTTTATCAGTCTTGTTTACAATTTTATACTATCTTATAAAACATATTTTACCCTGTAATTACTACCCTGAAGGATAACACCTCTATCTCTTCTAACCAATTATTATTTGACCATTATTAATCAGATTCTGCTTGGTACATTCCTACAAATATCCATTAAATTCTTAACAGGAGAGAAAAAAGAAAAATGTGCATATATATAACAATAGTGACTAAGGTAATTATTTCTTTTCAAATTCAATTCAGCCATTAATGTCAATATCCATCCTATTCATTCATTTCTATTTAAAATATTACCATTTAACATCCACATCACTATATTTCATCATCAAAAAACAATATTAAAACATTCCATACTTCTTATAATTTTCATATTTTTTTTAAGTTATTAAAGGCTTTATTCTTTTATCTTCTTTACCTCATTTACTTATTTAAAAAATACACATCACTTTAATCATCTAAAACATTTCTAACTTCTTTCTATTTCTAACTTAACCATATTTATCTCACGTACCCTTGCAGAATCCTCTCAATAAATTAAATTAACCATTATCTAGCTGTCAAGTTAGGTAAATAAACTCTTTAAATTTTGTATACTTTCCTTGCTGTGGCTCATCTTGATTCACTTTTTTGCAGCTTCCTCTTTTTTTCAACCCCCCCTTCTTCTCCTTCCCTTTTTATTCCTTTTCTATCGAATTCCCCCTTCTGCAATCCTACCTTTTGACTTCTTATAATATTATAACTATTTCCCAAATTATACTTTTTTTGGGTTGTTGCCTCCAGTCTTAAATTTTTAACTCTCTTTCCTCTTTTCCCCTTTTTCTTCCCCTTTTTCTTAACCACGCTTAAAGTTGTTTGATCATTGAAAATGGCTTCTTCTTCTTTGTCTCACCCTTCTTGTTTAACCAGTGTTTCCTGTGGTTTTCTGTATTTCAGGATCTCAATTTCTATCAATTCTTTTAAGTCTTTAAATAGCGTTTTTAATTCTTCAAAAAGTGATGACATTCTGGAAAAGATTTTTTTCTTTTAAAGCAACCCCCAATTGACTTTAATCCACTTCGCTAAAATCCTCTGTCCAGGAATCCTCGAGAAATCCAAAGCTGTTTCTTGATTCTTTTTTCACTTTTGCTTTTCCGGGGCTTTAACAAGCTTGCAACAAAGTTTCAGTTACGAAGTATTCTTTTCACGTCTTGTTACAGTTCCATTCTCAATACAATTTCGATCCAGGTGGTATCCTTTGTTTCCAGACTCCACTCAGCTTTCACTCTTCTTCTTCCTCTACTTTCTTTCTTTCTCTCTTTTTAAAAAGAATTCTTTAAAGTTATTCAAAAATCTTTATCACTTGACACTTTATTTTCAGCTAAAAGCAGCTTATTGATGTCAAAGTGAATTAGTATATCAATCTTTTCTTAAAATTCTGAACCATTTAAAACCATCAGTATTAGAGGAGAAGAAAAGAAACCAATTTTTTCTCTTTTCACTTTCTTCCGCTGCTGTAAAAGTCTTTTTAGAGATAGTATTGTTTTTGGCTATTCAAATACCAGGTACCTTTAATAGCTGTTTTCAGTAGCAAGCCCGGTATGTCACACTTTCTCTTTCAAACTTCCTCCTGCACATTCTTTTCCATTTGAGTTCTTCTTTGAGGTGGCCATTGCTGGCCACCGCTGCAACCACCTTTGGGAAAGGGAAAAAACCAGCTGGGGAGAAGAGATGCGGCTCTCCTCGACCCTGCTGGCAGCTCCCCCGTCTTCACCACTTCTACGGGGGGTTTTAACCCCAAAGCCAGCCGGCTCAGGGTCTCCAGTGGCGAGCACGGATCGAAACTGCTCACAGTCGCAGTTTTCGGTCCGTTCGCGAAGAGGCTCAAACAGGAACTCCTATCCCACATTTTTCTAGTTTACCAAGTGTTGCATGACCATTTTAGCCATAGTTGTTAAATGAATCATTGCAGTTAAGTTAGTAACACAGTTCTTAAATGAATCTCACTTCTCCATTGGACTTTGTTTAAGAGAAGGTTGCAAAAGTGATCACATAATCCCAAGACACCATCATAAATACATGCCAGTTGCCAAGCATCCAAATTTTGATCACATCACCATAGGATGCCGCAACGGTCATAAGTGTGAAAAAAGGCCATAAGTCACTTTTTCAGTGGTGTTGTAACTTCAGTCATTAAATGAATGGTTGCATGTTGAGGACTATGTATAATAGAAACAATATGGAAATGTCCAAATGCAAGACAATAATCTGAAGTGCTTTTGTAAAACCCCATGAAAAAGGCAAGGTGATTATATGACAAAAGCTTTGTCAAAAAATATTTTTAATATTTGCTTGCTGAAATATTTTATTATTACAGAATGTTAAATTGTGTGTTATAAAAGTATATAAATCGTAGGATGGCATGGTATATTTTGTATGGATATGCTTTGTGAAAAAAATAATGGCTGGGAAGTAATGTTTTGTTGGTTAATTTATTTAATTAAGCTGCATGAAGCACACAGATTTCTTATCTCCCTGTTTTCCTTTGGCCAGCCCCTTTGATAAGTTCAGGGATTTGCGGACAATTATAATATTTGAAAAGAAAAAGTCAAGCCAGACTTTGATAGCTATCAGCAAAATGGATATAATGGCTGCCAATGTAACTAACATTTGGCTTTTATTACAAGTGGGAAAACATGAATTTTACTTATTTATTAAATGTATTTGCTGCCATTTATTCATATTTATTCAATTATTAAATGAATTAAATGAATCAGACATCGGCCACCTATATGAAAGGCAAAAAGCAATCATTGCACAAAGATCAGGAACAAAGTCACAAACATTTCAAAATCCAGCAAACCAAGAGACTGGTGGTTGTAAAAGTGTGCATATACCTCCTTACCTCCAGAGTTCAACTAACTAAGCAAATTACTGTATTAGTAACTTGTGCATTTATGCACTTTCAATATGTGTGATCCTGCAGCTGGATTGGTGAGGCTAGAAAAGGTTTGGGGTGGGAGGGAAGCAACCCAGTAAAAAGTCATAAAACAAGACACTGACATTTTTGAAAATGCCAAGTTTCTTCTGAGTTCAGAAAGCTTGCAATTATTGATTAAAACTATAGGAATGTGGCTGGCTGACTGGTATGTTTATTTTCTCAATTAGCAGTGCCTTTTGGCTTGGGAAAAAGAATACAGCAGTGATGGCAATTAGTTCTTTTATCTTGTTAATGTGCTGACTGAATGTGGGAATGAAGTAGGGAGCTAGAGTTTCCCAAAGCAAGCATGTCTGTTATATCAGCAGCTCAGCCTGAGAAACATAAAGCAGGATAGCTGTTAAGCATGGGAAAAGGCAGGAAAAAGAAGCCTGGGATTTAAATCACAGAGGACATAAGAAGGAATTTGCTTTCAGTTGACAGAACAATCATCTAGTAATTTCATCCTAGTATGTACCAAAAATTCTTATCTAGTTGCTTTGTGGCATTTGTCTGGTAGCTTCTCTCACCCAGCTAAAGACCAACTCAGGGTTTATTTCAACAATTGAACAGACTCTCTTGAAAATCCAGATAATTCTGGATTCTTATATCATTTCTAACAACTAGTTGCTGTTGCAAATGCTTTACATTCTAATTTAGATTTTACCATTTAGATTTTAAAATACTTTATATTTTAATGTTTTACTTTTTTTAAAATCCATTGGTCAATTTTTCTGTTAGTTTTTTTTTTTAATTACATTTATATGCCGCCCTTCTCTGGAGACTCAGGGCAGCTTACAATTTTTGGGATACAACCCAGTGTGCTCAGCAATAGTCTTCATTCCATTGTATATGCCTGCTTATTACTAAGCGGCATTTTTACAAGGTCAGCTTATTGCCCCCAACAATCTTGGGTCCTCAATTTACCTACCCGAGAGGATGGAAGGCTGAGTCAACCTTGAGCCGGGTGGGATTCGAGCCTACAGCAGTTGTAGGCAGCTGGAACTTAAGTGCAGGCAATTAACAGCCTGAGCCACCAAGGCCCTAGTTGAATAGCTGATAGAAGTCAGAAGGAACTAATTACCTCACCTGTTCTTGTCCTTGGAAGGTGAAAATGCATGGTGTTGTTTTTTTCTTTTTTACAAATTCTCACTGTGTTGTCTGGCCAGAGCTTTAAGTTTTAAGTTTTGTTTCACTGAAACATGGAGATGTTGAGCTATTTTTTGCTCCCTATTGGAAAATAGCCGGCAGGAAAGGTTGGTAGAATATTTTGAAGGAGCTGATTTTTTCGGCATTCCAGTCCAAATGTGTTTTTCACTTCTTGCACAATGCTAGTTCTAATATCATTTAACATTATTTTCAATAGCAAAAGGAAAAAAAATCCTGGGAAGATGCTTTTTTGTACTGTAATTATTTTAAGCTTTCAACTCTGAATAAGGAGGCTGGGAACTAACATTATAGGCATTTAAATGTTTTCTACAATTTAGTAAAGAGTTTTCTGGATATGTATAATATTATACTGTTTCATAGTTACTGGTTAATTTACTTCAGAAAGGGCCATAATGTTGTAGACATGCATACTATGGCATTAAAATTATTTATTGCTGGAACAGATGCAAAAAACAGTGCAAATAACCCTAATAACCAAAATTTCTGGATACAAAATTAGCTTTGGAGTTTGGAGTTTAATGACAGGGAACATAGTGTAATCTTCTAAGCCTTTAATGGATGAACTTTCTGATTCATTCCATTAATTGGAATGGAATTTCCATTAATTGATGGAACTGGATATAGTTTCTTCTTTATGCTATTCATGTATGCAGTCGGCTATTTCTAATTATTCCTAAATATAAAAAGGTGAACTAACAGTTAAAGCAAACAGAAATCACATATTCTTTAGATCAGCTCTTAGTTTTGCTGGAAGAAAAGTACTTTTGAAAGTATTTCATATTTATAAGAGAAAAATATGTATCAAGTTTCCAGTATTGTAGAATCAAAAACATCTCATTCTTGAGTTATCTAACTTTATGAGTCTTTCATAAGCATGGCTTATTTAAATTCTTATTTATGAATGGAATGCTGCAGGGCCTGATTCTAAATGAACAACAAAGCCAAGAATGTATTTTCCTTTGCTGTAAAAAAAACCAATGTGGTATTTATACATTAATTTTACAAGGGAGAGCATTTATCTTTAATAACATCATGTTTTGTTGTCTACCCCAAAATTCAACATCTGGGTTTTTTTTAATAGTAATAATATTTTGTTTTTCTGACTAGGGTCCATCAATTAAACAATTTATGGACATTTTCTCTCTTCCTGAAATGACCCTACTTTCATCAGTGACTGACTATTTCATGACTCACAATATTGAGTATGACCAAGTTCATCTTTTCAAGGACGTTAGTGTAAGTATAATTCTTCTAGAACATAAAAGATGAAAATATAATAATGAATTAATGTTGTTTGCTCGAATTCATGTCAGAAGCATCAAGGAGCTTCTGTGTTGAAAGGATTAGCTGGTGACCTCACCGTTGCCTGGGCAATGCCTGATTGGGGACCCCCTTCCATGTCCCTATTAATGTGCCCACTTAAGTGGTACCTACCTTTGTGGTTGCACATTTTCAGACTGCTAGGACAGCAGGAGCTAGAGCAAATGACAAGAACTAACCCCATCACACAGTAGCATTTGGGTCTCAAACATGAACCCAGCATGTTTACCACATGAGACATTGAGGTCCCTAATAAATATTGTTTGGACTGGTCTTTTTGGTAGCTTTGTAACAACGCATAACACCAGGTTTTAAAACTAGGACCTAATTTCTTTTTCCGATTTTAGGATGCCATTAAAGATGTCCATGTGAAAGGAATGATGTACAAATGGATTGAAAAGGACATGGGTCAGTGAAAGCCAATCATTTAATTGTGAATAATAATGAGCACCACTTGTAATGGTTTTAGATCAGGGTGGTGATACTTTATGTATATTATCTTACGGCTAATCAACCAGATCTGTATTCCACCAAGAGGTAGAACCAAAATAATAAAGTCCTTCTTTTCTTCACCTTATATATACTTATTAGCATTCGTATCTATGATTACAAAGATGTTTCTACGTAACTATTTGATTTGTTAATGTCTTTACAGAAAGAGTTAGGTAAATGAGAAAAAGAAGGGGTTTCTTTTCTCCCTAACAGAAATGCTGTACACTGTAATCTATGTATAAAAAACTTCATCCAATAACTACTTGGGTAATATTTTTAACCATAATTGGTTTAGACATTGAAGATTAGAAAGGATGCCCTTCCTGTGTTTCAGAACAGATGTGAGCAATCAAATCTAGTTCAAGAGATGGATTACCTCATCCCACATGCAATAATTTAGCATCTGAGTTATGTCAGTTACTGAAATTTCATTCTTATGCTGCCCACAATGATTTTACATCACCAAATTGTCACTTTCTGATTGGCAAAAGAAATGTGAGTTGACAGCAGAGATTTAGGGAAAGGAAGAACTTTTGGGCTTGTTGTTCCTTCCTTCTTTGGAGAACTCCCATACTTTCTGTAGATTAATTATTCATTATCACCAGGTGAAATGTAACTAAATTGTATCTTCTTACCATTGTATTATGCAAATGTTTACAGTATGCTTAGCTTCACCTGTTTCTTGCAGAGAAATATATTCTTCATGGAGATGAAACATACGCTGTCTTAAATAGACTGGTTAACAACAATAAAATACTCTTTCTCATCACAAACAGTCCTTTTAGTTTTGTGTAAGTATGAACTTGCATGCATTCATCCTGACGAAATGATCAGTCATGTGCAGACATAAAGAGAGAAATATGAGGAGTGAAAATGTTCAGTAAAGATAGCTTATCTTAATAGCATCATATGATTCAGTGACCTATTAATACTTTTACACATTCTCATACAAGCCTGTCTTAAAATCTAATGCTCACAATTGTAAAGATCTACTTTAAAAAAATGATAAATCCTTTACTTCCCAAACATTCAACATTATAGCACACCAAGGCCATAGTTTGCTATGTTAGAAGGTCTCTATATGTTTTTCATATCTCAGTTAGCCTTCCCACTCTCTAATTAAAATATCATACTTAAAAAAAACTGGAGACAGCTATTAGAGCTCTAGGAAATTATTAGGTCTCTAATGTTCTGGAATACCTAATATCCTACTTCTCATAAGATGATACAGTCTCACATTCTTAGAGGTTTTGGAACAATTGTAAAAAAAGAGAAATATGAAACATTCATGTTGTTCTTAGTAAATGTTATGGGAGTGTTTAGAGACATAAAAAACATTCTTTATTTTATCTGATGGTAGGACAAACGTACCTCAAATCAAAGGCTGTATTTGTTCAGTGCCTGCATTCCTTAGTTGTCTGTAATCCTACAAATTGGTTCCTTAAGTAATCACTTTAAGAGTCTCAGTGTTGTTGATGGCCATTATATACACAATGTTTCTAATGGTGGGATTGATAGGGATTCAAGGTGTTGGTGCTTACCTACAAAGCTCTCCATGGCTTAGGGCTGGGGTACTTGTGGGAACGTCTCCTGCCAGCATTGAATACCAATTGCCCAGTGTGCGCCCACAGACAGGGCCTCCTTGGGGTACCATCAGCTAGACAATGTCGGCTGGCGGTCCCAAGGGGGAGGGCCTTCTTTGTGGGGGCACCCACTTTGTGGAACCAGCTTCCCCTGGAGCTACGACTGGCTTTGCTCCTTTCGCCACGGCCTAAAGACTTGGTTATTCGAACAGGCCGGCCTGGACTGAGGGGGGGGTTGTTTTAATATTTTAAATGTTTGTTAATGGGTTTTAATGATTATTTGGTCAAATCTTGCCATCTCTGGGGGGGGCGTCGGGTTTGGCTCAGGAGTTCATGGCATCCATGGCAGCCATTAACCTGAGCCAGGTGATTCATGGGCCCACTCACGAGGGGGGGAACACGCTCGACCTTGTTTTTGTCTCGGGTCAGTGGTGTAGTGATCTGGGGGAGGGTTCTCCATCTACCCTACCCCTATCATGGACGGATCACTATCTCCTGCGGCTGGTCTTTCAATTGGCTGTCCCTTGCTGCTGGGATGAGGAGCCAATACGATGGTTCCGCCCCAGGCACCTGATGGACCCTGAGAGGTTTCAGATGGCACTGGGGTTCTTGCCGCCTCCCACCACAGCCCGGCCGACGCTGACAGCCGCCTGGCAACAGGCGGCTTCGGAGGCGCTTGACTGGGTTGTCCCCTTGCGGCCTCTTCCCCGCCATAGACCCCGGTGGGCTCCCTGGTTCTCTGAGGAGCTCCGGGAGATGAAACGACGGAGAAGACGCCTGGAGAGCAGGTGGAGGACTAGCCGCTCCAAATTCGACCGTGTCCAGTTGCGAGCCTATATTAGGACCTATCTGGAAGCGATTAGGGCGGCGAGGCGTGTTTACTTGTCCGCTCTGATTGCATCCGCCGATGATCGCCCTGCGGCCCTGTTTTGGATGACCCACTCCCTCCTTCAACTGAGGGAGGGGGGTGACCCTTTGCAGGGCAGAGCAGAGGAATTTAGTTTACATCTGGCGGATAAGGTCGCTCAAATTCGTGCCGGCTTGGACTCTGATTGGCAGGGGTCCGATGATGAGGTGGCGACGGGTCTGGTTGATTCAATCTGGGTTGAGTTTGACCTGGTTTCCCTTGATGAGGTGGACAGGATCATGCGGAGGCTGTCTTCCATCATGTGTTTATTGGACCCGTGTCCTTCCTGGTTGGTATATGCCTCCAGGGAGGTTACACACGGCTGGCTCCAGGCAGTTGTCAACACCTCCTTGAGTGAGGGAGTCTTTCCTGCCGCCTTGAAAGAGGCGGTGGTGAGGCCCCTCCTCAAGAAGCCTGCCTTGGACCCGGCCGTTTTGAACAACTACTGTCCAGTCTCCAACCTTCGCTTTTTAGCGAAGGTTGTTGAGAGCATGGTGGTTCAGCAGCTTCCCTTGTTCCTGGAGGAAGCTGATTATTTAGACCGGTATCAATCGGGCTTCAGGGCCGGACACAGCATGGAGACAGCATTGGTCGCACTGATGGATGATCTCTGGAGGACTCGGGACAGGGATCTTTCCTCTGTCCTAGTCCTGTTAGATCTCTCAGCAGCTTTCGATACCATTGACCATGGTATCCTTCTGCAGCGGCTCAGAGGACTGGGGGTGGGGGGCACCGTTCTACGGTGGTTCTCCTTCCTCTCGGGCCGCTCGCAGTCGGTGTTGGCAGGGGGGCAGAGGTTGGCCCCAAGGCCCCTCACTTGTGGGGTGCCTCAGGGGTCCGTCCTCTCACCCCTTCTGTTTAATATCTACATGAAACCGCTGGGCGAGATCATCCAAGGTTTTGGGGTGAGGTATCATCAGTATGCTGATGATACCCAGCTTTATATCTCCACCCCAGGCCAGATCAGTGATGCTCTCTCCGTGATGTCCCGGTGCCTGGAGGTGGTACGGGTCTGGATGGGGAATAATAGACTTCAGCTCAACCCCACCAAGACTGAGTGGCTGTTCTTACCGGCATCTCGGTCTTTATTGGATGTACCACCTTTGGTCATGGGGGGAGAGGTGTTGCCCCCTGTGGATAGGGCGAGGAATCTGGGTGTCCTCCTGGATTCACAGCTGAGTTTGGAGGAGCATGTGGGGGCTGTGGCCAGGGGGGCATTTGCCCAGGTTCTGCTGGTTCGCCAGGTCTGCCCTTATTTGGACCAAGATGCCCTTCGAACGGTTACTCATGCGCTCTTCACCTCCAGAATCGACTACTGCAACGCTCTTTACATGGGGCTGCCCTTGCGGATGACCCGGAGGTTACAGCTGGTGCAGAATGCGGCCGCACGGGCATGTTACACCCCTCCTGCACGGCTTGCATTGGTTGCCGGTTGTCTCCCGGGTCACCTTCAAGGTGCTAGTAACAACTTATAAAGCCCTAAATGGCTTGGGTCCAGGGTACTTGCGGGAATGCCTCCTGCCAGCATCACTTACCGATCGCCCTGTTCGCTCTCATAGGAGGGGCCTCCTTGGGATATAATCAGTCAGGCATTGTCGGCTGGCGGTTTCCAGGGCTAGGGCCTTCTCCGTGAGAGCGCCTGCCCTCTGGAATCAGGTCCCCGTGGATCTCTGTTTGGCCCCTGACCTTCGCTCCTTCCGCCGAGACCTGAAGACCTGGTTGTTTCAACAGGCCGGCCTGGAATGACCTGGGGTGTGTGTGAGGGTTTTAATTTTCTTATTGTTTTAATGTATTCGGCTTGTTTTATTTAATTGTTTTTTATTGTAAATTTGTTCTGTTTTAATGTTCGCGCCCTGAGTCCTTAGGGAGTAGGGCATACAAGTCGAATAAATAATAATAATAATAATAATAATAATAATAATAATAATAATTTTTAAAAAATCTGGTTTAATTCTTTTTTAACTTTTGTAATTTGTATGGTTGTTTTTATGTGAGCTGCCCTGAGTCCCTCGGGAGAGAGGGCGGCATATAAGACCAATAAATAAATAAATAAATAAATAAATAAATAAATAAATAAATAAATAATCCTGGCTGCATAGGCAAAATCCACTAGTGGTAACTCATTTTCTAATCCTAGAAAAAGAAGGAAGGTTTTTATTGAACTTTGCCTAAGAAACTTCTGGGAACAAGACTTGCTCTTGCCAAATGCTTATAAAGTTAAGCATTACACAGGGGGCAAGATGCAATTCTCCACTAATCCCCAAATGGATGAAAAGCCACATATTCTTACCAGCTAACAAAGCTAGTTAGGAACTGTGCTCCTTGCTTTGTGTACTAAATGACTTAATAATCAGAAATACTGTATGAAGGAACTCTGAGAGTAGCTACTGTTTTGCTTAAGGAAGTGAATACTGAAGTTACTTACATTTTCCTCCTGTTTTGCCTATAGCGATAAAGGGATGAAATACATGGTTGGCAAAAACTGGCAGGATCTTTTTGACATGGTCATTGTGCAAGCAGATAAGCCCAGTTTCTTTACTGATAAGCGAAAGTAAGTATATTGGTTGTATTATGTTTTCTCCATGAATAATTAGCTGCCTCTAAAACAGAACAGGTCCCAAGATGTACCATATCATGATGCCGTGCCATGGATATTATCCTAACACCATCTTGTGGGAGGGAGGAATTAATTAATTTTGCAAGTGATATGATTTTAAGGAGTAGATGCCAAGTTATTCTGCACAATTAAAGTTTTGCCAGGTTAGCTCACACTTCTAAAACTGCCTTCCAGATTGTATGTAAGCATATGAAATTGTTTCCAAGCCTCATGAGAAGAATGTTGGGGCCTTTTCTTCTTTTTATGACCCTTTAATCAGTGGTGGGATTCAAATTTTTTTTACTACCAGTTCTGTGGGCGTGGCTTGGTGGGCGTGGCAGGGGAAGGATACTGTAAAATCTCCAGTCAGAGGTGGTGTTTGCCGGTTCTCTGAACTACTCAAAATTTTCGCTACCCATTCTCCAGAACTGGTCAGAACCTGCTGAATACCACCTCTGCCTTTAATCCTTTGTTTTGGGAGTGAAGTCAGGGCGACTGAGTGGAGCTGAGCATTTACTGGCCGTATGCCTTTCCTGATGCCTACACATAGCAGATATTTGCTCTTTGCACCCTGATACATCTGCTGCTGCCTAGGATTGAACTCCCATCCTTCTGAGTGGGAGGCAAGTGCCTTCACCTCTAGGCAACTGCACAGCTGTTGTTGAGGCTTTATTACCCTGTATAATGATACCCACTGAACCCAAAAATTTATCTACACAAAATTCAAGCTATTTTGTTTGTCATTCATTCATGTGTCTGCTTATTCTTTCTTTTGAGATGGATGGGTGTGTGTGCATGTGTGTGAGTGTGTGTGCATGCAGGCATGTAATGTAGCATCAAGTATGTAGTTTCTGAGATGTGAAATTTCACAAAATATTGCTTTGAGTGTGGAACTGCTATTTTGAACACAACTAAGCTCTCAAAATTCATTTTGTGAAATTTCATGTTTGAAACAAAATATTATGACATTAATTAAACTAGGAGTCTTCTGGTGTCCCAGGGCCATATTTAATCATTTGCAAAACTGGAAGGTTGCAGCAATGGGATGAAAACATACATTGGGTAAAACTCTTTATTATATCATCAGAGCTGGTATCCTTAGGTTTCTTTGGGGGTTTTTTGTTTGTTTGTGTGTTTTTCCTGAGTTCTGAGTGGTACAGTTGTTTCTTCTTCTTCTGGGTAACAATTTAGGTTTAGGATTACTCTATTTGTGAGTTTCTTGTTTCAAAATACCGGTAGTTGGAAATCAATGTTCATAATATAAGTTAGAGCAGTGCTTATCAGCTGTAAGATGAAGTCTGGGAGTTGAAGGCCACACATCTGATGATGTAAAACTATTCAACCTGACAGACAATACTGCTACCCTTCAAAAAGACCTCGACTATGTATTAGAATGGTCAAACAAATGGCAACTTCAAATCTTAACAAATAAATGCTCTGTCTTACATATTGGCAAAAAAATCAGAAAATAAAATACAAGCTGAATAGTCAAGACCTTGTTGATGATCCAAACTCTGGCAAAGACCTTGGAGTACTCACCTCTAATGATCTAAGTGCTAGAGCCCACTGTAACTACATAGCCAAAAAGGCATTAAGAGTTGTTAACCTAATCCTACGTAGCTTTTTCTCTGGTAATATCACACTACTAACTACAGCATACAAAACATTTGCTAGACCAATACTTAAATACAGCTCATCAGTCTGAAACCCACATTACGTATCTGATATTAACACTGTTGAGAAAGTCCAGAAATATTTCACAAGAAGAGTTCCACTCCTCTACTTGTTGCAGAATACCTTATGCCACCAGACTTGAAATTCTAGACCTGATCTAAGTATAGTATATAAAATCATACATTGCAATGTCCTACTGGTCAATGAATACTTCAGCTTCAACCATAACAATACAAGAGCACACAATAGATACAAATTCAAGGTTAACCGCACCAAACTTGATTGCAGGAAATAGGACTTCAGCAACAGAGTGGTCAATGTCTGGAATACTCTACCTCACTCTGTGGTTTCTTCCCCAAACCCCAAAAACTTTAACCTTAGACTGTCTACTATTGACCTCACCCCTTTCCTAAGAGGTCTGTAGGGGGCGTGCATAAGCGCACCAATGTGCCTACTGTCCCTGTCCTATTGTTTCTTTTATTTCTCTTATATGTATTCATTTCTTGTATTCACAACTATGTTTATCATTATACCTATTATCTTGTAAGCGATTGACAAATCAAATAAATAAAATAATAAATAAATCTTAAGGTTGCTAAGGTTGAGAAAGATTGGTTTGGGACGAGCTCCAGAAATTAGAATATGGGGGGGATAAGATAAGTATAACAATATATGCACGGGCCTCAGCTTTTCTAATATGCTTATATTAACACAATTTTGAGTAAAGTTGGTTTACCTGATAATAATCTCAGTGCAGGTAGCCTCAAGTTACAACCACAGTTGAGCCCAAAATTTGTTTAAGTGAGTTTGGCCCACTTTATGACTTTTCTTGCCAGAGTTTTTAAGTGAATCATTACATTTGTTAAGTTAGTAACACGATTGTTAAGTAAATCTGGATTCCCCGTTCTCTTTGCTTGTCAGAAGGTCGCAGAAGCTGATCACATGACCCCAGGACACTGTAGCTTTTATAAATATGAACCACTTGCCAAGCATCTGAATTTTGATCATGTGACCATGGGGATGCTGCAAGGGTCATAAGTGTGAAAAACGGTCATAAGTCACATTTTTCAGTGCCGTTGTAACTTTGAACGGTTACTAAATGAACTGTTGTAAGTTGAGAACTACCTGACACAAGCCTTTCTATTTTATTTCATCCATGTATTATTTTTTATTTATGTATTCATTTTAGTAGCTAAAGTAATGTGCTTGAAATTATTTTCATTTGCAGTTTAAAAGCTTTTTTTTGGTAACGAAGCCTATAACTTTAATGTTTTCCTTTTTTGAAGACCTTTCAGAAAAATGGATGAAGAAGGTTCTCTTCACTGGGACAAAATAAACAAACTGGAAAAGGGGAAAATCTATAAACAGGTAAAATTACTTAATGATTTGACTTCACTTCATGGGGTATTTTATACAGCTGACTTTCTGGAGTTAACTTCAAATATAAGGATGACCAGGAAAAATCATCTTTGTTACTTTCCTTTCTAATAACTTAATGTTCTAATCTATTCCGTGTGTGTGTTTTTTTTCTTTTAAATTGTTAGCATCTCCCGATGTTAAAATTGAACATCTGAGATAATGAAAGGACAAAAGTTAAATAATGTATAGAGTCTGTGCTGGACAATTAACTTTTCTTCTAATTCAGGTCTACACCCTTTATGTTAAGATTATTCAGGCTCCATTGTTTTCCCGCAAAAAGAAATCGTTTTTTTTTTAATGTTTTCTTTGTAGACTTAACAGTCTGCTTCCTATTTTCTTTCCCCCAGGAATTAATGTAATCCTGAGAAAGGGTGAGAAGATTGTTATGACTTGGAAGATGATAATGAAAATTTGTTAGTAATATACTTACAGAACTTCAGGTCTTATTTTGAACCAGAGCACTAATTTAAACCAAACCCCAAGAACATTTTATTGCTGAAGCAATAAAATTTGGGGCATAGTGATTTCATGCTAATTGAACAGGGGTTTGAATTTTACTTTTATTCAGCCAGCAAGAGCCACTCACATTAATAGAGACATGCTCCGAATTTTCCCATAACAGGGGAAATGGAGAGCTCTACCCAAATTTCCATTATAGACATCTCTTTGACTGTTGTAGAGAGTCATCAATCCTGAAGTCAGATTTGCACAGCATGGGATTCAGAGAGGGTTAATTAACAAAGGTTGCCTTCTGTTAGTGGAATCTCATTGAATCAGAAGCCTTCCATGGCTGGAAGAAGACCTTCCATCCATGGGAATCTTGACAAAATATGAAGAAATGCAAATGGGAACCCTCTGGGAATGAGGCTGGGAAACTAAAAACTACTTTAAGGATTCATACCATATGTGATCTTATACATGAGCAGTAGATTTTCAGTTTGGAAATTATTTTGGCCTGTATCTTTATTTTTGTTCCTGTATAAGGGACTGTGATGTGGAAGTCAACAAATTAGCATTTTCAGATCACTGGGACAGTGGGTAAAGGATAGTTACATCTGGTTAACATTCCCACTGAAATTGGCATAATGGTTCTCTGTTTTGTATCAAGCATGAAAATGTCTTTTGATCAGAGACAGAGATTTTAAACAGAGACAGAGAGCTTCAAGAATGACCATGATAGTTTTAGGCCTATGTTGAATGTGTTTTGTCAATAATAATAAAAGAGGCAGCTTGACTTGGTTTCCCATTTTTAATTTAATTTAACTATAACTCTCTCTATGTAGGACTGCCCTTGCATACCATCCGGAGGCTCCAGCTGGTGCAGAATGCAGCCGCGCGGATTGTGATGGGAGTTTCCCGATACTCCTATGTTATGTCCTCTCAAGGTTCTGACGAGTCCTTCTGGCATTGGTTGCCGGTTGTCCTCGGTGGGTCGGGTTGCCATCCGCATGACAATGTCGGCTGGCGGTGACCCGAAGGGCCTATTCTGTATCGGCCCCCGCCTTATGGAATCAGCTACCCGTTAAGCTCCGGCTGGCTCCCGATCTCTCCTCTTTCCAGCGCGATCTAAAAACCTGGTTGTTTTTACAGGCTGGGCTGGACTGATCTCCTGGGGGAGAGGGTGGGTTTTAAATTCGATTTTAATTCGCTTTTATAGTTGTATTTTGGCTGGTCTAGTTTAATTTCTTTTTAAATAATTTATTGTTCTGCGTTTTTATCTGTGAGCCGCCCTGAGTCCTTTTTGGAGAGTGGCAGCATTCAAGTCAAAATAAATAAATAAATAAATAAATAAATAAATAAATAAATAAATAAATAAATAAATAAATAAAACCTAGTAAGAGGGAGACTATATTGTGCTTTTGAATGTTTGTTGACAGGTCAGTGTTAGAATAGAATAGAATTCTTTATTGGCCAAGTGTGATTGGACACACAAGGAATTTGTCTTGGTGCAAATGCTCTCAGTGTACATAAAAGAAAAGAGTCAAGAATCATCAGGTCCGGCCAAAGTTCACAGAAAGGTTGAACCATGAAATAAGGGGTCTGCAGCAATCCTTACCCAAAAAAATTACATCTTGCTTTGAGAACCCTTGCTTTGAGGTATGAAATATTACAACGGGACCTAGATTCGGTATATCAAGTTTAAAACAATATTTCAGCACAAATTCAGTAGGTAACAAACTATCACAGTTGTTCAGTTTGTTTACTAAAACAATGGCTTAATTTACACTATTGTGAGTGGGGCTGAATTTAAAGTTTTCCCATTATAGCTGCAATAAATTGTTTTAGACATCTACCAGTGTGTGTGTTTATGTGTATGTGTAAGAAAAAAAATACAGTAAGACAATCATTTGTACAAATTATAAACTTGGTTTTAAGGAATTCCCATTTTCTCTATTTTGATTCAAGTTCCCGTGAGAACTCCTCAAGCCTCTATCTGTAGCCATTTTAAATAATCAGATCATGATGAAGAAATATTTTTTCCTTTGCTCTGTAGAAAAATCAAAGTACTAAGAGATGTATTTTCTTGACCTTTTCAAGCCGAGCATGCAATGTTTGCCTTTGCTGTAAAGGAACTGGATATTTGGTTTATTCTCACTTTCTTTCTTTTTTTCTACATTTCAGGGCAATCTGTTTGATTTTCTGCGGCTAACAGGTTGGCGTGGGTCCAAGGTCCTTTATTTTGGTGACCATTTGTACAGTGACCTTGCAGTAAGTGCTGCAAAACTTTTGTTTTTTGTTTTTTGGCATCAGCTGACGTCAGTGTCACTTAATGTTCGGTGTCTGCTACACAGACACAAAGGGTTTGTTTTGTACTCATTGAATTAATCAGTGTTGTTTATCAAGATACAGAATGGAAAACATCTAGATCTTACAGCTTGTGATTATGCAGTATTCATACCCATTAAATTATATTACACAGTTCCTTTTTAACCAAGTTTAAAAAAGCAAAATAGAGTTTTAAAGATTTATTTCTCTTGGTTATATTCTTTTGAATACCTTTTCCATCCTAAGTACATATGTAACTTCTTTTTAAAAAATAATAATTCTTTTTTTCCTTAACTTGTTTGTAACAACTTTCTTATTTTAAAATCAAAATTGGGCTATCTATCCGTCTATCTTATCACTCATCTATCTATCTATCTATCTATCTATCTATCTATCTAATCTATCTATCATCTATTTATCATCTATCATTTATCTATTTATCATATCTATCTATCATCTACCTATCTATCTACTATCTATACCTCTCTATATCTATTTATCATCTATCTATCTATCTATCTATCTATCTATCTATCTATCTATCTCATCTATCTATCATCTATTTATTATCTATCATTTATCTATTATCATATCTATCTATCATCTACCTATCAATCTATCTACTGTCTATATCTCTCTATATCTGTTTATCATCTGTCTGTCTGTCTGTCTGTCTATCTATCTATCTATCTATCTATCTATCTATTTATCATCTATTTTATCTGAGAAGGCAAACATTTCTGCCACAGTTAATCTTCTACTAGGATTCATCCTCATATGTAAATGGAATGTTGATTTATAGACATTTCGCAGTCTATAGAAATGAAATATTTTATTGTGATGCCCAACTCTCATTTCTTATGACAACAATGCTATAGCATACTTTATTGTTATATTTCATTTGGGGAGGCAGGGTGGGGCATGAAAATGAAGGATGCTGCAGCTAAAAAAGAAAAGTGGAAGAAGCCATATGTACCAGCACTTCACCATGAATTTTAAAACCAAAGTTTCAAAAGTTTTGAAGATATAATATCTTTCTAAACTGAGGAGAGTATGGATCTGTGCTGCAGGAGTCACTTGTTATGTGCCGCCCATAGCTGGGCTTGTTCAATCAGAAATAAGTTCCACTGGATTCAGTGAATCTTGATCTTTTGTGAGCTTGCACCTCGTTGAACCATACAGAACCATGACTACTGGATCACACATGTAGATCTGAAGGGCTCCAGTGTGCTGCTTGACACTTCAGGTTGCTATGTTTCTATCTGCACACCCTTCTTGGGACTTATGCCACTATTATGAGATCTCTTCAGAGTCCTGCTTTATTTAATTTTTATTCAATGATAACATGGGCTTCTTTATTAGAGTGCCTGGTGTCATAATTTTAGACATGCATTGCATTTTATGGAAACCACCTTGATATTTCATTTGGATATTTTTTTCTAATCACACAAGGAAAAAAAACAGGCCTTGGGATATCAACCACTTGAAATATTAGGGTAGACAAGATCTGTTTGACTACAGGCACCTTTTCTGCAAATGCATGTCATTATTGTGCCTGGTTAATTAATTTCCCTTTGATGCTGTTTTATAAATAGTACAGCAACATCAGGCATTTTTACAGAACATTCGGTTAACACTATTAAGCTAAAACCACCCTTCAGCCCTATTTTTTTTTACTGTTAAGTACTCAAATTCTTAAAGGCATTCTCAAGGAATAGTGGTTTTTAAACATTCTGCATTATTTGGGGTTTTTCTCTTTATGAAAATCTAATGGAAAGAAAGGATTAAATGAAAAAGGGGGAGGTATCTCATTTTTGCAATTCTTGAGCAACAGATTAATTGTTTTGGAATTATTATTCTTTTTAGTACCAAGGCCAATGCATTCCTATCCTGGAGGGTCATTCCAAGTTCAAAGTCTAAAACTGCCATATGATTATTATACTTAACGAGACTGGTAACTTAGGCAAAACCCATAGATTTATAAGATGTATAGATTTATACATAAATAAAGATTTATATAAATACAAATCTTTCTGATTGTGCCGGACAAGAAAGAAATGTCCCAAATAAGCAGGCAGGGCTATTTTTGTAAAGTGGATGAAAAATGGGTCTTTCCCCCCTCCCTTTATGATCTTGATATGCCTCATTCTGCAAGGGAAGCTATATGTAAGTGAACTGTTGAAGGCTTTTTCTGTAAGGCTGACTCACAGGATCCTAAGCAGAAGTGGTATTCAGCAGGTTCTGACCAGTTCTGGAGAACTGGTAGGAGAAATTTTGTGTAGTTGGGAGAACCAGCAAATACCACCTCTGACTGGAGATTTTACAGTATCCTTCCCTTTGCCACGCCCACCAAGCCACACCCACAGAACCGGTAGTAAAAAAAATTGAATCCCACCACTGATCCTAAATCAGTAAGTCACTCCACTGCCTTTCTCATCTTCTGTTTAAGGACCTCATGCTACGTCACGGTTGGAGGACAGGTGCCATAGTTCCAGAATTAGAAAAAGAAATAAGAATCATCAATACAGAACAATATATGCACTCTTTGACCTGGCAGCAAGCTCTTACAGGACTTCTGGAGAGAATGCAGGTAAAAATGACTGGGCTAGAATAAGTAGTGTGTGGGCACCACTGCGTATTTGTCGTTTCCTTCAACTAGATTAAGCACCATTCTTGCATAGGTTTTCTTGATTGTGTTGTGTTCCGAAATCTTTTTTGCAAATATTGGAATTTGCAATAATGAAATATTTTTTTCCCTTGTAGAAAACTCATCTTTAAAAACAGCATTGTTTGGTCATTGGTCTTTTGCTTTAATTTTCTTCTGTTAATTTTAGATGTATCAAGATGCAGAATCAAAGCAAGTGCTTTTAGAGTGGATGAAAGAGCGACAGGAAATTAGGTGAGCTATCTTGATGATGATGTGTTCTTTTATTGGTGAAATATTCTAGGAATGATTTAAAACGTATGCTTTACAAATTGCAAACATAATGTTCTGTTTTAAGTAACATACTGCTACTTCTTAATTGGTGCCCTGTAAAATATTTTTATGTTGTGGAAAGATAAAGAATTGGCCAGGTTTGGACCTTCTGGATTTCTCATTTTTGGCCTAGGTGAAGATTTGTTTTTTATTTCTTTGACTTTACTTTCCCTCATGGCTGACTTTTGTTTGTTTGCTTTTTCCGGAATCATGTTTCTCTCAAAATTTTTGAATCCCTTTATGCTTCATTTTTTAAAAGCTCCTGACTATTGTCCCGTCTTTTTCGTTCCTTGTGCTCTAAAGAAGAAACAAACCATTTTCTAAGATAGTCAGAAAGGGAAAAAAATTGACAGTTGGGATGGACCTAGGAGATTGTCCAACCAAAACTAGAGACCAACATTTATGATACACATAATGGGGGTAGCAGGATAAGGTGTCTTCTGTCTTCTGGAGGTAGCAGGATAAGGTGGCTTATTGTGGAATGCTTCTGTAATATTAGTACATTTTCTATATTCTTTTATTTTCTCTCCCAGGTTCTCTATCTAAGTCTATTATACCAACTTCTTTCCTTTCAGGTCACTTGCAAAGAACCTGTTTAACCCCCAGTTCGGTAGCATTTTTCGAACCTTCCACAACCCAACCTACTTTTCTCGAAGACTGATTCGCTTTTCTGATATTTACATGGCGTCCATCAGTTGCCTCCTGAACTATGATGTGAATTTTACATTTTATCCTCGCCGAACGCCTCTTCAGCATGAAGCTCCTCTTTGGATGGATCAGCTCTGCACAGGTTGCATGAAGACTCCATTCTTAGAAGAAATGGTGCACATTCGATAAAAGGGATTATGACATGCATAGTGGAATCTCAGCTTCCTTTTAGGGGACTGCTGCTACTGTATGATCACTGCTGTACTTCTGTTCTGAGCACTTCCTAATAGAAAGGTACCTGAGATAAATGAATGGAAAGGTGGCACAAATTTTACATCTGAAATCCTGGTAGTAAAATATATTAACCATGTTTGATTAAGCTCTAAGAATACATTTTAAATTTGGCATTTGTAATTTAGTCACAGCTGTCTTTGTGTGCTCAGAAGGGTTTTACATGTTGGTCGGATTGTAGTGATTCTGGCAGAGAGATTATAAATCTATTTCTTCTTTAGAACAACATATTCAAACTTTAACTTCCACATGAATCCTTGCTACATCACCTATACAATATATGAAATAATAGAAATTTAAATAGTTCCTATTCAGTTCACCAATCAGTTCACATTCAGTTACAAATCTGAAGTTATAACTGGTGTATTTCTAAAGAAATGAGTATAGTACAGGTCCCTATAAACCAGATATGCCATTAAACCACACTCATTCATTCATGTGTGAAGTGACTTCACTCATTTGATAACATCAGTTAATGTGATACTAAGTGTGTAATGGCTCATTTACAAATTCAAGCCATCACTTGATGCTGAATTTATCAGATGATGTATATTTATATATTAAAATACCCCTATTGAAAATACAAAACAGCAGTTTTTCATAACAGTAGCTGAATAAATTATCTTTAGTTGAATAACCTATTTCATAAAATGCTAATTTACCTACAGAATTTATAAGATTTTTTAGACAACTAAGCACAGATAGATGTACAGATTAATCTGTCCTCTAGATGTTGTATGCATGACTAGAATAATAAAAGATTAAAATCATGATTGCTAGAGCCATTACCCAACTATCATGGAAAGGATTTTTTCCTCTGTTCTATCACTAGCAGCCCACAAATCAGCAAGAGCGAAAATAATAATCAGGAAACAAGTCAGAAGCTTATTCTAGTATAAAAATAATGGTATCTTAGGAATGGTGAATCATCAAAACTAAATTGTTTTGTGATTCAGAATTTGTGTGGACTTGCCATGATATTTTAAACTTAGTTCAGAGATGCTCTTTTTTTAACCCACAGAAGACTTACTGTATGTCTTAGATTAGATGTAAGTGTTGTGGGACTCTTATTTTTTCTGCATTTGATCATGAACTATTGCCAGTCAGGACCATTGCGTATCAGAGTTAGATATAAGAAATACATATTAACAATGGAATGTCCTTGAATTGGAAGCTCTTATTTGAAGCTGGACTTAGGAAACTGTTTATATTAAGGTCAAACTGTTGTGTGTTGGGTTTTACCTGTTGGGTTCTGTAATGCTGCTATAATTCAAGTTATATCTATAAATGACGTAATGATTGACCGAGGCTACTTAGAGCTATTCAGATTCTTACTAGAGATTGTTTTTGCGGCATTGGCTTTCAAGAAACAGAAGAATGCTTGAATATTCCAACAAGATACTGAACCAAAGAAATCTTTGAGTAGTTTCTATGTTTGTAATTTGTGATTTCATGTTAGGGTCACATTGGGTTGTCTCCTGGATGCTAGATGCAAGACGATTACAAATTGGAAATCAGATGTTGTCTTCACATATTTTTTTAAGTTTTTCAAAAAGTGCCTTGCTTGTCAAACTTTGGAAGCATTATCAAATGAGTTACCTCCTGCCCAATTTAAAAAACAAGAACACTGTGATGATTAGGATTGCAGCATTTTATAGCATATGGATCATGACAGATTGCTAAGAATGCTGTTGGCTATTTGATATTTTTTTTCTATCTACCCCTCAAACCAACTTGAAGACTTGGGGAAAATGAACCCCCTACCCAAGTTAGGACTTCTGCACTTTGTACTGCCATTTCAGGGGAAAGACCCACTGCACACACAAGCTAACTTGCCATAGTTATATATGGAAAAATAGGAATGTATATGATGATTCTCTGCAAGTGTCTGTTCTATAGAAAATTGTTATATTAGGAAAGATCATGGAGGTTGCCATCAACTAGGGTTGCATGTCTGGAACTTTTATCTGGAGATATCTGTCCCTTTTCTCTCTGAGACAGTGTCTTAGCTTTGCCAATCCATGAGAAATGTTTCATTGATTAATTTTGCCTCTAAAAGGACACTGAGAGCAAAAGGTAGAAGCTGCATCATGAAAGAGGCATCAGCGTAGATGAAAGTAGGGATACCACAATGGTGCAGTATTGTAGCTTGAGCTAGGCATTTCTCTGAAAAATAGCTGCCATTTTTAAATACTGATGAGGCCTAATTGGTTTATCTTCTAAATGTGAAATCATTAAAATACCAATTAACTTCCTAAACTATGTTCGATAAAGATGATGAGACAGTGTCTGCTCTTTTTAAAGGTAGGCTTATCAGCAAAAGCTAGATAGTTTAGAAATATTATTTAATATGTATTAAATACATATTTAATATTTTTTAAAACATGGACAGTAATTTGATGTTTTTTCAAAATTGGGTACAATTGGGTTAATTCTGATTTCTGAGTCTGTCCACAAAATAAACTATTGTGTTTGTCTTTTCCAGAATTGTGTGTGTAAGAATAATTTCCAATTCTTGGTCTAAATGGAATGTTCAAATACATGATATTGGAATGACAATATTTGTTGTTGAAAGGTGAGATTTCGATGCGTATGCTTCTTAGGCACAACACCATTTATTTTTTACAAAAATAATACATTGTTTCATTATGGAATAGTCCTACAATTAATATATTTTGGTTTTTCTTCATGGAAAGAGAGAAAGAAACAATACTAATTATAAGGCAAAGAGAGATAATTGGCATCTTTACTGATAGCATGTTGATGTAATCATGCTTACCTAGTAGTAAAAAATGTTACGAATTGCTTTACAGTACATTAAAATTCAGAATGCTTACAAATATGTGCTGTCTTCAGTTTACCGGTAAGCTCAGTAGTGCAGTTTCAAAGTAAATTTATCCATTCATTAAATCTGAACTGAAATTTCATTGGCCCATTCAGGGTTCTCACAGTATCCATTTGCCAGACACATTCATGACTCATCCCTAAGTAGATGATTGAAGTTTCATGGACAGGATCCAAAGGATTCTATGCATGCTACATACATCTTCAAGTTCTTTCCATTCATATTACAGTTACACTCAGAATTTATTCCTGAAGATCTCTAAAAAGAGGCAATACAACATGAGGGAATGAATTCTAAACAAAAAATTGGAAATCGTTTATGATTGTAAATGCCAATAGCTCTTTCAATCATAATTCCTTCCCATAAACTTTAAAAGGAATAGAATTGAGGTATATCTCTTCAAAATTTCTGGATTTTTGTATCCTGGTTTGCATTATAAAATATTATTATTGTACAAGAATGTCTTCAGTATCGACAAAATCTTCTCTGTGGAGAGACTCCTGAAACAAAGATACAAAAATGGTCAGTTAATCTGTAACATTGAGATAGGTGGCATATAAATTTAATAAATAAACAATCTAACTTCATATTGGTATTCAGACAGCTAAAACCAATAACAGAATATGACCAGTTCCTCCAGTTATATTGGACTTCATAGGTGCATTCAAAAGACAACACATTTTATATATTCTGGTTACAATCAGAGGAACTAAAGTGGAATGGCATGTTCAAATACATTTCTTCCCATCTGCAGCAAGACTCCATCTAAAATAGGCAACTCCCACTCAGTATGCTGAAGGTGGAGCCCATGGATTTGGCTCCACAAAGGAATCATTCAAAAGCAGTCATTTTATGCACAGAGTATGCCATGTATGGGAACAATTTGCCTATCCTTAGCTTTGGTTGCAATGTAGGTAACAACTGTATTATGGTTGGTATCTAAAAATATTCAGCACTAATGTTTCAATTGTCTTACCTCAAATGGCTCATAGATTGAGCTATCTGCTCCATAAATAGGATTTGGAATGGATACTAAGTGTGGGTTCCTTTCCTGCCAGGAAGGTTCATCATCATCTAGTTCAGCCTATAAGTAAACAGATTAAGCATGACTTTGTTCTTCCGACTATATGGTAAAAATGAATTAGCATGCTTCAGCGAAACTGAATAGACAGCTGAGACAAAGTGATTTAGCCAAGGAAGTTTAAAGCTAATCTGAGATTATGTATGTATGTATGTATGTATGTATGTATGCATGTATGAATGAATGAATGAATGAAACACAATATATATAGCTTTCTAACTCAGACAGTGATTTCAGGCAACTTACAACATTAATTTTTTTAGCTGGAAAAGTCCAAAAAATTGATCACTACATTATTAAATAAAACCTTCTACAAGCCAAGTTTGACTCCTAGGATGGCACGGACAGAAAAATATAATTTCCTTGGCAACAATATGGAAACGGTTTGTTCTTGCTTTCCTGTTTCTCAACTTCCCTGGGCAACTTGATGACCCCCCATCCAAGTTCTAACTACCCTGGTTAGCTTTATATATATATATATAATTTTGAAACTGTGGCTATGGAATCTCTGTCTCTCTCAATATACTAATAATATTTTATTTTTGATAACACAGACAAACACACACACTTGGTTACAAGCAAAGGTAAGGCTTGGATTTACCTACCCTAAAATAGCGAAAGTTGATCAGTTGGTTTCTCCTTTTGAGGCAGAAATAGGACAACCCAGCAATAGTTGCACAGAGCAGAAGTATAGCAAAAACGGTGCTTATACCAATTGTCATAGCAGCAGATGGTTTTACAGTACTCGAAACCTATATAAAGCAATGCTATTTTCAAGTCATATCTTAATGATAAATTATTACTGTTACATGGCATTTTGGACCCCCAAATTAAATTTCAACGTGGCTCGGAATAGCAAAAGGCACAACCTGATATTAAAAAGAGGACTCTGCTGATTTTATGAAATGTAAATGTGTTTTTCAAACATCTTTAACATAAGATTTTTTTAAAAAGACAAAGCAAAATAAAAGCTAAGCTTCTTGTGATAGTTGTGCACTTTGCGCTTTGGTTTTATGTATAACTGTATTTTAAAAGATATACATAAATTAAAGTAGTCTGTATTACTGTTAACAATCTTCACTTTTTATTGTTTTGTTTACTCTGCTAATGTTTCATATTGGCTGGAGTGAAAAAGCAACATGAAAGATTCATCTGGCTTTGGAGAAAATTGTATGCAACTTCATTTGTAGATCTTATTTAAATTAGACTGATAAAAATGTTTCTGAAGGATTAGGTCATTATGTCTAGTGTGTTAATGCTGTAAGGAAACATGTGCTTTGAGAACGTAATTCAGTTCCAGGATGCTAAATTATAAAGGCACTGCAGTATTTTCTAAAGTGGAACATTGTATTTTTATAGGAAATATACAGACCTAGGGTTGATGAATGTTTCAATGTTTACTGACAGGCTGCCCCTTTGTCCTTGGAAAAGGGCAAGAAATGAAATAGTGGGGACTTTTAAGAAAAGCAATAAAATCAGCAGAGCAAACTGAATGGGAACAGCAGCAATGAAGATCAAATAGACCTATTTCATCTATAAAGATCAACTTGGCATCCATTGCCCTAACGTATAATAATAACCAGAGGCTACAGAAATTAAATAACAACAAAACTATTTTAAAATGGCAGATCTCACAAGATCTGACCATTCTAATACTATTTTTTGTCAAACTCCATGCAATCTTGGGAAACTTCACAAGATTTGGTAATATAATTTAACCATGTCTCTAATCATGTCTCTGATGCCCAAAGAGATGGATTCTCTTCTTCATTCTCATCTCCATTTTTGCCACCTTTCTCACTTTTCACTGCCAACATTCATAATTATGTTGCATCTTAAACAGTCTTATGAACTCAGGGAAAATCAATTCTTTCTCCTATCATATTACCTTTGCTCAAAAAATGTATTCCATTAGTTAGTTTTTAGAAGTAGAAAATTATTTCTACTTGAGAAAAAACAAAAAGTATCACCATCTTGCCTGCCATTTTAGATACATTTTAGATAATCTATTATCACTACCATCCTGGGGAAGAGCAAATTTTGAAGAGGGAAGGAAGAATTGGAAAGTTCTGTGTCTGAATGATTTATGTTCAGTGATACAGACTGAGAACATTAATTTTGTATTTAAAAAAATGTTATTTGGACTCATATTTGCAATGCTCAGTACAATTTGTTCTGATTCCCAAAGAGTCCATCTCTTTGGGCATCAGAGACATGGTTAGAGATATGGTTAAATTGCAGGATATTACCAAATCTTGTGAAGTTTCCCAAGACTACATGGAGTTTGATGAAAAATATGATTAAAATGCTCAAATCCTGTGAAAGCTACCATTTAAAACTAGTTTTGTTTGTTCTATTCAGTGGTGGGATTCAAATTTTTTACTACTGGTTCTGTGGGCATGGCTTGGTGGGCATGGCAGGGGAAGGACACTGTAAATCTCCAGTCAGAGGTGGTATTTGCTGGTTCTTCAAACTACTCAAAATTTCCACTACCGGTTTTCCAGAACTGGTCAGAACCTGCTGAATACCATCTCTGGTTCAATTGGTTAAGGCAGGAGACTGAGTTCAAGTCCTGCCTTAGCCATGAAAGCCAGCTGGGTGACTTTGGGCTGGTCACTTGTTCTCAGCCCATCCCACCTCACAGGGTTGTTGCTGTGGGGAAAACAGGAGAAGGAAAATGTGTTGGATATGTTCACCTCTTTGGGCTGTTTGTAAAAAAATAAAAATAAGGGTGGGATATAAATAAATACATAAACTTGTAGAATACTACTCAGATCTTAATTCATAAAATAGGGAAAGAATGCAAAATATTTTCTTGTTTCTCAAGAAAAGAAACTGGTAACTAACCTGGTTATACTGTGGAGGAACCTTCAAAGGACTCTGAATAGCATGAATAATCCCATTGGAAGCCAGAATATCCCATTCAACAATCACTGTATTGTTAATCAGTTCAGAAACCTGGTGCAGTAAAAGTGAACCAAGGAGCTTTAGTTTATCATTCACTGCAAATGAGCTGTAATTCAACTAGTTTAATGCTTAAGAAATGCCACAAATCCACTACTGTTTCAACATTATCCAAAAAGATAAGGCATAGAAGTTCATGGCTAACAGGCTGCGTAAAGCAAATTGATACTTACAATGAAAAAAGTATGACTCAATGACTCTGCAATGGAAAGATTGTATCCTGCTTGGGAAGGTATTATTGTACCAGCTGTGAGATTGAAGCTTGAGAGGATAACATTACGCAGTGATGCATGAAGTTTAACATCCTTGAGTGATAAAGACTAATAAAAGAAACAAAAGATACAGCTCAGACAAAAGTTATTTTACTGATGAGAAGAAAGCCAATTGCATGGATACACAATATTGTATTGCACTATATTGTTGGTATGTCACCTACTTGAATGTCCCAAAGGTGTTTTTGAAAAGGGCAACTGGATTTTCTTGGTTTTCAATGACTGTAGCCTTTATTCAGCCCTCTATAGCTTAACAATGATTCCATCGTACTGTACGTGCTTTTAACCTGCACACATTGATGTCAAAGGGGCAAAACAAAATGCTGGGCCCTGTAGTTACAGTGGATCCATTCATTGCATTGATTAGAATAACAGACTTGGAAGGGATCTTGTGGGTCATCTAGTCCAACCCCCTGCTCAAGCAGGAGGTCGTATACTATTTCTGACAAGTGGCTGTCCAGTCTCTTCTTGAAAGCTTCCAGTGATGAAGCACCCATGACTTCAGAAGGTCAACATTGGTTGCTGATATGTGATTGTAAACTTGTAGGCCCATCAAAAATGAAAGGACCATGGGCCTAATAAAGTTACCCACAATCTTATAGGGGAAAATGGCAACTTCCACACCTATAGTAAAAAGGAACATCCATTTTTCAAAGTAAAGAGAGAAAGTGAGAGCAAATGTCTTATTGGTAGTTAAAATGTATCTTTTCTTTTATGTACACTGAGAGCATATGCACCAAGACAAATTCCTTGTGTGTCCAATCACAATTGGCCAATAAAGAATTCTATTCTATTCTATTCTATTCTATTCCATTAATAGTCTAATAGAAGACTGCTCAAATCTTGCTTTCTTCTTGAGGCTGAGCATATTACTTTTTATTCAAGTAAAGCCCACAAAGTAGCATAAATGTATCTGAATTACACATTTCCAGTCCTTCTAATGCAGGATGTCCCTGCACTGGCATATTATGAGAATTTCTCTCCTTTTTCTCATTGGGAGTCAATTTAATAATCAGAAAATGTAAACAAAACTCTTAAGACACTTTTCCTGCTTTTTGTTGATTACCAGATTTAAGGTTGCTTCCTTTAAGGCAGACAGCTTAAAAGTTAATCTGAAGTTCTGTCAGGATTATGTTTGATAATATTAAGCAGTGTCCTTTGCTGGTGAAGCCATTATTCACATTGTTATGAAATAATGCAAGTACGGGTGCTGTATGTTTATCTAATCTCATTGCTTTTACTAAAACATGAATTACAATTGAATTGAAAGTTCACACTGAGATAGTTTAATCTACTATGAATAAAATAAACCCCACTGCTTTTATAGTTTAACTGCCCTTGCTCTCCCAAAGTACCAAAGCAGTTAAACATTTGGAGAAAATTGTGAGAATTCTTCCAGTTGCTATCCTATCATAAAGCTAAAATACCAGGATTTCATGAGAAAATGGAATATATATTTATTCATTAACTTCTTCTGCATTTGCTTTAAAAGAACCTGAATTTCCTGCTATGTTACAACTAGTATCTTTACTAGAAAATAAGGTCCAATCAAAGGCAGATAGTTTATCTGTATATGTAACTCATACAGTTTGTCACAGATATCACAGATATTAGCTTGACTCAATTTATTTTTCATGATTTGTTTTTGTTGTTGTTTTTGAGATGACACAAAATTATTCTCCCTTCTAACTAAGGCCACACCACCAGTGTCCATTTTTGTGATCCTTACTGTATTATCTCCAAAGCCAGAGTTCAAGGGTACAAAAAGAGTTTTATAAGCGATGTCCTCAGAGAGGAAATTTAAAAAATCTACTCCTTCCTGAGTGGTGTTAGCACAATCCAGAATTATCTGAAAAAGAGGAGGGAAAATATGATTAACCAAGAGTATTATTATTACTATGTTGAATTCAAATGTATCAAGGGGACCATTTCTAAGCAGCACGTACAGGGAATAGCAAATTTGAATTTTCCTCCCCTCCTAAACTAAGGTGCATTTGCAAAACAATATCCTGTCCCTGGGTAAAAGTAGGCGGATAACAGCAATTTGACAGATCAAAATTTAAATCTCCCACTTGCTTTTCAGTGTAGCTTATCTACATTGAAAATGTACATTGACTGATGCTGGATCCTTTAAGGAATAGTTGAATATAGTTTCATTAATTCTGGTATTTGATCTGAATAAAGAGACACTGTTGCAGAGCATTCAAAAAGTGCATGAACTAGTTTTACTAAAAACAAGTTATGTTTATTCCACCCTTAAAGAAACATCATACATTTCAAGCTTTCTCTGCAAAAATGCAAGTGTGGTATAGATCAGTCTAAAGCAAACTGGAGGAAGTAGCAATAGCAATTGCACTTTACTTATATACCGCTTTACAGTGCTTTACAGTCCTCTCTAAGTGGTTTACAGAGTCAGCCCATTGCCCCCAACAATCTGGCTCCTCATTTTACCCACCTCGGAAGGATGGAAGGCTGAGTCAACCTTGATTGAGCCTGATTAAAATCGAACTGCCAAACTGCTGGCAGCCGGCAGTCAGCAGAAGTAGCCTGCAGTATTCTAACTACTGCTGCATTCTAACTACTGCACCACCAGGGCAGCAAAGCAACACAGAAAGTTTAAGCTACAGTTAAGATACATTTTAAAATCAACATGCAAGTCTAGAAATAACATACTGAATGTTGTAAGAAGAATCCAAAGCCGAACCCAGATTCAGGCTGTGAAGACTACAGTACTTTTTGAACTCAAATTCAAAACGATTTGAAAAGTAGTCAACATTGAGCAAATATTTATTTATTTATTTATTTATTTATTTATTTATTTATTACTTGGGCTTGTATGCCGCCCCCTCTCTGAGGACTCAGGGCAGCTCACAACTAAAAACCAACAATAAACAACAAATTACTTTAAAAATATTAAATACTCACAAGCCCAATTACACTAAAACCCCAATATACATTGTAAAATTTAAAATTTAAAATTTCAAAACATTAACTTACATGTTGGTAACTTTTGGTATGAATAAATATTTTTCTCCAAAGTTTCCAAATATATTTACTCTAAATTCAGAGCATGTATTTGGCATAATAGTGTGTGACATATAGATGTATCTCGACCAGGTTTGAAGGAAGGGATAATTATCACTAGTGATTTTTTAAAAGATACCATCATCTTCATAATTACTGCTTGTGTTTCACTGGTCATTCACAAATATATCCATAGCAACAAAGCTACAGGATGAAGATACTATTAAAACTTACTGAATAGAAGACTGAAAAGTTTGCCTGTTGAGCCAGCACATCCAAAAGGCTGCCTGTGCAAGAATAGCCATCTCCAATGTACCCATCCCTACAATTACACTGTACATCTGAAAAAGAAACAAAATTTAGTGGTATTTGCACTGGAGACAAAGTTTAAGATTTTGTAAGAGTTCTTATGCAGGGGAAAGGCATAAACAAAATGACACTTATGACCTCATTTATTTTCTCACCTTGAATTTGATAGCAGTAGGCATCCCACTTTTCACTGACATTGTTTCGATAGCCATAGTTTACAATGCCCACATGATGAGTACCACAGTTCTGACTTGGGTATACCGTTGGGTAACCGGCTGTACGGTTAAAAAGCCAACCTACTATACAGAGGTGGAATCCCATCTAGAAAAACAGAAAGACAGGCTTTTCAAAACATTTGAAAACATTTGAGACATTGTAAGAGCCACGGTGGCACAGTGATTAGAGTGCAGTAATGCAGTCTACTTCTGCTGACTGCTGGCTGACTGCAATTTGCCATTTCAAATCTCACCCGGCTCCAGGTTGACTCAGCCTTCCATCTTTCCGAGGTGGATAACATGAGGACCCAAATTGTTGGGGACAATATGCTGACTCGGTAAACCGCTTAGAGAGGGCTCTAAAGCACTGTAAAGCGGTATATAAGTCTAAAATAGCTATTGCTATTTCAATACTCAGATATATTTTAACAAATATTTCTGACTATTCAAACCTTGACAAGATTGTCTTGTACAATAATAAACTTAAACTTTGTATAATAATAAGCTGAAGCTTTATTAATGTGGCACTCAATGGGCTATGCCCTGTCTCGCTTGAAAGAGGCAGCTTTTCATTTTCTCTGCATGTCATTTTTCTAGTGCCCATGTGCCAGATGTGGCTACCAGCATCTCATGGTACGAAAACAAATACACTCACATTGAGTCATTCACTTGTTTGTTTAAAGAAAGAATTGGATGACATCCCTTGAAGGATTACTTTTTGAATTTGTTTGAATTTGTTATTTCAATGTGAAGTAGATGAAAAAGTGAGGATCCAGTGGGGTTTCAAAGCTTCTTCGGACAAAGAAGACAAAGTTCAACCAGGAAAGCACATCTAGTGTGACTGATAGCACAGACCAAAACCTGTGACGCTAAATGAATTGATTTCATTTTGTTGCCTTGTTACCTGCTGAGCAGCAGACAGCTGCTGAAGCGTGGCTAGGGTAGCTCCCTCAGCTTCACACGAGGCTTCAGCCTCTTCATAGGTAAAATTGTACTTTCCTGTAGGAGACTGCAGGTGGAACACACCAACCGTTTTGTCTGGAGAACAATCACAGAATATTATGTCTACTAAGCTTTGTTGAGATGAGGGTCAGATTTGGAAAAAGACACTTTGAAATGTTAGAAGAGATGTTCAATATTTTTATTCTAAATGCCTGGATTTTAATGGATATCTAAACAAAGGATAAGTAAGGATTGTGGTAGAAATAGGAGAGATATTAGAAAAGGAAGTTAATTAAATGCCTGTTCAAAGAAATGAGGATATTCTAAGACTAAATGGATAAAATTTCATCCAAAGAATAAGAAAAATTACATTGGATCAGACATTGGTCTCCCTCATCTACATGGGCATGGCAACATCCCATCCATTCCTTTTCCTCCGAAGAAAGAAGTAAGCCACAAGGAGCAAAATAAAAAAAATTAAAATGGGGAGGAATTGAGAAGCAAATTAATACATTTAGATTATTCTAAAGAAAGAGACAAAAAAAATCTGATTTGGACTTGACCAATTATGTGCCTTTACAGATGACAAAGGGCATCTTTAACTATGCCAGTGTAAGAGATGAGAGTCTCCTCTCCAAAAGTGAGAAACCCCCCCTCCCCTAAGTAATACAGTAGAAAGTAGGAAAAAAAAAACGACAAGATCACCCAAGGGACCACAGAATAGGGGGAAAAATTCTACCCTCGAAATGCAGGTCAGTACAAATAGCCTCCACGTGGCATTGCCCATTCTCTTCCAAGCAACGGTCTGTGGGGGGAATAACTTCCTTGAAACACTGCATTCCATTTCCAACAAAACCAGCCTTGCATTCGCACCTCCGGGTATTCTGCAAGACAAGGAACCCAGAGGCGTTACTGCATTCTTAACAGCCAGACAGGACAATCAAACCAGTGGTAGACAGCAAAGAGCATGGAGTACAAAAAGAACTCAGCAGCAAGCCAAATGAAAGAGTAAAAATCAGTTAAATTTCCTTTTCCACAGTTATTAAAGAGTTTACTTCCCAGATTGCAGCATTATTTTTACTACACTTCCAATATAAGGGAAAAAAATACTGCTATGTAGCTAGGGATCTGGGCTTTGAGGTTTCTATGCATTTGCACGCCCTAAAATGGCACTTCCTTGAGCCCTGGTGGCACAGTGGTTAGAATGCAGTATTGTAGGCAAATTCTGCCCAAAACCTGGAATTTGATCCTGATGGGACTCAAGATTGACTCTGCCTTCCATCCTTCCGAGGTCAATAAAATGAGAATCCAGATTATTGTGGGCCATATGCCAGTGGTGGGATTCAAAATTTTTTACTACTGGTTCTGTGGGCATGGCTTATTGGGTGAGTGTGGCTTGGTGGTCATGTGACTGTGTGGGTGTGGCTTGGTCATGTGACTGTGTGGGTGTGCTTGGTGGTCATGTGACTGGGTGGGCGTGGTGAACTCAATGTCACTCACAGCAAGGAGTGCCTCACCTGGCCCCTCCCCTCCCAGCCATTCCTTGTCATACCCAGCCTCAACATATCTATAGTTCTGTAAAAATGTTGTTCACCTTTTTTGACTTTATTATCTGCACACTATAGATGTACTTTCATGGACCACTGAAAGGAGGAAATGGCTCACATGCTTTACCCAAGAGTGTGATAGGCAACAGGCTTTTAAGGGGCTGCCACAAAGAAAAGGGGACAATGTATTTTCCAAAGAAGCAGAATGCAAACAAGAAGCAATGGATGGAAACTGAACAGAGAGAAGCAACCTAAAACTAAGGAGAAACTTGCTGACAGTGAGAACAATTAACCAGTGGAACTGCTTGTCTCCAGAAGTTCTGGGTGCTCAATCACTGGAAGTTTTTAAGAAAAGACTGGACAGCCATTTCTCTGAAATGGAATAGGGCTCACCCCAAGGTCCCTTCTAAGTGTTATTCTGTTATTCTGACTCCTTTCCCAGGATCTCTAGTCAGAGTCTGGCATCCTCAGTTTTCTTGCCTGAGCTGGGGATTGAACTAGAAGACCTCCAAAGTCCCTTTCAACTCTTGTTAAACCCATGTGTATTTTAGGCTCTGGACTATTGACATTGAATGCATGTAAACCCTGAAAAATATGTGGTAGACCTGGGCAAAAGAAAGGCAGAAAAATCACTCTAGGTGAAGGGACAGTGTAAAATATTAACACATGATAAATAATGGAACAATTAAAAATAATAGCACAGAGTTTTCTCTCTCTCTCTTTTCCTATTTTTTTCTTTCTTTCTCTCCCTTTCTCTCCCTCCCTCTCTCTCTCTCTCTCTTTCTCACACACACACACACACACACACACACACACACACACGGAGCACTTTTGTAGCTTAACAGACATGCATTTTGAAGTAGCTCCTTTAAATTTCTCCAAGGCTGGAGTGGATTCCCCCACCCCCTCTGTCAGACCGCACTCCTCACTCCAGGCACTTTAACTCACAAGGGGAAAGCGATACTTGTAGCATCCATGGGGAATCCTTGGAGAAGTTTTTAAAGGACCTGCTTCAAAATGCATTTCTTTTATGTTGCCAAAGTGCTCCAAAGCTGGATTCACCCCCATCCCCTCTGTCAGCCCGCACTCCCTCTCATTCCAGTCACTTTTAACTCACACAGGGAAAGCGATACTTGCAGCGTCCATGCCTTTCTTCCTTTCCCCCAGGGAGAAAGAAGATGTGGGGAATGGAAAGCTAGGAGAGAGATTGGGGCAAGTGAGCGACTGTGCGACCCAGTTTGGGGGCATGGCCAGCCAAGGGTTGCCACTGGTTCAGTGACCCATGCCAAATAACTGCTACCGGTTCGCCTGAATAGGTACGAACCGGTTGAATGCCACCTCTGCCATATGCTGATTTTGTAAACTACCCAGAGAGTGCTGTGAAATACCTTGGGGGGGGTATATAAGTCTAACTGCTATTGCTATTCCTTGGGGCGCAGCCTTGGTGGCACAGTGGTTAGAATGCAGTGGTTAGAATGCTAACTCACTGCTCACACCAGGAGTTTAATTCTCACCAAACTCAAGGTTGACTCGGCCTTCCATCCTTCCGAGGTCAGTAAAATGAGGACCCAGATTGTTAGGGGCAATATGCTGACTCTGTAAACTGCTTAGAAAGGTCTGTAAAGCACTGTGGGGTGTTATATAAGTCTAAGTGCTATTGCTATTCCTATTTTCTCAAAAGTAAGGTCTATTGTTGATCTGAAAGTAACTTTTGCTTTTCAAAATTGGGCTGCCAACTAGTTAAATACAGTAGTTTCTGTTTTTTCCAGAGTGTGAAATTTTACACTAAGAAGGAAAGAAACCTTCTATGTGACAGGAATGTATGGAGCTACTATAAGTTACACAAACAATAGTGTTTAATATGTGAAGTGAGTATTTGATACTTGGACAAGATAAGAAAATCAATATTCCACTGTGCACCATTGTCCTTCTTTTACAGCCAACTGGGAGAAATCTCTTCGAAAGAAGATCACCTACACATAGACATTTGTCATGAGGCTGTTAAGAAGTCCCAAGTTTCTACAAACAATTTCTCAAAAAATCTTTGTGATCTCATTTCACAAAGACTGTTACAAATATGAGCATGCAGAGAGATATCCGATACTTACTGGACCTGTGGTAATACAAATTGCATGCTCACTACAGTGTCCATTCCTTCCATCTGCACATCTGTCAATAGGATTGCAGATGTAGCCATCACCTTGATAGTCCACTAAACAGGTGCAAGAGACATCCGTTCCATTCTGTGTGCACTTAGCATGGTTGCTGCAGCCACCGTTGTTGTTTCCACACTGGTCAATCACTACATCAGAAAGTACCATTCAGTAATACATAACTTTTGGATCTGCCTATTGCTTACGGAGTAAAGTCAGGCTGAGCAGATCCCCTCAATTCCATTCTATACTTGTTCTAAAATTCCAGATTTTGATACTGCTTGGGTTGACTTCCAGTCAATTTTGGAACATTAGAATAAAGCTTGTATATGCAATCAAGATAGGATTAAAAAAAAACCAACCTTTAAAATGTTCTAGGTTCTGGTTCCTCCCAACCCTAACCCTGACCCTAACTCTAACCCAGTTCCTCAATCATTTAAATGTTATATTACTTTATATTTTTAGTTATAAGCAAAACTCATGCCGTGGTGGCACAGTGGCTAGAATGTAGTACTGCAGGCTACTTCTGCTGACTGCCGGCTACCTGCAATTTGGCAGTTCAAATTCACCAGGCTCAAGGTTGACTCAACCTTCCATCCTTCTGAGGTGGGTAAAATGAGGACCTAGATTGTTGGGGGCAATATGGCGACTCTCAGTAAATCGCTAAGAGAGGACTGTAAAGCACTGTAAACCAGTATATAAGTCTAAGTGCTATTACTATTTTTAGCAAGTTTTTAATGCAAAGAAAGCAAGTGAGCATTCCTGAGTTTGAGTAAATTCAGAAGGTCAAAAGATTCGACAAGGAGGGATGTTAACATTCTAATGCTATTCTTGAGAATTTATTGCTATAATAGGAACTTTTCTGCATACTTCAGAAGGTATTTGGGGAGATGAAACAACCTTAAAATACTTCCGAAATGATTTAAGTTGTACAGTAAAATAAGTTACTTATTTGGACATCCTTCTTTGTCTCCAACAGTAATATTTTTGAATTGTAAACCGCCCAGATTCATTGACTGAGATGGGCAGCTATAGAAATTGAATAAATGAATAAATAACATTGACAAAAAGCAGGATTTTGTACATAAAAATAGTCACCGCTACAACCCACACAAGTTTTTATTTTTGGAAAAATGATGCTCATCGAGAAATTGCAAATTCTGATCAATGCCCAATTCAATTTTAAAAGAGGAGAAGAAAAAGGAATTGGGAAATTCAGGCAAGATGATATCTTCAGGAATCATTCCAGAAAGTTTTCTACAGTGATTTGGTATCTACAGTATAAATCTGGAGTCATGATTCTTCTCTATTTGGGAATTATCAATTAATTCTTTACATTGTAAACTGACTTTCTCAGAGGAAGATTTTTTTTAGGATTATAATAACTCTAAAGAGATGATGATGATGACAACTCTCAGCAGTGAAACTCCATACAGGCCTTGGAAGGGACAGTATGAATGATAAGTTTCTGATTGTAATAATATGGCTTGCATGAAAAACCAGACATACTTATACTGGAGGGCTTGTGTGAAAATGAAAGTAATTAAAGCATTGCAACAGAGAAGCACCCAATGTTATTGTGAAGGAGATAGTCTTATATCCTGAAATTATCCTAACATTTTAACAATAGGCTGGAACACTGCTTGCAAATGTTTAGATTTACCCTTTGCAATTGCAACCATACCTGTGCATCTCTTTCCATCTCCCTCGTAATAGAGGTTACATTCACAGATATTATTAGCCCGGCAAACAGCATTTGGATGGCAGGCTGGGGAGCACTGAAGCACTGCAGCTAAATATATATGTGAACAAAGCAGACAAATCAATAAATTCACTTCGGAATTAGACACATATCTTGATTAACGTTATGCGTTAATGCATCTACTAATTCTGCTAGATTTTACAACTGGAAATCCTCATTATGGAAAAATCTTTTACCCACTTTGGAAAAGGGAGTCTTGCTGCCCTACATATTTTCTGGCAAGAAAAATTCAGTTATGAATGAATATGCATTAAAATGCCCTCAATGAAATAGTTGAGCAGCATTTACCCAATTAACCTTATTCACCAAATCACCTCTTTCGCTTTTCACTGCCATTGATGAACCTGTCACGTCAAGGAAATCCTTTCTTTCAAGGATACTTCAAGGAAATCCTTTCTTTCTAGATCATGCTTCTAATACATATGATACAGCTGGACTGAACATATTTTGAGCCTTGGTGGCTCAGGCTGTTAATGCCTGCTCTTAAGATCCAGCTGTCTACAATTACTGTAGGCTCGAATCCCACCAGGCTCAAGGTTGACTCAGCCTTCCATCCTCTCGGGGTAGGTAAATTGAGGACCCAAGATTGTTGGGGGCAATTAGCTGACCTTGTAAAAATGCCGCTTAGTAATAAGCAGGCATATACAATGGAATGAAGGCTATTGCTGAGCACACTGGGTTGTATCCCAAAAAATTGTAAGCCGCCCTGAGTCTCCGGAGAAGGGTGGCATATAAATGTAATTAAAAATAAATAAAAAAAATAAACATATTTGATTCTCATCCAGTTGTCTGCATGATTTACTTATCACAACTGGGATAGAATGAGAACAGATAGTAAATTGTGTTATGTGGGATTAAGGTTCAGTTGCTCTTGGATAGGCAGTCCTGAACAGATTTCAGGTAAAAATAAAAATAAGCTGCATGGCATGATTGCATGTATGTAAGAATGTATGCGTGCATGTATGTATTTATGCATGTATGCATGTACAGTGGAACCTCAGGTCGCGACCGTAATCGGTTCCAGGACTATGGTCACAACCGGATTTGGTTGTTACTGGAAGCATGACCATCTGTGCATGAGTGGACCCCCCCACAAAAAAAATAATGGTGCTGAAGGGGAAATTGCCACAACAGAGAAAATTGCTGTGATGATTTTCAGGTTTGCTTGGTCGCCACCCTAAGATCTTCTAAGAGGTTCCAGGCAGAGCTGGGGTCTCTGCCCGTCTCCCTTATCCACAGCTCGGCTGAGGTGCTGGCAGCTGCATGGCAACAAGCTGCCTCGGAGGCCCTCGACTGGGTTGTCCCCTTATGTCCCCTCACTTGCCACAGATCCCGGGTGGCTCCCTGGTTTACAGAGGAGCTCCAGGAGATGAAGCGACGTAGGAGGGGTTTAGAGAGCAGGCGGAGATCAACCCATTCCGAATCCGACCGAACCCAGTTGAGAGCCCATATTAGGACTTACCAGGGAGCTTTGAGGGTGGCGAGGAGGGTCTACCTCTCCACCCTTGTAGCGTCTGCAGATAACCACCCGGCTGCCCTGTTCGGGGTCACGCGTTCCCTCTTACATCGGGAGCCAGAGGTGGACCCTTTGCAGGGTAGGACTGAGGAATTTGGACAATATCTGTCGGATAAGATCGCTCAGATCCGGGAGGGGTTGAACTCCAATTTGCAGTGGTCTGAGGAGGGAGTTACAGAGAGTCTGGCCGATGTCATCTGGGCTGAGTTTGATCCTGTTTCTGAGGATGAAGTGGACAGGATTATGCGACGACTGAGTTCCACCACCTGTTTATTGGACCCGTGTCCTTCCTGGATGGTATATGCCTCCAGGGAGACCACGTGCGGCTGGCTCCAGGCAGTTGTTAATGCCTTGCTGAGGGAGGGGTCATTTCCCACCGCCTTGAAAGAGGCAGTGTTGAGACCCCTCCTGAAGAAGCCTGCTCTGGACCCAGCCGTTTTAAACAATTTCCGTCCAGTCTCCAACCTTCGCTTTTTGGCGAAGGTTGTTGAGAGTGTGGTGGCTCAGCAGTTTCCACTTTTCCTGGAGGAAGCGGACTATCTAGATCCATATCAGTCGGGCTTCTGACCCGGGTACAGCACGGAGACAGCATTGGTCGTGCTGATGGGTGATCTCTGGAGGGCTTGGGACAGGGGATTTTCCTCTGTCCTAGTCTATTAGATCTCTCAGCGGCTTATGATACCATCGACCATGGTATCCTATTGCGGCACCTCGGGGGGTTGGGAGTGGGGGGCACTGTTCTGCAGTGGTTCTCCTCCTACCTCTTGGGGCGTTCGCAATCGGTGCTGGCAGGAGGGCAGAGGTCGACCCCGAGGGCACTCACATGTGGGGTCCCTGAGGGGTCGGTCCTCTCTCCCCTCCTGTTTAACATCTATATGAAGCCGCTGGGTGAGATCATCCATGGCTTTGGGGTGAGTTATCATCAATATGCTGATGATACCCAGCTATATATCTCCACCCCAAGCCAAATCAGTGACGCCCTCTCCGTGATGACCCATTGTCTGGATGCAGTACGGACCTGGATGGGCAGGAACGGACTACAGCTCAACCCGGCTAAGACTGAGTGGTTGTGCGTACAGGCATCTCGGCCCAGTCAGTTGATTCCATCTTTGGTCATAGGGGGAGAGGTGTTGCCCCCTGTGGATAGGGCTCTGAACCTGGGAGTCCTCCTGGATTCACGGCTTAGTTTGGAGGAGCAGGTGGGGGCCGTGACCAGGGGGGCTTTTGCCCAGGTCCGACTGGTTCACCAGTTATGCCCATATCTGGACCCAGATGCCCTTCGCATGATCACTTATGCACTTGTGACGTCCCAACTCAACTACTGCAATGCTCTCTATTTAGGACTGCCCTTGCATACCATCCGGAGGCTTCAGATGGTGCAGAATGCGGCTGCGCGGGTTGTGATGGGAGTTTCCTGATACTCCCATGTTACACCCCTCCTGCACGAGCTGCATTGGTTGCCGGTTGCCCTCCAGGTGAGATGGTGTTGGTGTTAACATTCAAAGTCCTTTATGATACAGGTCCAGGGTACTTGCGGGAGCGTCTTCTGCCAATATCAAACACCAATCGCCCTGTGCGTGCGCACAGACGGGGACTCCTCGGGGTGCTGTCGGCTAGACAATGTCGGCTAGCAGTACCCCAGGGAAGGGCCTACTCTGTTGCCACCCCCACCCTGTGGAACCAACTCCCTCTGGAGCTCCGGTTGGCTCCTGATCTCCGCTCCTTCCGCCACGATCTGAAGATCTGGCTGTTTGAACAGGCCGGGCTGGACTGACCTCCTGGGGTTTTTTAAGTATTTTAATGGGTTTTAGTGATTGGGCTTATTGATCTAATTTTGTTTTAAATATTTATTGATTGTTGTACTGTGTTTTAATTGTGAGCCGCCCCGAGTCCTTGCGGAGAAGGGGCAGCATATAAGTCCAATTAAATAAATAAATAAATAATAAATCTGTTCATGACCAGAAACAAAACAGAAGCAAAAATTCTGGTCGTCACCTGATTTGGTCATGAACAGAAATGTTCGCGACCCAAAGTTCCATTGTATGCATGTATGCATGGATGGGCTTCAAAAATTTTAGCAACAGGTTCTCTGCCCAGTTGCTGGGTGGGTGTGGCCATAGTGGGCATGGCCTACTCAGCTTCCTGCATCATGGCTGTGTGTGTGTTTTTGCCCCCTCCGGGCTCTGGAGGCTTTTCTTGAGTTTCCAAGAGGGTGAAAACAGTCACCCTGGACTCCTGAGGCTCTCTGGAAGCTGGAAACAGGCCTGTTTCTGGCCTTCCCGGACTTCCAGGAGGCCTGTTTTTTGCCCTCCCTGAGCCTCCACATGCACCCTGCAGTTACCTGCATCAAAAACAAGCTGCGTAGGGTCTCCTGGGAGGGGCGGGGTGGGATGGGTGGGATTTGGGGGTTCCCATGAACTGTGCAGTATCTTAGCCCGAGGAACTCCTGAACCCCTGCAAACCCCCAGCAGCCCACCCCTGTATGCATGTAGGTATGGCTTTGTGTCAGTTTTGACTCCTGGCGACTGCCTAAACTAGTTCCTGTAATTTTCTTGGCAAATTTTTAGTCCTTGTTGAATGACCACCATTAAATGACTACTTGAAGTTATGACAGTGAATGAGTGTCACACATTCTCCATTTGCGACCTCTGCTGCTGGCTTCTAGCAAGCCAAGTCATCAAGGAAGTCAGCAGGACATCACAAAGGGCAATATTGTGACTGTGGGATACTGTAACCTTGCAGGATTTGCCTAACAAAGGCCACTGGGACTGCCACAGCTACTGTCATAAGTGATATTGTCCCTGAAAATTGTGTTACTTAGGTGATGGAGTTGATCTCCCAATTGCTATTGTTTAGTGAGGACTATCTGTATGAGAGGGAGGGAGGAGGGGAGAGAGAGGGAAATTGAGGAAGTTCATCTCTTTGGGATCAAAGCAATGATGAACACAAAAGAGATTTTTAATGTGCATTCTGCCCACTCGTTCATTGCCATCCATGCCATCCATGCAAAGTCTGGCTGAACTGCTATCAAAGCCAAATGCAAATAGAAGCAATGAATGCAACCAATCAACATCAAACCTACAAATAAATAAAACAAATAACAATACAATAAACAACATCACAGATCTGTTACATTCAATTTGATGGACCATACAATAGTTGATTAAAATAGGTGAGCCAAAGGCCTTAAGTAGGCTGGTAACCACTTAAGAAGAAGGCTGGTAGCCACCTTAAGCCACCTTAAGCCACTTGCTACCAGCCTTCTTAAGGTTTGGTGCCAAACCTTAGCAAGTAACCTTTGTGTTTGGGACAGTGGGGAGGGGAGTCTTCATTGCTATTTTTATTATTTTAAAAAATCAAGTACAGTGGTGGCCAAGGGCTGTTGGGACACAAAGAAAAAACCTCATGCAACAACAGAAATGGGCAAGACTCATGACTTTTTTTTCTTTGCTGGTAAATTCCTTTGCTCTTTAAAGTTTGTTAAGATAATTTTACAGTGAATGGCTATTTGCCTGGGACAAGATGGAAAAGGTCACTTAGGGACATTTCATCAGTGCTGCCAAATTTCATGATGTTTACAGCTTATCATTCAGGTCTCACATTCCCTTATTATAACTATTTGACTTTGTTTATTGTTTAAACCTTTTGATCACTAAAAAAAGAAAGGCATGTTACTAATGTACTGCTGGGGAATCAGGGTTGTTAGATATTCAATGCGGAAAAGTCAGTGATGTCAGACTTCCCCTATTGGTTCATTTTCCAGGTGGGAAAATGAACAGCCGTCAGTGGCTGAGATTGTGGACAGCAGCCTGCAAAAAGAACAGCAGGCACACCTGGTGGCAGTCTTTTGTTCAGAGCTAAATAAAGAAATCCTTTCCGTCTACCGTGTCCTGCCTCTTCAATCTAGCCCATATCAAACAAGGGTCATGTGTTGTTGTTTTTTGCTTGATTTTGAACAAAAACAAGATGAGAATTTGAGTGGGATAAAACTCCCTGTATTGATTGGATATCAGTTCTGAGTCAAGGTGATTAAGGGAGAGAGCAGGGTTCTCCCAATACATATGTTGTTGTTAGTTGCGAAGTCATGTCTGACCCATCGCAACCTATGGACAGAGTTCATCCAGGCCTTTCTGTCCTCTACCATCTTCTGGAGTCCATTTAAGCTCATGCCTACTGCTTCAGTGACTCCATTCAGCCACCTCATTCTCTCCTATCTCCTTCTTCTTTTGCTCTTAATCTTTCCCAGAATTAGGCTCTTCTCCAGTGAGTCCTTTCTTCTCATTAGGTGGCCAAAGTCTTTGAGTTTCATCTTCAGGATCTGGCCTTCTACAGACCAGTCAGGGTTGATCTCCTCTAGGACTGATCAGTTTGATCGCCTTGCGGTCCAAGAGACTTATAGGAGTCTTCACCATAGTTCAAAGGCCTCAATTGTTTGGCGCTCAGCCTTCCTTATGGTCCAACTTTCACAGCCATACATTGCAGCTGGGAAACCATAGCCTTGACTATATGCACTTTTGTTGGCAGGGTGATGTCTCTTCTTTTTATAGTATGCTGTCTAGATTTTCCATAGCCCCAGTAGATATAAAACCCTGTGATTTCAAAAATATACTAGCCTGCATGCTGACGGTGACATTTTGAAATTCAACATTTCATTTTGTAAAAAAAAAGAAAAAGCAATTTCTTCAATCAAACAAGGCTAAAGCACTACAGATGATGCGTTGAATTGTTTTTTTTTTCCTTTTCTAATGCTTTCCAAGATGTTATACATGCTTGAAATACCGTAGAAGCTTATAAAATCCATTAAAAAAAATAAGTGGAATGATGGCCAAAAAAAAAGGCATTATAAAATCTACTGGGCCTTCCTCTAGGGCAGTGTCAGTGGTGGGATTCAAATATTGTTGCCACTGGTTTGGTGGGCGTGGCTTGGTAGGTGCGCTTTGCACGTGTTCACACACTTTGCGTGCACGCGCGTGCCAAACATGCACTTTGTGCAGGCACAGAGGCATTTGCGCAGGCGCAGAGGCATTCTAACTCAGACCTACACGATTCCGGTTGTTTCAGCAGCTGCCGCACAGCGCTATTCTGTGCCGTGCAAAGCAGCTGCACTTCAAATTCAGTAGATAAAGGTGAGTATGGGAGCCTGGGCAGGGGGGTGGGCCCAACAGCACAGCCATTAGAGCATCGGAGAGAACCGGTTGCTTTCTCCACTGCTCATCACTCCTACCGGCTCTCCAGAACCGGTCAAATACCACCACTAGGCAGCGTTTTCCAAACATGGCCAGTTCTGGATGTGTGGACTTTAAATCCCAGAATTCCACAGCCAGCACGGCCATTGAAATGAATTCTGGGAGTTGAAGTTCGCATACTTTGAAAGTCACCAAGGTTGGGAAATGCTGCTCTATGGAGTTGTACTTTGCAGTTAGCCAGCCCTGAGATTTGCTTTACCTAGTTTGGTTTCACAGTGCTCTCCTGTCCATCCCACAGAGCAGAAACAGAAGCCATCTCCAAGCAGCCCTTCGTTGCATATCCCATTTCCTGAACAACTGCACTCTGCAATGAAAAGGAAGCCACAATTATAGCCTTGAACTAAGGAAAGGAATACACAGTGGTGTGGTGTATGATGCTGTGCCAAGCTCCTTCTTTAACTGATCGTTCTTCCTCATTTTTATTTTTTTTTACCAAGGGATACAACATCTAAGTGATGTCCTGATAAGCAGTAATTTACTAGGTTCACCCATGGATGTTTGAGTGTTTTATCTTTTATTGTAAATTCTCCTCTTCGGAAATCTGTAACCTCCCTGGCTTCCTACACTTGAGTGAATGTAATGACAGGGAAATCACAGAGTGATGGAAAGATTATTAGCTGGCAGGGCGGGGGGGAGACACACCACTCTTCCATTGTGCAAGGAGAACATGGAAAGAACTGTTAAAGCATTCAGAGTATGAGGCAAAAAATCAGAAACACAAAATGTTGAATATATCCAAAGAACAATTTTGATATTAACATTAATGGCTCACGCCCATGCCCGGTTTAGCGAAGGGGTAAAAAGTCCTGATATATCACATGACGCTGCCATGATGATGTGAGTTTGACACCCCCGGTCTAGAGCACCAACAAGCATGCCCTGATTTTAAAAAGATTAGTTTTCATCACCCTATTGTCCTATAGGCACAACTGTACAATTCAATCACAACTGCAGGTATCTTACAAGGTATGGCTCATTAAAAAAAAATGAAAATGATGTTTAGAATTGAGGGTAACACATGAAGAAGGCAACAGTTTGTAAGGACACTGTTGCCAAATCCTACCTATATCACTCAACCACCCAGAACAATCAAGAGAGTATCATGTAGATATCTCATAAAAATCATCCTTTCCTCCACTAAACATAGACTGGGTGGAAGAGCAGGGGGGAAATCACTACTATAATCTTCAAATACCCTTGGACATCTGATGCAGAAGATATATATATATATATATATGAATTACAAAGAAAAGGCAAAGGATACCATCAAGGCAAATAGTGAGGAAGAGCTAATTACAAGCTTACTTTTGCAGTCTGGCCCATAATACCCTGGAGCACAGAGTTCACAAGCCACTCCAACAAAAGCTGCACTACAATTGCACTGTCCTGAGCCTTTATATCCATCATCACATGTACCATGGTTTTGACATGGTGCTTCAAGCCCTCCGGGACACACTGAAAAAGGCAAAACAGACACACATTTTTCAACTAAATATATAACTTGAGAAATAAAAATAAATGAAGTCATAGTGGCTTTCTAAGGAGACCCCAGTCTATTTGGTCATATAATTTTATCCATTTCCTAGAAACAACTGTGTTATAAGCTACAGATAATAACTTCCTCCATCTTAGAAACTTTATGTGTTGGGCATGTATAATCTTTCATTTTCCTTCAGTGCTTTGCAGTTATTTTAGCTACTTAATCATTGCAATTGTTAGCAGAATTGTCAGATATTGCATACATCTAAAATTATCCTTAGAGATAACTTCCTTCAAGATTGTACTGTACAAACAAACAGTTAAAAAAATAAATCTAGGAAAATGAAGAATAAAATTTGGTTTAATATTTCACTTTTTAAAAATCAGGGAAACTTTCTGCTGGTTATCTTTTTCATCTATTCTAAAGAAAGGTTTCACATGGTGCTGTAAGGGGTGTTCTGTACCTTTTAATAAATCCTGCCTTGCATAGATTTGCCCATGTATAGCAATGGTTTTCATTTATTGAATGGCATACATTTGTCAGGGAGATCTATAATTTACAGAGTAAACCTGACAGCCTAATTGCTAATTCATTTGGTTTCACACCTGCACACTTATCCGCAGTGTGCCACGGGCAGCGGAGGGCAAACTAGCTTGCAATATTATAGTAATGGTTATGATAATTCATTTTACAGATACTTAGGTTTCATATGTTCTGGTGTTCAGCCAGGCTTTAGAGCAATCTGACTTTAGGACTACCAAGAACATTATTTATATAGTAACCACCTTATTTTGGACAATAAGCAAACCATGGAATTAATAGTGAATGCCTGTCCAAATAGTGAGATTTCAGATCTATAATTGTTAAGTTTGTATGAAGAGACAGACGCGGAGTGCTTCAAGCTCTTTGTTTATTAGTGACTACAGCTCAGAACGAACCCACCTTGGCTGGGCTGCGGCTGCTACTTATAGCCAGCAGCCGCAGTTGCCAGCCAATCAGAGTGCAGGGTTTTCCCGCACTTTTTAAACCAATCATTTCTTACATTTTACAAGAACAGTTCAAACTAAACCAATGACTTTAAACATGCATACATAATACCCCTCCCCACTAGGTTCAGTCCATACTCAAACCCCAGCCTATCTAATGTATTCTTTTAAATATGTGGGGCTCTTACGTGTACGTTGAGACCTACGTGGTTCAGATGTTTTAAGGTTCTCACCTTGTGAGGGAGGAAATGTGTCTGCTGACATTTCCTTACTAGGACTTGTAGTAATGGTAGAACCTGTTTGCTTACTAAAACCTGGTCTCTCCTCCCAATCCATCTCCAAACCAATGTCAGCACCTAAATCAGGTAATGATGTGCAATCTTCCATTTGTGAAAATGGTTGTTGGTATTGTGACAGGTTTTGGGATGGTTCCTGTCGTGTTAGCTCATTACACATGGGGTTGATTCTTTCTTGTTCATTACACTCATGATCCTCCCCTTCCCCCCTAGAAGAGGTATTAGGTATGGGAACTAGAGAGGAACAATTGCGATGTTCCTGAGGTAATCTGGATCTAAGCTGATCAATGTGCCTGCTCCAGAGGACACCATCCTCTGTTTGTACCCTGTAAGATCGAGGGCCTGTGATTTGGGTTATCTCAGCAGGAATCCATAAAGGTTCACCCATAAGGTTCTTAGCATAAACAGAATCACCCACACTGAACGTGCGAACTTTGGAAGTGGAATCTAGTGGTGCGTTGGGTGCGTAAGTGGGATGAAGGCGGTCAAGGGGAGACCTGAGTTTCCTACCCATCAACAACTCTGCTGGAGATAAGTTAGTTGATGGGTTAGGAGTGATATGCTGGACACTGAGAAGTTTTTCAACTTTCTCAGTGATGTCCCCAGGACCCAATTGCTGAAGTTTTTCCTTGGTAAAATGTACCATACGTTCAGCCCAGCCGTTAGTCGAAGGGTGCCCAGGGGCTGTCAGGGCATGTCTGATACCCTGCTGTGCTAGATATGATTCAAAAGGTTGGATGTAAATTGAGGACCATTGTCAGAAACGAGTACATCAGGTAACCCGTGAGTTACAAAAAGCTTTTTAAGCTGTTTGATGACAGCATCAGTTGTGGTGGATGCCATAGGGATGACCTCTAGCCATTTGGAATATGCATCTACTATAATAAAGAAAGTGTGCCCTCTGGTTGGGCCAGCAAAATCAATGTGAATCCTGGACCATGGGCCCCTAGGACATTCCCATTCCTGTGTGGGAGCGAGAGGTGGGGCAGGCCTGACAGTTGGGACAAGATGCAACCCAGTTTTCAACCATTTTGTCAATACCTGGCCACCATACATAACTCCTGGCCAATCCCTTCATTCTGACAATACCTGGATGACCCTCATGTAACATTTGTAAAACCTCTTTTCTAAAACCTTTTGTAGTTTTGGAATAACCACCCTGTTACCCCACAAAATACATCCTCTTAATACAGATAATTCAGTTTGCCTGGATTTAAAGGTTGGGCAAGTTGAGGTAGATCTTGAAGAGGCCAACCTTTCTTAATCCAGCCTATAACAGGAGCCAATACAGTGTCTTTGGCAGTCTCTCTGGCAATTTCAGCAGCGTGTACTGGAAGCTTGGCAACAGTTTCTAGGAAAAGGTGTAAGTCTCAGGAGCAAAGTCCTCAGTGTGAGAAGGAAGTGGGCAGCGACTCAAAGCATCTGCATGCCCAATGTCTTTCCAGATGAGTTTGTATGAATAAGCAGCAAGAAATTCAGTCCACCTCAGCATTCTTGGTGTCAGGATAGTGGGCGTAGTTTGTCTCCTGCCACAATGCCTAACAGAGGTTTGTGATCTGTGACAATGGTAAATGTTCTCCCATATAAATACTCATGGAATTTCTTGACAGCTGCAACAATTGCCAAGGCTTCCTTGTCCAGTTGGCTGTAGTTCCCTCTGCTTTGGTCAAGGTGCGAGAGTAAAATGCAATAGGAGCTTCCCTCCCGCTGGGAAGCCTGTGGCTCAAACCCTCCCCACTCCAAAAGGGGATGCATCACAAGTCAGTACAACAGGCAAATTCTCAGAGAACTGTATCAGTACAGCATCAGACGTGATTAGTCTTTTAATATTGTTAAATGCAGATTGTTCTTTTCTGCCCCAGACCCACGCAGACTTTTGTCTAATAATCTGTGCAGTGGTTCTGCAATGGTTGCCTTCTGAGGTAGGAACATGTGATAAAAGTTAATGAGTCCAAGGAAGGCTTGTAAATCTGTTTTACATTTTGGTCTAGGGGCTTCTTTGATTGCCTGAACCTTGGCATCTGTGGGGTGGATACCATGCTTGTCAATCATATAGCCTAAGAACTCAACCTTGTCAGTTCTAAGAGTGTATTTTTCTTCCTTGACTTTTAACCCCGCTTTTTTGAATCTGGTAAGGACTTCTCTGAGTCTCTCTTGTAACTAAGTGTCATTTTCAGCAGAGATTAACACATCATCAAAGTAAGGCACTATCCCTGGCAGTCCTTGGAGCATCCTTTCCATAAGGCTTTGAAAGATGCCTGGTGCCACGCTTACTCCAAACTGTAACCTTTTACATTTGAAAGCACCTCTATGAGTCACAATGGTTTGGGCCTCTGCAGTGGCATCATCAACTGTTAATTGTAGATATGCCTGGGCCAGATCCAATTTGTCAAAGACTAAAGTACCCCTGCCAAGTGAATGTAGTAAATGATGCACCACTGGAACTGGATATGCGCTCTGTTGAAGCGCATGGTTCAATGTCCCCTTATAGTCTCCACAGATTCTCACTGACCCTCAGTCTTGACTGGTGTGACTATGGGTGTCTCCCACCTGGAGTGGTCAGTGGGCTCTAAAACTCCTTGAGCTATTAGTTTATCTAATTGTGCATCATTTTTTCCTTTAAGGCGAATGGGACCCTTCTGGGCTTTAAGCGAATTGGTGGCACCTTGGGATCTAGATTGAAAGTGATAGGTGTCCCCATATACTTGCCCAATCCATCGCTGAAGACCTCTGGAAACTCAGACTTCAAGGCCTCCTCCCATTCAGTTTTGCTCACATGATTGATGCCAGTCACCTTGATGCCTAATGGATTGAACCACTCAAGTCCCAGCAAGCTTGGGCGATCCTTTTCCACGATGGTCAGGGGCAAGCGTTTGGTGTGGCCTTTGAACTTCACGTTGAATTCTCTTGTTCCAACTACTGGAATCTTGTTCCCTTGGTAGACTTTAAGAGTCAGTGCTTGCTTCTTGAAATGCTTCTTCTGAATGTTTGGGAATAGTCTGTGAATAGTGTCCCATGACACCATAGATGAATATGAGCCTGAGTCCACTTCCATTTGGCAAGGCCTTCCTTCAATTAGTACCTTGACATGCACTTTTCTGTTATTGATAGAAGAAGAATGACCAATAGTTACTGTCTGATGAGTTTCATTCTTCCCCTTTGCTTCTGTGCTGCGCCCCATTTTCTCACTGAGGTTGTTGGGCTTGAATTCTTTGTCAGGAAACTTCCTTCTGTTGGGTGGAGTTCTGGATGATTTGCAGACTCTTGCTAGGTGCCCTCTTTTTTCACAACGGAGGCAGATGGTATCTAGGAACTTGCATTCAGTGCGAGGGTGGCTTCCCCCACAACCTCTGCAGTAGAAATCTTGCCTCTTTCTTCCCAGGTCTTTCTTTTTCTGCTCCATTCTGAGTCTATAAATTCCTTCCTCCACCTCACTACAGTCTGACTCAGAATCTATTTGCTCACAATGAGTTGTTGTGGACTTTTCCACATCAGGATGGCTTGTGGCCTTGTTGATTTTCTTCATGGCTGCTGCTGAGGACTTGGTAGCTTCTGCTGAAGAGGCCTCTTCTATTGCTTCCTTCAGCGTGATCTTAGGTCTTAGTAATAACTTGCTCTGAAGCACCTTGTCTTTAAGGCCCAGAACAAATCGATCGTGCATGGCCTCTTCTAAAATGTTAAATTCACATGCACCCCCAATGTCTCTTAAACTTGCCATGAAGTCGTTTACGTTTTCGCTTTCCCCTTGATCCCGATGGTAAAACTCGTGTCTCTTAATGAGGCACGATACTTGTGGGGCGTAATGGGCTCTTAACAACTTTTCTAAGTCAGGCCATTCCATTACCTTCACGTCTGCAGCTCCCGCCAATGCCTTCGCCATCTTGAAAACTGCTGGACCACAGTGCGTGAGAAAGACCGCCCTCTTCCGCTTCTCGGAAATGTCGGCAAGATCGTTTCCTTCCAGATACATTTGGAAACGATCTGCATACGTCTCCCAGTCTTCTGCCATTGGATCGAACAGGGGCTCGGGGTGTTCATGCGAGTGCCAGCTCTCTCTCTTCTTGCGGCTGCTCTTATAGCCAGCAGCCGCAGTTGCCAGCCAATCAGTGCAGGTTTTCCCACACTTTTAAACCAATCATACATTTTGCAGTTCAAACTCAATGACTTTAAACCTGCATACATAACAATAATCATATGAGCTCAAAATAAGGGAATCTGCCTAATCTGAAGCTCTAAGCAAAGTTTGTAAGGAGTGAGTTCCATTGTATTCACTGAAATTTAGGGCCAAAATTGAAGATAAATGGCAAATTCATCTTTAAATAAAGGTCATTTTCATGAAGTGGTTTTTCTTAGGAGTTTTTATGTCTGGCATGTTAGGGATTCTCATTTAAGTCCCAACCATGTTTTCAAGATTAGTTAGATGCGGGATCTGCTGCAGTGCACTTAGAATTGTGTGGCATAGAAAATGCACAGGTACTCCAGTACACACAACGACTTCTATGAAAATCAGGAAAAGTGGTTTGCTTATCGATTTGGTCCAGCATTGGTTGCAATTCAGCATTTAAACATTGCTAAGAGACAATGGGAAAATCCATGAAATGTTTTATTTCTTACCATTCAATAGAATATTTACTACATACAAGAAGATAAATGATATTTTTGGCAAGGAGGAGGAAAAATGAAAGTCATTCAAGATACAAAAGAAATTATTAAGTGCATGAATATTAAGATATGTTCTGATATTGGTAAACAGCAGTGCATAGAAAACTAAGCATCTTGAAAGGAACTTTAGAAACAATTATATATTTCAGTTAAAGGATGTGAAACCTAACAAGGACATTTTACCCCATAGATGGTAAAACAAATTGTTGTGTTATTTTTAGCAATTGCTCTTACCATTATTATCATTACCAAGTAAGGAACCAAAAACATATTATTTTGTCTGGAATTTTAATAAATATTCCTTACCGTGGCAGTTCTTTCCATAGTGGTTTGCACAACACTGGGGTACCCACTTGGTGGTAAGGCATGTTTTCTTGCATCCATTTCTTGCAGGTTTTCTCCGTCGGTTTGGAGATAATGGCCCTCGTGGGTATTGATGTATAAACCGTCTCCTTAAAACCTCAAAAGGGTCATAATCGCAAGTCTGGATTTCCCCCTATTGGAAAAAGAAAACTGTTTTTGCCTTTTGTTGGAAATTTGATTCTTAGGATGAAACTATATGTTCAACTTGCAAGGTGTGTGGGAACTTCCTCCTATTTATGTGTTAAGTAACTAAAAATCTAAATCTATCTGAGGCCTGAGAGTGATGGCAGCAGTGCCTTAGATAGAAGATACATACAGAGAGTGGTAAGGGCAGCCGAGATTATAGGAGGCTTCCTGTTATTCAGGATACAGCTTATAAGTGCTATGTGCTTAGAGCTCAAAGCATTGTTAGAGACCCCACACACCCACTTTATGGTCTGTTTCTGTTGCCCCCCTCTGGGAGGAGGTTTTGAAGTATTTCTAGCAGGTCTATCAGATTCTGTAACAGCTTTGTTCCCTATGCCATCCTTCTGGTAAACTTGCAAGATTCGTTTTTCTCGCCATGTATATGTATACATCTAGACTAGACTGCGTTGTTTCTCTGTGTTATATACCATATTTTTTGCACTATAAAAAAAAGTGGGTGGAAATGTCTGTGCATCTATAGATGGGGGAGGGGGGGTTGGTGCGGTGCTGCCATTTACCACCTCTGGGGAATGCTAGAGCCTTTGCTCCCAAGCAGCTGATTGGCAGTTGGATTAGCCTCCTGGAATACTGCCAATTAGCTGTTCTAAGCAGCGGGGATTGGTGCTACCAATTGCTGCCTATTGCCGCCGCCATTCTCTGATCATCGTTTGCCACCGATAGCCACCAATTGCTGCCAATTGGCCTTCCAGAATTCCATCAATCAGCTGTTGTAGGCGGCAGGAATCGCCGCCACCACCTATTGCCAATTGCCGCTGCTGCCAATCACCACCAATTGGCCTCCCAGAATACGGCTGATCAGCTGGTCTATGCAGTGGGGACCACCACCGTCGCCTATCACCACCGCTGCCTATCGCCACTGCCGCTTATTGCTGCCACCACCTATCGCCAATGCCTATCGTCGCCGCTGTTTGCCGCTGTTTCCGCTGTTTGCCGCTGTTTGCTGCTATTCGCCACCGGCAATTGTCGATGGCAATAGGTAGCAATAAGTGGTGACTGATAGTGAATGGTGGCAACAGCAATCAGCGGTGATAGGCAGCAGTGGCAATAGGTGGTGACGATCCCTGCTGCCTAGAACAGCTGATTGGCAGTATTCTGGGAGGCTGATCCAACCGCCAATCAGCTGCTTGGCAGCGAACGCTCCAACATTCCCCAGCAGTGGCAGAAGTTTAGTTCAGTTGACTGGTGGTGGGCGCAATGGAGTGGAGCCCTGACAAGCCATGTGCTGGGCTGTGATAACGTGCTGAGGCTGACCAGGCTGTATTCATCTATTTGCTGCAAGGATGCTAGCCTGATGAATACCGGATGGATGCTGGGAGACAGAGGCCAGCTTTTCCCCTAATTTTCTTCCTTTAAAGCTAATATGCATTTTATGGTCTTTATTTATTTATTTAGTCATGTTTATGTAGTGTATATTGGAGGTAGTGACCCTTTGAAAGCTATATGCAATGAAATTCCATTTTAATGTATGCTGATTAGTGTATATTCAAAGTGTCAATAAAGTTATTCTATCTATTTTATCCTGGTCTGGTCAAATACAGTACCAGAAGTTTTAACAGGGGTGTGTAGACTTTCTATATCCACTGTATGTACCTTTTCACTTGGGATTAGGGGCATGTGTGGCGCCTCTCAAATGCTTGATTGCAAAATGTCTTGTAAATAACCATAGAATTGCTTATTATCCACATCTCGTCAACTGTGAATCCATCATTCCTCTGGGGATGCTTACCGTTTGCACTGATCCAAAAGGACAGGATTTCTCATAGCCACAAGCACCACATGTAGCATCCTGGGAAGACATTATAGGAAAGCAGGAAAAATAGACAAGTATGTAAGAAGCCATTTTAACTTTCTTCTGAAAATCTGTTAGATTTTCCTTTCTCACAAAGGCTGCAACCTACTAGCAGACATGAGATGGTGTGGGGTATTTTATCATGTATTTATTTGTGTTTTAGAATTTAAAACTTGCAAAACAAGTAGAATACATACAGATTACACTATCTCACCTTAAGTTAAATTGCCATGATGGTGAGAGGGATTTTTTTTAAATGTAGCTTAATAGAAACAGAAGTGTTTTGAAGACTTTTTAAAGAACAACTGTCATATTATTATTAAATTTATATGCTGATCATATCCCTGATAAGGTGACTTATAATTGGAAAGTAATTTCCACAAAAAAGCATGGAGTGCTGGTTGCCACTGTCAACATTAATGTAAGAAAGTTAACCAAAAGTCTTCTTTTTATCTAGAGCAGCAGACCCAACTTTTTGGGCACCAAGGACCGGTTCCGTAGAGAAAGGTTTTTCAGCAGACTAAAGGTGGTGTGGTTTTGCATGCTGGTTGCATCCCAAGGATGGGGCTTTGCTTGTTTGTGCAGACCAGTTGCTGGCATGTTACGGACTGGTACCAGGCCACAGACCAAGGGTTGGGGACCCCTGATCTAGAGAATGCTTTAATGATATTAAATCAACCAAATGAAGATACCGTGTTTCCCCCAAAATAAGCCCTACCCAAAAAATAAGCCCTAGAGAAGGAGGTGAGCATGGCCAGCATAGGAGGTGGCGAGTGCATGCAGAACAATGGTGTCTGGCAGCAGCTGGAGGCCACCCAGCACAGGTGAGTTGATTACCTCTGCAAGCAGCAGGCGGAAGCAGAGGCATATGATCCAGATGTGCCATGCGGGCCATGGGAAAGCAGAGCGTTGCTGGGCTATGGTGGTGGGTGGCTGTGGGAGGCTCATCGTTGCGTGGTGACACTGGCAGCAAACAGTGGTGTGGGGAAGCAGGCAATCCAACATGTGCCACATGTGCTGTGGGAAAGCCAAGCATCAGTGGGCCAGAGCAGCAGGCGACCATGGGAGGCTCATCTTTGCATCTCCTGGCATGCCTGCAGCCCCTGCAGCGCATTGGGATCCCCACGTTCTGCTCTGTGCCCTCTGTTTTACATAACCACAGAGTGCACCGACCCAAGCACCAGTGGGCTAAAGCTGCTGGCGGATGCTTTCAGTCCCCATATACTTGCTGGCTCTTGTGCACACGCTGGAGCAGTGGGGCACCAAGGTGGGCTGATCACTCTGAAATTGTGTTTCTGGGTCTTTATGGTAAACACGGTAATTATCTAAATCAGTAAACATTGATAATTAAATTTCAAGTACTCACCGGAATCTCAAACATTAGAAGCTTATCACAACGGGATCCCAAATCAGGAAGCTCAAGAAGGTGATCAATTCCATAAGCAATGCCCACATTGAATTCCATATACCGCTGGACAATCCTTGCATTGCCATTGTCTACAACAATATCCCCCTGCAAATCAAAAAAGCAGTAAAAGGGAATCAGGAGCCAGAACTGGCAGTTTTTCATTTTGACTAATATGGAAAAACCTTATCACCTGTTGCTTCCTGAAAAAATTTATCACTTTTTTTGCCTCAGATCAGAAGCATTCTAGTTGATGAAGAAAAAAATACTTTATCAACAAGGTATAAAATCTACACACACTAAAATCTAATCAAATTTACCAATATGGAAAAACATTGCAGTTATAGCATTAAGAGTGGCTCAAAGAATCAGCACCCTCCTAATCAAAAGCAAGTTCTTCAAATTCATTGGCAATGTCCATTTTGCTCTCCAAATTTATGGTGAGCTCACCCTAACCCTTAGTGGAATTTCCCACATTGGGATTTTCTAATGAATTTTACCAGGAGCTATAGATAAGTGTGGTTAAAGAATCAGCACCCTTTCTTTGTTTTCTGTCTCACAAATACTCTGTTTTTTGTTCAATTTCCCTAGCTTGTTCCATCTTCTCCTAAAATAATGTATTCATCATTATAATAAGGGTATAAAATAATGTACCCTTCTCCGTTTGTTCCTAGCTACTCTTTCCTGGCCCATGCCTCTTCTTCATTTTTTCATTTGCTACTGCCCATGACTCTTAATACTTGCAGCTGGAACATTCTGTACATCCTAGCCTAACTTATAAACCTACTTAGGACATTGTGATTATGACATTATGATTATGATGCTGTGGTGTTTAGAATGCAGTATTGCACACAAACTTTGCCCACAGACAGGAATTCAATCCTGAAATCATGTGGCAATATGCTTATGATTTTAGTTCAAATTTCCTTTGCTTTACAGCAGAAGGATATGGCTCCAAACAATTGTATGAGCCAAAACATAGGGGGAAAATTTCTGGAATTAGACCAACAAAGGGCAATCTTATAGTCCTATTTCTCCATTCTTTCATTGCTTGAAATGTTCACCCAGGGTTGGGATAATTAGAAGAAGGGAATTCATGTTTGTATATGCATTACATGGAGAGGAAGAGACTACAAGAGAGTAAGCAGATGCCCAATAGGGAATATACATTGAAAAGAATGCACTAGCACCAGCTGTTTGCAAAAGAAGTTTGCATAAGAGGCAAAGAAAAGCTTATTGAAGCAATCTCTTTTCTTTGTGAGAGGAGAAAGAAAAAAAATAACAAGTCAGGCACAGGAGAACACATACTGACTGACTTTTACTTTTTCATCACCTTTGTAATTGCAAGGCCAAGGCAGTCAATAAGTGAGGACTACCTGTACATTTTGAATGGGACAGTATTGAACATGAGTTTGTCCTCTTGAGGCTTCAATTTAAAGGAATGCTTACTTACAGCATTTGTTTTGCTGCAGCTAAATGAAATCGTTGAACCTTGCAAAGTCCTCAAAGATGACAATTCTGTCAGCTTGGAAGCCAAGACCTAGAACCAGAGAAGAGTAAATAATGATTGATTTGCCACAGATTCAACCTGGCCAAAACAGACCTGAAGAGATTGTGTGTTAGGTTTCATTCATTGCCATATAAACAGGAATTGGGGAAGGTTTCATTTTCATCAAAAGAATGAAAACTCATTTCCTCATTTGCCTTTCTTCTCTGTGTTCTGTTATTATAAACTCTATTTTTGACAGTAAATGTTTCTGGCAGTGAATCAGTTAGGTAGTTAACTGTTCAAGAAAGTTAAATAGGAATGGGTCTCACTTAAGGCTGCCAAAGACTTCAGCCACTGATCTTGCAGAGAGTAAATTTCCTTGTGGATCCATGGTATGATAAATGTATCATCATATGAAGCACCATGAGAGAATCAGTATTTGGATAAAGAATCTCACACCACTTTGAGTACTAGCTCATCTATCTTGCACCGGTTAAATAATTATCAAATAATAGAATGTTGGTTAATCAGTTTATTTATTAAATCAAAACCAGTTTTTAGTCAGGTCTAAATGACATGAAAAGGAGGTGTGTTTTCTGCCAAGTTAGGGTCCAGCAGGGCTTCTTTTAAAAGCTTCTGTTGTTTCAACCTTGGGTTTACCTTTGTGTCCCGGATCATATGCCCTCTGAGATAAGCAGACAATTTGCTCCTGTGCTCTTTATGATATAACCATTTTTGCATTTCAGCAGGAAGAGAATTAAAGGCTGCATCAGTCGGCCACAGCATGGTAAATGGCTGATGTAAGGTATTATTAACCAGATGAAGAAGTCCTTCTTCCTGCAGAGAGAGACACAGAACAGTAAAATAGCATGATATCACTAAGAGATTTTACAGCTTACTGTCAGCTGGTCAACCCTCCCTCTCCCCCTCCCCAACACCGATTTTGAAGAGATAGGGCAGCTGTAATCCACAAATCTGGGAGTTGGGTTAATTATTTTTGGAGGGTTTTAGGGGAGGGTGGGATGAGTGATAAATGGCTAAAAATATGCCTGATGCCTTACAAAACTGCCTACTTTCCTCAAAGCTTAAAGGTGAAAGGAGCGTTTGAAGAAAATTACACACATCTATACCCATTTGATATAAAGAAGCCAGAATTTTTTTTAAAAAAAGGTTTTTCTCATGAGAACAATTTTTTGCTTTTGGTATGGTTAAAACTCTAGAATTTGGAAGCCTTTCTAATATATTGCAAATCACCCAAATGTCTACCCATAGATTCCAGCCTACTTTCTGCCCATTTTTAGGATAGGTTTAGAGTCTTGAAAGATTTTTGGAGGAACATTATCAGCTATGAAGTTCCATGTTTCAATAATGGATCTAAAAAAAGTTCTGCAAAATACTTGTTGGGAGATATGAATTAATCAGGAAGACCTTGTGAAAGAATGTACTCCTGAACAAGAACAGAGTGTTGAAAGAATTATAAAGAAATAATAGAATGTCACATTAAAATAAAATGCTCTAAGTATAGTTGTCTGGGATGTAGAGCGTGGAGTTAGCCCAGTTGTTAATGAATGCTAATATACATTGCTAATAATTACTAAGAAATACATGAGGGTAGAAAAGTCTCCCTTCTGTCTAAGTTACATTTTGAGAAGAAAAAAGTGCAAGAGAAAAAGAGAAGCAACTTTATTTTTTTCTGTTGAATTTACAGACTCTCTTAACTAACAATAGGCTAAATGAGAAACAGATCCAGGATAGCATGTCTTCCTTATATCTATTTATCTGGGTTTGCTTAAGTGGCCAAATAAGCTGAGATCATACTATCTCCACTGTAGCCAGTGAGGGAAGTAGATAATGTTTTCTTTCTCCAGAGCTGAATTTGATTAAAAGTAAAACCTTTATCCAATTAATCAGAATTCAAATCCCACTTCTGAAATGCACATTGAACCACATTTTAAAACAATATAATTTTGTATTTTTGATAGATGGGTTTTCATTTGAACCTGACTAGATGGCAGATCATAGCCAACATTGACTAATCTTAAAAAAGCTAAGTGAGTGATGGTTAAGATTTGGATGTCAGGCTATCTGGAAACTGCATGGGTCTGAGGTAGATTTGGGAATTAAAAATAATAATAATAATTGGAAAAAGATAATAGAAAGCCACTTCCATATTGTCAGGAAAATTACACAAATGTATCCATGAAATTACCAGTAGTCAAGCTCAACTCAAGAACTACTTCACTTATGTTTCATTTTATGGATTGAAACTGAAAGAGAACAGTTCAATTACCTTTAGAAGCCTGCTGTATGTTTTGTATCCATGAGCCTCTGAGACCTCTATAATAGTTTGCTGGAAAGAAATCAAACAGAAAAGTTGCCAATAAAATCCCAGTTCCAGAGCCTGATCAGAAAATGTGCGTGGAAGAGATGTGGCCTAATTCTTATATCTAACATTGGAACAATTTGCCTCTTTACCCATTTCTGGCAATCTAGAATGTGCATGTTCAGTTGTAATACACAGACGTGACAAGTAAATCTTATATGATGTGTATCCTGTTTAAAATACAAGGATAAGATGCAGGTGTGGGATTCAAATTTCTTAACAACTGGTTCTGTGGGCGTGGCCTAATTTGTAGATGTGGCTTGGTGGTCATGTGACTGGGTGGGCATGACTTGCTGACTGGGTGGGGCTAGGTGGTCATGTGACTGGGGTGGGTGTGGCCTGGTGGCCATGTGACTGGCAAACCAAATATAAATGGTCCTTGCTTAATGGCCAGTTGCTTAACAAGTGTTCTAATTTACAACTGACCTCCCCAGAGCTACTTGACCTGTTTTTGGTGTTTTGACAGTGATGTACACACAGACACGCACACACACACACACTTATGACCAGTTACAACATCCCACACAGTCTTGTGACTGAGGTTTTCTATGTTTTTTTGCCAGTTTCTAAGGCCTGGGGAGCCCTGGAGAAGCTTGTACTGGGAAACTCTTGCCTCCCATCAACAGCAGCAGGAAGGAACACATGGAGGCTCATGGAGGCTCGGGCCAAGTTAGCAGCTGTTTGTATTCTATCACCTGCTGCTGTTTTTGGGAGAGCAAAAGTTTCCCAAAACAGCAGAAAGCTTTCAAATCCCCTCCTGCATCAGTAACTGCTCCTGGGCAAATCACTAGGGTTTCTTTCACCTTTTCTAGCATATCTTATGTTACACATACCTGGGATAGGTTGCATGACATGTTGCGATGCTGCAGGTCATATGGGGCTAAGATCCCATCAATAAAATGTATGACTCCATTCTCTCGAGCAATGTCGCTTTCAATTATCTTTACTTCATCATTTAAATACAGACTGTCCTGGGAGGGTAAAAAGAGGGAATACATTTCCAGCACTTTTGAAAACAGTCTTGTTAGAATAGAATAGAATAGAATAGAATAGAATAGAATTATTTACTGGCCAAGTATGATTGGACACAAGGAATATGTCTTGGTGCAAATGATTTCAGTGCACATAAAAGAAAAGATATATTTGTCAACAGTCAGGAATCATAAGGTACAACACTTAATAATAGTCATAGGGTACAATAAGCAATCAAATCATACTAGGAAACAGTCAATATAAATCATAAGGATACAAGCAACAAAGTTACAGTCATATAGTCACAAGTGTGAGGGGATGGGTGATAAGGAGTGATGAGAAGATTAATAGTAATAGTAGTGCAGACTTTGTAAATAGTTGAACAGTGTTGAGGGAATTATTTGTTTAGCAGAGTGATGGTGTTCAAGAAAAAACTGTCCTTGTGTCTAGTTGTTCTGGTGTGCAGTGCTTTATAGTGGTGTTTTGAGGGTAGGAGTTGAAACAGTTTATGTCCAGGATGTGGGGGGTCTGTAAATATATATATTTACAGGGCCATGATCTGTTCAATATCGGGCCATGGGAGAAACGGGCAAGTGCCCATAAGTGGAGCTTTACATGCAAGCACATGCCTTCCTTTCAAGCACCCTCCACTCACACTAGTGAAGTTTCACGCATGAGCGCAAGTGGTGAGTGGAGCTTTGTGCATGTACACAAGCACTCTGTGCTCATGCATGAAGTTCCATTCACCTGAGTGGATGACATATGCACGCTCACACAAATGGAGCTAAGCATGCACACATGAGTCTGCCACTCACATGCCCCCCCTGCCAGGTCACCAAGCTGGAAAAGTTGGGGACCGCTGTTCTAGAAGGATCATCATTGGTCCTAAAACATAACCCAGTTCCATGAAAAATAAAGAATTGATAGGACACAGTCACATAAGGTTTCTCTTAGCAGTGCAGCCAAGTGACTTATGACTAAGATCGAAATGGAACAGGACTGAGACAATGACACACACCTCTTTCATGGAAACTCTGATTTTGTGACCAGATAAAGCAGTCAGAGAATCCTGTGATTCCAAGTCATCTGATAGGAGCGCCTGACAGATGACTGTGTGATAGCGAAGCAGATCTTTGATGCAGCCAGCTTTTTCCCATTCTGAAAACTAAAGAAAATACGGTTGTACAAGGCAAGCACAGGTTAAGCCCTTCTCATTTAGGGGTTTGAAATGAAGCTGCTCTCAGTGACATAATAGTAATACCCCATGAATGCCATCTATTGCATCTATTTCTATTAACTAACACAATAGAAAATGGCTAAAACCTGGTTCTCATGATCTATTTGTCTTCTAAAAATGTAGAACTGTTGGTATTGGCATAAACCAGGGGTGTCAAATTCACATCATCACGGTGGCATTGCGTGACATATTGGGACTTTTTCCCCTTTGCTAAATTGGATGTAGCCAGCATGTGACCCATGCGGCCCACAGACCGGGAGTTTGACAGCCCTGGCATAAACTTATCAACCAATTACATCATACCCATCAGTACAGATGGGGAAAACTGAGCTACAACCAAAATTCAGTTCAATTGAAAACAATTTTTTATTTATTAACTTAAAATATTTCTTTGGCTACCCATCTTAGAGTACATTCTTGGAGGATGTCAACAATATCACAACTATAAGCCAGAAAGCCAAATACTAAAACTAAAAACCTGGTGCCTTTATTGTCTTCTTAGGATGCCCCAACAACTTATAAATTAAATCTCTCCCTCAGATTTCTCACTCTACCTCAGTGCCAGTCACAATGGCCTTTTGCAAGGCTAGACCTGCTGGATCACCAAGGTGGATGTATGTGTTCCATGAGGTAGGGGAAGCTATGGAAAAGGCACACTTTCCAAGTCTCTTTAGATGGCAGCAGGGAAGAAAGCTGGAGTGTGTTTACCCTCTTTGATCTTATGAGATGTGCAGATATTTTCAGGGAGAGGTGATCCCTCAAATAAACTGATCCTGTGCCATTTAGAGCTTTAAAGGTGATAACCAACATCTTGAGTTGCCCCAGGAAGTAAACTAGAAATCAGTGCAGTTCACATTATAGGAGTGTAACATGAGAAAACCTAGAGGCTCCAAACATTGTATGCGCTGCTAGATTCTGAAGTAGTTATAGCTTCCATTCCAGGTGGTCTTCAAGGGCAGCCTCATGTAAAGCACATTGCAATAGTCCAAAGAGAAAGTGGCTAAGGCTTCCTGGTCCAGGAGAGGTGCAATTGGATCTGAATCTGTGCAAAGCCCTCCCCCTCAGCCATCATTGCCACTTGCTCCCCCAGCAGGAGCCATGCATCCAGGAGGAATCTCCAAATTGTGTGCCAGCTCAATAGATATGGCATATTGATGGTAAGGTAAAGGTAAAGGTTCCCCACACATGTATGCTAGTTGTTTCCAGCTCTAGGGGATGGTGCTCATCTCCATTTCCAAGCCAAAGTGCCAGTGTTGTCCAAAGATGTCACCATGGTCATGTGGCTGGCATGACTATTTGCATTTTATTTTGATGGTACTGTACCCTATTCTGTCCAATGGACCTCGCCCAAGTGTTTGAATGAAAACGTTAAAAAGGAAGATCAAATTTAGTTGAAGACGTTTATGTTTGGAAGCAAAGTGAGAAAAAATATGTTTAACTGAAACAAGTATTTGCCTAGAATTTATACTTCTTTTAATTAACTCTTCTATTACATTAAACAAATGTCAGTGCAATGAATAAAGCCACCTTTCATGGGCTACTTACTGTGGTGCTTTTCTGTAGATAATCAGCATGTGGGACAAAAATGGTGTATGGTCCTTTCCCGATTATTTCGGTAATAATTCTATGAACCTACAGTGCAGGGAGAAGTCCAGGGATTAGTATAAATACCAAACAGAAGTTATAATCTACAGAAAAAGTATTGACATTTGGATTCAGAGAAACCCCAGTTTTCATGGCAGTGCTCTGCAAGTGCTGCAAGATGTAATGTAATCTTGGGCTTATCAACAGAGTTGCAATATCAGGTTCCCATGAAATGATAGCTATATGCTGCACCAGTACCCCTGTCCTTGGAATAGGGTGCTGCTGGCTTTGGTTACTACCTGAGGAATTGGGAAAATTACAAAGAACAGTGAGAGGGGAAAAGCTTGGGAGATAAATCTGATTAAGAATTTTTTAAGAAACTGGGTATGTTTAGACTAAGATAAGGCTAAGGAAAAACAGTCTTCTAAATATTAAAAAATCTTCTAATATTTCCTGGGCTATCACAGGGACGAGGGTGTAGGTTTATTTTACACAACCTCCAAGAACCATGAATGAAAACTTTATAGAAGGGATTTAAATTTGACATAAGAAGCGATTTCCTCACTAAAAACTATGAAATGTTGGAATAACTTGGTTTTTGAAATCATAGGTGCTCCATTATTGGTGATTTTTTTTAAAAAAATGGCTGACATTTGTCTGGGTTTATATTCCTGCCCTGGCAGTGGGTTAGACATGAAAACCTTCAGGGTCCCTTTCAAATGGATGATTCTATGAACTCTGCACCCATCATAGAAAATTTCCTCATTCCTTTTTGTTGCAACATTTTCTCTCCATTGGGTATTTTATTTTATTGATTCCATTCCATCCCTTTTTTCAGTTGAGATTTTGACAATTATCGATATTAAGCTAGATATAAAAAGATATAAAATAAGATACAAAAGCCAAAGATGTAAAAATTGTTCACACATAAAAGTTCCAGCTAAAAACATGGATGTAAATTCCACTGTATGCATAATTAGGAACTAAGCTCAAAAAACAAAAACAAACTAACAAAGAAAAAAAACTCAGAAAAGACCATTTCATTAGTTGAAGGACTCTCTAAATTGTATAGGTCAGCCTTCTCATTCTGATGCTTTCCAGATGTTCTGGTCTATAGCTCTAATTTGATTGCACAGTTGCAGGAATGGTGCAAGGAACTTTCTGGATGTTTTACCACATAGAAATTCTTCTCATACCTACCTGGCTATAATGAAGAAATTCAGAGGCATCTTCTCTTCTAACAAGTTCCTGAGGAAGGAAGGAAGGAAGGAAGGAAGGAAGGAAGGAAGGAAGGAAAGAAAGGGAGGAAGGAAGGAAGGATGGATGGAAGGAAGGAAGGAAGGAAAGAAAGAAAGAAAGAAAGAAAGATTAAATATGTTCATAATAACAAGTTTCTTCAAAATCTTAAGAAATATATGCATTAAAAACATTCATAGTAACAGGCTTCTAATACTGTAATTGCAGATATTCCTTATGAAAATTCTCCTATTGAAAAATTATAATAGAGAAAAGCAGATTTGCTGTATGTCAGGCTTTGAGCCCTACATTCTGGCTGGAATCTTCATTTGTACTTGAACTGGTTGGCCAGAGGATTAATGAAGGCATGGATACAGTGACCTCTGACAACCAAATGCAGTGGCTGGATTGATCTTGCCTTTGATTCTGATTCAAGGCTTCTGTGTGCCCCAAAAGGCTTGGAACTGGAAGCCATCATTCTTCATATATGTGAAAGTTCATTATTAATTTTGAATTATTAATTATAATCATCATATTTGAACCATTCAACATAGGAATTATGCCCTTACTAATGAATCCCATTCATGATAGCATACATGAAAAAAAGCTTTGTTTTGTTTAGATTTTCTTTCAAATGACAGTTCAACTGATTTATGATCAAATTAGAAATCTTTTACTATTTTTTAATTCATGGGATCATTTGCAACTATCTTTTTTTGCAGCATTTTCCAACCATGTCACTGACTATGTCACATGTTGCTTTTTCAGTATTACTCTCACCACAAATTTTGGGATGTTAAGAAGAAGACTGCTCTTCCAGCATCTGGGAATGGATGTTTACACATTTTGCAAGTTTTAAGTAACATATGTCTTACCTGCCATACAGTTCTACTGCATGTGAAGCCATCACCAGTCCCCAATATACAAAGGCATGTTCGATTCCCATTTTCTTTTCTAAGGCACAGTGCTAGTGGACTGCAGCCACCATTATTCTGATCAAGAAAAGAAAAAGATAATAAGCTGGAGCTATGATCAGGGGTTATCAATCCTTCCTTTAGGCATAACTTGTCTAGATGACTCTTCTTAAAACTTAGCTGTCAGGGAAGCAAGTTCCTCTCCTTTTCTGACAAGTGAGCAAGCAATCAACAGCTTTGGATAAGGGTAAAGTAGCCATCTCAGTGAAACAACTGTGTACAGAAAGCTCAATGCTATGCCCTAAAGCAAGGGTCTTCAAACTTGGCAAGTTTAGGACTTGTGGACTTCAACTCCCAGAATTCCTGAGCTAACATGACTGGAGGAGGAATTCTGGGAGTTGAAGTCTACAAGTCTTAAAGCCATCAAGTTTGAAGACCCCTACCTTAAAGTTTTCCATGAACCTATCAGTCATTCAAAGACTTTAAAACAGAAAGGTACCCTAATGGAATTCACCTTATCTTTTAAGAATTTGAAGCACCTGGAATTTAAATTACCCATTTAATGGATATAGCTTTCTTGTTTGTGAAAAACACTTCTATTATTTCTTATTACTAGTGATTTACATGAACAATTTCCTTATGTTATTCTGTTACCACCTAAGGTTATTGGACTTGATAACAAGCTCCATTTCCCCTACCCCTTGTGAAATTTATTACTGGAAACTTTTAAGAATTATCAAATAAACCAAGGCTGGGAAATGTGGTACCTATGGTACCATGGCATGCACAAACTTTTAAACTGACACTAAAATTAAACAAAATATTTTTTAAAAAACACATGGTGGGAAATATCACAAGGTTGCCACTCAAAATCTTGTAAGATTTGGGCAACAATGCCAAATGACTTCAGCGAACTGCTGATATTTTGGTTATTTAAAGAAAAAGATAATTTTTAATGTTTATGTTGGGACCTGCACCTGGATTACCTTTGTGATGAGTGGAATCACACCATTATCAAATCTCTGTGGGGTTAGTATTGTTTGCTTTTTTAAAAAAATGTAATAACTAGCATTCAGGAGATCTTCCAAAGAAAGGGCATCAACAAACCTCCGAGCAAGGATCAGTATATTCACATTTATTAATCCCATCACCAGTGAACGCAGGAAGACAGACACACACAACCTGAGTGAAATAAAAACACCATCACATATTTCACATTCAGAACTACAGAGGGACACAAACTGCAAAACATCTTCTGCAGCAACAATAAAGATGCAGATATTTGTCATTTTTCATCTCTGTCTGCTACTGTAAGTGTATCCTACATATGCAGGCTTTGCAGCTGCTGTGAGTGGCAAAAGTTGTGAGAGCACAATCAGTTAATAATCACATTGCAAATGAATGAGCCCTGTGTGTGTTAAGTCATTGGATGTTCCCACTGGGGAAACAGAACAGTGAGTACACACTTGCCACACTTCAAAGTGAATATGTGTACACAGGAATAACCCTCATCCAGGGATGGAAATCAACCTGTTACATTGTTGTTGACCCTTTCCCAACCATGCATTGAGATATGGCACATGCAGCAGCAAGGAGATGAAGCAGACCTGTATAGCTGGATATAATAGAAATGCTACTGCTACCCCAGAAGGACAGTGTCAAAAACCTCACAGCACTAGAAACCTCAGAAAACGTGCCAAGAGACTCAAGCCAGCCCTTCCTCCTTTAAGAAAACCAAGAAGCACTAGCTGAAAGGAAAAACTCAGAATGGCTGTTACGAAAGTAACACTGAAGTAGAGCCATTAAGATAAGGGCTAAAAATAAACTCTCCAAGGTAAACCAAAACTCCAGTGGTGGGATTCAAATTTTTACTACCGGTTCTGTGGGTGTGGCTTGGTGGTCATGGCTTGGTGGGTGTGGCAGGGAAAAGATACCTGCAAAATCCCCTTCCCTCCCCACCCCACTAACCTGCTTTCCAGCTCCGTTCTCCTGTGCAGGGCAACCAAAGAAGACCCAGCTGATTAGCTGAAACTCAACGGGAGGCAGAGAATTGATGGGGCAGGGCCAGTCAGATGTGGTATTAGCCGGTTCTCTGAACTACTCAAAATTTCCCCTACCAGTTCTCCATAACTTGTCAGAACCTGCTGAATACCACCTCTGTGAAACTCCCTCATCAGCCCCCTGATAGGATTAACTCTTAGGACAAGAAAACACAAAGGTACAAGGAACAGGATTAACCATTAAAGCAGGAAAGACAAAAACCCAGGGCGATCACCTCAGCTAGAGGCACATCACACCCCATCAAACTGCAGGAGCTTCAAAGGAAAATTAAGTATAAAAAGGTACAGGCTTGCCATCCCAATTTGCTAGCTAGCCAGGAATGCTTGAGCTGTGTCACTACTTCTTGCATTCTTGAATTAAAGGATTCCGCTTTCTGGCAGCTTGCTTCTAAGCTATTTCATCTCAGCGTCTGTGATTCCCAAGCTAGGGAACAAACCAGGAGTTTTTCTTCCAACAATACGTTGAATTTACTCTGGGAGGCCAACTCTATAACAGAAGCCCTGGTGCCACATGGAACTTTATAATTATATGCAGGAATGTCAATGAGGTTATCTGTTGTGGGGAGGGAAGTTGTGATGCACTTTTTAAAAGGCCAGGGTTTTAATCACATGCTGGAAACTACCATCTTGACTCTTCTCTCTCTGCAGACACCCTAACTGTGATTAAGAACAAGCAATACAATCCTTCCTCTACTTCATTATAAATAAGCCCCATTAAGCTCACTGCCAGACATAACAGAGTGTTCTGAGACTTATCCCTGCTTGAGATCTTGGGACTGTCAAAAATCACAAAGGCAATAGACAGAGGAAGAAGCATAGGAAAATGAATTGTTCGTGCATGCTTCATGTCTGGACAATTTTAGAGACCTTACAGCAGGGGTGTCAAACTCACGGCCCACGGGCTGGATGCGTCATGTGCTGGCCCCACCCCTGCCTGGTTTAGCGAAGGGGGGCAAAGTCCCGATACGTCACATGGTGCTGCCATGACATCGTGAGTTTGACACCCCTGTCTTACAGTATCGAAATCCCAGCACACTTTATAAAAATTGAAGTAGCTTTTCCTGCAGCTTTTTATACAGATGGAGAATGAAAGAGAAATTCAGATGATTGTTGTTAGTATCATTGCTTTTTTCATATGAAGGTTTAGAGTTTATTACAAATCTTTTAAGTACGCATTCACAGCTTTTGCCTACCAAAGCATCCAACAGTAAGAGTAATAAACACAATATACCCTAAGTATGTTATAGTGGGCTTACATTATGTAATAAATATAAAAATGATTGAAATCAGGACTTAATAAAAAAACCATCATTTTATTTGGCTGAACACAGAGGAATCAAGGAAAAGCTTGAGCAAACAGGAAGATTTACCTGTGCCATAGAAACAGGAAACAGAAAAACTTATCCCAAATAGAGGAAATGAAGTGACTGCTCAACAACTTTATTTAGCTAAGGCTCTAAAGGAAATGAGGGTCTCCACTGTCAAATATTATGAAAATAAAAATTACAATTATGTGGGGTAAGATAGGAAACAAACATGGATATTTCAGAATTAAGTGATATGTTCTCCGCTGTTTTTCAATTACAAATATATTATTCAAAATAGGATAAGATAAAAATTTGCTTACCAAACCTGGCCCTGTTTTAATACATGTTGCATTTTGGTGGCATCCTCCATTGTTTTCCAAGCACCGATCCAGCTCTACACATAGAAGAAATACACATTATATCAGATTGTTTCCACCACAAAATATGACTATGTCACAAAACAAGGTCTCAGAAGATACAAATCAGTGAATAGCCTGTTAACTTATGCAATAATAAGTGCAATGAGCAAGGATAAGCTAGGACACATTTTTGATCTTTCTAAATGCCCCAAATGTTCCTCGTAAAAATTCATCATCGATGGGGGAAAAACAATATAATACGAAAGGACAGTACAGAAAAAAACTTTTAAGCAGTTTTTACCTTCCCACATGGAACATTCATACAGTTACAAAGTATATCCCACCTACAAATACAGCAAACAATGACATTCATTCTAACGGTAAACCTTGTAAGCTGTCACCATCACTGGTGAAGAATCCTCTTCTCCATTATTCAGTGATCATGTCCACATTATTTTGCCATCTGCCTCGTTTAAAGTGAAGTAGCCAGTGAAGAAATATACATGTATATTTTAAGAAAGCACCGATTGCCTGGGCTGAAGTAAAAGGCAGCCAGAGTTGCCTTTTTTTTAAAAAAATTACATTTATATGCCACCCTTCTCCGAAGACTCAAGGTGGCTTACAATTTTTGGGATACAACCCAATGCGCTCAGCAGTAGCCTTCATTCCATTGTATGTGCCTGCTTATTACTAAGCGGCATTTTTACAAAGTCAGCTTATTGCCCCCAACAATCTTGGGTCCTCAATTTACCTACCCCAAGAGGATGGAAGCTGAGTCAACCTTGAGCCTGGTGGGATTCCAGTCTGCACTAATTGCAGGCAGCTGGACCTTAAGTGCTAGGAATTTAACAGCCTGCACCACCAAGGCCCTTTTTTTCTTATCAAGGAGATGGGTGGCATATAAATTTAATAAATAAATAAATAAGGCAACTTCTCTGCAAGAGAAATAATACCATCCCATTTATCATGCTTTAAATGTTTCATCTCCTTTTAAATTCATTTATCTGGATACTGGTCTATTCCAATATTTAGTTATTAATCCTATTTATCTGGTTGCCAATCTCACAAATGTGATCTTGGGGAGAAAAAAATTTTTTTTTTAAGCCAAATCAATCATCCTTTCATCTGCTTTGAACAGTATGAAGCTTATCCCAAAGGTGCTTTTTCAAGAGGCAACTGGACTTTCTGGATTTTCTTTGAAGACGTTTCAGCTCTTGGATGAGAAGTGAAACGTCTTTTAAGATAAACCAGAAAGTCCAGCTGACTCTTGAAAAGCACCTTTGGGACAACCATGACTTGGAGGACTGAGAATCTCCATAGACATGCATGATGCTTACCTCTGCATAAAGTTCCATCTCCTGAATAACCTTCTTTGCAAGTGCAGATGTTTTTGCCCGGTGCTATTTTGGTACAGTTGGCATATATGGAGCAGCTGCCATTATCCTCAGCACAGGGGTCTATTTCTAAATTGCCAGAGAAAAAGAGGGTGGGCTAAAATAGAAAACAATTTTGCACAGGTATGGCAAGTACATTTGTGAACACCTGGGGACCTCGTCCAGACTGTGATTTGAATCTTTGCTTTCCTCCATTGCACTGTGATTTGAATCTTTGCTTTCTGTAATTTCTCCACACTGTTGCACCCACTGTTTATGAAACAGGGTGCAGTGTGACCCTGTTTATCTGCAGTGCTGCCCTCTGCACAAATCTGCAGGGACAGTGTGGAGAAATTACAGTGAAATATGGCAGAGAGGGTTCATGTGGGATATAGAAAATTATATTTCAGAAGAATGGTTTGGATAATTTTGTCTGCTCCTTGATCTGAATGGAAGAGCAGGCGAAGATTTCAAACCTTTGTTTTAGCCAGTTGTGGCCTTCCTCAACCCAGTTGCCACAGAAAACACATAAGGGTTTCATGCCCATTTTCTTTGACATGGACCTATAGCTTGCCATGGATGCAGAGAAAAAGGGGTTTCATAAGATTACATAAGTTTATTCTTCAGTGTAAATGTTTCTCTTCAAAAAATGCCCATTTCTCGTCACCCAGCAACTAGCTATTGACAGTCTGAACACAGCATATAGAAAAGCACTGAATGCTACATTTTAAATAGTATGAAACTTATTTTGGTAATGTTTTACTTCTTGTAATGCTGAAGTGGTGAGCATGTACATGTCAACAATGCTCGTGCATGTGATTAGTGAAAAATATGGTCATTTTTAGCTATTATAGATCTATCTCTATGTACTTATATACTGTCTCTGTGGTGTTTTTTAAATCAAGCATGAATTATGAATTGAAAGCATTTGCCGGCAATACCTGTACAAGAAGTTCCATTTCCAGAATAGCCAGCAGAACAGGAGCAGGTGGGTTGAGAAGTAGTGGAGTCATTCACGCAACTGAAACAGCATAAAGGGGGGGGGATTGAGAATTATATATGACACATATGTTTATGATACTGTGTGTTAATTGTGTTGTGCTTGTTTGCCTGGATCACATTGCTTCCCTTCTCTCATTTGTTTAAATGTGTAGTTACACAACAGAGATACAGAGATGCAGGAAGCTCAAGTTTCTGACATATGTTTCTTTCACATGCTCAAAGTGGAATTTCTGTTACCTTGAAAATAAATGAAGATTGCTATTGAAAATAATTACAAAGTAAATCATTCTGAGGCAGGAATTAGTGATTATGGTTATCAATAGGCCCATTAATATCTATATGAAAATCACTCAGTGGCAATAATTCAACTTACTTATTTGGATAAGAAAATTAATAAATCATGGGAAATGTCTTGCCTACTCTTGTTCAGAATGGGAAGATGTAGTTTGAGAGGCATTTATATTTAAATTAAGCAAGATCTTGATGAACAGAATTTATACTTTCACAGGTTTGATTTGTAAACAATGTCCTCTAATGTATTAATTGTACATTAGGGAATTTAATAATTGCTAGATCATTAGGAATTAAGGAATGTATAATAGAGAGGCTTAATTAAAAACTCAGCTTCCTGGAAATACTGCTTAATTTATTGATTAGATTTTTTTAATCTCATCTATATTAATATCCAATACAATAACGCAAGGTTATTAATATATAATATACAATAGGTGATAAACATAGATAATACTCCACCCTCCTCCTCTTTTTCCTGATCACAACAACCCTGTGGACAAAAAGAGGGAAAATATCCCTATGGGGGTTGTTACTGAAAACCATCACATCATTTCAAACATGTTTTAAATTTTGCCCTATAATTGTACTTACTTTGCATTCACATCACATGTACCATTACAGAAATCAGTTTCAATCTCTGCAAGAGAACATTTTGTTAGAATATTGTCCAATCTCCAAGCAAAAATAATTATCTTAAATAGTCATGTAGTTTGATTATAAAGATGTGGGGGAATGATCTTGGGAGACATAAGAAAGAGCTGCAGGCTGGACAACCAGCTTATAAAAGATATCCTGAATCTCCTCACCTCAGAAGCAGAGGTGACCTGGGAAGCATTTCAGAAATGACCCTGCCTAGTTTCCTGGAGAATGGAGCACAGATGGTATTCAGCAGTTCTGGAGAACCGATAGTGGAAAATTTGAGTAGTTCGGAGAACTGGCAAATACCACCTCTGACTGGAGATTTTACAGTATCCTTCCCCTACCATGCCCACCAAGCCAAGCCTACAGAACCAGTAGTAAAATTTTTTGAATCCCACCACGGAGCTCCCTTTACTTGCTCCAGCTTCTGCTCATCTAGAAGTTCAAAAGCAAGCAAATGCAAGTAGATAAATAGGTACTACTTTAGTGGGAAGGTAACAGAATACCATGTGCCTTTGGTATATAGCCATGCTGGCTACATGACCATGGAAATTGTCTTCTGACAATGCTGGTTTCCTTGGCCAAGAAACAGAGATCAGCAGCATGCCCTAGAGTAGGATATAACCAACAGGGAAACCTGTTTACCTTACTAATGGTGCACTTTTTGTTTGGACTACCTCAAAGGACTAACATGAGTCTTGTAAGATTTCTACTCTCAAAGAGAGGCAGAAAATCCCACTTGGAGTTTTAAAACTGGCTTTCAATCTACAGGCATCTATCTATCTGCCAAGCAACTAGCTACATCATTGTTGCAAATGAGCAGCAAGGGGATATACAAGTAATCAATTTACAGAATGCCACCAACTAACACAACAGCTGTGACAGAATTTGCCTTAAACTGCAGCAGCTCAGCATCATGAAGCTCAACCAATGCTCCTGCATTTTTACTTTGCCTTATCAGAAGAAATCAGACTGGGCCTGGATCAGTTCTGGAGTCAGCTCAATGTGAAATGTTTAAAGCGGGTAGACTAGTGGAATTTGCCACATGCTATTTCATTGGTCTAGAATAGATTATAAGCTCTTAATTAATTTTTTAAATATTTGTTTAATGTTAAGGAAACAAATAGAATTTTAGAACCTTGTGAATGAAACATACTCTCAAATCAATCTCTACTTTTAGCAATGACTCTGGGTCTAAGATAGGGCTGAGAAAATAAAAGGCAGGTGGTTGCTATCCAACTGGGGTTTGTTTTTGGTTTTTTGCCCTCTGATATATGGATGTTTTATGACTGGTCCAGTGGTGGGATTCAATTTGTTTTTTACTACTGGTTCTGTGGGCGTGGCTTGGTGGGCATAGCAGGGGAAGGATAGTGTAAAATCCCCATTCCCTCCCCACTCCTGGGGGAAGGTTACTGCAAAATCCCCATTCCCTCCCCACCTCACTAACCTGCTTTCCAGCTCCGTTCTCCTGTGCAGGGCAACAAAAGAAGACCCAGCCAATCAGCTGGGACTCGGGAGGCAGAGAATAGATAGGGGTGGGGCCAGTCTGAGGTGGTATTTGCTGGTTCTCCAAACTACTCAAAATTTCTGCTACCAGTTCTCCAGAACTGGTCAGAACCTGCTGAATACCACCTCTGGACTGGTCACACTATATCATGGCCAGTTTTTTTGTGAGAAAGCCCATTGCATGTTCTCATATTCAAGTATGCCTCGTGACACCAAAAGATTGGGCTCTGGAGTATGTCACACTACTGATTCATAATATTACTATTTTCTCATTCTACTTGATGAACCCAATTAAAGCAGGAATTCTTATAAACTACCTCATTAATTGCTTAAATGTCCAAAATATTGCACAACTTTTATTTTTTATGCTGTTCTTTTTTCAACTAGCAATACTAATTTTGGTATATGTATTTGATTATATTTGTATTTGCAATATATTTGTATTCATCCCACAGATTTGTCCTGAGAACCAGGCATCTTCTGCAGATTTGACCGCAGGAAAAGAAAAGGGTTACAGTAGTAGTACAACAGAGGTATTTCACGAGAAGAGTACTCCACTCCTCTGTTCGCAATAGAATACCTTTATGCTACCAGGCTTGAAACTTTAGACCTGGACAACCTAGAACTACACCGCCTACGGTCTGATCTAAGCTTAGTACACAAAATTGTCTGCTACAATGTCCCACCTGTCAATGACTACTTCAGCTTCAACCGCAATAACACATGGGCAAACAATAGATACAAACTCAAAGTAAACTGCTCCAAACTCGATTGCAGAAAATACGACTTCAGCAACAGAGTGGTCAATGCCAGGAACTTACCTGACTCTGTTGTTACATCCTCAAACCCCCAAACTTTAACTGTCTACTGTGGACCTCACTCCATTCTTAAGAGGTCTGTAAGGGGGCATGCATAAGCGCGCCAGCGTGCCTACCATCCCTGTCCTACTGTTCCCATTTATTCGTAGTCATTTATTATGTATATACTTATACCTGTTTATACTTATATGTTTATATGTTATGTTCATACTTATACTTGTTTTCTCATACATGCTTGACAAACAAAATAAATAAAATAAATAAATAACAAAACTCCAGTTCTGAGATTTTGAATAGAGCCCTTTCTTGTTTCTTTTAAATTTGATTTTTTTTTAAAAGAAGCCAGTTCTGGAATGATACTCCTTGTTTCTCAACTTACCTTGGTCACAATTAACTCCTTTAAATCCTGAGTTGCATTTGCAGCTTCCATCACCTAACAACCCATCGTTGCACTGCCCTTTATTGCAATTGCACTCTAAGAAGAAATATAAGTCTTTGTCAGGTACAAATTAATACATCTGACATTACCTATTCTGGTTTTTCTGCACCATCATAGCCAGTAGAAAATTAATTATAATTATATGCAGACCTTATCACTATTAATAACTGCACCGGGTCTTAGAAATTAAATGTGAGCAGAAGTGTTTGAGAAATATATACAATATGTGTAGAATAATGCTCTAGGAGTTTACAACTTATCTAGCATTAGGATAACACAAGACATTTGTGTGTCTTGCAGGTGGCCCCACTTTAAAGCAGTGGATGAATCCAGGACATCTCACTTTGAGCAAAATTAAATAGGATAATTGTTTGGCCAACTGTTTGATGACTTATTGTTTGGACCACATTAAAAATTGGAGGATGGCATCATGTTTCAGAAAACCTGGAGACTGCATGCAAGTCTTTTTGCGAGCATTGCAAACACTTCTCCTATGATGGATAACAGCCATAATCACCTGATTGACATCTGGGTCCATATCTTCCTGCCTGACACATTTCACAGGCTGTGCCATGGAAACCTTCTTGGCACTGGCAATCTCCATTGCCTTCAATGCCATCTTGACACACCCCATTGCCAGAGCACCAACTGCCTGGTTTCCCAGGACATATCTCACACATCACACCATAGTAGCCTGGACAGCAGACAGAGACCTCAGAAAACAGACAGATTGATAGTCAGAGCAGGGAGGGAAAAATAGAGATTTTGTACAAATGTAAGAATTACTGCTGAGTGTCTCTTCATTTTGATTCTTCCTTGCAAGCCATCCAGTGTCATAACATTTGAGTTGAACAGAGGCATAGAATCAAAATCACGAGAAGTATTAGTATTGCTTTATAAATCCTTAGGAAGACCAGACCTGGAATATTGAATCTGGTTTTTGGTCACCACAGTACGAAAAAAGATGTTAGGACTTTGGGAAAAGTGCAAAGAGCAACTAAGATGATTAAGGGTCTGGAGACAAAAACATATGAAGAACGGTTACAGGAATTGGGCATGGCCAGTCTAGTGAAAAGAAGGGCTTTGATAGCAGTGTTCCAATATTTGAGGGGCCAAATTATTTTCTAGAAGAGGGGCCAAATTATTTTCTAAAGCATCAGAAGGCAAGACAAGAAACAATGGATGGAAACTACTCAAGGAGAAGCAACCTGAAATTAAGGAGAAACTTCCTAACAGGAACCCAGTGAAGCCTTCAGAAGTTGTACTTGCTTCATCACTGGAGGTCTTTAAGGAAAACCTGGACAGCCACCTGTCTGAAATGGTATAGGGCAGTGGTTCTCAACCTGTGGGTCGCGACCCCTTTGGGGGTCAAATGACCCTTTCACAGGGGTTGCCTAAGACCATCGGAAAACACATATTTTCAATGGTCTTAGGAACCAAGCCATAATTTTATGGTTGGGGGTCACCACAACATGAGGAACTGTATTAAAGGGTCACGGCATTAGGAAGATTGAGAACCACTGGTATAGGGTCTCCTGTTTGAACAGGGGGTTAGACTAGAAGACCTCCAAGGTCCCTTCCAGCTCTATTCTGATTGATTGATTGATTAGATGGCCGCATAAAATCTTCAAATAAATTGATGTCATGTTCAAAAGTTTATATTGCTTAGGGCTTGAAATGGCATCATAATAGCATCTTCTTGCTTATCATTTCTGATATGGCATCAGTAATATCAATATACTTCTATGCACCAACAGGGTAGTCAGTTATATATTCGCTCAGATTATGAGTGAGAAACTGATCTCAGTCTCTTAATAAAGAAATAAACACTTCTGGGCCAGCCACAAGAAAATAACAACATGGGGAATCGCTGCATATTTGACATATGTATAGATATCTAATCAATAGAGATGACTTACTAGGGAAACTTTGACGCAGGTAAAGTAGCAGCCAACCAATTTCATGCCTCCAGATTTAAATACACAGTGAGGAAGGTTCCCTTTGCCTGGATTTTGCTGTCAGTGAAAAAAAAAAAGGGGAGAATGTAAAAAAAAAAGTTAAGCAGATATACAGTATATTCCCAACATATAACATCTTAGGCATGATGAAGAAAGAACTCTTATTTTAACTCTTTTTTAAATTCAATACAATTTTATTAGTTAATATAACATACAAAGAGAATACAAAAATAAATAGTAGGGAAGTTATGAAAGGGGAAAGGGGAATAAATAGTGGAAGGGGGAAAAGAAAAAAAAGCATTGACTTCTGACTCCCTTTGGTGCAGTAGAATAAGGCATTAACATCTAATCTGAACTTTTTACTTTTACATAATAGTATAAACTAGCCATTTCTATAACAGCAAATCTATCTAACTGGTAAAACTCAAAATCAAAGTTTCATTTTTTTTCCACCTCAAGCACTAAGTCTAGGAGTGGTTTCCAAGTAGAAAGAAAGGTATTTGTATTTTTTTTTCTTTGATCAAAGCAGTCAATTTAGCCATATCTGCTAATTCCATCAGCTTTAGCAGCCATTCGTCCATTGTGGGGATCGAGGTGACCTTCTATTTCTGTGCATAAATTAGTCTTGCTTCCGTCAACATATATAACATCAAAGTTTCGATTTTTTTCCAAGTCTTTTTCCATCAAAACCCAAAGAAAAAACTCTGGTTTTCTTTCTATATTCACTTTAAGAATTTTCTGTATTAAGATATGAATCCTACTCCAATATTTCTTTGCTTTATCACATGTCCACCATAAATGATTAAAAGTCCCTTCTTCACATTTATATTTCCAATGTTCATTTGAGATGCCTTTATACATTCTTGACAACTTATCCAGAGTTAAATACCAATGAAATAGAAATGTTCTTTTAAATTATAGTTTACTGTAAATTTTAAACCTTTTTTGCCCACTGAATCATACAATGCATTACTTGTTCATTTTCCAGGTTTCAAATCAGTAACACTTTAGCAATAATATGTTCATCAATACCACACAGTAGAGTATCCAGTTCTTAACTTTTTAACAAAGTTAAACCCATGATTCTTTTTATCTAATTTATCTAATTTAAATCTTTCTTTCAATTGAACCAATGACAGACATGACCTTCTGATTCTAGCTCCTCGTTAGATTTGAGGTAGGGTCACCCAAGTTAAAAGATATTATTTTACCACAAGTCCACCAGTTTGGCCTCGTCACTATTTCTTTTCTTAAAAAAAGCTTCCTGTGGGGAAACCCAAAGAGGTGCTTTCATGGAAAACTTGTTTTATATTTATTCCAGACTCTCAAAATAGCATGGGTGACAAAATAATTGTGGAAGTCAACATTCACTTTAACTTTATCATACTTTATTTTAACTCTTTTTACCTTCTCACAATAAACATTATTAGCTCCAAAATTCTGCATAAGGGCTGCTTTTTTTTTGGACATGCTTCATAGAAAAAATGTATCAAATGAAATAAAGCAATACTTACTGCAAGCACTGATCCTGCTGGACATTTGATCCTTTTATTGCATTTAGCACATCTTGACTGGCATACAGGAGAAAAAGGATAATTAACAGATATTTCAGAGCATGGAAAAACATTAGCATCGACTGTGGAAGAGTAACAAATCATAACACAACAAAAGCCCACATTAATCATTAGCTGGTTATTATTTTTCATATTTTGTGATAGCAGAAATATTAGCCTTGTCAATATATTTGTTTATTAGCTTTTTATCCTGCCATTATTACTTTATAAGTAACTCAAAACAGCATAATATTGTTTCTTCCTTCTATTTTCCCCACAACAGCAGCCCTGTGAGAGGGTTTGGGCTGAGAGAGTGATTGGCTCAAAGTCATTCAGCTGGCTTCGAAGCCCAAGTGGTCATTTGAAGCCAGCTTCGAGTGCCCACTTGGGCTCACACGCTTCTGGTTTCAGGCACACGCTTCTGGTTTCACTTTAACCACTAGTCCATGTTGGCCACCTATCCTTATCTGAACCTCTTGTTATTCCCACATCAAGATTTATTCATTTCAATGTCATAGACCTTTTTTTAATCTTAATAAACCAATCACTCTTTACTGAGGTTTTAAAATCTATGTTTGGGGTCTGAACCTGTGGGATGCATTAGGTCCATAAAATCATGACCATATTTGATTGTTTTTGTTAGGATAACTGCTGCTGTAAAAACAAAATGCTAACATTAAGTTTTGTCATTTTTACTATATTGATAAAATCCTCACCAGGGTCAGGTATACATTTTTAACTTTTTAATCTTAAATTATTCAGGTTTTAATGTTTTATTGTATTGATTAAATTGTTTGTCACACAGAGTCCTTTTGTGAGGGAGATGGCTGATTAAGAAGTTTGATTGATAAATAAATAAATAAATAAATAAATAGAATGACATTAAATGCTGTTGAGGAAACCTACTGATACCAGCTTAGTTGTTCCTGAAAGTTGCAAGATTTCAAATTTTAAGAAGAAAAAGAGTGTGCATATATTGGGTGGAGGGCTCAGACAATCAGTTTATCCGTAAGTGTCAAATAAGACAATAGAAAACAACTAGTACTCATGATGAAGAAAGATAGTCTTTAATACTTCACCTTTTGTACAGTGGTGGTATTGGTAGTGCAACGGTTTTTGTGAATCTGTAGAACTTGAGAAACCCCAATCAACATTCCATTTCTTGTTTCAACAAATGGACCATCCAAAAGAACTCTGTTTACATATGTCTGCAATTTAAAAAAGGGATGCAAAATGAAGTATGGTTCAGAGCACAATTATCCAGAGTGCATTATAAAACCTTCTTCTGCCAATACAGCACCCTCAGTGGAGGCCAACCAAACCAATGAACTTACCTGTTGGTTTTTAATCTGTGTGTATATCAATTTACTAACCAGATCTCTGGTATCTTTCAATTTATGTTACAGAGGTCACTGAATAAATTTCATATATACAATAAATAAAATATTTAAAACAAATACATAAAACATTTTAAGATTGGAGCCATAATATGCACCCCAATTTACTATTTGAAAAGTATAGTTTTTGATATTTTAGATGTTCCTTGTTAAACCACACACTGTAGAAGTGTAACTTGTAGCTCATTCTCACCTCATTGAGTCTATTAGAAAACATGAGCCAATTAGAGAATCCTAACATTGTGCTTCTGTGCACTCCGTTCTTCAGGTCTTTCAAAAACAGCTTGTCACCCATTACAACATGATACTGCATGGTGTCATTATCCTGGAATCCACACAAAACCAAATAGTCAAAGACAAGTATTAGAATCAACAAAGTAACAGCAAGTGGAATAGAAACTTAAAGAGAAGATGCATAGTAATAAGCCATTCCTCTTCAATTTATCCCTCCAAATATCTTGGTCACAATCTTCAGAAGAATCATTTTCTTTACATCTCTAATGGCTGAACTGCAGATTGGCCTTTAACAAGGCTGTTGCTTTGCCATACTCAACCACATCAAGTTCATCTGGATTTACAGAAAAAGTAGCAGAAGAAAAATATTCTCATTGCAACCCTCAGAGATAATAATATTCATATGTGAAGAGTTGTAGAACCTAGAAAAACGTTCAGCATGTTGCCAAACCAACTCATGAAGCAGAAATTCTAATTTAGTTTCATCGTTATAGTACATACTGATACCCAAAGGACACCAACCTAAAACCAAGTCCTTAAATGATATGTAAAAGAGCTATATTTTATTAAATAATGGTGAATAATGTATTCATTTATAGTTATATCATTATTAAATTAACAGAGATTTTCAATTATATTTACATTATATGGTTACAACCATATCTCATTTTTCAGTGGAAAGCAATTGGAGATATAACAGATTTTCCAGCATTTCTGTGCATATGGCAATTCAGAGTTACCCTGTGAATTGATTGTCAGTCTCTTATACGTATGAGTCTTCTTGGGAACAGGAGTTGTTGGCTATCATATGTGATGAGGTAGAAACCCCTCTTTTAAAATTAAATTAATATCTTCCTCTAGGAGCTTTGGGGCGCATGAAGCAGCCAGCAACAGTTAATTCCAAATGTGTTATCTCAAGATTGAATCAAAATTCTTATTTATTGATATGTTGTTTCCCACAAATAAACAAAGAACTGTGCAATCATGTACATGTTGAATGACAAATTATATCTTATTGAGTTAGGGGAGCTTACCTCTACATGAGAACAATTAGAATTATTTATTTAAAAAAGTAAACTCTTACCAGTTGTGTAATATTTGATGCTTGGCAATATTTCTCAATTGAATTATTCCCTGGGACAAAAATAGTATATTTTTCTGATGACTCAATTTTTCTTACCAACTGATATCTCTGAAAGTTTAAAAAACACCATTAGCAAGCTAATCAACTCAATGAGGATTGCAGTTGATAGCTAAAAGAAAAATTCATATTAAGATTGTTTTTAAATATAAAAGTTTGCCAATTTCATACTTAGAAAACAGCAACAACAAATAATTAATATTAAAAATTCAGAATGAAAAAATTCACTACTGTTTGTATCAGCAACAAAGCTTTGGTTGCTTTGGATAGTAAGCTATTTTGGATAGCAAGATGAGTACCAAGGTAATATAAATTTAATAATAAATAATTTAATTTCTTCAATTGTTTGATTCAGGGATGAATCCTTTGCACCCAGCTATTACAATGTGTGAATCAATGTATAAACTTAGTTTCTGTCTTCTACTGTATCAACTACTAAAATAATCTTCTTCTAGCCCCTTGTAAGACAAAGAGCCATGGAAAGACACATGTGTGGCATTACAAGACAAGATAGAAAGAGCTGCACAAATGAAAGTTTATGATATAATCAAGAGAGTAAAAGAATTGCAGTGGAAATGGGCTGGTCACATAGCAAGAAGAACTGATGGCAGATGGATCAAGGCAATCATAAAATGGATCCCACTTGACAAAAAGCATCCAAGAAAGAGATCTAAAACAAGATGGATCAGCGACATCAACAAATATATTTAAAAACAATCTTAACATTGGCAAAAAGGACCATATTGGGACCATATTGCTTGGGACCATATTGGTTGGAAACATATGGAAGAGGCTTTTATCCTGCAATGGATAGACAATGGCTAAAATGATGGTGAAGATTATGATCTTTCTGCTGAGGACTTTACCTCCAATAGCTCTTTGAACCTCCAGAAGGAGGGCACAGTGTTTAGTTGCTCCTGCAGACCAGGTGGGATCTTGACAGATGTTGGTAATAGAACCTGATCAAAAGAGGAAGACCAATTACCTGACTTTTTTATTTCATAGTTATAAATAACAGTGTAAATAGGTGCTATTGAGAGGAGAAAAAATAAACTTTAGAAGATTCTTCTCAATACTTGGGTGATATTGTTCCTTCTATTTAATGAAAGACCAATAAATGAGATACGCTTAGCTCATATCTCATAAATCCCCCTTCCTCCACACGAACAACAGAAAAAGACAAAGATCCAAGCCAATCTAATCAACCTACCTTACTGATGATATAAATAGTGCCATTAATAGCAGGAATATCACCTGCCACAATCCTGGCATCCTGAATAGTTATTTCCTGAAAATCAAATATATGCAGATATTGATTCTAAATTATTACTATTTTTTATTTAAGAAAATTATATGGCCATCCAACTCACTCACAGTTATTCTGGGCAGCTTACAACACTGTAAAATCAACCCAAGAATAATAAAACAACACCACCCCCTCAGTGACAACAATCAAACAAGCCATTGGATGGGGTCCATCCACTCTGGGCAAAATGAGTCTTCAGAGCCTTGCAAAAGAGTGCCAAACATATCTCTGCAGGATGATGTTCCACATAGAAAGAACTACCATGAAGATGACTCTTCTTCTTAGTTCCCCTAGATCAGGGGTGTCAAACTCGCAGTGTCACATTGTCATCACATGATGTATCACAACTTTCTTCCCCTTTGCTAAACTGGGGGTGGGCGTGTGCTGGATCCAGCCCACAGGCTGCGAGTTTGACACCCCTGCTCTAGTTGGATCTTCTTAGGGAAGGAGACTATAGCATTTGCTGCCTCTCCATGCAGGTGGGTCAATCAGATGAGTTCAGGAAAAGATGGTCCTTCAAATTAGTCCCATTAGAATTAAAGTATGACCATTCCTATCACATTTATATCAAAACACTTTTGTGCTCTAATTGGGGTGCAGGGCTGATTGGGAAACCTTAATCTAGGATTGAATATATCTTTTCTAATCTGTCATCCTCTGAATTTGTCAAGTTGCAGTGGCTCTAATTATGGCCAATGCATTCCAGCACACCTGGAGAACAGGATGGGAAAAGCTTATCAAAATGTTCCATTTTAACCTTGAGAGTTGCTACATGCCTTCATACACATGCTATGATCAACATTTCCCAAATAAAAAACATGAGCCTGCAGATTCACCTTGGTTCTACTTTTCTTGGGGCACCATTTCTTTAGTCTAAAAGTGGCATAGCACATTTCAGTAATATCTCTCTAATTTTGCTATTGGAAATAATGTTTTTAACCTACAAGCTTACCCCGTTATTCTTCTTTATTTCCCACTTGGTGTCTGGATTGAGAGTGGGGAGTTCTTGGCCAACATATTTCTTGAGTTGCTGAGTTGTGAAGGAACCCTGGAGGATATGAGACCTACAATAGGATAAAAATCTTAACAAAACTACAATTTGCTGGTTAACAGCCAAGAGAACAGTTAGAGGAAAAAAGCACTGTATCTTTTAATTGTGTCAGGAGTCTATTAAAAAGACAATTCATCAGCCATCTTATCTAGTCATCCAGGTCATGGTTGACTCAAAGACAACCAAAAGCAATCAAAGATGCTTTTCAAAAGGCAACTGGACTTCCTTTGTTTTTCCTTTAAGACATTTTACTGTGATAGTGTGATCAAAACTGTTGTAAAGGGCTTTTTAAACTCACAAAAATAGGCAAAGTTTTGATCAACCTTGACTTTTTAAACTACACTTTGCAGGCAGCATTGTTGGTGTGAGATTAGTTCAAAATTTAGAATGTTATCAATGCCTGCTAATAGCTGTGCTGTGTATAATTTATTTTTGGATTATTTTTCATTTTTAAAAATTACATCTTCACTAAAGGAGAAATAAATTTTCTTTCTGCCTTCAAAACAACTTGATCTCACAACTTTTCTTCAGTATTGACATTTAGTAATCCATGTCCTGAAAAATCCAATAGAACCCAGAGAAAAGGTTTTGCTTGAACTAAGTTGTTTGCTGTACATTTCATCCATAGAATGCCCTGATCCCAAGAGATTGCTTTAAGTTAGGGTATCTGATAACTGAACAGATAAAGGAGAACAGGAACAACTGGAAAGGAGGACAAATGGGAGGAAAAGTACCACACACACAGAGTTTTAGTTTCTTGGCATCAGCACCAACAATTATAGTGAGAAACTACAGATAAAGAGTCCTTGATTGAGCTTGATTATTTGCTTGAAGCCAATTCATTACTGGACAGTGCCTGAAGATGTTACCTAGTTGGGTAATAAAACATCTGCAAATGAACAATCTAGTTCAGAGACCACCAAGAATTCCACAGTTTAATCCCCAGCTATAGAATAGATAGAATTCTTTATTGGCCAAGTGTAATTGGACACACAAGGAATTTGTCTTGGTGCATATGCTCTCAGGTACATAAAAGAAAAGATACATTCATCAAGAGTCAAGAATCATAAGGTGCAACACTTAATAATAGTCATAGGGTACAATAAGCAATCAAATTATACTAGGAAACAGTCAATTAAAAAAATTGTAAGGATACAAGCAACAAAGTTACAGTCATACAGTCATAAGTGGGAAGGGATGGGTAAAAGGAAGAATGGCAGGATTAATAGCAATAGTAGTAATAGTAATGCAGACTTAGTAAATAGACAGTGTTGAGGGAATTATTTGTTTAGCAGAGTGATGGCGTTCAGGAAAAAACTGTTGTGTCTAGTTGTTCTGGTGTGCAATGCTCTATAGCATCGTTTTGAGGGTAGGAGTTGAAACAGTTTATGTCCAGGATGTGAGGGGTCAGTAAATATTTCACAGCCCTCTTTTTTATACAGGTCCTTGATTGAAGGCAGGTTGGTAGTAATTGTTTTTTCTGCAGTCCTAATTACACTCTGAAGTCTGTGTCTGTCTAGTTGGGTTGCAGAAGCCAACAATATATATATATTACTACATATATTCTTTTCTATTAAAGCAACAAGAACACATACTTATATCTATGAACTTTTTCCAGCATCAGAAAGACTGGTTTTTTTCTATGACTGAAATATGTTAGAGCTAATTATGAGGCAAAAATCTTCAGCATGTAACCGATTAAGGTCTTGTCAATCTGAAGCAGCATGAAAATAGTTTTAATCAACTAATTGAGGTCAGGGAGCTGAACTACAAGAAAGCATGAGCATGGCTGGCTCAGTAATTATGGGAGTTGAAGTCCACTAGTCATAAACGCATTATGGTTCCCTATCCCTGATTTAGATTATATCTAAAGCTATGCCTGCCAGATGGAGGCAATGAGGATAAAAAAGACTTGTCCTCCTTTTGCTAGATGACTAGTAACCCTATAGATGTATTGTTGGGTGTGCCTGAACCTAATAAATGTTCTTATCTTCTCTAGTCCAAAGACAAAAATTCAAACATCTCCAATCACTCCCATTGTTACTGCTACCTAACTAGAAAATGTTAGAGGACATTCTAAAGATAAGGAAGTTAAACTGGATATTCTTATGCACTGATTTATATGTTTGCATTCCTATGCATTGGTAAAAGTATGTTCGTGTCAGCATTCCAGAAAACCTCCATTCCAACCAATAACTCTGAGAGAGACATCTCTCAAAGGTTCCTTTATTTGGATAGTAACTGGTACATCTGTGGAATCCCGAATCGGAAAGTTTCGGCTTCCTTGCAAAAGTAAAACCTACAAATCCATCCCCATCCCCATCATCACATCACATGGATCCAATCACCATCCATCCCAAAATAATTTTCCTTTTCACTATGTGTAATACTACGTGACCTTGAGACAACAGAAGAATTTTATTTTGTCTAACTAGATATACTCAAATGAATTCGCCCCTCCCACTTTCTCAAGGCTTAATTGTGGCAGTGTGGGACCAGCAAATCTCAATATGGCTTCCAAAGCTGACAGTTTATACATTGGTAACCATATTTCTTTTTTTTTAAAGATATAGTTGGCATGCATATGGGTATACACATCTAGGTCAAGAAAAATGTTATGCAGAATTATGAATAAGAATATCTGAAAAGAGATGCACAAAGTCTGTATTTCATGTGTGTGCTATAAGCACAACACGAATAGACGAAACCACATTTGAAGTGCAGAGGTGCCCTAAAAGTTTTGTGTTCATGTAAAAGGAAACTACTTCATATTGGAAGAGTCCATCTTCTTGCATTGCCTCCCCTGGAAAGACAAGTGTTTCAAATTGCAAAAATGTCTAATTCTACTAACGTCACCTACCTCTTTAGATTATCACAGATACCCTACTGAAGTATGTATTTCAGCCATCATTGAACACTCATTTTTGGAAGCTGAAAAAACTGGTACTCAAAAACCTAGGTGGATGTACTGAGAACTGTGCTGCAAGGCCCATTGTAAAATCTTTGAAGCAATCCCATCATACCCAAACCTGTCACCTGGCCTCTGGCACAGATCAAACCTGAGTAGATTTCACTAATCAAGAGAAAAATGGGTTTATTTATTTATACCAGTTTTGATTCTGACAAAGATGGACAACAGTACCTGACAAGAGATGGTAGCATGTTGGACTCCAGCCAGTACTCTTTTTCATCCTTGCTCAAATTTTGGACAGCTTGTTTTTGTGGCACCAGAACAGTGACATTGGCTCCTGTGGGCATACTGATGAGGGATTTCTTTTAATCAAAGCAAGACAACATGCACAGGCATTAATGCTAGTTACTTCTGTGTTTAGTTTAAAAGGCATGGAATTAAATATGCAGATCCACCACCAGCCTTTTCAATGAAACCCTCGAATCAGTGGAGTCTGATAGGATAGCTAAGAGTTCCAGCATTTTGTATTATGAAACTATTTTACTTTACAAATCATTGTATGTAGACAATAAAGTGGTGTTAGCCTCCTTTCTGATCCAGAGACTCATCTGCATGCCCATCAAAAGATAGAACAAGTTCATTTTTCTCAAGCAAAGGCCTCATTAAAATATGTGTATCTTCTGATCAGCAATAAACATATTTTTTAAAAAAAGTACAAAAGTAGTTTTAGTTTTAAAATTGCCCATCAGATTGAAACATTGGTGTTTTGATTCTCTAAGCAACTTACCTAATTACATAGGCTGAAATTCTTAATTTATAAATCAGTTGCAGTGAACTCCAGCTTTTGAACAGATTTACAGCAAGTTCTGCTTAGAGACCCTTTTTTGTCAAAAACCTTAAAAGGCCATTTTCAAGATAAAATTCTTATTTTAAAATGTAAATAGATTTTTTCCCTACTGATGGAACAGTATGCTAAAACAGTTTCACTTTATTTCATTTTTATTTCATTTCTTGTTTCAGAAATGTTAAAGTAGCACTCAGAAACAGGAAATCCTTACCTTAATCCACCCAAAAAAAGTTAAAAAGTTGGAATACTTTGCCAGCTCCTTTGAAAAGAAAAAACAACAAATGTATAAAGCATTATTCTAGGGGTCTTAAAGAAAAAAGACGGATTGCTAAACAAATTTAATTTAACCATGGTTTGTTTATAAACTAAGGCAATGTGTCAATATAAAGGTAAGCAGACCACATTACAATTTTAATCCTACATGTAATCTAGGCAAAGGATGGTTAGATACTTGGGAGCTTGCCTAGCAATCAATCCAAAAGAGAATTCTGATATTTTCCTACTATAACAGCAGAAACTACAATTACTCATATCAGCTATCCAGAGGCATTTGATAATAATATGACTGGCATATAGACTTAATAAACAAATAAATTTAATTGTCTTTATTTTAAATATTTATGGTTTATTTACATTTTATACCAGAGTGTCCAATTTTATCAATTTCAACACTTTCAACTCCCTATGATTGGCTGGGGAATTCTGGGAGTTGAAGCTCACAGGTCTTAAAATTGCCAAGGTTAGACACCCCTTCCTTATATTTTTCTTATTGGCACACAGTATCTTTAAAATAGCAGATTATAAAAGAACAAAACAGAGGGAGATTAATTCATTCATCCACCCATCCATCCAAACAGCTGGATAACATTCCACTTCCAATAATGCCAAGTCAAAGAAATGCCTTTCCACAGAAAGGCAGCCATAGGCTTTGCCTCATTATTGGACTTTTTAAGGCTACTGGAAATGTGACAAATTGGCCAATTCACTCCGTTATTCATGTTTTCTTACCGGACTTTATTTTATTTCTGGTTTTGTATCTTTATCATTGTTAAGTACAGAGAAAATATCTCTATAGGGTTGCTAAGAGTTGACATCAATTTAATGCCACATAATTGATCAAACGTTTTACCATTCCTTATAGAATGTCTTTACAAAGGCAACTTAATATAAAACAATAGCTTTCTTTTCCCTTCTGGTGCAAGCATAAACTCCTCTGAACATGGAAAGAGCATTTAGTTCTCGGGGCAGGGGCAGGGAGAGGTCACTTAGGTAAAGGAACTGGGGACATTGTCTTATGGCAAAGCAACTATAGAAAAAGATAGTTTGGTTCCACTTTATGGTCCAAACCAGCATTCTTTGCCTGGATCTCTGCTTAGAACTAGCATCTCTCTCAATTAGTTTAATGTCTAATTTAATGAAAAGAAGGGCTGAGGGATAGGAGTTTTCCAATATTTAAGGGGCTGCCACAAAGAACAAGAGGTCAACCTTTGTAGAAAAGCACCTGAAGGCTGAACAAGACACAATGGACTAACTGAGGAGAGAACAAACCTAAAAATAAGGAGAAATTTCCTATCAGAGAGGACAATTAGTCAGTGGAATGACTTGCTTCCAGAAGGTGTGGGTACTCCAATACTGGAGGTTTTTAAGACAAGATTAGACAACATAATTAGTATGATGATTAGTCTGTAATGTTATAGGGTCTCCTGCTTCAGTCGGGGTTGGACTAGTAGGTCCCTTCAAACTCTATTATTCTGCTTGCACTTAATCTGATTTTATTCTGCAGATATGGTTTGGATACATTTTTTTAGCATTATATTGACACAAAATAAGAAATCATTCTTGCAGAGTGAGTGGACAGAAATGACCCCCAGTGGTGGGATTCACTTTTTTTTTACTACCGGTCATGTGGGCGTGGCTTGGTGGCTGTGGCAGGGGAAGGATACTGTAAAATCTCCAGTCAGATGTGGTATTTGCCAGTTCTCTGAACTAATCAAAATTTCCGCTACTGGTTCTCCAGAACTGGTCAGAACCTGCTGAATACCACCTCTGATAACCTCCCTTTCTTTGCTTGTCTTGTGGAGACCCTCTCCCTTTTTCTTCCAAGAGTTGTCTTACTTCTAGTCTGGTATAATGGACAAGAGATTGGACCAGACTAGAAGGAAGAAATTCAGGTTCCAGTCCCCTATTCAGCCATTGTATTTCAATTTCATAAAATTTATTACTTGGACTTGGACTTATAATATATTCAAACTATGAATTCGTTTAAGGTTCCTATCACTGTACTGCAGTGAGATAACTCATTGTCTCTCATAAAGCTGGTCATTGTGGTTTCTGGTTTAGAATGGGAAATCTAGAAAGTGCCGAATTTTTTCTTTTAAATAAGGAAACTAAAGCAGAACAGTGCTTTTTTTTATCTTAGAGAAATATTGCTTGGCAAATTTTCTGCCTATACTTGCTCTTTTGTTAATGGGAATGATAAGCAAAAAGCTGAGTTTGAAAAGCGAGATGCTGTTCTGTGCATAATCAGAAAAGTCACTTGAGGTTTATGTTGGTCCAGAATATTTGCATTGTCTGAAAGATACTTCACCGAAGTGGTCTTTCCTAGCCTTATCAAAGTTGGCAGACAGAGCAGAGCCACTGCCATTGAGTTATGGTCCTTGCCTGATATAAATGCTGTCATTTTACTGCCCCCACCTGAAAGAGAATGGAAATGCATCTTTTTACCTTCATCACATCACTGTAACATTGAATTCCATCTCCTATATGTCCAAAAGAGCAACGGCAAGTTTTTTCCCCAGTATTGAGAATCTGGCATACAGCCTGATGAATTAAAAAAAAAAGATAATTCTCAGCAATAAGAAAATAAAGTAAAGAAAACAGGTGAAACTCAATATCACCTAGAGACCTAATGCAGTATATCTGGTGCAGAGTGGTATGAGCTCCAGCGTGATGTGCCGTCCATAAAACCTTTGGTATGGCCCCCAGAGAATATCCAAAAATTGTTGCTACATTGCAAGTTTTAATGGGACTGATGACAATTATTCAGGACATGTCTAGAGAATGATCAAATTAGGTTTCCCAATTCTATGCCTTGTGTATTGTTGAATGATTTGTGTCATCCCACTTATTGTAGCTGTTAGCCAGGGGAGCTAGATGGCAACTCATCTGAAAGGTATTAAACCAGGAAGGTTGTCCTAGATTATTCCCATGTCTTACCATTTCATGGCAGCCCCCATTGTCCATCATACAAGGGTCAATTTTATCACAGACATAACCATCACCTTCATAGCCTTTCTTGCACATGCAGCTGCTCTGAAAATTGAAACAGTAGGGACATTAGTTCCTATCCAATAGTATAAGTTTTCTAAGAAAAAGAAAACAACAACAATCTTTCATTTTAACCTTTGTTTAATAATTTCTAGAAATGTAGGAGAAAATTAAAATCTGTTACTATGGAGATTCTCAGTCATCCAGGTCATGGTTGTTCCAAAGATGCTTTTTGAAGAGGCAACTGGACTTTCTGGTTTTTCTTTGAAGACATTTCTCAGAGCTGAAGAAACTTCATGGATGAGAAGCGAAACGTCTTCAAAGAAAAACCAGAAAGTCCAGTTGCCTCTTGAAAAAGCACCTTTGGGTCTGTTACTAATATATTTTTAACTTGAAATTTGAAGCCAGACTAAATAGAAACATTCTGGATTTTTCATGTGTAAAACTAGATAATGGTTGGAAGCCAGAAGTCCTCCATCTGTTCTGAATTACAACTTCTAACCTCCTTTCCTATGGATGTCAATAATGACAATAGTTCTATCTGAGGACAATCCTCCTCAAGACAGAAGTGGATTTGGGGATCTCTGAGTCATCTGCATTCATTGAGACCAGCACAACCTTTGTTCAGAATCAGTCCCTGAAGCTTTGGATCCTCTCCCAGGACTCTGATTTAGTGCAATCACCTACCTAGGCAATCTTTGGTGACAGCAATAGCATCAGATAGAATATTGGAAAGCTACAAGAACCAACATTCTTCCTTTGTAATCAAGTCTACCTTAGAATTGACACAAATATGACCCTACAAGCCAGGATAACTTTCCAGCTGAGTCAGGCATAATAAGCACCACATGAGTTAAAACCAACATAGTATTCCTTGATTGTCTTGCAGTTGCATCAGGTTTAACTAGAACCAGCATGTGTCATACTCTAGTATTAAACTCCCTAACTGAAACTAGCCGCTTGTCAGAAATAGTGTTTTGCTTCTTGTGGGCTTAAGCAGTTGATCATTCCCATAACTTAAACCCAGACAGACATGTGTTTTGTATTGTCTCTGGGCTGCCTACTTGTAGGGTGTGTCAAATTTTTCAACTTTCAATTTCCAAACATTAGAGGCGCTCAAAAGTTGTAACATGCCTTGTGGGCTGTAAAGATATTTTGGTTACTTTAATATAATTTAGATGTGCTTGGTAAGTAACTACATAAATATCCTAACTGTTTAACATTTTGTTTGTTTCATTAGGCCGTCGACTTTGTCCTCTTCTGTTTGCTTTTTGGGAATCTTAACCTAGATTTTCACGACTGTAGTTTTTAACTTATTATTTGACTTATACTTCTACATTTTTTGTGGCCATGAGTAATCCTTTGGGGGAATTAGACCAAACAAGTATTTTCCTGGAATTGTGCAATAGAGGACAATCATGTGATCCTGGGAAAAGGCCAGGCTTCTTAAAGGAGTTACAAATTCTCACTTTTATTGTTCCATTCAATGCAATTCAATAGAGGTTGAAAATGTTAAATTCTGTGGCCTGCAACCACTTTAAATATTTGATGCTATCATATAAAAAGCACAAGCCTCATCATTATTTAACAAACCCAAGAGCCATAGATCCTTTTTAGCAAGACAGCATGGAATAACAATACTGTACCTGTCCAGGGCCAATGTAATTACAATCAGCATTGATGTGGCAGCCTCCTCTGGTTTCTGTTACACAATTGTCTATGGCAACGCAAGCTTTCCCATCCCCAGTCCAACCCTGGATACACTGACAGCTGACTCTGCCAGGACCTGTACTGGTACATTCAGCCTGGCAAAAAATGGAACAAGAAGATGAGAAGAAGAGAAGGGCGTTTCTGCACTTTCCATTTAAGCTATTCTTGTTCATGCCATCTTGATTCTAAGCCACCTTAACAAAACCCTGTGCAGGCTGAGGCATGTTGGCAACAACTTGTAAGTGACTTGTTTTGCTATCACATCATTTCATTGGCTAATTCCCTGTTCTTATGTTTCAAGAAAGCACTTTCATAACTATGGGTAGGTGTTTGGGGATAATTCTATATGTATGAGTGTGTCTGCGTGCACTCAAATACATATCTCACGTGCACAGACTTAAATTTTATATATGTATGCACAGACAGATACAAAGTAATAATAATCAACATGCAGATACAAAGCAAGCAGCTCAGATACATTTCTCTTGTTCTACAATACACTCTACAAGATTCTATAGCTCCATTTACCAACAGTGCTGAACCAGCAAGATGGTTAAGACCTTTGCTTAGCACAGTAAAAGGTTGCAGTTTGAAACTTGGTAGAAACTGAAGGGTTTTTTTTTAGCACATATCTTTTCTTGATTAGATTGTTTTTCTATCTCAGCTTTTTAAAACAATAAGTTTGGGGCTTCCTGTTTTAGCAATTTTCCAGTCACTTGACATAGAAAAGTTTCACTTCCAGCTCTCAAATAGCCCAACCTTCTTCTCCTTCTTCTTTTAGTACAAAAGAATGGGACTCCAGTTTGGATGAAAATTAGAATTACTCTTATATGCAGTTCTAATTACTGGGGGTTTATACTAAAGTTTATTCTAAAGACACATAAATCACCCCACAAAAAAGGTGCTTTGAATTATCATTCCACTAATGAACAATCCTGAATAGAATTTGTACCTCACACGGCATCTGCCGGGACTATCTGTATAAATGGGGCCAAGTATCCTCCCCTCAGTTGTGACAGTCCCAATTCCACACCAAACTGTAGATCACATTGTGACCGGCTGTAAGCTGAGGGCATATACCAGTCCAATATCTATTTTTTTTAATATAAATGAAGCTGTGCTTCAATGGTACAATGCCCAGCCTAGACCAAGGATGGTTAACCTTTTGGCGAAACTGTGTGCACGCACTGGAGTGCACGTGCACCGTGCTGGAGCACCGGAACCCAGAAGAAAGCAGTTGGCCAGCGCGTATGTGCATGGCGTTTCTGGGTTTTGTTGGGCGCATGTACACCGGACAGCTGGTCAGGCACACATGCATACCAGGCAGCTGCTCTCTTCTGGGTTCTGTTGCGTGCATGCCTGCCAGCTAGCTGCTCTTCACACTGGCTGGTGTGCATGTGCGTGATGGAACCCGGAGGAGAGCAACTGGCCATGTGCACATGTGTCCAATGCACATGCACATGATGGAACCCGGAAGAGCAGCTGGCGACAGTGGGTGTGCCCACAGAGAGGGCTCTGCGTGCCACCTCTGGCATGCGTGCCATAGGTTCGCCATCTCGGACCTAGACATTGATATTTCAACATAGATCTTTTTAATATTTGTATTCTATTATGTTTTAGATGAAATCTTAATATATATTGCTAGTCCATATATGATATGCCATATGCTAAACGAACAAACAAACAAATAATACTAAGGTAACTTTTATCCGGATTAATCCAAAAGATGATCTAGGTTAGATAACAAGAAAATATTGACCCACTTACATTATCTGAACATCCTCCCCTTCCTGGCTTACTACAGGCATCAATGGGCTTGCAGGAAAATCCATCCCCTTCATAGCCATCAAGACAGACACAGCTAGAAGACAGGCAGAGAGCAGCTAATGAAATCTGGGGTGCCTGAGAATCGCATACTCACACAAGTTAAAGTAATGCTAATTTATGACACTTAAGCCATGACATCCCTCATGCAAATGGTGTCATTTATTTATTTTTATTTTCTTTATTTTATTTTGTCAAGCGATTATAAGATAACAGGTATAAGTATAAACATAGTTATGAATACATGAAATGGATACATATAAGAAAAATGAAAAGAAACAATAGGACAGGGATGGTAGGCACTTTGGTGCGCTTATGCACACCCCCTATATTTTTGTTTTTTTGTTTTTGTCAATCTTTATTTATTTATTTATTTTATTTATTTGCAACATACTATATCATTTGCATAATGACATTGTTGTGCAAATGCCATTTATTGTAGCAGAATTTGGTCAATTGCATACAAATGTCCAGTAAACTGACATTTCACCATAGTTCCTATAATGTCTGGAATCATCCAGACTTCAAATAGTGCTCGACATATGACCACAATTGAGCCCAAAATTTCTGTTGCTATGTGAGACAGATGTTAAATGAGTTTTGCCCCATTTTATGACTTTCTTGCCATAGTTGCTAAGTCGATCACTACCATTGTTAAGTTAGTAATACAGTTAAGTGAATCTGACTTCCACATTGACTTGACTTGTCAGAAGACTGCAAATGGTGGTCATGTAACCCCAGGACATTGCAACCGTCATAAATATGAGTCAGTTGCCAAGTGTCTGAATTTTGATCCCATGACCACAAGGATGCTGCAACAGTTGTAAGAGTGAAAAATGGTCATAAGTCACTTTTTTCAGTGCTGCTGTAACTTCAAATGGTCATTAAGGTTGTAAGTCAAGGACTACCTGTATCTATATCTTTCAAATATTATGACTGATTCACGCATTGCATTATGCATTAAACCAGGGGTTGCCAACCTTTTGGACCTCAGGGACCACCAAACTCTTAATTTTAAATCCCACGGACCAGAGACCTGGGGAAAATCCCCAAAAAAAGACTGCAGGAAAATTCCCCACCCTGTTTTCCTACCAATCGAAAATTCTTTATTTTGGGATTGCAGGATACCGTCTCCAGCTCCATTCTCAAGGGCAGCGGGGAGAGAGAGACTTTTGGCTTCATGCAAGGAAAGCAGCAGAAGCAGCAGAAGCAGCAGAAGTCTTGCTTTCTCTCCCCCAAACTCCTCCAGAAATGAGTCTTTGTGAGACTTGTTGTGCCAGCGCAGCCTCCTGGAGCAGGATGCTTTGCAGGGTCCCAAAGATTCATTTTTGGCGGAATTTGGGGGAGTGAAAGAAAGACTTTTGCTGCTTTCCTTGCATGCAGCCAAGAGCAGAAGAAGAAAGAAGCTGCAAGAAGCAGCCCGGTGGTCAGGTGAGATGCATGGGGTGAGTGGGGCAAGTTCCCTCCTCTGCCCTTTCCCCCCTCCCCTCACTACCTCGTGTTGTTCACAATGCAAGCAACGCAAACCTTGTGTTTCCGTGGGCCATGTGGGCAGTGCAGCCTTGTGTTCCCATGCAACCTGGATTAATTGCTTTGGGGGTGACATTTCTCTGCAGACCACCAAAATTTTCTTGCGGACCACTCATGGTCCCCAGCCCACTGGTTGGTGACCACTGCACTAAACTATGTTTATTAAAACACAACTAGATGGGTTCATATGATATTCTAAACTAAAAGCAATAAAGGATACTAAGATAGGGATATCAAAGCAATAGGTGTTCCCTTTGATCCAAGCAACAGTGTCTTCTTCCTCTTTCTCTCATCTAAAAGGCATTCACAAAACTGTTTTTATGTCAAGGGAGAAATGTAATAAAGGTGGGCAATCCTAAGCATTTCTACTGTAGAGGAAAATCCTATTGAATTCATAGTATCATGCTCCAAAGTAGGATGCTTAGCAACATCCAAATAGAATTAATACTCTGTTCTGTTGTATTCCCCATTTTTACTGAGGTTGCTTTTCAAAGGATAGAAGGATGGACAGTGTTACATTTTCATGCCTTTAAGTTTCCATAAACTTCTTTTAGTCAAAAGAGAAGATATGAATTCAAGGTACAAGCCGTGGTGGCGCAGTGGGTAGAGTGCAGTACTGAAGACTACTTCTGCTGGCTGCCTGCAATTTGGCAGTTCAATCCTCACCAACTCAAGGTTGACTCAGCCTTCCATCCTTCCAAGGTGGGTAAATGAGGACCCCGATTGTTGGGAGCAATATGTTGACTCTGTAAACTGCTTAGAGAGGGCTATAAAGCACTGTAAAGCAGTATATAAGTCTAAGTGCTATTGGTATTGCTATTTCAGGAGTGATTTATGCCTTTCCCCAATCAAACTGAGTAAGAATCTGATTCAGATGCCCCCTGTGAGGACTTACTTCACAGTGTCCTTCACAGTACAGGCTGCATGGACATGGCAATTCAGAGTTTCACCATTAGATTCACAACTGTGAGAGTGTACGTCACAGAATTCCCCGGTGTAGCCATCTGCACACGTCCCTGTCTGGCACACACCCTTGCTTCCTGGTCTGTTGTCACAAATTCCATGGATGCAGCTGCAATCTTCCATTGTGAATAGAGAAGAAAGAGAAAACTTAATCATTTAAATTATAATTGCGCGCTTTCTTCAATACCTTTAATGACATTTAATCCATGTGATGGCTTGGGGTTCCCTTCCCGCTTTGTTGTGCTGACCGTAAAAGATGGAGGATTAGTGTAGACTAAGATATTGTATAAAAATAGGTCACTTCTAGTCATTAGGGGTGGGGGTGGGGGTGGCAAGTTCAATCGATGAATCAGAATGGAACTGGAAGGGACCTTGGAGATCTTCTAGTTTATTTATTAGACTTATTTATTAGACTTTATTAGACTTTATTAGTTCAACACTCCCTGCTCAATCAGGAGACCCTATAGGTTTCACACAGTTACTTAATTGTACATTATTATTTCATATTATTTTTACTTCCAGGCAAGGGAAGCTTGTGGCATCTTTTCCTTTTCTCTCAGGATAAATTCACCAGGCTTGGGTATTATGCACCTGGAGGTAGAAAGGAGGATGCTATTTCTAGCCCTGCTTCAGGCAGCAAAATATCACCACTTGTCTCAGTGCCTTCCTGCCTGATTTGCGTCTCAGACCTTCAGTGCAGTTCTTCCCATGCTTGTTTGGGTTTGAGCAGATGTGGCAGGCAACTCCTTTGAAGCCATCGTAGCAGTTGCATTGACCGTTTCCGTGTATACCGTCATTACACTGGGGAAAAAACAAATTCCAATGTGATGTTACAGGAGATAGTTTGCTCTTCCTCTCAGCTTACTACAAGACCATCCTCCTGACCTAGTGAAGTCTCACTTATAAATGTCTACATACCCTTAATGTAGCCATATACTGTATATATGTATTTAAATTTTTGGGGGGGTTGCAGTAGTGATGTTTGTTCTCAGTCAATTATTTTCTTCCCTGATCTTTGCAAAGCAAAGCAGCATGGATCTGCAAGTTTCTTGCAACCATTTCCCTAACATTGTTACTTAACACATGGCTAAGAAATCTGTGCCACTTTATTGAGCTCTAGGCTGCTGGGCAAGATCAAGGAAGCAGAACAGCAATAGCACTTATATACCACTTCACAGAGCTTTACAGCCCTCTCTAAGCAGAATCTGCCTATTGCCCCCAACAATCTGGGTTCTCGTTTTACCAACTTCAGAAGAATGGAAGGCTGAGTCAAGAAGCTACCCAGATTTTAGAAAAGCATCTTTAAGGCTTTTCTGCGAAAAATACAGTCTTCTGGAATAAGAAACCAATAAGAATGTAATAAGAATTTCTTAGCCCTGTTTACAGTGAGTTCATCAAGATGGAGTCTCCTTGAATGCTTTAAAACGCTTCTTTCAGATTTTGTGTCAACTGGTAAAGTTTTATGAGATAAGCTGTTAACTGACTCATCCATTCATCTCTTGATTGTTTATATCTATGCTATCATTTATTATTTTCCCCACCTCCCATCTCTCATGCACTTACACTTCCTCTGTCGTAGCATGGATTGTTATATCCACCAGGACATGGGGTACAGGAAAGACCGAAAAACCCTTTGCAGCATCCAGGTTTCTTTTAAATAAATACACAACAGCAAAAAAAAAGTGTTCAATGTGCCATTCTTCTTCTGTTATCAAGGTATAGCCACACCCTCCCCTCACCCCTTCACCTGAGAGAAAAACTTAAGGGAAGTCCCAAAGGTGCCTTTTCAAGAGACAACTGGACTTTCTCTGTTTTTCCTTGAAGATGTTTCACTCCTCATCCAAGAAGCTTCATCAGTTGTTGCAGGATGGTTTTGTGGATGGAAGGATTAGTTCTGATGGGATGGGTGGGGGGAATGGAAGGGTTAAATTCCTTTGCAGTCATCTTGTCATTAGCACTCTCTCTGAGAGTCATTGAGGCCACTTGGCTTATCTGTCCCCTCAGGGTCACCTGAAACGAAGTGTGGAACCTTCTTGGGGACTGCTGAAAGGACTCTGTTGTAGACAGGAGATAGATGATGTATTATCCCATGAATAAGAAATATGATCCTTCCATCCCCACCATCCTGTCAGAAGTAATCCTTCCACCACCACCACCATCCTGCCAAAATGGGTGAAGATTTTTGGATGAGTAGTGATACGTCTTCAAGGAAAAACAAAGAAAGTCAGTTGCCTTTTGAAAAAGCACCTATGAGACAACCATGACCAGGATGACTGAGAATCTCCATAGACATTCAATTCAAGGGAAGACAAATATTGGTTTTTGCCTTTCTTTATTTTTCCTTAATAAAGAAGCCAGATCCTTTATCAAGATTGGTTATGTAACAAAGGGATATTTTATCTGGGCAGGGAGGAGAACAAGTAAGTGTTGACTGTTGACCCAGAATCACCCTCTAGTACTCTCTAAAATCTTTGAACTAACCTCTGACAAAATGCAAGGCAGCTATCCCAAATTCTTTGACAATACCTCATACATACCATGTGGCCAAGATGGTGGTTGTGATGGTACAGCTGAAACTCTGCCCTTTTTCATTGTGCAACACCCCTGATCTCTGGAGGCTTCAAAAATGTGGCCGCGCGGGCGGTGATGGGAGCGGCCCGATTCTCCCATGTGACACCCCTCCTGCGTGGTTTGCATTGGTTGCCGGTTGCCCTCCGTGTAAGATTCAAGGTGCTGGTGTTAACCTATAAAGCCCTTTATGGCTTGGGTCTGGGGTACTTGCAGGAACACCTCCTACCAGCATCGAGGTCCAATCACCAGTACGCTCCCACAGGCGGGCCCTCCTGGGGGTACCATCGGCCAGACAATGTCAGTTGGCGGTTCCCCGGGGGAGGGCCTTCTCTGTGGGGGGCGCCCACCCTTTGGAACCAGCTGCCCCTGGGGCTACGTTTGGCCCCTGACCTGCGTTCCTTCCACCGCGATCTAAAGACATGGCTGTTTTTACAGGCCGGCCTGAATTGAGAGGGATTGGGGTTTTTAAAATGGGGTATTTTAATATTTTATAATATATTTGGATTAGATATGATCTTGAATGATGTTTTATGTTTTGTATATATATTTTGTGTGAGCCACCCCGAGTCCTCCCCGGAGATGGGGCGACATATAAATCCAAATATAAATAAAATAAATAAAATAAAGAGAGGGGAACTTCCTTTTGCTATTTCTTGTATGAATATACGTGATGTGTGTATGAGAGAGGAAGTGTGAGTGTGTGTGCATTTATGTTGAGGCTTGAATCTTTATATATCCAAAACAGCTTCATCCACACAAAATAGGAACAGGTGAACAAACCTGGGGGGGCAGGAATCTCAATGTTTGTATAAGAATTTAAAAATACTTAATTTTTAATTATATTGCAAACTGGCATCCAAGTTTAGAAAAGGAATCTATTGAATAAATTTTGGAATGAGGGAAACATGACATTTCATAATAAATGTTCCCTGCTGGATACCTTACACTTACCACTTCCTTCAGAGTGCAATATCTCTGGCAGCCCTTCTTCAGAACATTCAAACCAAGTGCATCATTGGTATAAACACACTCATTTGAAATAGCCTTGACTTCCTTTGGAAGCAAAACAAATTACAATTAAAAAAGCATGTTTTATATATGTTCCATATTTTTACATATGTTCCATGTCCTTTTGCCAGCCAATAAATATTCAAAGAGAGGCAAAGTTATAAGGAGAGCTACAAACAGGAAAAGCAGTTTCCTCTCTGACAGACAAGAGCAATCATGCTTTTCAAGATAGCACTCTAGTTCACCTCACAAAGAGAAAAAACAAGGAAGACACAACAGAAATCGTGTTGCAAGCAAGGTTTTTTCCCTCCTTTTTTGATTAGGAGCCAACACATCACAAGGCAGTCATTTATTCTGAATAGAAATGGGGAAGAAGGCAATTTTAGAGAACTTTAGAGACTTCCATTGTAAATTCACTTATTTCAGCAGAACAGTATTATAGAACAACAGAGGTTTCAACATAATTTTGTATTCTGCTTTTTAAATACACAATTTCAGAAAACCTTGTATGAAAACTCTTTCTCTTTTTTTCTTTTTAAGTAAGGAACATTTCAAGGAATAACCGGGGCTTGTTCCAAAGAACTGAAATATCTAGAGTGCAAGCAGCAATCAAGTCACTGTTAGCAGTGTTCCATAAAACAGTATTTTGCACATACGATGGCTTTAAGAAATATGCATTTGCAGTTTCCACAGCCTACAAATTTGCTTGGTTGTTCTAATGTAAATCATCTTTGATACTATTGAAGTACAACCTGCACTATAACATGCCTGTACATTTTAAAGTCCTTGGAAATCACTATTGTCTCAATTGCTGTAATCAACCCACTGTTCCCGAACTGACAGAAAAGCTAGAACAGCACTTGCAAGAGGATTGAAATGTAACAGCTAAACATGAAGCAACTAAAGGCAATTCAAATAACTGGAGTCCTTCCAGCTGATGCCAGCCAAAGTAGACCTTTTCAAGCTTGTATTAATTTGACCTCAAAGATGCCAATGCAGGTTGAGTGCTGATTCTTCCCTGTACTGATTTTGATCAACTTTTTATTTCCTTCCTGGCTTGTTTATATAATGCTGGGTATCTGCCAAGCATATGACTGCTGTCCTGAATTACATTTGAAAGGTAGAAGGCTGACTTCACCAAAGGTATCAGAATCTTCAATGTTTGAAAGGTTGCATATAGAAGTCATGACAGCTAATATTCATGCTATTCATTAGCACTGCATATTCATGCTATCCAATAGCAGTGAATATTCATGCTTTTTATTAGCATTATTATTAGCATTAATGTTTCCAATGAATGGGTCACAAAATACAATTGCTTGCACAGTACAATCTCCATACAGAAAAATCAGGGCCAGTTACCATAATTTGGCTCCCAGGAGGACAAACACTGCTATTAAAGAGCTCACAATCCACACAAGAACCCTGTAATAAAAGCCAAAGATAAGAAACAATTAATTGATTAACAGACTTTTTAAAAATGTTGCATTGCTAAACTTATAGTTGCCCTCAAATTGAAGAAAGATATTCTGACTGCAGATTATGCACGGGCAAAATTAATTTAAAATAGAATCGCATGATCATCTATTCTCCACCCATGCTGAACATAAAGATAATGTAGACTGATATGTTACTTCATGGACACCTTCATTGTTCTGCTCAGTGATAAATCCATTAAAAATCTTCCATGATCACACAGAAAACAAGCATCTAAGAAGAAGTTAAATATGGTGCACTCAGGAATTTTATTGAGTTCCTGTGTTTTCTGACCTGTACATGCGTTATTACAAGACTACATTACACCATCAGTGTTAGTCTGGTAATAAAACATCTGCAGGAAAACAACCTACAGAATACACCAAGAACTCAACAGGTTAACCTCAGCTACATAGATTCTCTAGTATTAGAAGGAATTTTATTTCTGGTATTTATCAGCTGTTTTAATTGACTTTTTAATTTAAATTTAATTAATTTAATTTAGTTTAATTTAAAAAAACCACTGGTCACTGGGGGATGAGAAATATGAATATCAAGTCATTACCTGCTTTGCTGGATAAATTGAATGAATTGTAGCCTTAGAAGATTTAAGAGAGCAACTCAGTAGACCAGCAACTCAGGAACACTTAGCACTTCATTCTAGCTCCCCAGGAGCTTGCAACAAGAAAACTTGAACATTTTATTATGTCTACAGAGGGATATGTTGCTTCCTCAGATCAGCCTGATTGTGGCCGAGTCATCTTCTCGACAATTTAGGGAAAAACTGATTGACCCTCTTTCCTCAGGGCTACGATTATGAAGAAAATTATATCTGCCAAATGTTTTCTTGCTCTGAGCTAAAGATTGCTCCTGAATTCTTTTTGCCTCCTTCTATTTCCTCTCTGGGAAGAATACAATCAAGATCAAGTGAGGTACTAGTACCACACTATAAAGCCTTAGTAAGACCACACCTAGAATATTGCATCCAGTTTTGGTCACCACAGTATAAAAGATGTTGAGACTCTAGAAAGTACAGAAAAAAGCAACAAAGGTGATTATGGGACTGGAGGCTAAAACATATGAAGAACGGTTGCAGAAACTGGGCATAGCTAGTCTAGTGAAGAGAAGGATCAGGGGAGACATGATAACAATGTTCCAATATTTGAGGGGCTGCCACAGAGAGGAGGGGGCGTCAAACTATTTTCCAAAGCACTTGAAGGCCAGACAAGGAATAATGGATGGAAACTGATCAAGGAAAAATTGAAGCTAGAAATTAAAAGAAATTTTCTGACAGTGACAGCAATCAACCAATGGAATAGCTTGCCATCAGAAGTTGTGGGAGCTTCATCACTAGAAGCTTTCAAGAAGAGACTGAACTGCCATCTGTCAGAAATAGCATAGGGTCTCCTGCTTGGAGTGGATTGGACTAGATGACCTACAAGGTCCCTTCCAACTCTGTTAATCTGTTAAATCCTGCAATGCTTAATGAGTGGCCTAGCAGTAAATTGTACTGTGCAAAAATTTATCCTCTGGGTTCCTGAAAGATTTCTCCCTGTACAAATATTTTTCTTCTAATACCTCATTCCCCAGGAACTTTAAATTTCTTTTGAGATATTGAGTTCAAAAGGGCAGAAGGGCTGCCACTGTGGTGCTTTTTAGTATCCTCCTCTCCATTGCTCTGCAGTTATCACTGCTTCCAGATTTAGGGGGAAAAAGTTTTTCCTTTTGAGGTCTTCCTCTGTGATTTTATTTGAAACTTGGGAAGCCTGGGACTCTCCATATCTCTGGAGAAATGATATTTTGGTTTCAATTTCACTGCTTTTTCTCTTTCTCACTCTCACTTTTTGTTATTTTAAAACATTTTTCTTTTTCTCTCTCTGTACTATTAAAGAAAGAAAGAAAGAAAGAAAGAAAGAAAGAAAGAAAGAAAGAAAGAAAGAAAGAAAGAAATCCTGTTCAAAACAGCCTTAAAACCAGTGGAGAACCTTGGCTCCATCCCACTTCATCCATCTGAATTTCACTAAATGTTTTCCTTTGTGGAAAAGGGAAATTGGACTTTTCAAACAGGACAAATATCTGACAAATGCAGAGGAAATATTCAGCACAACATTATAGCAGAAACAGAAGCCATTTATTTTCTAGTACACTTGCAAGTATTCTAATACAGTTTTGCCATATTTCTTTCCGCTGCTTAAAATCGTACTAAGCATCTTAAAGATTACACTCTCCTTTTATAACTTGTAGGTAACATAGGTGAGAATTAGTCCAATAATTTATTTTAAATGAACACATCTGTCCTGTAGTATACATGGGAGCAACTGCAACAGGGCCTATGTAAGATCAGGATTTAGAAGCCTGATTGCTTCTCTGTATTGGCAACAGGAAGCAGATGTTTTCAGAAAGGTGCTGAATCCACATCAGGCTAACTTGCAGAGGCTGAGTCAACAGGAAAGGCTAGTTCTGACAGGAAATGCAATATAGTAGCCTCTGAAGAGCCAAATTGCTTTTGAGGTTAAAAATAGTCTAGGAATATTGTGTATAGAGACAAATATTCATTATCTTTTAGACTTGGGGTCAAGGGAGAAAATGCATGGGAAAAGAGCTGAATTTGCAGAAAAAGTACATGGGGAAAATGGCTATTGGAATTGGACTGGTGGGTCCACTAGTCACCATCTCACACCCAATAAACAAACTGGGTTTGTCTTGAGAGAACGTAGCCTTTTCTCATCACCCCTGATCTTTCCATCTAATGCATGGGAAAAACTTATACAAAAGAAAGAACAGATTGGACATCCTTGGTTTACCTTCACAACTTTATAATTTACTTCATTACACTTCTTCGGCAGAATCGGGAGTATTGATGAAGGAATCAAGATACCATCCAGAGTATGAATAATACCATTTGAGGCCAAAATATCCCTTTTGTTTATCACAACCTTGGAATTATCCAATAGGATCCTTCCCTGGAGTAAGAAAATAAAAAGCATTTGCTCGCTGCATTGCCAGAAGCCTTTGAAATACATCTGTGCAAGGTAGAACCTGTCAAAGTATTGGGATAACTGCTTTTGCAGTAGAAAAGTGGAAAATATTTCCTCAATAGCAGAGAGAGCTATGCATAAAAAGAATTTGAACATAAACCTGCTAGCTACTGTCCATGGAACGTAGTCAGAATCATGGGCAACTTCTCCAGTCCCCCATCAGACAGGATACTAATATTCTAGCAATTTCAATGTAATAGTACTTACATCGTTACTGATCTCAACTGTCAGCAATTGGTTTGCCATGGTCAGAATATGTGGCATCATTATTAGTCTTTCTACATAGACCTGGAAAAGATTGAATTTATTCAGATATTTATTTGATTTATATAGCTGCCCATCTCACATACAATTAACATTCTCAGGTGTTCAGGCCTTGGACCAATATGTTCAGTTCATGAGCCACTTTCATTAGAGTCAGGGAAATGCTTGGGTTGCTGGCTGCTTGCTCACTGGAGGTTCATTTGGATGAAGTTTTTCTGATGGAGTCACAACCCTTTCCTTAACTCCATGGTCTTGATCCACACAGGACTCCACCCATGGTCACATGTTGTCTCTTAAACATTGACTGAAATTACGTCTCATTGGCAACAATGCAATTACTTAAGAATAAATATGGAGATGGTCCAATTATAATTCTGAACTGAAAATTACAAGATACAGGAGGCAATTTCAGGAAACGATCCAGTATTGTCTATATAAGACACATTAAGTGGTCTGAGAACAACTAATGTAAACTAATCTAGTTTACAAATGGACACATGAGAAGTGTCTGCCTGGGAGAATGTTTTAAGATTAAGATCATCATCGTCATTCTAGCCATTGTCTATCCCCTGCAGGATGAAGGCCTCTCCTACATGTTTCCAATCTCATCTTCATGAAGAGGCCCTGCAGAAGATTAAGATGCATATTGAAAACTAAATAATTGGGTCACAGACAGAGGTTTCTTACTGGGCAAAATGAAAACTGCCCCTATTTGTTTTAATTAGTTTTAAAGAAATAGATTTAGTTTAACAGTTACAAATTACTACCTCTTTTGAAAAAACTTGTATTAGCATGGCATAAATGGCATGCTTGTTCCTACCGTTCTATTTTTATTGTGCTAGTTCCCTAAAGAAAGGGGATGTCTCTCAAGCAATACACAGGCCTTTAGGAAATGTCCATCTGCATTTCCTCCTCACCAGTTCAAGAGCCTTGGCAAAGAGCAAATTATATCTGAAAGTGATTAAATGAACTTGGAAAGCAAAAACAACCTTACCGCTGCTGTGGGATAGATATGATGTTTCACAAGTTCCTGAAGCTTATATATGCCCTAGTACAAGGGAAAAAACAATTACACATTGTCCTTAGATTTAATGGCTGATGATTACACAAGAGATTGTGAATAAAAACCTCTTATCCATGTAAATTATATTTCAAAATCAGAGTTTCTTCCTGAAGCATGATTTGTATGAATATTACAAATTAATTTTCACTCTAAAAAGTTTGAATTTAGCAAGAAGGGATTTTTGTATTGGCTTGGGCAAAAGGATCACCGTGATAAAATGAAAATTAAAAGCTGCAGAAGGTTAATTCTTCCCTCTGTACTTACTATCAATCATTCTTTCTCTACTCTACAATTAGATTCTGACTTTCCCATTCCAATTTAAACAAAACCCCAGACCATTAAATTGCTGTGTTCTAAATCAAATCTTAGATTAGCAGGTGTCTGTTGTAAAAACAGTTTTCCTAGAGACTAAGTCAGGGGAAAAGCATGTTTATTTTATTTAAAATTATACTTTGCCATTCCGCTCAATGTTACTGAAGAATGCATACAGGCTGATTTTCAATTGACCTAATTAAGAGGCTATCTCTTTTAATAAAATGCGCTTGCTGTAAACGCTGTGGCCAAATTCCGAACGTTTTGTTGTCATAGACAGCTGATATGCAAGATTATCTTTGCAATTTATTCTTCTGCTGATATCAGCCAGATAGTTCATTTTGTTGCAGAAAAAGCAGCAGAGACAGAGACCTCAAAGACTGCTGAAAGCAAGATTACCCTGAAAGATATCAAAATTGTTATGCTTTTCCTCCACCAATTAAATTAGAAAGATCCCTGGGTTTCCTCCATGCATTACATCAGTATTTCTCAGTCCCAATAACTCGAATATCAGTGGACTTCAACTCCAAGAATTTCCCAGCCAGCATAGTGTCTACCCATCTTCAAAGAGCTTTGCATTAGACTGAAGGAAATTGATCTAATCCTAACTCTAAAATCTACCTGACTATCATGTTAATATCCCAGAGTTTTGAAGGAGAGTATATTCAAATTGTGAAGGTAACATATCATCTTCCCCCTCCAAACTCTTGTTTTGTTTGTTTTAATTTCTGTACATAATTTTAATCCATTTTATATTTATAAGTGTTATTATATGTTGTTCTATTTTGATGTAAGCCTCTCAGAGTTGCCTGACTATGAGGTGGTAAATGAACTTGATAAATAAAATAAATAAATATGGTTTATATGGCTGTCCATCACACGTTCCTGACGCTGGATGGCTAACAGTGTTAATATATATATATATATATATTAGATTTTCATGGGTAAAGATATGTAGGTCTTGGTGTATTCGGGTCTTGTCCTGTGTAAGATTGAGAGTATCTTGGCAACATTTCAATGAAATCTCATCCATCATCTTCAGGCTGGTGTCTTCAGCTTCGTTCTTCTCCCATTGCCAAGGTATTCTCAATCTTACACGGGACAAGACCCGAATACACCAAGACCTACATACCTTTACCCGTGAAAATCTACGAAAACAAATATATATACACACACACACACACACACACACACATACATACATACACATAAGAGAGAGAAAAACCAAAACCACACAATAAAACAGCAGCCAAGGTAAAAACAGACCGATCCGCCCCAAAATAACATAACAAACACATGGTCTCAGCCCATTTTCAGCCCCTCAGCCCCAGTGACAAAAATACATATCCATTTCCAGTCACTATCTGAGCTGTTCAGTTTAGCTCCCAAAATTCTAAATCGCTTAGGGCTGAGTCATTTGATGGACTACATATGAACCTATCCATGTATTAAGATTGGCACAAGGAGCCCCTCTTAAAGATGCCCATACTTTTCTTCATCATATGGGAGATGCTACTTCCTGTGTTACTCTCAAACTAGAGAAGTCTCCCTTTGAAGCTGCAATTAGCTTTAGCAAAACTTTGGCTTAAAATGGTCGATAGGAATAATCATTCTCCAATGTAGCAATTCCCACATCTCAATGCATGTGCATTTATGTTGTTCATATATGTATACAATAAGCATATGTTATATACATATAGAAGATTTAGTAACATTAAAATCTATCTCTCTATACAAAACTTCCATTAGATACTTCCCATTAGAATATTTAAATTCTGTAACGAACACCAACATCCTGCAGAAGAACAGATACAGGACAAAATAAAAACCCATATTTGCAATAATGGCTTCTTTTTTTTTAATTTATATGCCGCCCTTCTCCGAAGACTCAGGGTGGCTTACAATTTTTTGGGATACAACCCAGTGTGCTCAGCAATAGCCTTCATTCCATTGTATATGCCTGCTTATTACTAAGCGGCATTTTTACAAAGTCAGCTTATTGCCCCCAACAATCTTGGGTCCCCAGTTTACCTACCTCGAGAGGATGGAACCTTGAGCCTGGTGGGATTCGAGCCTACAGTAATTGTAGACAGCTGGATCTTAAGTGCAGGCATTTAACAGCCTGAGCCACCAAGGCCTTCTTGAACAAGCTATCAAGTTAGACATTTTATACAATGTTGCCTTTAAGAAGGCATACTGAATCAATTCTTACGATTGTCCTAATTTACCAATGTTTTCCATATTGGGAAAATAAAACAATGGGCTAAATGAACAATCTATGAGAGTGGTCAGAAAAACTCATATCCTTTTAATCCTCAGATTAATTAGCAAATAGTCTCACCTCTGTGAAGAGATAAATTAGCCTTCCATCTCTTAATTTATCCACTGCTTCATTACTTGGGACAAACACAGTAAAAGGTCCAGGACCATCCAAAATTGATGGAAGATCACAATTCTGCAAAATATTAAGCACCATGGCCATTAGGTAACTTTAGTGTAAAATGATTAATTAACAAAATCAACAATTCTGGGTGTGAAATATGCTAAGCAACTAAATAATCTGAATCACTTGTTCTTAGCATTCCTGATAAAGTTCCAGTTCAGCCAAACTAAAGTCCTATTGAAATAGTCAAATGCTTTCTGTAGCTCACTAAGGATTATTGATTTGAACAAGATTTGGTGTGAAGAACTTTAGTTGAAAATGATCCAATGACAGATTAATTCAGATGTTCCTGAGTAAAGTTTTGCACATAGTGTCAGCTTTGGAAGCCATATTCCACGCTGCCACATAGCCTAAGAGAGTGGTGGTGGTGGGGGGAATGATTCAATTGAGTAGTTCTAAGTAGACAAAATAACATTCTTTTCTTAGTTCAAGGTTATTAAGTGTGGCTCAGGATGGAAAAAGGACCTTACACTGGGACGGATTGTGATTGGTCCATGTGATGTGATGATGGGGGAAAACGGGGATGGATTGTAGTTTGGGACATTGTGGGAAGTCAGGGAAACTTTTAGTTTTGAAATTCCACAGATGTGCCAGGTGCTATTCTAATAAAGGTACTTTTGAGATTATGCTTGTCTCAGAGTTACTGATTGGAATGGAGGTTTGCTGGAACGCAGACACATAGACAATGGATAAGAGGAACATTTGAAGGAAAGAAATCCTGATCCTGTTTCTTGTGTGAAGAAAGGATGAATTTCTTACTGCCCCAAAGCAACATTATGGAAACGAATCAATTCTTCTAATATTTTAATGATCTTTATCATCTATTATGCTTAATCTTCTGTTTGATCTCTTAAAATGGTTCTGTATCCTAATGTGGGTCATGAAAATATTAAATGTTCAAAAAGCAATTTTCTGCATTTTTTTTCTGATTAAAAAAAAGAAGCTGCAGTATCAGCATTCATTGTACCCCTTTCTGAATATAGGAGAGATACTCACTTCTAACATAGTTTGAAACCGGCTGGCAATCTCCATGGAAGCAAGAATTTCTGCAATTGTTTTCTGCAAAAACAGATGGATTAGAATGAGAAGTGGTGGCATACACAGAAACTCATTTCAGTTTGAGGCAACATAGTTATGAAATATATTAGTGCAAGCAAATAATGACACATTTCTCTCCTCTTTCTACTCTAACTAATGTACAGAAAACCTCCGAGTTGTATTCCCAATGTTTTCCCTTCCATTGATTTCAGTAGAACTTGCTCCTTAGCAACTACGATGGCAGCACTATCTAAGTTACTAAATATACAAGTCTATCTATGTATATCTATGAACCACGGTGGTGCAGTGGTTACAGTGCAGTACTGCAAGCTACTTCTGCTGACTGCCAGCTGACTGCAATTTGGCAGTTCAAATCTCACCAGCCTCAAGGTTGATTTAGCCTTCCATCCTTCCGAGGTGGCTAAAATGAGGACCCAAATTGTTGGGGGCAATATGCTGACTCTGTAAACTGCTTAGGGAGGGCTGTAAAGCACTGTAAAGCAGTATATAAGTCTAACTGCTATTGCTATTGCTATGTATGTGAAGCATTTGCATCCTGCATTCTGAATATTCTAAATTTGGATGGCTTTCAAGATAGGAACCAACACACAGGATCTGAATCATAGTTTCACCACAGGAGAAAAATCCACCAGAAATCATGGAGGTAAAATAAACATGGTGCTTTAATAGCCTTTTGTATATATTCACTTTCCTGTTTTGCCAATGTCTTGTAGAAAGATAGAGTAATTAAAAAATATTGATACAAAATGTAACAACTGATTGTTATCTGCAAATACTGTACATTTAGGCTTCATGACAATTTTCTGGAAATCCTTAGAGGAATTGATCCAACAAAAGTAATATAAGATTGCTCTACTGTGCATGCCCAAGAGTTTTGTTTTGTTTTTTAAAGGTGAATTAAAAGATGTTAAGATATGTTGAATCAAACTTGGTTCTTGGTAACTATGGAGACATGTCCATGAGGGCTTCTTTGCAATAATGCAAAGTGATTTGCTATCATTTTTTTCCAGCATTTTTTTTAAACTTCCCAGTAGAATTTGTTGAGAAAAATCTTGACATTTTGAGTGATGGATAAGTAAATATAGGAAATACAGTTCCCAGATATCTTCCATGGTGTCCAGCAAGGTTTTTATGGAGCTTCTTTCAATTATAAAGTTATTTAGGAAATTGTATGCTGCCCAACAAAACAATAACTTCTAATGCCATATTTGGTGCCTTTCGGTCTCAAGAAGATGGCAGAGAACATTGTAGAATGGCTAACATTTTATGAGTGTACCCATCACATTGTCTCAACATTCCAAATCTTCCCAGGGCCATTTATTAGTTTGGGAAAACTGGAGGAAATAATATTTTAAGTGATATATGCTTCCTGTTATACCCTACTATTATGCAGTAGGGCTTGTATGGAACTTTATAATGTCAAACCATTCACATGAGTGCAATGCTATTAAAAAGTGTTACTAGAAAGGCTTTAGATCATGGGTGTCCAAATTGTTCTTGGGGCCACATATAAAACATAGTTAATATGCATCAATACATTTCCTTAATTTTAAAAATATTTTTATTATATCTTGTGGGGCTGCATTACCAGCTATCGAGACCACAAGCGAGTTGGAACCATCTCTTTTAGATTGATTCTAGGTTAGAAGTACAATTGTGGCCTATACTTAAAAGCTATTTTGTTTAACGAATTATCCTCATAACAGCCTATGACTGTTTTCATAAGGAAAAAGAATATTCATCATACCTGAACATTATCAGAGTTATCCATGGTGTCTAGTTTCCTTATATGGTCAACAACATGTATAATACCATTAACCGCTGGCAGATTGGCCTCCCTGGTGGTGTATAACTCTTGTGGAGAATCTGAGTAACTGTACGTCATTGAGTAATCCTGGAGAGCAATACAATGGTAAATATTTCCTTCGATTAAATTTTATTATTGTTTTGACATTTTATTGCAATTGTTAATGCTTGTAAATGCAGTTATTGTTTTTGAATTATAGAATGCAGTTGGGCTTTAGACCAGGGTTTAGGTTAGAGATGGCATTCATCATTTGTAGTGATGGTGGAAGAGGGTCAAGCATAATGCACCTAATCTTGTGCTTTGCATACTGTCAGCTATGATATCCTGTTGGAATAGCTTCATTGGAGATGGGAGGCACTATTTTATGCTGGTTCTCCTCCTTTCTCTGTGCCTGGTTTCAATCAGTTATATAATAGAATAACAGAGTTAGGAGGGGACTTGGAGGTCTTCTAGCCCAACCCCCTGCTTAGGCAGGAAACCCTACACCACTTTAGAGAAATGGTTATCCAATCTCTTCTTAAAAACTTCCAGTGTTGGAGCATTTACAACTTCTGGCAAGTTCTTCCACTGATTAATTGTTCTAACTGTCAGGAAATTTCTTTAGTTCTAAGTTGCTTCTCTCCTTAATTAGTTTCCACCCATTGCGTCTTGTCTTGAACTCAGATGCTTTGGAGAATAGCTTGACTCCCGCTTCTTTGTGGCAGCCCCTGAGATATTGGAAGACTGCTATCATGTCACCCCTAGTCCTTCTTGTTATCAAATTAGACACACTCAGTTCCAGCAACCGTTCTTTATAAGTTTTAGGCTCCAGTCCCCTAATCACCTTTGTTGCTCTTCTCTGCACTTTTTCCAGAGTCTCAACATATTTTTTACATCGTGGTGACCAAAACTGGATGCAGAACTCCAAGTGTGGCCTTACCAAGGCAAACTTATGACAGGTAGGAAGAGATTGTACCCAGGGCCCCTCGCTTGGGGTTGCTGCAGAGTTGAGTTCTCTCTACCTTTTTGTTTAACACTTACATGAGATGGCTGGGATTGTGGTCAGAATCATCAATATGTAGATTATATCCAGTTGTACATTTCAGTCCCTGGCTAGCCAGGCTAGTGCTTAGAGTTGGTATGGGTTGGAATGGGAAGGGACAGGCTTTGTCTGTTTGCTCCTTCCTTTTCCCAAATCTGGAGGTATGCTATTATTGACTCTTATGTGAGACTTTTGTACAATCTAGTGGGGCATCTTGGACTCTCAGCTCCTGCTCACAAAGCAGATAGAAGCAGTGGGCTTTGCAGAGGCATGTCTTGTATATCAATTGACCAGGGGGCCCTTCATACAGTAATTCATGCCCCAATAACTACACTATTGGGCTCTGGATGTTCTGGGATAGGCCCATCCAACTCCCAAGCCCCTTCAGACCCTAATCGTAGATAAGACAGATTGAACTCAGCAGTGGAGTCAAGTTGCTCAGAGAGGCTAGTACTACAACAACAATCCAAACTGATCCCTAGAACCCAATATAATGAATGGAATCTCACATCTGGTGACCTATGCAATCACATCTGGTGACCTATAAAAACCACAAGAGATTTCCAGATGATGATCACTAGATCTCCATCTCTGCCCTGGAATTTTAGCTGATGCCATATCTGAAACCCTCCTGGAATATCTATTCCCTCCCAGAATGGGCTCCCAGGAATAACATAATGTTTGAATTAAATCAATGAAATATAATTGTGAAACTGAGTATAATAATTGTAAAGGAAAACATTGGACACCTTTCTTTGAGCTATTTAAAACTGACCTAACATTTCAGGAATGAATGAATGAATGAATGAATGAATGAATGAATGAATGAATGAAGGCAGGCAGGCAGGCAGGCAGGAAGGAAGGAAGGAAGGAAGGAAGGAAGGAAGGAAGGAAGAAAGGAAGGAAAGGACAAACTTGTATTTTGAGCTATAGCTTCATTTTTAGAATCTCAGGTCTGTAAAAAATATTTACCTGCATATGAACTTCCACTTTATGTCCAGATAATGTCCAAAAACCCTTATTCATATCATTTAATATGTGCTGCCCAGCTATTATATGCTTCCTGCAGAATTCCTGTGCATATGAAACCTTCATAGAGAGGAGATACCAAAATAAAAAAGCATTACTCTGTATGCAGCACGTCTAGTATAACATTTTTAATTTCACTGTACCCAAAACTACTAATATATAATGTTTAACATCAGTTTTTATAAAGATATCAAGCACTATATCTAAAATTATGCTGAATAACTTACAATGACACATATTGGATTATTTCTCTATTTTTTATTCTCCTTTATTCATTATTTTATTTCTTTTTCAAAACTTTTTCAAAACTCCTAGATGATTCATTACCTGACAACAGCACTTCAATTTTTTTATGGTACTATCCTTCTTTTCTTTAGATAAGTTTTGAGATCACTTTTTAAAATAATAAAATATAATCACCATGAGTCTCTGCCATGTACAAAATGCTATTGAGAGAGCAATCCTATACATTAGCATTTCTGAAAGTGTTGTGATCCCTGACAGAGCAGTTTCACAAGACATTGTATGGTGATTCACCTTAGAAATGGGGAGAAATATACATGTGCCAGGACAATGATGCAAGATCGAATCTGGGTCGGTGACCAGGACTAGGGATGTACTTTTCTGAGTTTCATACTCATGCTGGAGTCCATCCTCAGGGAACTTCATTCTATTGGAATACATGCTTTGGGCTATTCTGTGAGTTATGTTTATGCGGTGCCCTCCTATTGGATGATTGGTGTGTTGATGGCTGGTGATTGGCTGTTGTTTCCTTATTCTGCAAAGCAATTCAGTACTAAGTAATAAGTCCTAAGCTGGTGGTAAATCAGTACTCCTGTTAACTGACAAGGGGCCCGTTTCCCAAGCTTTAATCATTTCCCTGGCTATTTTTGTAACGGGGTGGCCAATTATCTTAGTTGCTGTGAAATTAAATGTGTGTCCTTGTTCATTGCAATGTGAGGCTACTAATGAGTTCGGGTCTCCTTGTCTTGCAATCTGATGGTTAGCTTCCTCCCCATTTGTCCTACATAGTCACAGGGGCAATCCATGCAGGGGATCTGGTAGATTACATTTGAAAGTATCTCCCACTTCCAAGTGATCTTTAGCATGCCTAATTTGTCCTCATATGGTAGCCTCTGGGCAGTGTGTGATGCCCTCTTGCAGATCTCAGAAGCTGCGTTCTACTGCTTCTGAAATGTTTTTGAGGTATGGCAGAGTGTGCCACATAGTTGGTCTTTTATCTTCTTTCTTTTCTCTCTTTTGTATTTTGTGCAGGCATCTTGTCATAAATGCTCTCATAAATGCACCCATTATGCTTGAATTGTTCGTGTGGGCACCTTCTGTCCAGTTGTTTAGCTTGCTGGGTGCTACAGTGGGTTCTCACTCTGCCAGATAGTGCTCTGACACAGCTCTTTTTGTGTGACAGTGGATGGTTATTGTTAAAATTAAGAATGTGTGGAGTGTTGGTGGCCTTCTGATAAACCGTGGTTTCTAGACTTCACCTTTTTTGCAAATCCTGCAAATAATTATCCCTCTACTTCTCCCTTCCCCTTCATTGTAATTCTCTGTGAAAAACAAACACAGTGAGTAAAAATACAAAATGATAATCTTGCTCAAGAAGGACAGTGGTAGCCTTACTTCAGACACAAATGCTAGAAGTAATAAATTAATAAGAGAGAAGAGTACTTACACTGAAGTTAATTCTAGGATTGATTTCTCCAGTAGGCGCAAGAACTGTGAAAGGCCCATAGTTCTCCAGGGTTAATGAACAACCCTTAGCTGTTAAAAGATTCCATACCACATATTCATTTAAAAAAAACTAAATATCATACATAATCATACATACAACTCGAAGCATTTTCCTGAACAGAATATATACATGATCCATGGTGGCATAGTGCTTAGAATGCAGTATTGCAGGCAGTCGTGGGATTTAATTTTTTTTACTACCAGTTCTGTGCGTGTGGCTTGGTGGGTGTGGCAGGGGAAGGATACTGTAAAATCTCCAGTCAGAGGTGGTATTTGCTGGTTCTCTGAACTACTCAAAATTTCTGCTACCAGTTCTGCAGAACTGGTCAGAACCTGCTGAATACCACCTCTGATTGCAGGCTACTTCTGCTGCCTGCCAGCTGCCTGTAATTTGGCAGTTTGAATCTCCCCAGGCTCAAGGTTGGCTCAGCCTTCCATCCTTCTAAGGTGGGTAAAATGAGGACACAGATTGTTGGGGGCCATAGGCTGACTCTGTAAACCGCTTTGAGAGGGCTGTAAAGCACTGTGAAGCGGCATATAAGTCTTTTGCTATATAGCTTAGATGTGCAGATTGAAAGTTTTATGAAGACATTTTCATTATATTTCTGTTCCTATCCCCTACTGAGAGGTTGAGGGAGACATTTAACTCTTCCTCAACACCCTACACCATTTCTCCAATCTACACTGTCTACCCAACTGCTGCTTGCCAGACCAGGAAACATATGCAAGTACTTATCTATTTTCCACCATAAGGGAAGCATATGGAACATATACTTAATTTCCCATGTTAATATACACGTCTATGTTTAGTGATTCATGGTTAGAAAAGTATTTTAGGTATATTTGGGGTCTCTTTTGAATTTAGTTTATTAATACAATATTAAATTATCTTTAGCATTTACATCCATCCCGAAATGAAAGAAAAACCCACCAAAAGTTTTCAGCATCCTTGAATGTCAAGGCCTCTTTTTAAAGACAATAAAAAAATAAATAAAAGTTAGGAGATCTAGCTATGGCATCCAAATATATTTTCCTGTTTAGCAACAAATAAGAGAGACAATTTTACACAACCAGCTGAACTACCTTCTTCTTTGTTCTGAAATTTATACTTGATCTGAATTAAAGGTCTGTGTGACCTGGATTATATTTTTGTAGCAGATGACTAGGCTGAGCCAAGGGATGGGTGAAACATGTCACCAGTCTCAAGGTCCTTCATGCCAACAAGAGGTTAAGCCCATTAGTAGTTCAGATTACTTGTAGAGACTGATAGCTTGCAATAAACCTGTATCCATTTGAACACCTTGGCTCCTAATTTCATGCACTTGACATTTTTAATTCTTTTCTCAACTAACAAGTTAATTTAATCAATGCTGCTACCCTTTTAAGTAAGCACATCTGCTGTGAGTATGGTAGGATTCTTCCTATTTATAGTAACAATGTGTATTCAAAGAAATCAACCTGAAACAATTAGAATATTTTAATGATTTTCTACCTGATTGCAGTTTTGTATAGTTAAATTCATTCAGAAAAGAAAGTTACCGAACAATGTCAGTGAATCACTCAATCTTTTGGAAAAGCTTCCTCTTCTATTGTGCTTAAAGAGTTCACTCAGGATAGTTTTGTAACAGGAACCTCCAGCTTCAATTTCTCCCTTTTGACAGATGCAGCTGAACAAAAGAGGGCAATATAAGCTGTGGTTTGGGCAACTGTCCCATTATTAAGTGTTTTGCAACCAATTCACATTAATTAAGCAAATATTTAGCAGCTGTAGTTTTTAAAATATATATATTTTATTTATACATTTTTCTTTTGCAAACGTATGTGCTTCATGAACAATGTGTTATCGGAGTTTATCTCTTATACATAATATTTTTCCAATTTCTGATTTCTACCTCTATTTTCTAGTCATAGATAAAACAAATCCCATATTAAAAATATTCTGCATCTTTATCCTTTATCCTCCGAGTCTTCGGAGATGGGGCGGCATATAAGTTCAAATAATAAATAAATAAATAAATGTATTTATTTACTTTTGCGGTCACGGACCAAAATACAAGTATAATAAAGAAGAACATGGGAAAAATAAAATCATGAACAATTGGTTACCAGAATCTTTGACTGAGGGGAATTACAACGTTCTCCTCTGGATCCTTTATTTTTAATATCAACCTATCCCTTTCTATGCAATCTAGTATTTTTTTGATTACACTTTCCTCTGTGGGGATTTCCTCATTTTTCCAATGCTGTGCAAATACAATTGTTGCTACTATCAGGATATGCAATATTAAGTATATAGTCCCTTTATCATATTTTTCTGGTATTATGCCTAGCAAAAATATTTCTGGCTTATAATCTAGATGCTGTTTTAACATCTTTTCTATCCATGTATTTATTATTATTATTATTATTTTTTAATTGGACTTGTATGCCATTCCCTCTCCACAAGGACTCGGGGCGGCTCACAATTAAAACACAGCAATAAATATTTAAAAAAGAATTAAACCTAACAAGCCCAATCACTAAAACAGTTAAACTAAATTAAAAAAAACCCGGGAGGTCAGTCCAGCCCAGCCTGTTCAAACAACCAGTCTTCAGATCGTGGTGGAAAGAGCGAAGATCAGGAGCCAAACGGAGCTCCAAAGGGAGTTGTTTTCTATCCATGTATGTATTTTTGTCCATTTCCCCCCCGCTTTTGCGCATGTCTCTACCACATATGATATATGCCTGATGTCTGATTGCATTTCCAACACTTGGCGGACATGTTTTTGAACATCTTTGCCAGCCTTGCAGCTGGCTAGCAGCTGCAGTTTTACTCCTTTAGTAAGGGGGAACACCAGAAAATAAAGACTTATTCAAATATTTATATCCAGGTATCCAGATCTGTCACTTCAATTAATATAGGGATGGTTTAAAAAGAAATAGAATGAAGCAAAATTCTCAGTCACAAATGATATCAATAATATCAAGATCATTCTGGGCGTGTACAGGTAGTCCTTGACTTACAACCATTCATTTAGTGACAGTTTAAAGTTACAACTGCACTGAAAAAATTGACTTACAGTTATTTCTCATACTTAGGACTATTACTGCAGCATTCCCATGGTCATGTGATCAAAATTCAGATGCTTGGCAACTGGTTCCTATTTATGATGGCTACAGTGTCCCAGGGTCATGGGATCACCTTCTGCAACCTTCTGAGAAGCCCAGTCAATGGGAAAAGCCTGACTGACTTAGAAATGTGTTACTAACTTAACAACTGCAGTGATTCATTTAATAACTGTGGCAAGAAAGGTCGTAAAATGGGGGAAAACTCATTTAACAAATGTCTCACTTAGCAATATAAATTTGGGGCTCAATTGTGGTCATAAGTCAAGGACCACCTGTAGTGGCATAGAAAATGCTGGTGTCTACAGTATAATAGAATTCTAGAGATAAAATAATGTAAGGATATATTACTATTGAATTGATTAGTGATGATGAGATGTATGTTACAAAGTAGGTTAAGTTAAAATGGTGATTAGCTCACATAAAATGATGGAATATTAGAATATTAGTAACAGTCTAGTAAGTGATTAACATGATAATAATTAATAAATTAATAAATTAATTATTTAATAATAATAATAATAAATAATAATATATAGTTGATTATGAGGATTAATTTAAATTAGACGGGAAACACTATAGAGATTATGCACAAGAGATTTGTACTAACTGACACACTGTATGTAACTGAAAAATGGTTTTATGTTTATGTTATGTCTATGTTTGTGTAAAAAATAAACTTTTTTCAAAAAAAAAATAAGAAAATGCCAGTGTCAACCTTCCTCAATGGGGCCATCCTGATCATGTTAAACTTCAAACCCAGTGTCGTTTGATTATTGCAGAGGTAGAAGTCCAACATATCTAAGGAGTATCATATTGGAGTATCATATTGGGGAAGGCTACTCTAGTATATCTGAATTTGTCAAAGTGAACCAGTCTTTCTTTTCTTTTTGATACCCACATTTGTAACATGGGATATTAATAATATTGGCATTCCATGTTTGGAAAGATGCCATCAGTGAACATTTGAAAAAGTCTATTTTATGACAGATGTAATTTTTGTAAAACCTGGAAGAGCAGAGTGGAGCTTAATTGGTATCTAAAAACTCAGGTTAGAAGGGGGGCATCTATCACCAGATTTGCATACAATTCCAAGGAAAGCGTATGATTTTAAAAACATTTCCATGACAATGATTATTGGATGCTAGTGAGACTCACAACTAGAGAAGGACATAATTGAACTAGGAATTCAAAGGAAAAGTACCATTCTTCTCTTGCAGCCTAGTGGATCTCAATGAGGCTAGAACAAAGTAGCCACTCCTATGCAGGTGAACAATTTTGCTCTACATGATGATCATAGAAAGGCCAAAACAGAAGAAACATTACAGGCAGCCTTGCAGGTATTGGCCTCTAATATTGGAAATTAAGCCTTGTTTTCTTTCATATTTTCATTGATAGAGGATAAGCAGCTTTCCAATAAAAAGATACAGTACTCCTGCTGCTTTCAATAAATAATATATAATTTTTAGAAATGTTGATGTATTTGTAGCTATTGTCGTATTGTATCGAGCATATAATTTGCGTAACTTTATAGTGGGGATTCCCAAGTCTAAAATATTGCCATCAATATTCAGGAAAGAGGGTTTTGGAGTGACCAATATATGGCTGGATCTACAAACATCTGTGTTCCAAAAAATACCCCCTGCTATTTTTGGATATTATTCTACCTACCTACCTGTCTGATCTGAGCTTTTTAGGAGAAAAATGGGATAAAATACTTAACAGAAAATTAATGCATGTGTCAAGAAGTATATTTCACTGGGAACTAGTCCTTTATATATCTCTGCCTGCCTGCTTGCCTCTCAACTAAGATACACAGAAAACATGTAAATCAGACATGTATTTAGTATTATAGCAAACAACAGATATCCAGAATAGCATCTATATCTATATTTAGTTTTAACATACAAAGTCCTTCATGACATGGGTCCTCAATATTTAAGGGAGCGACTCCTGCCGACATTGAACACCAACCGCCCTGTGCAAGCACATAGGCAAGGACTCCTTGGGGTCCCGTCGGCCGGCCAATGCTGGCTGGCAGTTCCCCGACGACGAGCCTTCTCTGTTGCGGCCCCTGACCTCTGGAACCAACTCCCCCTTGGGGCTCCGCCTGGCCCCTGATCTCCGCACCTTCTGCCATGACCTGAAGACCCGGTTATTCAACCAATCCGGGCTGTGACCCTTTTTTGGGTGGGTTGGTTTTTTATGTTTTTTAGTATTTAACTTGTTGGGCTTGGTAGTTTAATTTTTTTCTTAACTATTTATTGTTGTATACGCTGTTGTTGTTTTTAGTTGTGAGCCGCCCCGAGTCTTCGGAGATGGGGCGGCATACAAGTCCCAATAAATCAAAAAATCAAAATCTACATTGAATTCATGCTGGGCTTCTGAAATACTTACTTGAAAAACCCATCAGGGGCTACTTCACATCCCTGTACATTGCTGCCACAATGATATGCTGGGCATTCATTGATGGGTACGCAATTATTTATCCCTGGTCTTTCCCTTTTCATATTTTCTTTACATTGGCAATATGGCTATGGAAATAGAAAGAAGACTAGTTACAATGCTTTAGGCTCCTTGCAAGGCTTTAAAGGAAATAACCAACACTTCAAATAATAACATAAAAACCACTACAAACCAAAATCAAGATGGGACCTAGACCCAATATGCAAATGTAAACAAAGATATCATGAAATAATATGAAATGTTTTTACCAAATATTAAATGAATGAATAATTAGCAGGTATCACAATTCTGATACATAACATTATTAAACAAAGGGATCCAGAGTGCATCACCTTCTGTTGGCATGAACCTTCTAGACAAAAACCATAGGAGATAGGAGAGCCCTCAAATAACTTGGCCTTATTGTTAACTGTCTGCTTTTATACATGACTGCTACAATCAAAGTACACAGCAAGGCACCATTTACCTTTCCTGTATCCTGGACAATACAGATGGTGGTATTTATCGGGCAGCCTCCATTATTGTCAAGACATGGTTGCCTGACTTGGCACATTCTCCCATTTCCTTGGTATCCCCCAGCACAAATACACTGATATTTGGTTTCCTCAACAGTCTTGCAAACAGCATCAGGGGAACATGGAGAGGAGTTACAGGGATCCTGGGCTGAAAAGAAAGTAAATAAAAATATTCAGAGCTATAATAATGCAAAAACAACTTTCAATGACAATAGGTTCTGTATCTGAAGAATCAAGCCCTTACCAACTAGAGTAATTAATTATATCTTAAGCTGTAAGCAATTCCCCAACCCTGACTATATGGTTCTCCAGAATACCCAAAGACTATAGTGCTCAAACATGGAAGCAAAGCCTATAATATCCAATAATTTTTCTCCACCATGTAGGATTTACTTCTTTACTTTTTTAAAATACTGGGAGCTTGGAATAGGTCTGCATCTGAATCAGACCCAAATTCAAAGACACAGCAAAGTCAAATTCTTTATTTGCTTACACCTAATAGACCGAATTTTGCCAAACTAAATATATAACCTTCTAACCAAACAGTTATATCTTGACAGATTCTAGGTGTAGGTATCCTGAACTTCTTCCTCCCTCTCCATCTCCCTCCAGCTCAGGACTGCAGTCTCTTAATTTGGGCTCCTCTCTGATGGATAGATCTGTGCCTTCTCCCTGGGAAAACTCTGTACTGCCCAAACTCTCTTCCTCTGCTTCTCCAAATGCACATTCCACTGCATGTTTTTCTCCAGAACAAATGGAAATACTTAGCCCATTCTGGCTGATCTCAAAAAAGTCAGCCTAGATTAGACCTGGTTGGTCACTGATTTATTTATCTGCAATCTAAGCTGCTCCAATTGAATCTGACTCTGAGTAGCATCTAATACCCCATCTTTGTGTGGGATTTCCACACACCCCCATCCCCAGAATAAAATGTTCTACAGAATATTTAAAGAGGCAGAATTCATAAACAAAGGGCATCCAGCAGCTCCAGATAAGCAGTACAAAAGGCCAGGAGCTGAAACTGACAAGATTTCCTCTTGTTCTGGTTTTGAAAATTATTTTGGATGAGGTAGAGAAGCTTTAGCAGGAGACTGAACACCTATTTTTATTGTCTTGGGTCTCATTATAATTTTCAGTGTTATCAATTACAAAGCCCTTCTGTATTGCTTGGTGTTACTGGAGTTTGAGAGCTAAAGGAGTCAAGAGCAAACAGGCTTTATTTGTTGAATTGGTCTCCTGTTATAGCTCTTACTTGCAAAGGATAACCTTCCTTGATAATTTATAGAATAGAGTATGTTGATCTATTCTACATATGGATGACATGAAGATAATCCAGTCAGTTCCAACTGTAGGCACCCAATTAATTTTAGAAATAACACAAGAGGAATAAATGAATAACAGGATTATGGTATCATGATTTTTTCTGCTTATATTCTGTGAATTGACCATTCATTCATTATAAAAATATGTACTATATTACAGTCATAGAATCAGAGAACTGGAAGGGTCCATTTTCTATTCAGTACAGGAGCCCACACAGAAGCACCTCTGACTGAAGGCTGTCAGGACAAAAGGGCCAGCGTCTTCCGTATGGTCTTGCTGACTCAGAGTCAGTTTTTGAGAAATTACAATCCCCAAACTTTCTCACATGAACTGGTACTAAACTAGGTGCTCAGAATCATGCATGCATTTGATTCCTTTGGATCTGTTACATTTTGCTTTTTATTTTTAGTTACCTTTTTTAACCAGTCAAGATCATTTCAAATGCTATTTCTCTCTTCTGTTATGCAGCTAGAGACTTCTCAAGGATTTAATGAAAATGACAAGATGGGTAGAGGGCAATTTGTGAGGTTTGGAGCCTGGTTCCCCCCTGCAGTTATTCTGTACCTGGCAATTTGTGTATAGTTGTGTGGGAAGAAATATCCATCTGGTTCAGTTCCAAGCCGGAAGAAAGGCACTGGAGACAAAATGGAGGCTGGATGATTGGAAAGGGGGTCCATTTATTGAAGAACAGAACCACATGTTTGTGGTTCTGGTGCAGCGGACCACATGGAGTTGAGGGTGAGGGGTTTTTATACCTTCCCTGGGCTTTGTATTTGAGTTTCCTGTTCTTGTGCAAGAACATGTATTCTATTGGCTGTTGGACTCCGATGGGCCCATGTAGGGGTTATGTAAGAGTCATAACTGGCTCTATAGGCAAAGTATAAATCCTAGGTGTTTGTCTGAGCTAAGTTTGATTGAAGTTTCTGAGGGTGATGCAAGGAAGAGTCCTGTGTTCTGAAAGAGTGTTGAGTAATTACTATTGTGGCTGAATGGCTTTGGTCCTGTTTTGGCTCTTGGGTGAGGGTATTTGCTTCTGAATAGAGCTATCTAGATACTTGTCTTCTTTCAATAAGCTCTTTATCTCTTAAGTGCTGACATCTGCTGAGGGCTATTAAGAAAGGTGGGGGCTGGTTTCTGTCTCCAAGAGCATGTCTCTCCATTCTTTCTTTAGGGAAATATAATCTGCCTTTTTAATATTTCCTAACATATTTCATTCTTCTAGGAGAGGGGTGGGAGCTAACTTTCTACATTTTCCTTGCTCAAATCCCTCATGTTGTAGAGTAGAAATGTAAATAAAAGTAAATTCATCATTGGTGAAAAGTATCTTGGATTTAAAGAAGTCTCTCTGAGTTGGTAATGACTGAGAGCCTTCTGAGGACTCCTGAAAAATTAGCCCATTTGTCCTAGTTAAGAAGCTGAGGTGTGCACTAGTTCTAAATCACTTTTCATGCCTGCTATGAATTCTTTAGGCAGCATTGTGTTTTTGCCCCTTTGCTCTTGACTCATTTAGCTCTCAAACTCCAGTAACACCAAGCAATACAGAAAGGCTTTATAATCGATAACACTGAAAACTATAACGAGACCCAAGACAATAAAAATAGATGTTCAGCCACAGTATCCTGCTAAAGCTTCTGTACCTCATCCAAAATCACTTTCAAAACCAGAACAAGAAGACATCTTGTCAGTTTTGGCTCCTGGCCTATTGTACCGCTTGTTTGGAGCCACTTACATTCTCTGTGCTTAAGGGACTTCCAGGACAGGTATCCCAACAATGGCCACTCACCCCAGAGAAAGTAAAACAGAAGATTAAAATATTAAAATAAAATAAAATGCAAGGCATTTTTCAGGTTCTCTTAGTTGCTGTGGTTGCAGGCTGCAGGCTAAAGCAGGCTGCGTGGCAGACAGCCAGTTTCCCCAGTGACAAAATAAATATGCAAAACAAAGCCCTATCTGTGATACTTTTATGAGGAGGAGGTGTCAAGTGGTGGAGAGAGGGTGTGTGATCCATGTGTGATAGTCTTTATAAACTGCATTAATGATTTACTATTGCAGCAATGGCAGGGAAATTCTATAAATTACTACTCTAGAAGACTAGCCTCCCATATGAAGTAGAAAATATTTTCAACAATTAGAGATGTTTGAAGTATTATTTATCCAGAACAATACCACCTGTACAAGGAGGAGCATCAACAGGCTGAGGTAAAGTCCAAGTTTCATAGAAACACAAAAAAACTTTTCAGAAGGAGCCACTTAGTGGTTGTGGATGCTGAATGTTCTTGGGAGGAGAAATGAACAATCAGTTGGCAATTAGAATGATATAGAACAATTTATCCAGGCTGACTTCTTCCAGGTATTTTGAACTACATGTTCCATCATGCCTTAGTATGTTAATTGACAATGAGTGAAATTTAGCTCAACACTGTTAGGAAAGACTGGAATAGAATGCTCTGGAAGGACACATGGTTGATGCCTGGAATCATTGAAGAATGTTTTCTATTACTTCTTGTAGATCTCATTGTATGAATTCTGCTTACAAGAATTATAAAGGAGACACGTGTGGAGTACTTTGAAATGCTCTAACATAAAGGTTCACTGTTTCCTCTCACCTAGACAATGAATCCCAATTTTCTTGTAGCCTGGAATACAGTCACACTCAGCCTTCCCATTCTTTACCACACAAAGAGAGTTGGCTTCACAGATTACACCACCACAATCAGGAACTTCTGGAATCACAAAAGATGATTATTTGAAATTAGAGCCTCTAAAGAACATGAAAGTATCTTTTACCTCCATAGCTACAGTATCTGAAAGTTGCATCTCAATTATGCAGAGGGATTTATGAGGAATTATGCACAGGATTCCAATCATTTAGATGTGCCTTCATCAGAAAACTGGAACTATATTTTGTGTTCCATTTTGATTGTCTCTTTATAGCTTGTCTATTTTAAAACAGACTCCCCAGGGTTAGAAATTTAATTAAAAGCACTATTTACACACAATCAGAATAGCATGTAATAAATCTTCCACTCTACTGCTTTAATTTGCTCTCCCACTGTCTGCCCATAGGCAGCAAGCAGAATATATATATATATATATATATATATATATATATATATATATATATATATATATAGGTCTTGGTGTATTCGGGTCCAACCCGTGTTGGTTTTCGTGGCTGGGACTCGTTTGTTGATTAGGGCTAGTCCCAGCGACGAAAACCAACACCGACCCAAAATAACACATGATGCCACCACCAATCTCCTTCACCAGACTCAAACCCAAGCCCACGCCACAGATGAAAGGCAACCACCATCCAGAAACCAGACCACGGCTGCAACACCAGCTGCTACACCCCCTCCACCCCCAAACTAAGCAAACTGACACACGCTATAAACACATAGCCAGACCTCAAACTCGAGCCAAACCAAGGCCCAGAATGTCACATCACAGCCTTGGCTGCACACCAGCTGGATACTACATCATACAGAACTCGAGCCAAACCAAGGCCCAGAATGTCACATCACAGCCTTCCACCCAGGATACTACATCACAGAACTCAGGAGATTACAACACAAAACATCAGCAACACAGACGACCCAGGAGACTACAGCACCACACCCAGGATGTCACAACAATAGAACTCAGAAGGTCATCACACAGCCCATTACCCAGGTCGTTACAACACAAAAGGCTGAGAGACACACAGCCAGCACCTCAGCCACACAGGGTCTCAGGAAAAGCCATCCAATCTGCATACATCAACTCCATCAACCAATCAAGAAGTAACAACACAGCCAACTCTGGAGTTTAAAAGGGAAAAACAGCCACGATCACACACTTCTCCCAGGAGAACGAAGCTGAAGACACCAGCCTGAAGATGACGGATGAGATTTCGTCGAACGCTGCAAGGTATTCTCAATCTTACATGGGACAAGACCCGAATACACCAAGACCTACATATATATATATATGAAAATCTCAAAACATATATATCTTATTTATTATCAACCCAGAAAATAAATACTGTATGGGGTTCAGACTGTCCTGAATACCTGTTAAAGGTTTATTCCTAAATGATCTGAAGAAGCTTTTTGCATGAGAAGCAAAACATCTTCAAAGAAAAACCAGAAAGTCCAGTTGCCTCTTGAAAAAGCACTTTTGGACAACCATGTCCTGGATGACTGAGAATCTCTATAGATGTTTATTCCTAAACTTTAACATGCTATTTAATGTCTAGCAAAACAAAAAAAAAGATTGTCCCAGATGATGTCCAAGCTATGCTAGTTATTTCTAAAACAACCTGATGGTGAGCTCTGAAGACAAAAGGAATGTAAAAGATAAACTCATGTGCACTCACCTTGGTCACACTTGGGGCCAGTGTAGCCAGCATAGCAGGCACACTTTCCATCTCCAGCGGGACCATGGTTGCAAACTCCATGTTGACACTCACATACTAAGCAAGAGAAGAGGATTAAATAATTCATACTTAAGAATCTTATAAAAAATGTTGTCATCATTAATGTAGCCCTAAAAATGTGCTGGGAGCTTTACCATGAAGCTCATTGGCTACATTTGAGCCAATCACTGTGGTTTGGATCAATCTTCTTCAATGAGTTCTTGTTGGAGAGATAAAATTAGCATTGTGCATCCTATTTTGAGCTCCCAAAGTAAAGTAAATTAATAGAATTAAAGTTAAAATAAGTCATTAATATAGTTAAAATGAAAATCTTTGTGAATACAGGGAGAATAAGAGCTAAACACATCTATGAGTGCAGTTCATAGTCTTTTGCCAGCATTTTGACAGTAGGGGTATTTTTAAAAGGGTCTTGCTGATCATCTGTGCAAGTTAATAACAGAGGAGATGGCCTGGCTAATATTTAGGCCTTGTAGTATTTAGATCTTCAAAGGTCAATATTATCTTGTAAACTATGCCTACTAGGCAACCCAGTGTGGATCTTTCACTACAAGCATCATGTTAACTCAGTGGTGGGCTTCAGCCAATTTGCACCAGTTCAGGAAAACCAGTTGTTAAATTACACACACACACACCCATTATCAAAGTGGATCCTGGGTGCTGTGCTGCAATGGAGAAATGAGTAACTGAGTGGCCAGCATGAGGGAAGGAGAAGGCTGCTTTCCCTCTTTCTTCTCCCTGCTCCTCCTCTTCCCCTTGTGCTGGCTGCTCTGTTTCCCGTTTCTCCATTGCTGCAAAGCGCCCAGGATCCACTTTCATAGTGGGGGGATTTAACAACCGATTTGCCCAAGGTCAGCTTGGCTGTTGTGGGAGGCTCGTCCCACATGTGTGGCAGTTGGAGGATGGGGATCAGCCACGCCTCCTACAACAGCCAACCTGACCCTGGGCAAACCAGTTATTAAATTATTTGAATCCCACCACTGTGTTAACTGTATATTTTGTCCCAATCAGCAGCCACCTGACCTCACATCACTTACAATTTCCATGCTGTTTGCAAGTTTAATTGTTTTGAACTGAAGCATGGACATCTGCCACTATATGACTGTTTTAGAAAGGATTGAAAATTGACATATTGGTCTTAAAAGAACAAACATCCTTGTTCTCCAGCCAGCTCTGAAAAGCCAGTGATGACTGGAGATCCAGGAGCATTTTAATCTTCATGAAGAACAACCAGAAAAAACTTGATCTTATTTGAGAGTTACTCTAAAATGCAAAAGGATCTGCAAGCTCTGGTAATAAAAATCATGCAGCACAGTGAAAAATGGGGCAAAAAGAGACTTAAATTAAATATAAAGAAGACCAAATTAATGACAACAGGTAGAACAACTAGCCCTAAAATTGACAAAAAAAAATCAAATTGGTGATCTTCCATCTTTTAGAATCAACCATCAACCCTAAAGGAACAAATAGTCAAGAAATATGGGTATAGACCAGCTACCACAAAGGCCTTTAAAAGATATTTAAATGCTATGTCTGTACCTACAAAGATCAGAATCATGCAAATCAAGGTATGCCATGGAATGGAAGCAAACATTAAACCTTAAAGAAGCAGGATAGCAACAGTATTGACACTTTTGAGCTGTGGTGTTGGGGGAAACCCCTAAGAATACTGTGGACATCCAAGAAGACAAACAAATGAAACATCAAACAAACAACCCAAAGTTCTCACTCAAGGCATAAATGACAAGGCTGAAATTATTGTATTATGGACATTCCGTGAAGACATAGCTTTCTTAAAAAATCTATAATGCTGGGAAAAGCAGAAGAAAACAGAAAAAGAGGAATAGCAAGACAGGGAGCAAGATGAATGGGCTCAATTACATTGGTGATAAGGGCATCATTAAAAGACCCAAAAGTTCAGATTAGGGATGGATTGTCATGGGAAAAGTCTATCTATGTCAGTGCTGTCTAGCTCCTGGGCCACGGGCTGGATGCGTCATGCGTTGGCCATGCCCATGCCTGGTTTAGTGAAGGGGGAAAAAGTCCCGATGGTCACATGATGCCTCCATGATGACATGAATTTGACACCCCTGGTCTATGTGATAGTTAAGAGTCAACAACAATTTTCTGGTACATAATCAAGAGTTCAACCTTTTCTTTAGCAATATACCTCTTTCTCACTTGGAATTAATTTAAGCCTGTTCTACCCAATATTGATACTAGGTAGTGTTTGAGAATATTCAGTTTCCTTGGAGAGTGGTACAGCTGGGTGCCCCAATTTTCTACCAATTCAATTCATTATCCTCAGTTGCTTCATAAACCAGGGTGCTGGTTTATGCTGGTGAGAAGGCACTTAGGAACTGTAACGTCAGCTATTCTGAGTTATCACGGTATTCTGCAGATCAGGGATATCAGAAGTAATGTAGACAACATAAGAAATTTCCAAATGTATTAAGAAATCAATCCATATCCATCAGATACCTGGCCCAGAACATTTTAACTGATTGTACATTCTACAATGATTTATAGTGCCCATTACTATTATCATGTGCCTATGATTTGTCCATCAGCTCATTTAAATTCTTCTTTGTTGACTACCAGGCATTAACCTGACTCATTTCAGTGGGATCCTGGGCTTGAGATGCTTACCAGATTGACAGTCAGGGCCAAAATGATTTTCATCCTTGCAATGTTGACATGCAAAGCCACCATAATTTGCCTAAAGAAATTAAAGAGATCAACATTTTACAATGGCATTTTTATGTCCCATAAGAGGCAACCAAAACAGAAGAAGGAAGGAAGGAAAAAAGGAAAGGAAGGAAGGAAAAAAAGGAAGGAAGGAAGGAAGGAAGGAAGGAGGGAGGGAGGGAGGGAGGGAAGGAAAGAGGGAGGGAGGGAAGATCTTGGGCTTCCTAACAATAAGGCTGATGAAATTGTAGTCCTCCAAGGGCTGCAGAACTACAATTCCCTGCAGATCTTTCACTGATGTTGCTAACAAACGTTGCTGGAAGGTATGTTTCAGTAACACCTGGAAGACCACCAATGGTTTATTTATGTGGGATAATGCACTGTATACAAGGAATTTATCCACACATATTATCATCAAGTTACATCCTTGGTAACGTTAAAATTAGATCTCCTTCTTTGTTCTTTCAAGAAGTCACTTACTGTATAAACAATAGATTTTTTTAAAAAGTAACAGACTGTATTTAGAAGAAAGGAGGATCAATTACTTAATGCAATGCTGATCATAAAATGAACAGTCAATGTAATGTAAATGTTTCATTATTATTCCAGAATAGGGCACACACATAAAGAAGAGAGATGGAACTGAATCAACTTTCTTCTAAGCCCTTGCATGCTTCATCCACAATTCTCTTTCCATTTGTAATCAAGAGAATCCAGGAGAGAAGCTGGCTGAATTACAAACCTCTCTGTTCAATAAAGGAAACTCAGCAATGTAATAGATTATCCTATTTGGACATAATAAGCAGTAGCTGCCCCTTGCACCCAGTTGCCAAATAATGTATATATGTTTTGGTAAAAAGAACAAAATCTTACAAAAAATATTTTAAAAATGGATTGGGGTAGGGGGGACTAAGAGCAGTCAGCTCCAGTCAGAGCTGAAGAAGCTTCTTGGATGAGAAGCAAAACATTTACAAAAAACAAAAAAAACAAGGAAGTCCAGTTGCCTCAAAAAGCAACTTTGGGAAAACAGCCATGGATGACTGAGAATCTCCATAGACATGATGCACCAGCAGAATGCTCTTGACTATAAACTGTCTAGCCTACTGCTAATAATACATTCTTGGAGAAAGTAAACCCAGTCTTACATTACAAATGCAAGTTCCATTATTCTCAAAGCCATCCAAACAGGTTCCATGTTGGTTGCATACGTTTGCAGGTCCGCCAGGACATTCTATAAGAGGAAGAGAGTTACCCATGCTTAGATTGTTTTAAAAACTGTGTCGCTCCCATACTATTTTGATTAAATGAGCGACAGTGGCTCAGTGGTTAGAGTGCAGTACTGCAGGCTACTTCTGCTGACTGCCAGTTGCCTGCAATTTGGCAGTTCAAATCTCACCAGGCTCAAGGTTGACTCAGACTTCCATCCTTTCAAGCAAAAGGAGTAAAATGAGGACACGGATATTTGGAGGAAATATGCTGACTCTGTAAACCGCTTAGAGAGGGCTGTAAAAGCACTGTAAAGTGGTATATAAGTCTAAATCTAATATAAGTCTAAATTTCCACTTTTCCTGGATGGAGCAGACTATCTAGATCCATATCAATCGGGCTTCTGGCCCGGGTTCAGCATGGAGACGGCATTGGTCGCGCTGATGGATGATCTCTGGAGGGCACGGGACAGGGGATTTTCCTCTGTCCTAGTCCTATTAGATCTCTCAGTGGCCTTCGATACCATCGACCATGGTATCTTATTGCGGTGCCTCAGGGGTTGGGAGTGGGGGCACTGTTTTGCAGTGGTTCTCCTCCTACCTCTCGGGCATTGCATCGCTGTTGGCAGGAGGGCAGAGGTCGGCCCGAGGGCTCACTTGTGAGGTTCCTCAGGGGTCTCTCTCTCCCTCCTGTTCAACATCTATATGAAGCTGCTGGGTGAGATCATCCGTGGTTTTGGGGTGAGGTATCACCAGTATGCTGATGATACCCAGCTGTATATCTCCACCCCAAACCAAATCAGTGATGCCCTCTCCGTGATGAGCTGGTGTCTGGATGCAGTACGGATCTGGATGGGCAGGAACGGACTACAGCTCAATCTGGCCAAGACTGAGTGGTTGTGTGTACAGGCATCTCGGCCCAGTCAATCGATTCCATCTTTGGTCATAGGGGGAGAGGTGTTGCCCCCTGTGGACAGGGCTCGGAACCTGGGGGTCCTCCTGGATTCATGGCTCAGTTTGGAGGAGCAGGTGAGGGCCGTGACCAGGGGGGCTTTTGCCCAGGTCCGACTGGTTCGCCAGTTGCGCCCATATCTGGACCGAGATGCCCTTTGCACGATCACTCATGCACTTGTGACGTCCCAACTTGACTACTGCAACACTCTCTATCTAGGACTGCCCTTGCATACCATCTGGAGGTTTCAGCTGGTGCAGAATGTGGCTGTGCGGGTTGTGATGGGAGCTTCCCGATACTCCCATGTTACACCTCTTCTGCATGAGCTGCATTGGTTGCCGGTTGCCCACCAGGTGAGATTCAAGTTGTTGGTTTTAACATTCAAAGTCCTTTACGATTTGGGTCCGGGGTACTTGCAGGAGCGACTGCCAACATCGCGCTGACAATGTTGGCTAGCGGTGCTCAGGGAGGGCCTACTCTGTTGCGGCCCCGCCTTGTGGAATCAACTTCCTTTGGAGCTCCGTTTGGCCCCTGATCTTTCCTCCTTCTGCCGCGGTCTGAAGACTTGGCTATTCGAACAGGCTGGGCTGGACTGACCTCCTGGGAGGGTTTTAACGTATTTTTAACGTATTTTATTGATTGGGCTTGTCAAATTCAATTGTTTTTTATATATTTATTGTGTGGAGTTTTTATGTGAGCGCGAGTCCGCAGAGAGGGGGCGGCATACAAGTCCAATAAAATAAATAAATAAATAAAGTGCATCCTCATTGCAAGGCATCATGAACAATGTATGCCCATTTCTTCTTTTTTCAATGTTCTTGTGGAGAAAGCTCTATTCATATAAACACCAGAGTCTAATTTTGTTTCTTTGGGCCATCCAAGATAACAGGAAGCTTTCCTTAAAACTGGTTCCTTCAGAATAACAGAACCTTGAAAATCTAACAGTACATCTCTTCCTCCTCATCTTCACAGATCAAGAAAATAAGGAGAGTCCCTTTTAACACATTTGCCATGCCCCTTGCATTCCATTCCTTCTGCAGGTTCAGCTGCCTCTTATCCGACTGTTGTCTACTCTGAGGCTCTCCTTCCTGTCTCCCAAGGTCAGTTCTAGATGCCATTACAATTGGAGACCCTTCTTTGCATATTGACTTGACTGGGATTGACTGTTGCATGTCAAATGTGCAATTGCTGTGTTATGCCTGCAACATGTTTTTTTTGTTTGTTTGTTCTCCTTTTGCTATTGTATGTCAACATTGTACATTGCCTGTACAATGTGTGGCAACTGCGGATGTTTGTAAAGGGATTAAATCAATTATTGCAAAAGAAGAGAAGCTATATTTTTTCACGTATACAGCATACTGATGCTGCCTGCCTTTGTATGGCCCAGTGTTTAAATCCTTATTCCTTAATGGATTTCAAGAGCTCCATGGCTTCAGTACATACAAACTCCAAAAGCTTGTCAATCAAAACATGCTTCCCAAACCATTCTATGAACCTCTGACTCCCTGACTATGTGATATGTGATAGGGCCTTGGTGGCTCAGGCTGTTAATTGCCTGCACTTAAGTTCCAGCTGCCTACAACTGCTGTAGGTTCGAATCCCACCAGGCTCAAGGTTGACTCAGCCTTCCATCCTCTCGGGGTAGGTAAATTGAGGACCCAAGATTGTTGGGGGCAATTAGCTGACCTTGTAAAAAATGCCGCTTAGTAATAAGCAGGCATATACAATGGAATGGAATGAAGGCTATTGCTGAGCACACTGGGTTGTATCCCAAAATTGTAAGCCGCCCTGAGTCTCCAGAGAAGGGCGGCATATAAATGTAATTAAAAATAAATAAAAAATAAATATGTGTCCTATAGTCAAAGACTTACCATAGCATTCAGGACCCCAGTATCCAGGGCAGCACTGTTTCTTTTCATGTGTCTTGATGCAGATATAATTGCACCCCAAGATAGACAGGGTGTTCTCACCCAGTTTTACTGTATATCTGAAATAGAAAAACACACATATGCCCAGACACAAAAACTGTTATCAGTGCAAAAACTGGTGCAAAAACTGCACCAAAACTCGTGGTGCAGTGGTTAGAATGCAGTTCTGCAGGCTACTTCTGCTGACTGCTGGCTGCCAGCACTTCAGCAGTTCGATTCTCACCAGCTCAAGGTTGATTCAGCCTTTCACCTTTCTGAGGTCAGTAAAATAGGGACCCAGATTGTTGCTGAGCAAGTTGGTGCAAGTTGCTGATTCTGTAAACTGCTTAGAGAGGGCTGTAAAGCACTATGAAGCAGTATATAAGTCTAAGTGCTATTGCTATTACTACTGTATAAGGTAATATATTCAAACAATACATATAACAAAGAAAAGCCTAAATCTGATCTGGAAATACTTTCTATCACCATCATCAGCTTTGAAGGTAAAACTAGAAATAACAATGTCATTTTTCTGATTCAAATTTGGCTGCCCAGAATCAAAGATTCAGCATTGTTGACCTTACTTCCATTATTCTCGGTTCTCAGTTGTATGTGTATGTGTGTGTATAGGTATGTACACATAAACATATGTGCATAACCATGTAAGTAGGTATAAGAAGAACTTATAAAAAGTACTTTCAAAAACCTAAAAGGATATCACTTTAAAGAAAAGTAAAAACATTTTTATTCCAGAGCACAGGAACAGAGTGAAAAGAATAGTAGATTTAAAAAGGCAAATTCTAATTGAATAATTAAATAAAAAAAATAAGTAGTTAATGAATAAATCAGCACAACAGTGGAATCAATTGCTCATGAAAAGTATGGATAAAGAATTGGAGGTGTTCAAGCAGGAGCTGAACACGGAGCAGCCATCTATCTAAGATGCTTTAATTTGTAAGCCTGTGCTGAATTGTTAGTTGAGCCCAATGTCCAAAATGCCTCCTTCCAATTCTATAATTTTATCTATACACTTCAGCTTGGTTCAACAATAGATGAGGTGCCTTGTGGTGTCAGTATTATTTACATACAATGCTAAGCCTTTGTATAGGTTAGCATAGCGAACGCAACTGGTTGCTGCTACTGATTCACTCCTATGGCTACACCATTCATGGCTTAAAAAAGGAGCCAGCAGACATCAGCACACCATAGTAGGGCATATTGTCATTCAGTCATATTAACCATTGTGCAAACATACCCAACAGAAGATGCTTACATTGGCAACTAATCTCCCTTCATAGGATGAACTTTTTGTTTTAATAATGCTTTATTGAATTTTTTTCCATTTATACATAATACCAATAGTTATTAAACAGTGCTGTGACATTATATATACATTTATATGTCCTATCAAAACTTACAATGCATAATACTTTCATACCCTCTTATTTATTATATATATTATTTACATTTTCTATTTTTATATCTATTATCTATCCAAATAAACCATACTGCATTGTATGCTGTGTCTGTTTTCCCTTTTAATTCCATAGTTAATTTATCCATTCCCACACACTCTAATTTTTTTATTATTAAGCCTTCAGGTGGTATAGAGTTTTCCTTCCAGTACTGAGCATATGAAATTCTCGCTGCTGTTAATACATGTAACATAAGATATTTTCTTTTCTATTATACGTTTTTTTTATTCTTCCTAAGTGGAATAATTCCAGGACAAAATCAATTTTGTTTTTAGTTAACTCTTCTAAACACGTTTGAATCATTTTTCAGTATTTTTTCGCTTTGGGGCATGTCCACCAAGAATGAAAGAAGGCACCTTGTTGTTGTCCACACTTCCAACAATTTGGTTTTAAGTTTGGGTAAATCTTAGCCAGTCTTGAAGGTGCCAAATGCCAATGATAGAACATTTTATGTTGGTTTTCCTTATATGCTGACGATTTTGTTATTTTATAATTCACATTCCAAATCTTTTCCAATTCTTCCAGATCAATAGTATGTTCAACGTTCCTACCCCATGAGGATGATCTTTCTGTTTTGCCAAGAAATCCTTCCTCTATTCATAGAGTAAATCTTTAAGATCCTTCAGTTTTTCGACTACATATTGCTAATGGCTATCAATTTACCAATTTCTTAGCAGTATGAAAATGTTCTCCAATCTGCATTCATTCTAGATGTGTGAATTTCAACTTCAGGATTCTCAAAATTTGCCCTGCTGGCTGCAAAATTCTGAAAGCCCTCCAGATTGGGAGAAGCTAACTTAGAAAGTTAACATGTCACCATCCAAGTTACAATTGAAAAGATTTAATCCACATACCAGAAGCTCAGTTTAAAAAAAGACTTTGAGAATTATTGAAAATCATAAAGGAAATTAAATTAATTCCACCACAGATACTAAAAGGACAAAAATAATTTAAGCCCTGCAACTTCAGCCCTGTTTCTGTAAATCAAGTTATAGAAACTTCAGTATCAATGAGAAGCTGTGCAGTTTTGGTTTTCAAAAGCTAAATAAATTAGATACGTTTGACTGCAAATGGGTTGGCATCAAAATATTAAGAATTTAGAATATTCTGGAGCTTAATTTCAAAATGTAGAAGTAAGGAATAGGACATAATAGAACATAACTATTACTTTAGGAAATCAGCATCCAATAAAAAAGCATGGATGTTAATTTACAGTTTGAGTAATACTAGACTAAAAATTAAAAGATTATGAGACAATGATCTACTCTAGATTAAAAATAAGAGGAAACATATTTGCTAGTAGATAGATAAATAATAAATGAACAGATAGATTGAATTTTATTATGGTCACAGATTAAAATAAAAATGTTACTATTATTTTTTGTACTATAAAATGACAACTAGTATCAAATATATAATTGATATAAGGAAATGTAAAGGCTGCTTTGGTATCTATTGAAAAAAAACCTGTGTATATCGTAGTTTCCAATTTTGGGCATCTTTTATAGCTATTATTGGCATTCAGATTGAAGTCCCAAAATTACTAAAATGCTTATTTAATTTTTGAATTAATATTAAATTTTATTATGTCTGCAGTTATTTTAATATACTCATAGAACCCACCACTGCAGTACATGAGCTGTGAGCAAGGGCTACCCTAAAGCAAAGATTGGTACAGTAAATAAATAAAGATTGCCTGAATTTGATTTGTACCTCATAGCCATAAGAAATCCTGATTACCATTCTAAGCCAGAGATGTATCTTAAACAGCTCAGTCTCACTCTCCCTAAATACCACAAAACATTTTGCATACACTTGAATTAATATTTTTTTCTTCAGTGGCACTGAAAGTCTAGGTTCTACTCTACAGCTATGTAAACAGGGTTGGGATTCTACCGGTTCGAACCGGCTTGGGTGAACCAGATGTTAAAGTTACATCTGGTTTGCCGAACCAGTATTTCAACCAACTGGCTGGCCCACCCCACCGTGCCCCTCCCAGGAGTCTCCACGCAGCCCATTTTCAATGGAAGTGAGTGCAGGGTCCACGTGGAGGCTCTGGGTGGGGGAAAAATGGGCCTCCTGGAAGTCCAGGAACGGGCCTGTTTCCAGCTTCTGGAGTGCCTCCAGAGCCCAGGGGAGGCTGTTTTCACCCTCCCAGAGGCCCAGGGGAGGCCCTTGGGAGAGCAAAAATGGCCTCCTCCAGGCTCTGGAGGCCCACTGGAAGCTGGAAACTGGAGATTCTGGTAGGCCACTCCCACCATGGCCATGCCCATCCAGCAACTGGGCAGCGAACTGGTTGCTGGGATTTTTTTAATCCCACCTCGTATGTAAATCAAGGTTCAGTTTACTGCAGATATTAAGATGTGTTGCTTATAGTGACTTCTATTATAGAGGTTATTGTTAAAAATGGGTACCACTTAAAAAAATGGGTGACTTATCTGTCTACCTCTCTGGGGAAAACTAGCCTGGGGCTGGCAAACCACCCATGGCTAAAAAGACCCACAATCCACCACCTTCGAATAAGTTTCCTCTCAGTCTTGGTAAATAATAAACTGTTCTGTTCCAGCTAAGATGCCTACGTGACAGCCACTGATAATCTCCTGACTTGGGTAAACATGCTCTTTCTCAAGCCATCGAATACCCAATCAGTTTGTGACACAGGGGTCTGCTTGATCTGATCTTGCCTAATAAAAGAGGCTCGAGGCACGACCTCAGAATGCCTTCCCTCATGAACGATGTTTGCGTGTCTTGTCTTCTTTCTGCGCTGCCTCAACACCTCTCCATTATTATCTACCTGCCTACCTGCCTATTTATGAAAACAAATATGTTTATTCTTGTTTCAATTACTAAATAATATGATTAAAGTTTGCCACAGACCATAATCTGACATTCTTTCTTTACTCCACTCTAATTATCTCAAAATGAAAATAAGTAGCACTGTCCAGATGTGATTACTTACATAAGTCAGCTCTGTCACATAATGAAAGGTATTATTTACACAGAAACCTCCAAGCCTTTGGTATCAGGGTTGCTATGTATCTGATGTGATATCACAATCCAGGCTCAAATTCTGCATGCACAGAAAGTAGAAGCTTGACAGATGTTGTCTCCTATTAACTGGGACTGGTCATGGGCTTTTTCTTCTTTATTTTACCGTAGGTGTAAACCATCCCTATGGCTTTACCATTAAGCAAAGCGCCCTTTGATTCATTGGGAATCCCTGTTCTAAAATACATTATACACTGAGACAGAAAAGAGCATGTTTTACCTGCATTTCCCTTTCTTATCACTTATCACCCATCCACTTGGGCATGTCGTCCTCCGAGCATAAGCAGCGCAAGTAGTGCAAACAGTATTCCTTTTATATGTGAACTTCTGGTCACATCGCATTGATTTTAACTGGAGAAAGGGAAGATGATAATTCTTATATGAGATGCACAATTCCATAACTCATTTAAAAGATAACTAGCAGCATCAACAGGTTTTCAAACCTGTTGCATTTCTTATCTCCAGAGATAAAGCCAAGTGACAGACATTTGGAAATAGTTCTGATCAATCCATATCTAATGCATGCCAGCCTTTCCTGATCAAACATTGTCTGATGGTTTGGACTGCCCAGCCCCATCAGCATGCCAGCTGAGAAATATGGGAACTATAGTGCAACAAATCCCAGAGACTCTGGAAACAAACTGACCCACATTAATGAATTACTGATTTTGGCTTTTCTGCAACATGCACAGAAAAGATGCCCTCATGCCAACACTTTAGCCTTGGTCAGCAGCACTTCCCCAACAATGTTGTAACAAAACCCAGACAACCTTTCATTTCCCCATTCTTCAGCCCAGATGTTTCTGCTTTATGAGCTCCATGACAGTAAGGCCACAACTAACATATTTTGGGACCCTGATACGTTTAACTGCAAAAACAGGGTGCACCCACCATTCACAGAGATCTGCTTTCACTCAGATAACTACACCAACACTGGGGAATTTTTGGGTTTGTTCAAAAGTAGATAAGAGAGCCCTGAAACACATTAGAAGAAAAAAAGGGGGGGGAGCATGTCTGGGGAATTTGGAGGAGGGAAGCAGTGAGCGAGCAGATAAGAGGCTGGAGCAAGGTATTTATCTTTTCTGGTGGTCTGTTGTTTCTTTGAGGAAAAATAGATTGGATCTCACTTCTACATATCTTACTTCTACATATTTGACCATAGTAGTAAGGTCCCTGTTCTTAATCCAGAGACAAATGTAACTCTGTGAAGAAATGACTCCTCTGAATGTGACCAGCATGTAACTGATGAGCCAACAGTATGCAATGGCAGCCAAAAAAGCCAATGCAATTCTAAGTTGCATTAACAGAGGGACCACACCTCAAATACTGCATCCAGTTTTGGTCACCACACTATAAAAAAGATGTTGAGACTCTAGAAAGAGTGCAGAGAAGAACAACAAAGATGATTAGGGGACTGGAGGCTAAAACATACAATGAATGGTTGCAGGAACTGAGCATGGCTAGTTTAGTGAAGAGAAGGACCAGGGGATACATGATAGCAATGTTCCAATATTTGATGGGCTGTCTCAGAGAGGAGGGGGTCAACCTATTTTCCAAAGTAGCTGAAGACCAAACAAGGAATAATGGATGGAAACTGAACAAGGAGAGATTCAATCTGGAAATAAGGTGAAATTTTCTGACAGTGAGAACAATAAACCAATGGAACAGCTTGCCTTCAGAAATTGTGGGAGCTTCATCACTAGAAGCTTTCAAGAAGAGACTTGACTGCCATCTGTCAGAAATGGTGTAGGGTCTCCTGCTTGGGTGGGGGATTGGACTAGATGACCTACAAAATTCCTTCCAACTCTGATATTTGGTTCTGTTAAGTCTCTCCAGTTCAGCAGTTGATATAACTAAGTTTTCTCTGGGAAGTAGATGCCAACTCCATTCCTATTGCTATACTGCACTTTTCAATAAGTGCAAGGATCTATTCCATTTGTTATGGAAATGATCACAAACACTTGAACCCATTAAAATGGGTTAAACCAAAGTTAACTTTAAAAAGTTTAAACCAAACTATACACACAAATTGTTACTGAATTAGATTAAGATACTGTCTCAATGTTTTAATTTGGAAGGTAATCCCATTCGGTGAATGGCAACATTTCAGTAATCTGCTCCCTGTTGTTTATTCATCACTGCAGGCAATAAATGACAACATCAAAGTTCTTCAGACTCTTAAGCCCAGTGTCATTACACCCAGTCATCTTTGAACCTGCTACACCATTATTGTTGACACATTCCTATCATTTTGAGTTTATTGTGTGGTAAAATAATTTGTTTGTTTATGTACTAGAAAGTAATGTGACTCCCTTTCTCTTTTTGTGATTTCTGTACTTAGCAACAGGACATCTGTAAAAAAAAAGTCTTTAGCGACTCTTAATAGTATTTGTATTATTATAAAGCCATGTTTAGGAACATATAATTAATGAAATTTCTATTTTATTTTCCTGTTCTGTACATTTATATGAACACAGTATCATTCTACAGATTTTTTGGTGTGGGGAGGGTTATTGGAATTCATCCTCTTCAAAGGTCTTTAAATTTAGATAAGCTCAGTTTCAACCTAGTTCTTTAAATGCTCTCAGAAATTCAGATTCACCGGGAAAAGATGGTTCAAACTATACATGCGCTCATAGAGCACCCAAGTTATCTATTTTGCAGCTGTGTGATCTCAAGAAAAGATCCCTGTTTTAAGACAAAGGATGACAAATGTGTTGAACATATCCAGATTTCTCCAAATCATATTTTCCTGTTGAAACTGGATTGCTGCATAACCTTAGTTTCTTTCTCAGAAGGGCCAAATACATTGTCCTATATAATTCTGTCCCACCTCTGATGACTTCTATAGATTTATTTATTTTTAAATAAATAACTCAAGGTGGCAAACATATTTAATACTCCTTTCTCCTCCTATTTTCCCACAACAGAGTGAGGTGGGGTGGGGTGGGAACAATTGACTGGCCTGAAGACGTACATTCACTCATAACTGTTTTATATCTTTAAAAAATTACTTACGCTATTAGAATCTTTATCAATAATTAAATTACTTTTTGATCCATTCCATCTTCATAAATGTTTGTTCAAGATGTGACTTTTTAAAAACAGATCTTGAGTAAACAGCAATAGATTGGCAAGGAGATATGATTCTGAGTTGTTTACAACCAGGGATAAAATTATTTTTCTTTTCCTAAAATTATGTGGCTGAAATTATAATTCTTGGTTCATTATGGAAAATTATATGTGGAAGGACTGAGAGGTCGAAATAAATTCTGGAGATTGAAATGTGATGATGATGAGGTGGAGGATGAGAAGGAGGAGGATGAAGAAGAAGAATCTGGCAGATTGTGCAACCAACTGTGATAAAAATATATCTGCTTATACCAGATTCTCGGAAAGGATTAATAGATGAATAAAAATGCAAAACCCAGTCTAAACATCTAGCTGATTATGCAACCAATATAATAATTTGTTGTTTAAAATTTATTAAACTTTTATTTAAGATGTATATGCCACCCAACTCCCAGTGATCTTTTAGACCAGGTTCTGGTGGATCGTCAGATTTCCAATATATTGGAGGAAGGGAGAGAAATCTCACAAAGTTGAATTAAATAACAAAATGGGTGGAAAGGTTCACCTGGATCAAAGACTTGCGTAGAATTTCCACAACCTGCCAAGATCCCACAACAAAAGTGGGTAGGGCCAGGGTCCATTTGGTGGGTCAAGGAAAGGTGAGATGGTGTCTTAAGTATTTGCAAGCTATATGGCATGCATTTTCCCCCTTAGCTCCCTTAAAAACACCAAATGTGTGGGGGGGAATAGAGAGACCACGTTTTTACTCTTTCTACTCTGTGAGAGTTCAAGGAATGTTAGGGGGTTGCCCTATTGCCACTGAATTAGACCATACATTTATCAATGTTTAAATAAGAATAATTGAAAGGGGAGAATTATTCAGCTTTTACAAATATTTACACTAAAAATAGTTGGGTTATGCTAAAGGAATTGCCAAATCACTTGATCTAGCTTTCTAATTCTAATGGAAAGTTCTTAATTGTTTAATTCATTAAAATGCATCGACTTTGCAATCTTATACATGTATTTTCCCAAACCATACATACAGTGCAAGGATAGACACAGCTGTAAGGTCTAGTTAAGTGGGAACCTGAATGCTTTCTTCAGTTGAAGTAATTTTTATTCTTTCAACTCATCATCTTTTCAAACATCCTGCTGCCCTTTAAGTGCTGAACCTTTGCCTGAGAAACAAAAGCTAATTTTCCCAAGTTCACCAGAGCTTATTTCCAAGTTAAAATGTCAGAGCAGACTGCAGCTTTTACCCCTCAGAGAACAGAAAACTCACCTCAATTTCCTGCCCTTCAGCTGGAAAAGTTGCACATGTTGCTAGGATGAACAAGACTAATCCAAGAATTTTCCTTGGCATGTTTTTGCAGAAGAAAATCTCTTTGCTCAAAAGCGGGAAGTGAAGTGTTCAGTTTGATAAAATAACACCGCCTACTAAAAATGGGATCCAAAAAAACTGTGAAGTTAAACGAGAACAGAGCGAAAGCCTTTCCATGATGTAAATCTCTTAGTCCTAACTATTTAGAAGGAGCAGCATTTTGACTGAGCCTCAAATGTCAGCAGATTTAAAAGGAAAAAGCAGGGAGGCATAGTAAGTATGAAAATGATCCCGAGAAAGGAAAACAATGGATTACTCAAAACAGGAACATTAACAAGTTTCCTCTCTTCTATCAGTTACAACAGACAGAAGGAAATCCTTTCTTTTTTTTTCATTGGAATGGAAGTCTGGCTGTGTATTTAACAATGAGGTAAAGCTGCCCAGTGAACTAGATTTTGTTAACAACTTAGATGGTAAACTTATACGATATCAGGGTAACTTTTAATTCAAAGGCAGTATTTCAACAAATCAATACAAACATGAAATATTTATTTATTTATTTGACATGTATGCTGCCCCCTTTCCAGAAGGACTCGGGGCGGCTCACAGATAAAAGACAATACAATAAATTAAGTTAACTAAAATAGAATTAAATTGCAGCAAGCCGAATTAAACTAAAAATCCCATAATACATATAAAACCTTTCCCCCGAGGAGTCAGCACAGCCCAGCCTGTTCAAACAGCCAAGTTTTTAGGTCGCGACGGAAGGTGCGGAGATCAGGGGCCAGGCAGAGCCCCAGAGTTAGTTGGTTCCAGAGAGCGGGAGCTGCTACAGAGTAGGCCCTTCCCTGGGACGCCGCCAGCCGACACTGAGTCGCAGATGGCACCCTGAGAAGTCCCTGTCTGTGCATTCGTACAGGGCGGTTGGTATTCGATGCCGGCAGTAGACGCTCCCGTAAATAACCCAGACCCATGTCTCGTAGGACTTTGAATGTTAATACTAAGACCTTGAATCTCATCCGGAGGGCAACCAGTAGCCAATGCAGCTCGCGCAGGAGGGGTGTAACATGGGAGTACCGGGACGCTCCTATCACAACCCGCGCAGCCGCATTCTGCACCAGCTGGAGCCTCCAGATGGTATGCAAGGGCAGTCCTAAATAGAGAGCATTGCAGTAGTCGAGCCGGGAGGTAACAAGTGCCTGAGTGACAGTGTGCAGGGCATCTCGGTCCAGATAAGGGCACAGCTGGCGAACCAGCTGAACCTGGGCAAATGCCCCCCTGGCCACGGCCCCCACCTGCTCCTCCATCCTGAGCCGTGAATCCAGGAGGACACCCAAGTTCCGTGCCCTGTCCACGGGGGGCAACACCTCTCCCCCCATGACCAAAGATGGAATCTCCTGACTGGACCGAGATGTCGGTATGCACAGCCACTCAGTCTTGGCCAGATTGAGCCGAAGCATGTTCCTGTGCATCCAGATCCGTACCACATCCAGACAACGGGATATCATGGAGAGGGCATCACTGATGTGACCTGGGGTGGAGATGTACAACTGCATATCATCAGCGTACTGATGATACTTCACCCCAAAGCCACGGATGATCTCGCCCAGAGGCTTCATATAGATGTTGAACAGGAGGGGCAAGAGAACCGACCCCTGAGGGACCCCACAAGTGAGAGCCCTCGGCGCTGACCTCTGCCCCCCTGCCAACACCGATGAGGCCCCAAGAGGAAGGAGGAGAACCACTGCAATACAGTGCCTCCCACTCCCAACCCCTCGAGACGCCACAACAGGATACCATGGTTGATGGTATCAAAAGCTGCTGAGAGATCTAACAGGACCAGGACAGAGGAAAAACCCCTGTCCTGAGCCCTCAGGAGATCATCCACCAGTGCGCCCAATGCCGTCTCCGTGCTATACCCGGGCCGGAAGCCCGTTTGGTATGGATCTAGGTAGTCTGCTTCCTCCAGGAAAAGCAGAAACTGCTGAGCCACCACACTCTCAGCAACCTTCACTAAAAAGCGAAGCGGAAGTTGTTCAATTCGGCTGGGTCCAGGGCAGGCTTCTTCAGGAGGGGCCGCACCACCGCCTCTTTCAGGGCGGCAGGGGAGGCACCCTCCCTTAATGAAGCATTGACCACTGCCCGGAGCCAGCTGCTCATGACCTCCCTGGAGGCGTAAACCAACCAGGAAGGGCACGGGTCCAACAAACATGTGGTGGAACTCAGTCGTCGCATGATCCTGTCCACTTCATCCTCAGAAACAGGATCGAACTCAGTCCAGATTACATTGGCCAGACCATCTGCACCCCCAGAGTCAGGCCCCTGTACATTAGAGTCCAGCCCTTCTCAGACCCGAGCGATCTTATCCTGCAGGTATAATCCAAATTCCTCAGCTAAATATGAGATATGTTTGCGCATGCCCAAGATGGCGGTTGGTAGATGAGAAGACTCTCTCAGCGTTCTGGAGGTTTGTTGGTTTTTATCGAGAAAAGACTTGCTGCCACCCTCCCTTCTCCCAGGACCATCTTGAGAGTGTCAGGGGAGGCCACTGGGGCCGTTTCGGCAAGGATTGGGCCGGCGGCTTGGTGTGGCTGGACTTTTTCCCCCCATGGCTTTTACAACCGCCGCGGCTCGTCGGCTGGAGGTGGGGCGTAACGGCGGCGCTTTCTGCCTTCCCTTCGTTGTGGCGTCGCGATGGCGTTGTCTATTTACCTATGCCTCCAGTGTTGCGGATCCAATGCTGCTGACCTCATGTTACGGACCTGTTGCCTGGCTGCTGGTCATCGGCTCCAGTTGCTGGCGACGGATGTGGCGAGGCTGGGTTCCGACGGAGGTGACTGTGGCGGATCGGACTACCTGCGGCTTTGCTGCGATGCCGGGGGTTTATCCTCGAGGGAGTGGATGGCGGCTTTCCGGGACTCTTGGTGTTGCTGGGGTGCCTTCTGGTATCCACTTGGAGCCCGGACGGAGAGGCCGCTGGCTTAGTGGTCCTCTTCTCTCCCCTGGTTTTTGGGCAAGGGTGGTATGCCCCTGGGGGTTTGGACTTTGGAACTCCCCCAGGGAGCCCCCCCTTCCCCTCTCCCCCAGAAGCACGAGCCCTGGGAGGAGTTGACTTGCGGAGTGGATGGAGGCCTATAGGTCTGAGAGGCCCAGGGAGGCCCGGGAAGGGTCTGTTCGCTGCTGCGGCCTGGGTTGGAGGAGCCGGCCTCCCTGGGTGGGGTTCTCTGGTGATGTCCCCCCAGGAAGAGTTGGCACTATGGCTCCAGACCCCAGCCGCGGCCAGTTTGTGATCAGTCTGCGGACGTTATACCTCCTAGACTCCTATGGACCTGATTGCCCCTGGTTGGTGGGCATTCATTTACAACTATTGCCTTCTTTCGTCCTTATCATTCTGGACTCCTTAGACACTAATGATGGTGCCTGGGCCATCTGCACCATTTCCATCATTTCCACGGATTTATGCTGCTTTTCTCCTGGAGACTCGGCTGCCTCCCACTGTGGTGAGAGAACAATGGGAGGATGCATTTTCCCCTGCAGTGAGAGGGCAGGGGACTGCTCAGGACTGGTCAGGACTTTTTGCCGCAAGTCACTATGGTGGCAGCATAGTGACTTGTTTATTGGACTCTAACTGGCGGCAGCTGTGAGAGAGCTGCCGACTGCGGCTTGTTCCTGTTCCTGTTTATTGCCACAGTCTGTCTCTTTCATTGTATTCCATTCTTACAATGTGTTCCATCGTACCAACTACCTCCATTACTATCTGAGATGTATAAGTTATGCTTGTCTACTCCCTACTAGATTTACGGGCCCTCCAGACGGTTCCCCAGTCTGTGGAATGGCCCTGTACGCTATGAAAAGCTTACCTTAATGACGGATCTTGGGATCCCGAGAGGTGGCATGTTGCACTAATGGGCCAAATTCCAAACTTAGAAGGAAGGGAAACTTCTTAAATTTTAACCTGTTGTCTTAAGGGTTAGGAGTGGGGGTAATGGGTCTTTTGTAGCCCGTTCGGGGCGGGGAGCGGGGTTGGGGCCGGTGGGGCCCCAGGGACTCAGGTGGGGGCCCGATTCCCAGGGTGGTTGGAGTCAGTGGCAGGACGCGAGGCATAGGGCAGTATCATATGTTGGGAGCACCCGCCAGCTTTCGCGGTTGCTCACTCCGACCCTATGGCCTCCCCCGGGAGTTCGGGAACAGGGACCCCTGGACTTAGGCTGGTGTACTTAATGCCAGGTCCGTGGAATAAAGCCACCCTCCTCCGTGAGATTATTGAGGAGGAGGCTGCGGACCTGGCTTGTATCACCGAGACCTGGTTGGGCCGGAGGGTGGTGTCCCTCTGGTTGAATTATGCCCTCCAGGTTTCGGTTGTGCACCGCCACGGGCCCAGGGAAGGGTGGCGGGGTGACTGTGGTTATTAGGGAGACCTTGCTTCCAAGGGAGGTCACTATCCCAGAGATAGGCGGAAGTGAGACCCTTCTCCTGAAGTGGGGGCCTAACGGTCAGGTGGGCTTGCTGCTCACATACCTTTCTCCCAGCTGTGTGACAGCGCCCTGCCGGGACTTCTTGACCTCTCGGGGTGGGGTGGAGCTCCCAGGCCTTATAGTCCTGGGGACTTTAACCTGCCTTCCCTGGGGATGCCGGGATTGGCCCGGGAATTCACTTCTATGGAAGCCATGGGCCTGACCCATAATTCATGGCCCCACTCATGAGGGGGGAACACTCTAGACCTAGTTTTGTCTCTGAGTGGTGGCGAGTGACAGAGGGCAACCTGTTCATACGGCTCTGCCCGCTCCATGGTCTGATCACTATCTCCTGCGGCTGGTTTTCCAAAAGGCCACCCCCACTGCTGGGACAGGGAGCCTCTTAGATGGTTTTCCCAGGCGCCTTTATGGACCCTGAGCGGTTCCAGGCGGAACTGGGGCCTTTTTCCTCTTCCCTTACTCACAGCTCTGTTGAGGATCTGACGGCCGCTTGGCAGCGGGCCGCTTCCGAGGCCCTTGACAGGGTTGTCCCCATGCGTTCCCCTCACATGCCGCGGATCTCGGATGGCTCCCTGGTACACAGAGGAGCTCCGGGAGATGAAGCCCGAGGGGCTTAGAGAGCAGGTGGAGGGCCACCCGCCTCAGCTCGACCCAACCAGTTAAGAGCCCATTAGGACTTACCTGGGAGCTATGAGGGTGGCGAGAAGGTCTTATCCTCCTTCTCAGCGTCCGCAGATAATCACCAGCCTCTGTTCGGGTTACGCCTCTTTTGTTCTGGGGAGGGGCGATCCATGGGAAGGGCTGAGGAATTTGGTCAATATCTGTCGGATAAGATCACCACTGGAGCTGGGTTGTCCACTGATTTGCAGTGGTCTGAGGAGCGGATACAGGTAGTCTGGCCAGTATGTTCTGGGATGAGTTCATCCTGTTTCCGAGGATGAAGTGGACGGATTATGCGCGCTCTGAGTTCCACCACATGTTTGTTGACCCGTGCCCTTCCTGGGGTTTATGCTGCCAGGGAGGTCACTCCGCGTTGGATCCGGCAGTGGTCAACGCCGCTAAGGGAGGGTTTTCCCCTCTCCCCCTGAAAGAGGCGGTGGTGAGACCCCTCCGAAGAAGCCTGCCCTGGACCCAACTGTGTTAGATAACTTTCCCAGTCTCCAACCTCGCTTTCTGGCAAAGGTTGTTGAGAGTGTGGTGGCCAGATTTCCTGCTTTTCCTGGATGAAACGGACTACCTAGATCCGCGCTAATCGGGCTTCCGCCTGGTTTCAGCACGGAGACGGCATTGGTCGCATGATGGATGATCTCTGGAGGCTGGGACAGGGCTTTTCCTCTGTCCTGGTCCCTAGACCTCTCAGCGGCTTTCGATACCATCGCACCATGGTATCCTTTTGTGACGCCCGGGGCTGGGGTGGGGGGCATTGTTTTCTGCGTGGCTCTCTCTCCACTCTCAAGGCGGTCGCAATCGGTGTTAGCAGGGGGCAGAGAGATTGATGAAACCGCTGGGTGAGATCATTCGTGGTTTTAGGTGAGGTATCATCAATATGCTGATGATACACAGTTATATATCTCCACCCCAGGCCAGATCAGTGATGCCCCTCCGTGATGACTGCTGTCTGGATGCACAATCTGGATGGACGGAAATATGTTTCGACTCAACCCGGCCAAGACTGAGTGGCTGTACATGCAGCTATGGTCTGGTTTCTGGATGGTGGTTGCCTTTGTCTGTGGGGTGGGCTTGGGTTTGAATCTGGTGAGGGAGATTGGTGGTGGCATCATGTGTTATTTTGGGTCGGGTGTTGGTTTTCGTGGCTGGGACCGCTTGTTGATTAGGCTAGTTTCCAGATGTCTGGTAGGCTGGAAGTATCATCCCGCTTATTCATGTTATGGGTGTATTTATTGATGGCTTCCCAATTATTCTCTTGTTGAAGTGTTCAGTGTTGGAGATAAGTTTGGATCCTCAAAATCAATATGTCCTGTGGCTTTAAGGTGCTGGAAAAGGGAGGAAGTTTTTCTTCTTTTCTGACTGCTTGTGTTCTGCGATGCGAGCATTTATTCTCCTGTTGGTTTGTCCAAACCCAAGATTCAAACCCAAGCCCACCCCACAGACAAAAGGCTACCACCGTCCAGAAACCAGACCATAGCTGCAACTCCAGCTGCACACCCTCCCCTCCCCCCCAAACTAAGCAAACTGACACATGCTATAAACACATAGCCAGACCTCAAACTCGGAGCCAAACCAAGGCCCGGAATGCCACATCACAGCCTTCCACCCAGGATACTACATCCTGGAACTCAGGAGATTACAATACAAAACCTCAGGAGGTTGCAACACAGACAACGACCCAGGAGATAACAGCACAAGACCCAGGATGTCCCAACAATAAAACTCAGAAGGTCATCACACAGCCCACTACCCAGGTAGCTAAAACACAAAAGGCTGAAGGACACACAGCCACTACTCAGGATACTACATCCTGGAACTCAGGAGATTACAATACAAAACCTCAGGAGGTTGCAACACACGACCCAGGAGATAACCACAAGACCCAGGATGTCACAACAATAAAACTCAGAAGGTCATCACACAGCCCACTACCCAGGTAGCTAAAACACAAAAGCTGAAGGACACACAGCCACTACTGCCACACAGGCTCTTACAAAAAAACCAATCAGCAAACACCAATTCCATCAACCAATCAAGGCGACAACACAGCCAAAAACACAGCCAACCAACCCACTTACAGCAGAGCCAGCACACCACACCTCCCTCCAGTATTTATAGAGAGAGGCAGCTCAGATCACGCTTTGCTGGCACAAGCACAAAGCTGAAGACACCAGCCTGAAGATGGAGTGGGATCTCGTCGAAAGCGTCGCCAAGGTATTCTCAATCTTAGGACAAGACCGAATACACCAAGACCTACATACCTTTACCGTGAAAATCTACAGAATATATATATATATATATATATATATATATATATATATATATGTGGGTCTTGGTGTGTATTATCTTCCGTGTAAAATTGACTTCTGCAATTTTGCAATCTCATCCGTCATCTTCAGGCTGGTGTCTTAGGAGGCTTGAAGCTGAAGACACCAGCCTGAAGATGACGGATGAGATTTCATCAACTTATGCCAAGGTATTCTCAATCTTACAGGGACAAGACCGAATACACCAAGACCTACATACTTTTACCTGTGAAAATCTCAAGAAAACAAATATATATATATATATATATATATATATATGTTTTCTTATGTTTCATGGTATTTATATGTATGGTATTCAGCTTTGTTCGGGGTATTTTCCCACGCTTTATAGTTGCTTTTAAAGTTGTAAAATGCTTCAGCAGAATCTCATCTGCCATCATCAGGCTCTGTATTGGATTCTGTCTTTCTCATGTGTGTCAGGCTTTCAGCCATTTCTGTCTATATATATGTATCTTCACGAAAATATATATATATATAAAATATATATATATATATATATATATATATGTAGGTCTTGGTGTATTCGGGTCTTGTCCGTGTAAGATTGAGAATACCTTGGCAACATTTCAATAAATCTCATCCGTCATCTTCAGGCTGGTGTCTTCAGCTTTGTTCTTCTGGGAGAAGTGTGATCGTGGCTGTTTTTCCCTTTTAAACTCCAGAGTTGGCTGTGTTGTTACTTCTTGATTGGTTGATGGAGTTGATGTATGCAGATTGGATGGCTTTTTCCTGAGACCCTGTGTGGCTGAGGTGCTGGCTGTGTGTCTCTCAGCCTTTTGTGTTGTAACGACCTGGGTAATGGGCTGTGTGATGACCTTCTGAGTTCTATTGTTGTGACATCCTGGGTGTGGTGCTGTAGTCTCCTGGGTCGTTGTCTGTGTTGCAACCTCCTGATGTTTTGTGTTGTAATCTCCTGAGTTCTGTGATGTAGTATGATACAGTTAAAAACAATGAAATAACAACAATCTTAATTGAAGACTTTCCTTATTTTACAAAGATAGCATTATACATTATGCTGTAAGAAAAGATAAATGGATAACACGCATGCCTTTTGTATGGTCTGTTTCACTTGACTCTAGCAGAACATATGAGCCTGTTTGTCAGGTCTGTTGCATTAGAAGTGGAAGGAGGGGGAAAAAACCACAAAGAAAAACATCAAACTTCTTCATACAGCGGATTATGGAATGATTCACAGAAAACCATGTGACTTTCTCAGCTCGTGATTCATTCAGAGGTCTTCACATCTCTAGTTTGCTTATGAATGCAAGATAACTGTTTTTTTTTAACCTGAGAACTTGTTATTTCATAGAATCTTTTCCAGATCAGCTGTTCTTCTATATTTTTATGTGATAAGGAGGCACTGATCTTTTCAAATAACTGTTGATGTAAATGTAATAACACTTAGAAAAATGGGTATTATAAAATGCCGTCACTGGTAAAGTTCTCCTACATTCACTGTATTTTTTAATTCATTTTATTTCAACCATACCCCAAGGTTTAGTATCTGGGAGGCTGAGGTAAGTAAAGATTTTCTTAAGATTATCTTGTGCAAAGTGACTTAAAAGTAGAAACATCTTTGAACTGAGTTTGACTTATGATGACAATGTTCCCACAGCTTGCTTAGCAGCATTAATAGAGGACTTACCACTGACTGCTCCTCTTTGAACCTAGATCTCCTTCTCCTTTGTAATCTGAGTTTGGAATACTTACTTGGTTTTCAAACAGTTAGCAAAAAAATAAAGGCTCGACTTTAATGTGCAAGCATTTTCAAAGGTTAATTTGGGGTAGCTAAATCTGATAAATTTCAGTTGCCAAAGTTCATGATTTGTGTTTTCTTTAAAACAGCAACCCTGGTCAGTGGTAGTGTTTGGCCGGTTCTGCCCGGTTCTAGTGAACCGGTAGGAGTGATGAGCAGCAGAGACTGAACCGGTTCTCTCCGCCGCTCTGCTGTTGGGCCCACCTGCCCACCCGGGCTCCCATACTCACTTTTATCTGCTGAATTTGAAGCACAGCTGCTTTGCACAGCACAGAATAGTGCCGCGTGGCAGCTGCTGAAGTGATCGGGATTGTGCAGGCTTGCAGGAGGAGAGTTAGAACTGCGCAAAGTGTGTGTTTGGTGCGTGCGTGCATGCAAAGTGTGTGCACATGTGCAAAGCACGCCCACCAAGCCACACCCACTGAACCGGTGGCAACAATATTTGAATCTCACCACTGAACCTAGTTACTTTATAAAGATACTGAATGAGGATGCCCGGTGTCTCCTTTGATTTCTGATGTATTAGGATGCGCTTGTGTCATTAGATAAGATCCTAATATCTGTGAAGGGATCTTTGGCATACTTCATTGGGCTGTACGGTACATTTTATTTATTTATTTTATTTTATATTTGAACTTGTATGCCGCCCCATCTCCAAGAGGTGGCTCACAACTAAAAACACAGAACAATAAATATTTAAAAAGACATTAAACCAACAAGCCCAAATATAAGACACAACAATAAAATACATTAAAAAAACCCATCCCTCCCCAAGGAAGGGTCACAGCCGGGTTGGTCAAACAACCAGGTTTTTAATTAGCGGAAGGTCTGCGGAGATCAGGGGCCAGACGGAGCTCCAGAGGCAGTTGATTCCAGAGGGGGGCGCAGCAGAAGGCTGGCATGGGGAAGTACCAACCGGCATTGGCCGCCGATGGAACCCTGAGGAGTCCTTGCCTATGAGCCGCACAGGCGGCCGGAACTACTATTGGAAGAAGGCGCCTCAGATATTGGGGACCCATGTGTGTAGGACTTTGAATGTTAAAACTAAAACCTTGAATCTCACCGGCCAATGTCGGCAACCAATGCAGGCCACGCAGAGGGGGTAACATGGGAGAACGGTAACTCCCATCACCACCCGCTGACGCATTCTGCACCAACTGCAATCTCGGATGGTATGCAAGGGCAGTTCTAGATAGAGAGTGTTGCAGTAGTCAGTCTCGAGGTGACAAGGGCATGAGTAACTGTCGCGTGGCGTCTCGATCCAGAAAAGGCAAATTGTCGAACAAGGCGGAGCTGGGCAAAGGCCCCCTGGCGGCCCCCACCTGCTCCTCCAACCGAGCCGTACATCCAGGAGGACCCCCAGATTCCATGCCCTATCCACAGGGGGTAATACCTCCCCCTATGGCCAAGGATAAACAATCCTGGCTGGGCGAGGCGCCGACACGCAAAGCCACTCAGTCTTGGCGGGTTGAGTGAGCATGTTCCTACTCATCCAGATCCGTACGCATCAAACACGGGACATCAGGAGAGGGCATCGCTGATCTGGCCAGGGGTGGAAAAGTACAGCTGAGTATCATCAGCGTACTGATGGAATTTCACCCCAAAGCCATGGATGATCTCACCGTCTCACATTGGTGTTATGTGCTAATGATTACCATTTATTTCTCAGTGTCACACTCCAGTTTCAGCTCAGATGTATTTGATTAACAAGTTTGGGTGAATAGCAGGATACTCTTTTAATTAATGTACATTAGTGTTGAAGCCAATAGACAAATATCCATAAGCACCGAAATTACATTTTTATATAAATAATGAATTTATTTAACTATTCTGTGGGATATTCTTCAAATAAATACATTAAATGTGATTAATATATACAAAGAGGGACGATAATAGATGACAGACCCTTTAGGCCTATGATGGCGAACCTATGGCATGTGTGCCAGAGGTGGCACGCAGAGCCTTCTCTGTGGACACATGAGCCATCGCCTCAGCTCTGCCGCACATGTGTGTGCATGCCTCCTGCCGGCCAGCTGGTCTTCAGGTCTCTGCCATGCATGCGCAGGGGATGTGCATGCATGCGTGGGCAATGGGGCACATGCACGGGGATGCGTGTGCATGGGGGGGCAGGTGCATGCATAGGGGTCGGGGCACATGTGTGGGGGATGCGTACATATTGCATTTTGGGGATGCACACATGTGCTTTGGGCACTCAGTGCCAAAAAGGTTAGCCATCACTGCTTTAGGTCTTATCCATGAGTAGGTAAAAACTCTCAGAATGTCCCATATGGATATTGGGAAAAGGTTTTTTTTTTTTAAATCAGTACAGATTCCTCGACTTATGACCACAACTGAGCCCAAAATTTCTCTTGCTCAGTGAGACATTTGTTAAGTGAATTTTGCCCCATTTTACAACCTTTCTGGCCACAGTTGTTAAGTGAATCACTGCAGTTAAGTTAGTAACACGGTTGCTAAATTAATCTGTTGTCCCCATTGCCTTTGCTTGTCAGAAGACTGCAAAAGGTGATGACGACTCTGGGACAGTACAACCGTCATAAATATGTTAGTTGCCAAGTACCTGAAATTTGATCACATGACTGCAATGGTCAAAAGGAAGGAGGAGGAGGAGGAGGAGGAGGAGGAAGAGAGGAAGAAGAGGAAGAAGAAGAAGAAGAAGAAGAAGAAGAAGAAGAAGAAGAAGAAGAAGAAGAAGAAGAAGAGGAGCCTTTATTGTCATTGTACATCATGTATACAACAAAATTGGTTTAGCCTCTACTGGTGCAATCCATAACAGAAAGTTACTTTTTCAGTGCCGCTATAACTTCAGTCACGAAGCAAACTATTGTCACTCAAGGACTACCTGTACAAGGTAAATCTACATGTAGTTTTTCAATTTCAAGCTATTGTTGAAAAAGATACTTTAGTCATTCAAAGAAGAGAGGTTTAGCTTCCCTAATCTTCAATTATACCATTATGCATACAATTTGACTGCTATCAAAACTCTGAGGAGCCCCACTGTCATAGAAAATGTTTTTCTGGAAAAATTTCATTTGGCTCCTTTTTCTCATTCCCCATTGATATTATGGGGGTATTTCAAATCTTGGAATTGATAAAAGTCAATCAACTCCACAGGGAAGTTTTCAGTGGATATTGAGACTTTTACTTTCGAAGCAATACTGTAAGATAATGAGTTATCATTTTCTATGTAAAGAATTGTCCATTGCCACCTACTGGCAATATTTACAACTACAATAATTGATATTTCAATTCTGACCAGTATTTTGTCTCAAAGACAGCTAAATTATACAAATAACAAAAGAGCTCAGTTTAAGAATTATTCTCCTATTTTATTTGTTAAAAGCAACTATTTAAAGATATGGAGGTGGAGGCATTACTTTTCATTCTGTTGTCAGTCCCCCATTACGTGTGGATGATTATAATGAAATCTGGTAATCTTTTACTGAAGCTTCAGGTAAAATTTTTACATATACCAACATGTATGAGAAGTCCTTGTGCATTTATTTGCTCTAGTTTGCTTTTCCTGCTGCTTAATTAAGGGAAAAATCTAAAATGAAAAATACAACAAAGCAGCAACTATTTTTGACTCCCCTGCTGGAATTTATCAACCCTCTGAACTGGAAATTATTCTTTTTTCTAGCTTGATGAATAATCTTTCCCATGTGCCAGACTACTGGGTGAAAATGCTTATTTGGCTCTTAAGAGAAAAAGGAAGTTCTGAATATGATCCCAATCCCCCTCCTCTAGAGATTTAAATTTCTTTATTTAAATTTCAATTCCCAAATATTCAGAGTGAGGCTTTTTTGCACAAATCAATTGAGCTGCAGTAGCATATTTACTTCTGACAAATGTATTGGCCTCAAGCTCCACTATACTCTTAGTCCTTGATCTACGACCACAATGGAGCCCAAAATTTCTGTGGTTAAGTGAGACATTTGTTAAGTGAATTTTGCCCCATTTTATTACCTTTCTTGCCTCCGTTGTTAAGTGAATCACTGCAGTTGGTAAATTGGTAACCCGGTTGGTAAAGTGAATCTGGCTTCCCCATTGACTTTGCTTGTCAGAAGGTCACAAAAGGGGATCACATAACTTTGGATCACAGCAACGGTCATAAATATGAACCAGTTGCCAAGCATCTGAATTTTGATCACGTGATCAAGGGGATGGCTGGAAAGGTCTTAACTGTGAAAAACGGTTGTAAGTCACTTTTTTTCAGTGCCATTTTAACTCTGAACAGTCATTAAATGAACTGTTGTTAAGTCAAGGACTTCCTGTATGTAGCTGCAGCTTAAGAAAGTTTAAAATAATTCTGTCAAGCCCAAAATTTGAATACCAACTGCCCTGTACGAGCACACAAGCAGGGACTCCTTGGTGTGCCGTCTACGACCCAGTGTCGTTTGGCGGTATCGCAGGGGACGACCTACTCTGTGGTGGCTCCGCTGTGGAACCAACTACCTCTGGGCTCCGCCTGGCCCCTGACCTCCGCACCTTCCGCCATGATTTAAAAACCTGGTTGTTTGAACAGGCTGGGCTGTGCTGACTCCTCGGGGGGCGGGGGGTTGATTTTATAATATAAATTATAAATGGGTTTTTAGTTAATTTGGCTTGGTTAATTTAATTCTATTTTAGATAATTAACTTATTGTATTGGTTTTAGTTGTGAGCCGCCCCGAGTCCTTTTCGGAGAGGGGGCGGCATACAAGTCAAATAAATAAATAAATAAATAAATAAACAAACAAACAAACAAACAAATAAATAAATAAATTTGACATACGTGTAGCCATTTTAGTTAGGCTTAATATATATTCTTTTTCTTACTTTCTCTGTGGCAGTCATGGGGGGAAGGGTTTCAGGCTCGTCACATTCCTAAGTGGGGAGGAGTGGAGACAGAGAGATGTTTTGGCTAGGTGATCTTTCTTCCCATGGGAAACGAGCTGTCCGTGCTTGGGCTCCTTGAGGTGGAGATTTATGACATCAAGCAATGCTGAATTCTATTGGAAAATGTGACTTTGGGGGCTGTTTCTAACTTGTAATATTCTGAGGTAATTCTGGGTTGTGTCAGATCTGGAATTACCATGGACTTTGCCAATTTGATGCTTTCCTAAATAAAAGAATTTGTTTTGGAAGATGGACTTTGTTCTTTTCTTTTTAAATGGATTTCATCATTTGGAAACTTGACAAATTCTTTTGCAGGTGTTCCTAATAATGTTTTCAACTTATATTCTGAATTTTAATCCAGAGGGTACTGAACTATTTAAATCAACTACAACCCTAACCCATTTAAGTCCTTCTATTACCCTTCCATTGAATTTTATTCCGAAATCTCCCAATTTCAATTCAGAACAGAGGCTTTACCTGGTCCACAGGAGACAACAGCCACCTGCTAGAAGCTTAGAAATGAAGCCCGATTGCAATAGCCCCATGTTTTCCAGCAAGTAGTTCCAACAAGAAAGCTTTTCTTTGAAAAATGAGATGTAGTTCACTAAGGTTTTAAGTTTGAATTAAAATAAATGGATGAAAACCAAACTTATTTGCAGGTTAATGGAATAGAAGGGAGAGAAGATGATAAGTGTTCTTTTATACACATTTTATATACATTTATTCTGGAATATTTTGTGCAGGTTTTGGATCAATTCTTTCATAGTCTTTTATCTTTTAATTTACTTCACCACCTTCCAACCTGCACTGTAATAAAATTACAGATTAAGAATTTGATGATATCCTAAAAATAAATTGAAGTAAAAAATTGTTCTGTCAAAATTCAGTTTATTATTTTTGAGAAATTTGGCAACAAAACAAGGTGCTCCTAACAACAAATATCTCATTATTTGTTGGCATCAAATAATTACCATTCCTGACCAATCATTCTGTCTGCAGTGTTGAAATCAAGCCAATAACTTTGTTTGATCTCATCAAAATTTAAATCACATGTAAAATCAACATTCAATTAGGTGAATTCTATCATGTTCACAATTAGGTGACAAAATTAAAAAAATTGATACATCATAAAAAGACAAAATGTAAAAATTATAAGAAATATCATTAAATAATTATTAGCAGTATAAGCAATGTACATCTTGTACAGAACATTGCACCTTAACGTAGCACAAGCATCTTTTGATACCATTATTTATATATATATATATATAATTTTGTATAGAATAGTGTTGTACAAAAAGCACAGTGGAAACATTAACAGCCCTAAATGGAAGTATGAAAGCTGACTCCTTTTATTCCATACAGTTGCCTAGAATGCTTAATTAGGAATCTGGAACATGTTACTTGCTACATAAAAACAGAGTTTAGAAAATCCCAGGACAATCATTTAGCAGCTTATGTTGTGTTAGTGACACCCTCTCCACTCCACTGCACAAAAAATACCAATGGCAATGCACATGAAACCCCCAATGTAATGTGACACTGCTGTGAAGACAATGCCGATCCAGGGTTAATTCAGTCAGTACTGTGCTTTAATTCATAACTGGTAGACCTGATGAGATGAAATATTTAAACCCAACAAGATTATCCGGTGAGCTCCAAAGGCAGCTCCCTACCACACAGTATCTCCCACTGCCTAGCAAGTAGTGAGATCAGTTTTTCGCGGCTATCAGGACTTGGGATAAAGACACACCAGAACACCTCTTGGCTGGCATTGCCCTCTTGTGCAGCCTGTCCTTTAGGGAAACTGAAGACATTGCCAAAGTGATCTAAGGTCAGGTTCTGCATGAGATCATGATTCTGAATGTCATCAAAAACAAATGTGAGTGCCTGAGGATAGGCCTGGTAGCCCATGAGCACACGATCTAGGTCACGGATTCTTCTCCCATCTGCAAGCTGATACTTGTCTCTCTTTGGTGGTTCCTTTGCAAATTCAGGCCGTGGGTAGCTGATGTAGTCCTCGTTGAAAAGAAATAAATCTGAGCTGGTTAGGATCAGTGTTTTAGGCTGGAGGGAACTATAGGCCTGAGCAATCCCCTCCGTAATATTGACCTGGAATGCCAACACATAAAGGAGTAGATTCAGGGATGGGGATTTCATGACACTGTTCATCTTCTCAGCAACCAAAAAAGCAAGGTCCCCAATTTCTTCTTCATTGGGATATATGAATCTCACTCTGCTAGAGTGAATCAGTTCATAGTTTTCCATTTTTCCTGAAACAATAAAGAATGTCATATATTTTGAATAATTAGATTTAGAACCAATTCAGAGCACTTTTTTTCTGGAAAAAAATGTTCTAAAATTAATATCTGAAATGATTAAAAACACACTATAAAGAACGAAAAAGACAGATACCATATCACACCCAAAGAAACTGAGCTATGAATTAGAAAATTCACCTGTGCTGCATGTACTCATGAGGTAAACTATTTCCTTTTAATTTCAGACTACCATATACCATAAGACATCAATAACAGATGTTCATTATTTTGATATTTGCTAAAGTAATTCATGTGAAGCAACCTGAGCAATGCAGTATAAACACATTTTCAGCTTACTTTTAATTAATACCCTTTCTTCAAACTGCTTAGGATGTATATTCTTCCTATTTATTTTTATGAAGATCTCAGATAGGCAGACAAGCAGAGGTATATGCACTGACAAGATAGGTTAGGGTAGTGGGAATACATGGCAGGCCTTTCTGACCTTTGTTCTGGTTTTGGACAGAGGCAATTATATTATTTGTTCAGACTTTTAACAAGAGCAATGAGCGGTTCACTGACACCACCATGTATGTGAATGACAGCTGATTTTTGATCATAGCTTATTTATGAAGACATGTGGGCAGATGTATCTAATGAGAATATGTAGCTGAGTTTGCTGCTGATAATAATGAATATATTTTCAAGGTCTGAATATGTTCCAGATTACTGAAATTGTATTTCCAAAGTCAGCATGCATCATCAGTTTAATTTTCAAAGTTCTCAAAGCTTGCATGAATAAGAACAAATTGAAAATAAATTACATGGAAGTGGAAAACTTCGTCACACTGCGGGTATGTGGGTATGTCAAGGATTTCCTGACTTTGCTAACCAGTTTATGTCAATTCTATGCTCCTTCACTTTTATTGAGGAGTAATATCCAGTAATTTTTTTTCACCATCAGTATGTGGAATAATAAATGACTTCTCCAGGGAAGAGGAGAGACTCCAATTTACATTAACTCTTTTTCCTGGGTTAGCAGATGCCAAGTACCTACCACTCCAGTACCAAATTGAACAATTAGTATGCCCTCGATTTATTTCCTTCCTTCCTTCCTTCCTTCCTTCCTTCCTTCCTTCCTTCCTTCCTTCCTTCCTTCCTTCCTTTTTTCTCTTCTATCTTGTTCTATTCTGTTCACTCAGGCAACCCAATTGTCATCATCTAAGCTGCACATTCAAGATGCTATGTCTTTACTTCAACTGGACTTGCCTACTTTAGTTTTAGCAAAAGATACTAATATATGTATCACTGCAAGTGAGAGTCAGTTTTGTCTAGTGGTTAAGGCAACATATTAGAAACCAGAAGAATGTGAATTCTAGTTCCACTTTAGGCATGAAAGTTGATTGGGTGACTTTGGGCCAGTCACTCCACCTCAGCCCCAACGTCAGCTGAAGTGACAAGCTGGTTGCTCAATTCCTATCGACATTTTAAAAAAGCAAACTTGCAGGAAATTGTTAGGGAGAAAAAATTATTCCAAATGTAAAATACCATTCTTCCTATTGCTGTACCATTATTGGTCAAAAGCTTTAATTAAACACATGATGATTTGCTATCAAAAGGTAAAATCTTAGCAAGCAAATGAGCATTATCCTAAAAGGTGTGATGAAATATATAAATTTAGCCTACTAAAATATTTCTAAATCACTGTACCTGTATTTTTCTTCCCAAATTCAGAGTAGAAGTCCTTATCCACAGGTTCTGGTGATGGTGTCCTTGCAAGGAGTGAGAGCACTGCCATGAGGTGCTGGATAAAAGCATGAGTACTATAACTGTCTCTGGTTAGGCAGGTTAATATATGTTCCGCCGAATGTCCTGAAAAGGGCACAGAATTAAGATTCTTTCTAATACTATTACAAAATTAGGGTAGCTTTTAAACAGATGCATACTGTGGAACTTTTATATAAATTTTACATACTACTTAATTAAAAATATTAAGTGAAACAATTATAACAATTTCCAAATATTATTATTTCTTCATTCAATTTGGCACACATTGTTCTATAAAACACTGCTTTGGGAATGTCCAGTTTGTATATTTGATTGATAGAAGAGAAAAATAATAGTTCAGGGTTGAACTGTAGAGTTCTTGATGCTCTCTGAGCTTGAGTTTCATTACCAGAATAGGCAACATCTTTGTAATAGAAAGGAGTGGCACTGCAACTGGGCCTGTCAATGTTGATGGGGTGGCGCCCGATCTTCGCACCTTCCGCCACGATTTGAAGACTTGGCTCTTTTTACAATCTGGGCTGTGCTGATTCTCTGGGGTTGGTCCTATTTTAACTATGGGTTTTAATTTTCAGTTCGGCTCAACTTGTTTAATATACTTTTAATCAATTAATTTATTGTTGTATTTTTAGCTGAGTGAGCCGAGTCCTTTTGGAGAGGGCGCATATAAGTCGAATAAATAAATAAATAAATAAATTTTCTCCCTAGTAATTCCTTGATGAGGCTGTTGTTTACTGTTGATGGTTCTTTACTGCTTGATTGTATGTCTGGTGTTAATCCTGGTGTCAATCCCTATTTATTTGAGTATTGATTGCTAGCAATGAGATATTCTGGTCTTCTTCTTTTACATTTCTTTTGAAATGTGTGTAAAAGTTGTTTATCGACTTGCAATGTTGGCTGATGTGTCCAAGTGCCAAGCTTCCAGGAATTTGCCAGCGTTATTGAATTTAGTTTGATCTTGACCTAGCTTGTCCCAGCTTCTCTAGTTAATGTGCACTTGTTACAAGTATATACTATTGTTAATGGGGTTCCCCTGACAAGAGTTCAGTCATACCCAATGTGCATCATCTCAGGTTCACCAAATCTACATCTTTATGCCAGCAAGATGATTAATATGCAGCAAAAGGAAAATTTCACCAAATTCAGTTCACCAGTTTGAAGAGGAAGGGTTTTTGGAAACTGCAGGGAGTTCCTTGGGAGGAAGGAGAGAAATAAGAAGTTGGGTACAAGAGCTGGGAAACTGTTCCCGAGCCTCTGATAAAAGATTGTAATGTATAAGAAGCTGGAAAAGCCAGGGACTTCAGCCTCAGGCATAAGATTGTCTATGTTTAATAATTTAATAATTTGTGATTGATATTATTGTTTCTATACAGGACAAATAATTATTTCTTTTCGACTTCCAGTAGGATTCGACTTCCGGTGGCACTTCCATTCAGAACGAACAGAGATCGCGATTGTGCACAGCTTCGATCCATGCTTACCCTGTTGGAGGGGTCCCTACAGGACTGAACCATCAGACCCACCTCAGAGGGGTGGGGGAAGAGGGGGAGACTGCCAGTTGGGTTGAGGGGAGCCGCATCTCCCCTCTCTGGTTTGGTATACTCCCCTGGAAGACAGGGAGAAGTGGCAGTTTTAATGGCTGCCTTGAAGACGGGAAGCTACCGGGACTTAGGTGTGTGCTGGAGAGGTGAAGTGGTGAGTGGCATGTATCCAGACAAGAGAAGCTGAACCCTTTGTTTTAATAACCCCAAAAAGCAGAAAGAAAGATTCCTCGCTTGAGAGTACAACAGTGGCAAATAGAAAACAAGAGGACAATATAAGGTAAATAAAAATCTGGACTACAAAAGAGCTATAACGAAATTAAGGACAGAATTGGGAATAATATATAGAACCTGGCATTAATTAGGCATTGGATAAAATGCTGAACTTGCTTGGAATTGATTATACTTTAAAAAAAAGCCAATGGTTGAAATGTTTGAAAATTAATATTAATATAATTGAAAAAAAGAACTTTGAAAAGTGGAAGTGATATAGAGCGCCACCTAATGGTATAAGGCATTTTTTCCTGGATGACTTTATGGGAAATTACTGGTCTGTTAAATGTGTGAATGAGAAAAGACATGAAATGAAAGACTTTAACATAACAAGAACCCTGGAAGCTTAAAAGAAAAAGGGGGTGATTGCAGCAAGAGGACAAAGGAAGGCAATATCTTGGAACTGTTGGGGGTTGACTGTGCAAAGGAAATAGAAGGACCAATAAGGATAAGAGATATAAACAGAATCTCTTGGCAAGGATTACAATTAACTTTAATAAAATAAAGAATAACACAATTGATTAAAAATGTTTGTCTATTGTATTGAAAGTCCCTTTAAATCATTGATAGTTTAAGAACTTTATCTTTAAACTCTTTTTCCAGTGAATATTTGCTTACTACTATTTAAAAATCTACTATTTAATGAATAAGTGCCATAACCAGAGTCACAATCATAGCCAAGACTGGATTTATTTACCTCTTCTGAGATTGGTTTATTTCATAAAGGAAGAACTGATTCTGCTGATATATATTTCAATTTCAATGTTATACATTCAGGAAGTGATGCTATAGAATTCATTTCATTTCCTGTCATTTATTCCTTTTAGTCTTCCAGAAAGTAACATATGTGGAAATCCCATCTTTCCTACACACTAATGCTAAGGAGAAGGACATCAGGTAAAGCATTCCTTATACAACCCATAGAAAGGAATTTTGCTAATGACATATTATTTCAAATGCTCATAAAGAATCACTATAAACTGTATTAAGAATAATGAATGCATTCACCTCTAATCAACTGTTTGCTGATAACAAAATGCAGGAATGAAGAAGGAAAGAAATCTCAATGCAACTTACCAGTAAGTCGAAAGTACTGATCAAAAAGTCCAATGTTCACTGAATGCAGATCATTTAATTTTAGAACTAAGCAAGGAGTGAGATGGAAAGAGCTGAATTCATAGTCCAAGACATCAGTGCCCCAAAAACCTAGTGGATGATAAATGTACAGTAATCAATACCCAATTGCCTTTAAATAATTAGTTTCCGGTATCAGGAGAATTCATGTTCATAACTGCATCTGGCATCTTTATCTGAAATAAGCCATTATTGAAGATGCAGCTATGTATTACTGTAGCAAATACTTTTTAAAATCTGAATCATGTAGATAACACGAAGCAGTACCAGATGGGTGCACTAACACCGATAATATAATAGTTTGCTCCTTACCCATATAATTCTAACAGCACTTGTACCACCCCCTATTTTTGGGGTTACCAAGTAAAAATACTGTGGAAAGTTTTAGAAGAAAATTTAATGGATAATCAGAATTAAAAACTGTGTTCTTATCTGAGTAGTTTTCCTTGAAAACACCTCCTCATAATTCTGTTAAAACTATATAAAGGAAGCATGCCACCAAGTATGAGGCTTCCTCAAACTTCTGCTTTAAAAATAATGGAATACCATAGGAACAAAGCAAGAGTTTAAAATTATGTCAGCTTTGTATAGGCCTTAGTTTGATTAAAAATCTGCAAATGTTTGAAAGCCAGGAACCAGCCTGTTGTACCATACCTAAATGGTGATCATTAGAATGTGTCACAGAATCATCCAACAAGAAGTAAATAGCTTTAGTTGAAAGTAGTACACAAGCTGTCACTTCCATATCCGGAGCTTTATAAAACAGAACAGATGACCACATGAGATGTCTTAGTTCTTCATTTTCGACCTATAATATTGACAACACAGTTAATCTTTTAGTTAAGTATAATTTTGGATGTATTTTCTTTGACTTGACTAAGAAAGACTCACGTTTTATTATTACATTGCATATCAGGGTGTTTGCCAATGTAAATTCCACTTTGAAAATAGTTATCTCATCTTCCTTCCCCTTTATCTCACTTAGTTATCTATATAACATCTGAGTTTTATTAAATGTTTGTAGTGATTCTTCAGAGCATCATTTGTGTGTCAATTCAGGGATGCACCTTGATATTTCTGATATCTCATCAATGACCCAATTACATCCCCATTATTTTATGCATTTAAGTACAAAGTGCTTTATCCTTTTAAAAAATGCAGATTGTAATATATACTTATTGAACACTGACTTTTAAGGATTGCAGCTTAGCCTGCCTTTTTTATTGTAGGTCAGTTAAATAAATCTACTTTACTGCAGTTACAAAGTGGCAATATTAGCAATATGAACGCTATATTCCCATCTGTACCATACCAACCAATGCCAAGGCTGGATGAAGTGTGTGTGTGTGTGTGTGTGTGTGTGTGTATCCCATTCCCCTATAAACATTAACATCTCAATAAATCTATGATTCTTCAGGATGCCCCTGAGCAATTTGCTGATCTTCAAATGCCATTAAAACAGACTAGCACAGGTTCCTTCCTGGAATTTCTTATTTTTGTGTACTAATACCTCAGCAATGCTGTTATGGAAAAATTCCATAATGTATTTCTCTTTTAGCCCAGCTACATATTGAAGAGATGGAGAGACTGAAAGGTGCATGGGAATCTGATTCTCATCGGTAATTCTTTGCATCAGAAATTCAGATGGGTACAAAGATGAGAATGGCAAACGAGGCTTGCAAAAGCTGGAAAACAGATTAGTGTAAGAGAGAGAAATGCAAATAAAACACAAGGTACATTATAAGCATTCCATCTTATTACTCTTTCATAGAATAGTATGGCTTTCAGAATATCAGTTTATTTTGCTTAGAGAAAAAACTTTATAGATATTAGAACTCTTTACCAAAACTATTTTAAAAACATCTGACAACTTAATATAAGTGACAAGAATCATGTTCAAGAAATATATCCTACCTACTGTTTTGACTCAAATAATTGACAACCCTCATTATTCCTCTGTTTTGAATATTTATACCTTCAAGTCAGGCCTGACTCCTGGCAACAGCCTGGAGAAGTTCCTACAGTTTTCTTCACATTTTTTGCAAGTATTTTGCCACTGCCCTACTTCTGGGGCTGAAAGAAAATGAATGACCCAAAGGCACTCAATTGGCTTTGAACAGAAGGCAGGACTAAATTCAGTGTTTTGTGGTTTTCAATCCAGTACCTTCAACCACTACATCTGACTCACTCTCAGGTTTTTCGAATAGTTAATTTAAAAATGCATATACTTACCTTGTAGTTGGACCATGCCTTAAACAGTCCGTCAAAGAATTTCTGATTGATTCTACATGATTGGCATCTTTGAAAATAATTATGGTCTTGATGTCTTGCAAAAGGGTCCTCAGAAAGCTGTATATTCTCAGAAAATGGAATTTCTCATGAGGTAGAACAAATATTGCTGTGACAAATCTGTAGCCAATTATCAATTCCAGGATGTATCCATCTGAAAATGAACCTTCTTGCTGAACTGAATAACACACGGGATGCAAAAGAACAGAAGCCAGTGGAATTCTGTTGAGTTTGAAAATGTTCCTGGTGTTCTCTGAGTCCATGAATTTACCTGGCAGTACATTAAAATCAACTTTAACTATGTGAAGGTGGTGAGGTGTAAGAAATATCCAACAAGGATGCATCATACAATGGCTCTCTCCAGCTGATTTATGAACTGCAGAGTAAAATGCAGAGCAACCACAATGGTTAGAACAGGTTTTACCACCATTGCCCAGTTCTGGCAGACATAGTTCCTTTTGACCATCAGCTTTATGATGACAGAAGAGATAAACTGGGAAACAACCTTTTATCTCCGTGTTTTCAGATGAAATATGATAAAACCCCATCAGCTGGTAGACAAACTCTTGCAAACTAGCTTTGCCACAATATAGTACAGAACCTGCTAAAGCAGGCTTATAATGCTGAGCGCGAAACTGGTGTAAACAGGAATAGAAATCTTGCAGATTCTGAGTGTCTGACACAACAAACAAGCAGGTATCTCCATTGTTTATGTTGAGCATCAAACATATTTCTGGTATTAAAAAACCAAATTCATTGAGGTCAGAGTATGGAAAGCAAAGTACAACTTTCAAGGCAGAAAGTATATGCTGGCAATTTCCTTTGGAATCTTGAACAATTTCAAATACAGCTATCACATTACTGGCCAAAACAAAACAGGAAGCAAACTGCCTGAGTCCTTTATGAACCTGAATGCAAAAACTCCAGAGGATTTTGATTATATTATCCTGTTTTGCTTGGGTCGTCTGCACACCACTTGAGGTGGGAGTCACTTTAGAGATCGGATATCCTTCATGAAGTCCCATTTCAAAGTAGCCATCTTCAGTTTCTGTAATTCTGGAATCACTCAAAAGTTCTCCCATGTTCTCAGGTTCCACTGAAAAGAGGGGCACATTTCCCACGGCCTCTGCAATCAAGGTAGAGAGATGTTGCACAAAGTCCTGATTTGTGGTAGCGTATGACATACAAGTGAAAGGCAGAGTAACAGTATTAAGGGAGTCAGGCAAGGAATTGGGTCCTTCTTCTGGATATCCCAAGCTTTAAAAAGAAAGAAAGACAGAAAGAAAGGAGGAAACTATAGTAACCTAATTTATTGATTTTATTGATTTTATTTTATTTAATCAAACTTATATGCCACCCAACTCCCAAAGGACTCCGGGCAACTCACAGCAAAAAAACACATTACATTAAAAAAAATTAAAAGCAATTTAAAAAACAACAAACAACAGAAGGGCCGGATCTCCCCAGATCTCAGTCGCGAGATCAACAGCCCCATGTCTGCCGGAAAAGCCAGGTTTTGACTGCTTTGCAGAAGGCCAGTAGGGTGGAAGCAGTCCAGACCTCGGAAGGTAGCTGGTTCCAGAGAGCCGGAGCAGCCACAGAGAAGGCCCTCTCACGCGGGCCCGCCAGCCGGCATTGTTTAGCTGATGGAACCCGGAGGAGACTGACTCTGTGGGATCTTACTGGTCGCAGGGAGACGCAGGGTAGGAGACGATTCTGGAGATTTTTTTTTTTAAATTACATTTATATGCCGCCCTTCTCCGAAGACTCAGGGCGGCTTACAATTTTTGGAGCACAACCCAATGTGCTCAGCAATAGCCTTCATTCCGTTGTATATGCCTGCTTATTACTAAGCGGCATTTTTACAAAGTCATCTTATTGCCCCCAACAATATTGGGTCCTCAATTTACCTACCCCGAGAGGATGGAAGGCTGAGTCAACCTTGAGCCTGGTGGGATTCGAGCCTACAGTAATTGTAGACACCTGGATCTTAAGAGCAGGCATTTAACAGCCCGAGCCACCAAGGACTCTTAACCTGGTCCTGAGCCATATAGGGCTTTATAGGTAATGACCAACACCTTGAATTGCACCCAGAGACTGATAGGAAGCCAGTGCAGCTCATGGAGAATTGGTGATATGTGGGTGTATCTCAGGACACCCACAACAGCTCGCGCAGCTGTGTTCTGGACCAACTGAAGTCTCCGAATGCTCTTCAAGGGTAGCCCCATGAGAGTGTGTTGCAATAATCCAGTCGTGAGATTGACTTTAAAAAGTTTCAAAATCTAGTTTTGTTTCTCAACAACTGAATCACATGGCATAGAGCTAATGCAAATGCAAACATAAAGCTCATTCACCCAGAAGCCTCATGGAATTGCCCAGGCTTCTATAGTAATGCAAAAAAAAGGGAAAGGCAAGGAGGACAGCTATGCCTCAGTCAGATATTTCATGAAGTTTTGCTATTGTTTTCTATCCTTTGAAGAATCAGGCAGCAAAAGGCATTTTATATTATGTCAGAGTTCATCAGATAGAAGAGAGTATCAAACTGAAACTGCACTCTCACCACATGCGATGTGTGCTTTTATCAGAAAAGTCCAAATCTGGAGCAGATACCTTCAAAGAAAAGGGAGAAAAAAAGAGAAGATAACTGATCTTTCTGTTCCCTTCTGGTTTTATTTTCTTTGGCATCATTATTCTTCTGTCTTGTGCTATATGTATATATTTCTTACTGTTCTTCGTTTTAAATGCTTTAATGATTATAAGCCATCCAGAATTGTTGGCAGTCAGGCAGCACATACATTTTATGAATAATTATTATGAGCACAGTTGCTTCACAACTGAGTTGCCATCCCAATTGTGGTCTCAAGGAAGACTAACTGAATTTTTAACCAAGGTACAAAATGGTCACAAATTCAGTATATAGATAGCCTACGCTACGTAAAGAAAATTATCTCCTCTACCCAGAAGTTACTTTACAGAATCCTTTCACTGATCTTTTGTTTGACGAGACCAAGGAAAACCAGTTCAAGAAACTTAAACCCATCTTAAAAAGTATGGGACATGCCATTACCTGACTTGCAGTACATGAGTCTGGTGTTTCAGGGCATCTTTGGGTAACTGTATGGCTTTTAGGAGTCAAACTACTTGATGAGAAATTGCTGACTGGGGCTGTTTTCTTGTGTGTTATTTCTACAAAACAGAAACAGTTAATGTTAAACAAATACACAAACATTCATACACAGAAAACATACCAAACTATATTCTATTTCACAGAAGCATGTTTACTTATTAACAATAGAATATTTTATTTATAAATGTACTTTTTGATTCATCCTATATTTTAAGTTGCTCCAGTGGTAAAGACTACAGAAAATTCTGTCTAACAGATAATATGCACCTTGTGGCAGAGTTAACATTCTAACTTAATTTACCCTGTAACTAATCTATTTAAACACATGGAAATTTTGGCATCTTTTCTCCACCCAAACTGCTTTATTTATTTGTACAACAATAAATATGATCAATCTGTGTATACAAATTTACAGCTTCCTCAGAAACAATTTACGAAATTTATAATTGAAAGTCTTTCATATAACTTGGAATATTTGAAGTGTGGAAGCATATATTATTCCATACCCAGTTATTTGGAGAATGTCCTGTAATACATTGTCAAATGAGGGAGGCATCTAATTTTCTGCTGTTGACCTCCCATTCCCATCACTGAGTTGACTGGAGAAAAAGCAATGTGGAAACTGTTCATGGCAGAAGTGTGTACACTTTGCAGCATGCATAAAAGACTGTCAAAATACTCCTACAAGAGCTTGAATAAGTGATGAGAAAGGAGGGAAGACTGCTAGAGAAAGTGTAACTTTTTAAATCATAGCTATTGACCAAGATGGTGGGGCAGTATCTCACCTTTTAAAAACATGCTTATTGCATTTAATGAGAAGTAATTCATTATGCCAGCTCTGAGATTGGAATAGAGGTTTTTAACATTTTTTCTAGGTAAATTTTGTAAGAAAAATACTTTAAGATCCTGTGGATCACAGGCTGGTCCCCACTATTTTAGGCTTCATCCAGAGAGAATGCTGCCACACAGAGAAGATTCAGCCTATATGCAGAATATGTATTTAATTAAAAGACCTATATGGGCACCCGTCTTATATAGAATAACTCAGGGGGCTCACAACATAATAATAGAATATAAATGCACACAATAAATTAATGTATCTTCTAGCACTAGAGAGATCCTCTCAGGTGCTATAAAAATGCAATGTAATAAAAATGCAGCATGTCTTTTTAGTGTATTTCTTTGCAATATTCTTGCCACCCATGACCTGAGATCTTCCAAGAATAAATAACATAGTATGCAACATTATTTATGTATTCATAATTTATTCCACAGGGGACGTTTGAAGCTCTGGGGTATTAGTTAAAAAGAAAAATAATCTATTATAGTCTTGCAAAAACTGAAGATAACAGGAAGTTAAAGTATTCTTTGTACCATACTATTTTCTGTTTCCTGTAAAAATATTTAAATCTTGGATCATCTTTTTTTTTAAAATCCTCAGTGACCATTAACATGATTAATACTTTGTGGAAACAGATGGTGTCATAAAAATATTCTTGTATTCAATTCATAAAAATATTCTTGTATTCAATCTCAGTGGTCTTTTTACAATTTATCAGCAGGTTTCGAAGCTTCTAATCCAGATTAGAGAAGTCAGAAATCAGGAACCCAAATATACACTTCATGTACCATAACTCATAGTCTCTGAGAATATATAGTCTTAGAAATGTATATTCATGTGTTCATTAACATACTACTGAATTCTGGTCATTCTGACATTTGGAAAATCATCTGAGTTTTGGGAGAAATGATATCTTATTGGTAGCTTACACAAAACAAAGACTGGAACTATGAAATGGCAAGGAATAGTAGTCAGCCTTATATTCTGGGATCAATAGAAATACTATCATAACAATACTTCCTACTGAAACAAGCTACCATTGAAAAAACTTGGAATTTGGCAGATAAGAATAATAATAAAAAATGCTTCAGCAAGCAAAATTAATCCCACTGGGTCTTGATTTGTTCCATGTTAGCTCAGTAGTTGACATTGGGCCTCTTTGTCACTTCCTCCATTATTTCTATTTACTAATTAATCACTGAAGATTATCACATTCAAACTCTTAGCTTCGACCCTGAGTTTCACCCTTAGTGGCACCATTGATCCAGAAATCCACATTTAATTTGTGGAGGTCACATATGTAGTAACCCTGTATTAAATGTTTGGCAAAAGGGTGGCATAACAGCTATGCAAATATCAGCACTATAGTTTAACATCTTTCAGCTCATTTAGCTTCTTTTCTGTAGCTACTATTTCAAGAACTTACTGTTTTAAAGTTAGTACTTAGAAATTTGTAACTCTGGCAATACACTTTACAGAATTGTAAGGTAGCTATATATCTGATCTGCTTCTTCCTGATTTTATGCAGACAGATAAAAATGTATAAAAATGAACACAGCAACATATTTATTTGACTTCTATATCACTATAATGTGCTCAGATTCCAAGCAGCTAGTAACAATAGTTTATATTAGCAAATTAAAATTTCCATAGGCTGCCAAATCCCATTTCTATATAGATAAATTCATGTATATCAATGCAGCCTACAAAGGCAGAACCAAGAGGCCCAGCCAAGCAGCATGATACATACATGATTACCTTGACTGGAGCTGACAGGACGTGGCAGAGAAGGAGTGGAAGGATGAACAGAAAGAGAAGAGCAGTTTGATTTTGAACTAGTGGCAGAAAGCTTGGAATCTTCAGGGATCTAAGAAAAACAAAAACGAAAGGGCTAGGAACAAAGGTTATAAAACTGCCCTCCCGAGTATAAACAAAGGCTGATATACAAGCAAATAATAATATTATTGGGGCAATATCCTGACATTGTAAACCACCCAGATGGTGCTGTAAATAAGTCTATGGGGCAGTATATAAGTCTAAGTGCTATTGCTATTGCCATGGATAGAGTATTTTGGAGTGATTTAATACAGGCAGTTTTCATTTAACGACTGTCCTGTTTAGCAGCTATTCAAAGTTACGATGGTGCTAACTTTATAACTGGTCCTCACACTTAGAAGCATCCCCACAGTCTTGTGATGAAGATTTGGGTGGGTGGGCATTTATGACTGTTGCAGCATCCCACTGTCACCTAATTGTCATTTGCACATTTCACAGCCAGCTTCCAACAGTCAGTAGAAAAGCTGGCAGTGAACCTGAAAGTCACAGTTATGTGATTCCTTACTTAAGGCCACAATGAATCATTTAGCAACATAATAGGAAGTTATACTGTCTTTCACAGTCACATGACTTGCTTAGTGACTGCATTGCCCAACAATGGACTTACCACTGCCAACTGTGACCATTAAGCAAGGATTACTTCTATTATGTTATATTTTTTTTAAAAAACTGATGAGATGGGTAGCACATAAATTTAATAAACAAACATTATTAATACTATTATATAGGTAAATTACTGTTTTGATATAATGAGACTAAAACTTGGTTGCCTCATATCTCATCTGCCTCTTCTACTGTACCTGGAAGGAACTCAGAAGTTTGCATTTCATTCCTCTATTATAATTTTAGTGACCTAATCTGGCATGGACAAACTGTGACTAATCTTAATTACAGTTTATTCAAGTGATATATAAAAGTTTATTCAAGTGATATATAAAAGTATAGTTAATTTCTTCCTGAGTGAAGTAGGCTAATAAAATCTCAGTTTGGGAGAAAGATGCTAACTTCAAAAATTGTAAACATGTTTTAGTGATATATTTTAGAGGAGATGACATTTAAAAGTGGTTGTACTTCTATTCATATATCTTACCTTCTTATCAGAATTGCTCATCTTGTATTTTACATCTTTTGCTTTTTGTATAGCCTTCAACACTTCAACAGTGTCGAGTTCTTTTTCAGTGGTTATGGTATTATCCAAACAAACCTGAAGGATATCAAGAAACCAAATTATTCAGTTCACTAAGTGAACTGTTGTAAGTCAATGACTAACTGTACTAGCTAAAATGTTATGGTTGCAATTTTTTCACAGTGGTATATTTTTAATCTTATTTCATTCCAACAGCAAAGAGAAATACACAGATACTCAACTCAATGTCTACAGCACTTAGCCTTCAGTTAAAATGCAAGTGGGAATCAGTTCAGAAAGTAGACCTAGGAATGTGATCAAGGCACAGAAATTTAATCATTAAAATTATCATTTTGTCTAAAGTATCTAAGTGGAATTAGCGTAGGCATCTCTCCCAAAGTATATAACTTATGAAGAATATTGATTTTGACGATTCATTCTTCATTGATGATGTAGCAGGGAACTTGCCAAACACGTCCTTTTACATTTAATTGGATTAGAAACCTCTGGCTTGATAAAATATGAGACATTCAAAGTATAAAAATATCTGGAATTCAACACATGTTGTCATTTTATGCAGATGCTACTTTATTATTTATTTATTTATTTATTTATTCGACTTATATGCCGCCCCCTCTCCCGATGGACTCGGGGCGGCTCACAGATTAAAAGGAAATACAACAATAAATTACCTAAAAACCATATTAAACAAACTAAGCCGAATTAACATTAAAACTCCCAAAAATTAAAATCAAGAAAACCTAAGCAGTCAGCATAGCCCAGATTGTAAAAACAGCCAGGTTTTTAACTCGTGGTGGAAGGTACAGAGATCAGGAGCAAGCCGGAGCTCCAGTGGAAGGAGATTCCAAAAAGTGGGGGCCGCCACAGAATAGGCTCTCCCGAGTCCCCAAGCGACATTGAGTCACGGACGGCACCCTGAGGAGGCCCTGTCTATGCGCCCATACCGGGCGGTTGGTACTTGAAACTGGGAGGAGTCGTTCTCGTAAATATCCTGGACCCATGCCATGTAGGACTTTGAATGTTAACACTAAAACCTTGAATCTCACCCGAGGGCAACCGAAGACAATGCAAGTCGCGCAGGAGGGGTGTAACATGGGAGTATCGGGGCTCCCAACACTACCCGCGCCGCATTCTGCACCAGCTGAAGCCTCCGAGTGGTGTGCAAGGGCAGTCCTAAGTAGACAGCGTTACAGTAGTCCAGTCGGGAGACAACGAGGGCCTGAGTAATCATGCGCAGGGCATCCCGGTCCAGATATGGGCGCAGCTGGCGAACCAGCCGGACCTGGGCAAAGGCCCCCCTGGCCACGGCTCCCACCTGCTCCTCCAACTTGAGCCGTGAGTCCAGGAGGACCCCCAGGTTCCGTGCCTGTCCACAGGGGGTAACACCTCCCCCCCCATGACAAAAGATGGAACCTCAGAGCTGGACCGGGATGTCGGTATGCACAACCACTCTGTCTTGACTGGATTGAGTCGGAGCATGTTCCTGTCCATCCAGATCCGCACCGCGGATGTAGGATTCATTAGGAATTACAAAAGCTTTTACCTAAGTTCTTAATCTGTGCAACAACACAGCAGGTTTACTGGATACAAAGTAATTTGAGTAGATCTAATATATTGCCTATTGATTAGATTTCTGTGATTTTTGAAAATAGAAATATGTAAAAGGGATTGTCTGGATCCTTTTAAATAGTTGGGTATAATAATTTAAAATAAAACACGGTTAGTAGATACAAGTATTATTTAGCATACATAAACAGATGTATTATTTATTAGATAGGTAAAATATGCACTAGTGTAAGAGGGAAAAATAAGTCTTTCCAAATGAATGTCAAAATTCAGCTGTGACTACATAATCTAGTTCAAACTGTCAAAGTGGTTTGACAGTGGTTTATCAGTTTGCATATATAAGCTTCATTTCACTAATTCAGAAGAAAAGTATGTGTGCTGCCACAAACCTAAGGCATTTCTCAACACTGTAAACCCTCCCATTTTATAAATTACATTGCTGCTCCTAGGCAATGTTGTTTGCACATCATACATTATATTCAAGTCAAAAGTTAGAAGATGAACAAGTCTTTGAAGATTTACCTCTGAGGCTCTGTCACCAAACTGAGCTAGAACTTTGGTCCTATAATCAGGAATAATACTCAAGGGATTGTTGGATAACACAAGCTTTTCCAAGCATGGAAGGCCTCCTATATTCCTTATTTCATCAATCTGAAAAAATAGAAGCATCTATTTCAAGCTTCCATAAACATGGTCAAATATTTTCATATTACAACTGAAATCTACATTATTTAATCTGATTTCTTCGGGACATATTTATTTCATATATTTCTTTTCTTAATGTGATGGCTCTAAGAAGTATGCATTAAACCCTCTCTTCTGAAGTTAATAAATGATTGAAAAGGAGACCAAATACTCTCTTGAGATTTTAAGCAAAGATTTAATGAAAAAAATTATTTCTGCTACATAAAGAGTTAAAACATTTCCTTTTTAAAAAGAGGAGTCAAAATGGTCTTCTAAAAGATCGGAAACCAGATAAAATGATGCAACAGAAGTCAATTCTAACATGTACATTTCAAACAGACTTCTAAGAATATTAATTGAAAGTGTAATTAACTAAGAATATTACCATAGTTGAAGTGTAATTATTCCCTTAGCAGATTGAAGCTTGGAAACCTAGACACACTGTATATTGCATGACTAGTTCTGAGTAAACAAATTCATGATTCCCACAGTACCTGGTCCACTTTATTGTTACTAAGATCCAGGTTAACTAAAGAATAGAGTTTGTTGAGTCCAGAAAGTCTTTCCAGATGATTCCCTGCTAAATTCAGTGTTTTGATATTTCCAATTTTTGTATGAATTCCTTCTAACGTTGAAAGTTTATTGTAGGAGAGGTCCAGGTGAATAAGATTGTAGAGATGCTATAAGTGAATACATAAACAGATTATGCTATACATTACACAGACTTTCAAGTATTTATTCAAAAACAGTTGCACCTATTCAGAAGAAATGGATAAACTCAGTTAATTTGTTAAAGATGTGGTATGCAAAATGCATCAAAGGTTCACGTAATTCTGTCTTACATCTCCCTTCTAGATAGTTTCTGTGCTTTTCAGTTCCTTGTCATTGGTTTATAAGTCAATATTACAAATCTATATTGTGAACAGAAGACAGGCAATCTGGCTCAAATTACCCTCCAATATTGCTTAACGGATTGCATGCAATAAAAATAGTAGTCTCAAATAGCTGAAATGGAAAAAAACTAAGATAATGCAAGCCATTGGCAAAGGTATACCTTATACTACAAAGGTATATACTATATACAAGTATACAATATACAAAGGTACATACTACCCTGTTTCCCTGAAAATACGACCTATCTTGACAGTAAGTCCTAGCTTGATTTTTACATGTGCGCCCAATATAAGCCCTACACCCAAACTAAGCCCTAATTAAGATCCTACCCACTCCAGAGTGCACAGGTAAAAATTAAGCTAGAGGGGGATGGGGTGTGTGTGAAACTTCCCTATTACTTACCTTTGGACAGTTATAGCCAGGCCTCGCACATCCCAACACCTGTCTTGCTGGCCCATTTCTTCTGCACCAGCAAGGCTGGCAAGGCTTTCCTGAAGGCCTCTGTAGCTGATAACAAAGCTCTGGATTGATCCAGAACTCTGTTATCAGCTGCAGAGGCCTTCAGGAAAGCCTTGCCGACTGCAGAAGAAATTACTGAAGACCTCTGACAGTGAAAAGGAGGCCGGGGCGATGTGCGCAAGTGAGGTTAGTCAGTGGATGACATCCCCTGAAAATAAGACCTGGTGCCTTTTTTTGGTGGCAAAAAATATAAGGCAGGGTCTTATTTTGGGGGGAACACGGTAATTATACTATGCTATAATCAATGAATTAGTTCAACTAATACTAATGACAACAATCTGGAAGTTCTAGCAAATAGGCATTGTTATGAGAAATAAAAGCAAGGGTATCCAGCTAGACTCGGAAAAGAATTTAAAAAAACACATACAAACACAACATCATTAAGATACATTTTTAAGCAAACCTGTAAATTCTCTACTAGTGGTACATCATTGTGGCTTAAATCCAGAAATTCAATCTTCGGCATTAATTTCTAAAAATAAAGGAACAGTAAGGCTTCAGTCCAATTAGAAGGTATCAGTCTTAATCCAAAACAATTAATCCTGATAATGTCAACCCTTAAGAATGTTAAAACTATTTTTTTCAAGCAATAGCCCAAAAGCTACAAGCAGAAGAAATTTCAAGGGATTTTGCACAAGAGCCAACTTGTTTACAGCAATCAACGGTCACATTCTGTAACATTCAATGTAATTATCAAATCTTCTGCAAGCCACAGCAAGTATTGAAAGTATTGATATCACTATGAGCAGAAGAGATATCTTCTGTGCCCCTTTTGAAACTGTTCTGAAGTATTTGCTATGAACTCTTACCACTGAATTGTCAATTTGAGCTATGCTATTATGACTCATATCTAAAGTTGTTAATGTTCTCCAAGTTGGAATAACTGCTGTCACAGGATTTGAAGATGCACCTTCTGGCTCCCACTGATCAAATTCATAGGCCTCTGGTACTAGGACCTCCTGTTCAAACCACATTGAAAAATGAATATTTAATATAAGGGAGAGAAGAGAGATTTCTGATTAGCAAGTCATTGTTTGATAAAAACTGTTAGCTTCTAAACTAATTTAAAACATGCACACATACTCTTATTAAACTCAATATTTTAGACATGTGTATCTGTGTATATTCTTAGAATTTAGCATTAAATATTCTAAATAAGACATACTGATAAAATAAATTTACTAAAAATTTTAGATATTAATATCAATAGATAAAAGAATATTATTTAAATGTATATGGTAAAACATCAATTATACAAAAACTGAACTGAATGAACAAATAGACCTAGAAAACCTAGAACTACGCCGCCTTTGGTCCGATCTAAGGATAGTATATAAAATCATACATTGCAATGTCCTACCTGTCAATGAATACTTCAGCTTCAACCATAATAATACAAGAGCACACAATAGATACAAACTCAAGGTTAACCACACCAAACTTGATTACAGCAAATACAACTTCAGCAACAGAGTGGTCAATGTCTGGACTACGCTACCCGACTCTGTGGTTTCTTCCCCAAACCCCAAAAACTTTAACCTTAGACTGTCTACTATTGACCTCACCCCTTTCCTTAGAGGTCTGTAGGGGGTGTGCATAAGCGTACCAACGTGCCTACTGTCCCTGTCCTATTGATTCTTTTTATCTTTATTTTTCTTATATGTATCCATTCCATGTATTCATAACTATGTTTATACTTATACCTATTATCTTGTAAGTGATTGACAAATCAAATAAATAAAAATAAATAAACAAATAATATTTTTATGATTTAAATACAACTTTTAACAAATTATAATCATAATACAGCATACTACAAATGGTACACATTTGACTCTTACCATCATGGATGTTGCTGAGAATTGTACACTTAGTGTTGCTAGAGTGTGCTTTGAAGATGTCAGCCCATTAATAAGTTTTGCACCACAGTGGTTTATCTATTTTGAAAAAGCAATAGTAAGGAAAATGAAACAGCAATATCAGAAAACATCAAACTGTTTCATATGAAATTTTTCTTATTGCACTCTAATCTCTCCAATTTTATTAAAAAATTAATAAAGTTTTTTGTAACATTTTATTAAAGTCTCCTTCAGGGGAATACTGTAAATGCAATAAAAGTCAAGAAAGCCAATTATAGTTCCCAACATTGATTCAAATAAAAAAAATATCAAATATTACTACTACTGAAATCAGCTTCTGGAGGAATGATAAATACAGCAATCTGAATGCAGCCATGCACAATCACAAACAGAAGAGCTCTTTCTCCTTACAAACACATAGAACAACCTTTATGAAAAGGTTGTTTTAGTGCTTGGGGGAGATCCTGAAAGAGTTGCTTTATGCAGGGATTCAAGAATAAAGAAAAACAGGCAAAATGGCCTCCACAGACTCTCTGCTGTAAACAGACTTCTATTCGGAGTTTGCATGGGTTATTCTATGCTACCTTAGAAACCATGTGATTGGTTCTAAAGTACAATTTCGGAATATGCACACAATACTCCACATCTGACATCCCTAATTTCAAGAATCCCTGGAAATTAAGATGAGAAACGCCAAAGGGCTAAGAAGCAGCTCTCAGTCACATTAAGCAATGGTGGGTTAAAAACAGCAAAACTATAATAAAATTAAACAGTTTTTTAAAATTAATTTATACATTATCTTTCCATTCAAAATGAAGTCTCAAAACAATTTAGAGTTAAAGCCAATCTAAAAATGCAAAAAGTAAAAAAAATCCCAAGTAACTGAAAACATAACCAAACTATTGATGTTCAAAGACCTGACTAGAGAAGTATGGGTTTACAAAGAAAAATGGGTGCCAAATGCTAAATAAGTCATGCAAAGGGATGATACATACATAGGCTCTCCCTCATGCTGAATATACATGCCTCTGAAAGCAGGGCCTTGCCTCCCCTATAATATCCAGTTTTATCAAGAGAAAAACAGTCCTGCACAAGGCTTTGGTGGAAAACCTGTGGAAATGCCTTCTATGCAGGCATGAACATGTTCAGATAACAGAGAATGAAACTTGGAGTTGTGCTGGCCTTTGAAAGGGCAGAAACCTCAATGCTTCTAGCAGCAGGTTACACAATTTCCCCTCCATGTGGTTGCATAACTCTACAAAGCTGTTTAGGGCTTTATATTTAAATGTTTAACATCAGCTCCTTAAATTCTGATAAGAAAACATCTAACCACCAATTCATTAGTATTATCTGGCAGTTAAGCTGTTGCATTTTGTCCCAACTGGAACTTCTGGATTCTTCTCAAACATAGCCACATTAGTGTAATGCAATGTTCAAAACATAAAATGATATGTGAACTGCTATTGTCAAACCTGACAGTCACAGTTAGCAGTAATGCTACAAATGTCTTCCTTGCCACAACTATTCCAAGGGTTTATACCTTCTCTTTCAAGGAAAGTGCAACTCCATCCAGAATAGGCTAAATTTCAATCCCTGTGTCTTATCTTTTACTGATAAAGAACATGCCCATTTGCCTAGATTTAACTTTAATTTCTTCTTCATTACTCTGCTTCTCATTAAATGTAGACTGCTTACTGGTATTCAGTAGCAAGGAGCAGCAAAGCTGGCTGTCATCTATTGATAATCTATTCCAAAAACAGAAAAGGTTTCCTCAGCTGTTTCATGTAATTATTTGCCATCCCAGGGGCAAGGCAGATTATTGTCAGACGTCAAAGGTCAGTGGCCTTTTAAGTTTTCAAGAACTGCCTTTTTTTCCTGGGCCTTCGGGTTGTGAACTATTGAATCCCAAGTTGCACGATGGAGTCATTTCTATTTGGATTGCCATTTTATTATTGCTTATTGATTTACTTACCTCAATTTTGTATTCTTTTTGTCAAGTTCTGTTAAATTTTGTATAATTTGCCTGTAGTCACTTTGCCTGATTTGAGGAGCCCTACAATTTCCTTTAAATCAATGACCCTCAGCATCACTTTCTGGACAGAAGCATCAGTACCACTACAAGACTCAAGTTGTCAATCAATTCAGGGAAATGCAAAACCCTTAAGAGTATACATGAGAGCAAGTTCTAATAAGTACTCCACAAACAAAGCTCTTTTTTCAGAATTTACCTGAATCTGATGAAGAGATTTAAATATTGATAGGTCAAAAGGCAAAAGATGTTCCTGAATATTACTGTTTCCAACAGGTCCACCTGTGCCAGTTATCTGGGGAAAAATACATATGTACATATACATGTATTAATATGATTTACAGAATAATAAACAGAATGCACAGACATGTTTTTGTTTAGGAAACCAAGTATTTTGCTAAATTATATTCCAGAGTTTTATAAATATATACTGGAAAATTTTAATATTTATATAATTAAATTTAGTGAAATATTGATCATGCCGTATTGCTCAGTGTCAGGACAGCGCACACATTAGAAGGTAAGTTCACCATCTTGTTCTTTCTTACAAAATAACAGACTATAAGGATTTAAAATTATTTTTTAGGATTTGATTTTGACATACTTTCCATTGTATTAATCTGTTTTATTTCTATTTTTCATCTTATATTTTTAAAAATCTTTTAAATATTTAAAAATGTTCTGAAAATGCTGAGGCTTATAGCTAACAAAAATATTGTATCAATTAAGAAGTTCTTATTGAGCTATTTATCACTTTGGCAATTAAATGAACATTTAAATACTGTTTAACACTGTGAGGGACAAATTCACATCAAATTACCTCTGGCATAGTGAGAGATTTCAAGCATACACCTGTTTGCTTGCTTAAGTATTAACACTTAAACGGGGAATATCTGAATTAATTTTTAACTTCAATGAGTAAATTTATAAATATCAACCCGAAGTGCATACTACAGTACTATTGTATTTCTCATCTGATAAATATAAGAGCAAAAATATGATAGGCTTATTCAAAGAAAATAAGAGTAACTTTGGAAAAACAGGATATGAAAAAATGATATAGTGAGATACAATTCTATAAATAAGCAGAAATGATACTTATTCAGATGCAAGTAGAACTGAAGCAAAAAAGGAACTTAGGGAATAATATATACAGAAGATCTTACTAAAATATGTATTAAAGTATTTTAATCTTACTGTTCTAATTTAAATAAAACTTCTTTAACACAGCTTTTAAAGCTCAATGTATTTTTCCAAGAGTTTACGTTAGAGGCAATTATCTCTGTCTTCATAGAATTATCTCCATCTTTATATGGTAGTCCAGACAAATATCTGGACCATTATATATTTCTCTGGCATTCTTGTTCTTTCTTCAATGCCAATATTATTGGGAACATGTGACTTTTAACTTACAATAAGATATATACTAGTCTTTAAAATAAGAAAAATCTGAATTGCTAATTTAAATATGCAGGTAATGGAAGGCATCTGTTTTTGTTTGAAACCCACCATCTTATCAGAAGTTCTCAGCAGTGCTACCCTACTTCCTTCCAATTTCTTCTACCAAGGCAGAAAACACTTCCTACAAAGCATAGTCTCTATAGACAACACATATGAGCAACTGAAATATTTAAATTAGAATCTGTTACCTTTAAATATTTGAGTCTGCATGTGAAATCCAGAATGTGACCAAGATCAGTTCTGGCATCACCATTTGCACACGTTGGTTTCCCCTGACGTAGCTGCTGAGTAACAGCATAAAGCTGCAAAGGTTTAATATTAAAGACTTCACCAGCCATAAGTAATTGCTCTCCTAGAAAACAAGATGTAAATATTTATAAATAATACTTAGATAATAATATTGTAAAAAAGAAATAATATGATAGTGGCAGAAATCTGAAACAAGGATACACAGTCTTTTCTGTTTCAAAGGACATTCTATGTTGTGTGGTATTCAGAAAGTACAGGTACACAAGCACACTCAATCTACAAGCATTCATTCAATGACTGATCAAAGTTATAATGGCACTGAACGAATAATGGTTATGATTCGTTCTTGGAGCTCTGGCTGTCCCAGCACTGCACAATCATGTGATCTGGGTGCTCAGCAACTAGTTTGCTCTTAACAACCTTTTGATTGTGACAAACAAATAATCAACATTTGCAATCTTCTCTGCTGGCTTTCTCAGAAAGTCTTCCCCACCCATGCACCCTTCTCCTACCCTCTGCATTTATGCTGTGCTGGCCATTCACATATCCCCTTCCCCTCAGGCAGTGTCTCACACACACCCATGTCTTCCAGGGCAGAGGTGACTGCAAAAAGCTAGGTGGTGGTAATAGATGCTGTAGGCATTTTACAATTTGTCCAAAGATAAACATCACATAGTTTGGTGGGATGCATTATCCTCTTTTCTTACTGTATGCTGTAATGAATAAGATTTTTAAACAAAATATGTATATGATTCTATTTCAGGAATAACATACTATAAATAAATGTTGAGAATTCTGATGTTTCATACCTTTATGAAAAAGTTCTTCAGCCAATGCAGCTGTGATTCCAATGATTTCCTGCAAAAAATAAGAAATAAAAAGATAAAATCAGAATATTATTTAAATCTATTAATTCATAAAACATTTGTGCACAGGATTTTATATCTTAAGCAATAATGCAAGTAGTTATGAAATATGGCCATAAATTAATAAAAATGAGGGTGGAAAGACATGGAGGAATCTAAAAGCCAGTTTTTAGGTATCAATGCACATTAAGCATACTTAGCAACCCAGGAAGTATGATTTACTTTTTTGAAAATTATGTAGGAAGAAGAATGCTTAGATGCTAATTCTACATTTAATTTCCACATGGAAACATCCAGTGCTCTTGTGCAGATTTGGCCATTCTTCCTAGCTATTCCAGATAATTCTTGAGAGATATTTCCAGAAGACCCATTCATATCATGCAGTTTGATCAAAAGTATACAAACCCAACTCAGTCTATGACACATACTTTGTCTCTCCCTGAAAGTAATAAGAATGATTTATAAAATACTGTAAGCACAATTCATGATGTAGAAGTAATAGTTTTACAGGTAGTCCTCGACTTATGATCTGCTGCTTAGTGACCATCTTAAGTTACGACAGATAGCCCCCTCAAAGTATTTGTGGCATTTGCAGCCATTGGCAGTGTCCTGAAATCCCATGACCACAATTTTTATTATATATTATATATATTTTTATTTATTTGCTGGAAACTGGTGTTTATCAGTTAAACCAAGGGTCTTCAAACTTGGCAAGTTTAAGACTTGTGGACTTCAACTCCCAGAATTCCTGAGCTAACATGACTTAAACATGACTCCACAAGTCTTAAAGTTGTCAAGTTTGAAGACCCCTGAGTGAAACAAACAATGGGTTTGCTTAACAACCACTGGAAAAGTGTCATAAAATCAGGTTGGTTATGTGATGACCTGCTTAACAACTGGCACAACTTATGACCATAATTCTGGGATCAATTATTTGGTCATAATTTGAGGACCACTTGTACAAGAAATAACTAATGTTGTCCAAAAAAGCACATTTATTATTTATTAGATTTCTATGCTGCCATCTTCTCTAAAAGGTGACTCTTGGCTGTTTTTCTCATTTCAGTTTTGACTATGTAACAACTACCTCTCCTTTTTACTGATATCATTATTAATAGTGTTGTCATTGCCAAATGACAAATAAATGCCTAATAAATACATCAGGAATAAATACAATGTACAAAAGATGCTCCAACATTTAATTCAAGGTGCTGGCTGTCACCTTTAAAGCCTTCATGGCTTGGAAACGGGTTATCTGAGGGAACGTCTCTTGCTGGTCACATCTACCTGACCCATTAGAGCGGGGAGGCAGGAAATGTTGCAGGTCCCATCACTGAGGGAGATACACCTGGTGGGACCCAGAAGAAGGGCCTTCTCCGTGGTGGCTCCCTCTCTCTGGAATATCACTCTCCCAGAGATTAGAATGGCCCCCACTCTAGCATTCTTCCAGAAGGCACTGAAGACCTGGTTTTGCCAGCGGGCCTGGGGAACCCAGAGTGGGATGGAGCCCATCAAATGGCTAGTGTGATCTGCTGTTGTCGGGGCAAGGGGTGGGAATTGGGGGGTGATTTTTTTTCCAGATTTTGTTTTATTATACTTTATTAATTTATTTGATTCTTTGTTAGTTTTATTGTTTTTTATTTTTATTTTTTGTTTTAAGTATGGTTTTACATTGTGAAAGCTGCCTTGAGTCGCCATGATGAATAGGTGGCAATATAAATTAAATAAATAAATACATTTCTGTATGAAAAAAGAAGAAAAATGGACAAATTACATGTTTTCTTCATGGAACATTTTCATTTGATTCAATATTTTCAGCTCAATGCAGTAAAATCATTAAACAACAAGGCAATTTAAATAAGAAAAGGCTTGCAGTACTTTAAATAAAAGTACCCTTCCTTCATTTCTCTGCCTAAGTTCCATGATGGACATATTTTATGCTCAATACACAGCACTGGATGTCGACTCAACAGATGAAGAAAGGAAGACAGTAATAGGGAGTGCTGGAATTGCCATTGCTAAGCATGAGGTCACATGACATCATGCCTTGATACAAAATGCAATTATCCATGTACTAATGGAAACACCTTGATACTATCACATAACACCAGTACTTCAGGAACTGCAACAGTTACTAGTTTGTTCAATTCAAAGTGCTAGGAATATTCATTTATCCTTCTGTGCATCTATCCATCCACCTGTTTTGTCTATCTAGCTTTGTTTCTTATGGGAACCTGCTTAGAATAGTATTTGACTTGTGACTTAAAAGCATTTTTAAATAAAGCCAATATAATGACAGCCCATTTGACCGCTCAACTAATAGTAATAGTTCAGTAAATAACAATGGTCTTATGTTTAAAACAAATGCAATAAACTGATAATATAACAGTGCAAAATTTATTAAAATGTGGTAGGAAAGAACTTACGTATAAATGAAAATGTAAGAATTGTGATAGTATTTTGGGTGCTGCCAATGGAAATATAGCAAGAAGAGTTTGTAAGTATATTTCCAACTCTTTTTGTCTTTTTTCCACCAAGCTTTTGGAATTTTTACCAATAATCTTTTTGGGAGGTAATATATTCTTGTCTATCTTCTTCTCTAAAACAAGCTATAAAAGACACAAATTAGGTTAGACTCTGAATGAATCAGTGATTTAAGAATAACATTAAACAATACTAATAAGACATAGGTCTCATAGAAATACCATACATATACTAATAATTGATAATAAATAATCTGATCTATCTATCTATCTATCTATTCAATGACTTTACTTCTAATCATAGTTGCTTGAGATATTACCTCAATTTCTCTGTCAATTTTGAAGGCTATTTCCTAATTACCACTCTATAACTTAACTGGGTAAGCAGATAACATACTTATCTTTCTCTTAAAACAGGAGTTCCCAATCCCTGGTCCCTGAACTGGCACCAGTCCACGACATGCCAGAAACCGGTCCACGCAAACAAGCAAAGCCCCATCCCCAGGATGCTGGCAGCATGTGAAGCCATGCCCACTCCAGTCCGCAGAAAAATCTCTCCATAGAACCGGTTCCTTGTACTCAAAAGGTTGGGGCTTAAATAACAGCTGTTTGCAAGTTTAGTTTAGTTTACTTTTATTGTCATTGCACCTTGTACAACAAAATCAAACACCATCTTCAGTGCACATCATGACCATGACCATGAAAATAAACACAAACACACATCCTTCACACTCCACACATTGAACCGAAAACCCCCGACACCGCACCAACACTGCACTATACAGCAGAATTCAAAAGAGCTACTGCCCTGGGATAGAAGCTGTTTTTCAGCCTATTTGTCCTTGTTTTTATTATTCTGTACCGTCTGCCAGATGGTAATAGTTCAAAAAAAAGGGTGCCCAGGATGAGATGGATCTTTGAGAATGTTTTGAACTTTCTTAAGGCAGTGGGAGCTATAAAGCTTTTCCAAAGAGATGAGAGGGCAACCAATGATCTTCTGGGCAATGACGTTAACCCTCTGGAGTGCTGTTCTATCTGCCACTGTGCAATTGGCAAACCACACAGAGGTGCAGTAAGTTAAAATACTCTCTATGGTGCAGCGGTAGAAGGTCACCAGCAGTTTTTCATTCAGTTGTTGTTTTCTGAGAAGTCTCAGGTAGTATAATCTCTGCTGGGCCCTTTTGACCAGGGCTGCAATGTGGGTACCCAGGTCAGGTCCTCTTTTATGGTAACACCCAGAAACTTAAAATTGGCCACTTGTTCCACTCGGTCTCCATTGATAAGCAAGGGCTGGATGTCTGATCTGTTCCTTCTATAATCCACTGTAAGTTCCTTGGTTTTATTGGTGTTGAGGACCAAGTTATTGTCTCCACACCATGAAAGCAACTGGTCCACCTCATCTCGATAGGCAGGCTTATCCCCCCCTCGGAGATTAATCCCACCACTGTTGTATCATCTGCAAATTTAGCAATAGTATCACTAGCGTGAGTGGGAATGCAGTCATGCACATAAAGAGTATAGAGTAAGGGACTCAACATGCAACCCTGTGGTGTACCAGTGTTAAGAATAAGGGCTGAAGAGGTATGATTACCTAATCTGACCCTCTGTGAAGCGGCCAGACAGGAAATCCATAATCCAAAAGTGAATTTTGACCTCCAAAGAGCATCTTTAGAAAAAGAACTTAACTTCCATTCTTCAGTCCTTTTTTCCATTAAGTGAAGCTAAAACAAGCTCCTGAGACAGTATTCAACTACTACTTAATAAGCCAGTATTCCTTTTCAAAAAACATACAAGCATGCTGGAATGTTTTCTAAAGTGACCAAGTGTCAAAGATTAAGCCAACTATTTTAGGAATACAATTTCAGAACAACTACCTTTTCATGAAGATCATGGAAATCACTATATCGATGTTTTATTATCCACTCATGGGTTCCAACAGTCACTTGAATGATATATACCTAAAAGAAAAACAGCTTTTAAACAACAAAAATTGCCCATACACATTCACAGAAAAATATACCATCCTTGCAATACTGCATTTATTTTAAATCCTATAAAGATTTTTGAGTTATCTTTCATGTACAACTCTTCACTTCAAATGGTGATATGAACACAGTGTAACAAAAAAATTACAACAAAGTAGAAGTCAGTTTCTAGTTACACTAGGTTATTATTTTGTTACTGTTTGAGGTAAACTGAATACCATTTTGAAAATGCTAAAACAACAATCTGGAAAAGAAAATAGTACCCAGTGTACAAATCTAAAATTTATTTATCAAATTTATATAGCTTCCCATCTCATCATGACTCTGGGTGCTACACAACAATCAAATAAAATCACAATATATTAAAAAATCATTGTAAAATAAAGAAAATCAATATTAAAAATTACTGTAACATGCAGACATTAAAAAGACACAGAAGCTCTTTTGAAATTTATTAATACTTAGTGGTCTCAAAAATGTTATATGTATAAAACCCTTACATCCTTTCCAAGCACACACTAGAATCAATAGATCACAACCAGCCATTTACTATTATTTGAGCACCTTGAAAACCATGAAATTAACAGATGTCGCCACATAGATGTCCAGAAATATTACACTTAGTGTAATAGTACAAATAATGACAAATGAAAAACTAACAATAGCTACCTTTTTTTAATCATAAAGCTTCCTTAAAATGCCCCAAATCTTAGACTGCAAGAACAAAAACAAGTTTTCAAGTAATGGGATGTAACATTTCACAATATTCAATACTGATCATCCCCCACATCAAGTTCTATTGTCAGTCCTGCCAATTGTGGACAATTTTTAAAAACTTCAAATAATCTAAAAAAAGGTTCTGAAAAGGGTTAGCAGGATCATCAGAGACTGGAAAACTAAATCTTGTGAAGAGAGATAGAAGGATCTTGCCATGTTTAGCTTTGAGTAGTTAAGTCTAAATGGACAGCACTTTTCAAACACCTCAAACAAGGCAGGCCAAAGGCCATTTTATATTGCTGAATGTAGAATATGGAATAATGAGTTTGAGCAAAGCACATTTTGATCAACTGATAGAAAAATAGAATTCTAACAAAAAGAGCAGTTCACTAGTAGAACTACCAGAGACACAGTGATGTTCCCTTTATTAGAAGTATTCAAGGAAAGGCTAATTCATTTGTCAGCATTAATTTGGATTCAACTGCCTAAGCACAGACTGTCCTTGATTACAACCATAACTGAATCCACAATTTCAATCATAATTTGTGATAGTCACAAAATGGTGCATCACCTGACAAGACCTAATTTTATGACTCCTACAGCAGTTGTTAAATAAACCTATTGTTTGCTATGGGGCGGTTTCTGCCAGAAACCAGAGGTGAACACTGATTTCGGGCAAAAATGCCATCAATTGAGGTCTCATGGCCACAAGGACTGCAAACAACCATAAATGCAAACCAGTTGTCAAGCACCCAAAATGTGGTCATAAGACCATGGAGAGGATGCAGATGTCAGAACTTTGAAACTGGGTCTAAAGTCCCATTTTTGGAGTCTGTTGGAATTTCAAATGAACACTAAGTTCCTGGTCTAAATCAAGGATTACCTGTAGAGTTATTTAATATATTTAAAATTATTCCCTGTTGTTCCTATAAACACCTTCATTTTTATCCCTGCACATTAGCATACCTCAGACATACACTGCGTTAATGTGCACTATAAACTGTTTGTTATCACACAGGTTTCTTGGTTGATCTATGTGTGCCTTTCACCTTTGAAATTGAGATGCAGGGGTTAAGCTGAATGTAACATGGCAAGGGAATTGAATTCAATACTATTCTACACTGAAATACCTCAGTGTGACACTTGATAGGACACTTTCATTTAAACAACACTGAGTCAGTGCAAGGAATAATATTATCCAGAAATTGGCATTTATACATGGGGGCCCCCCAACCACCCACGCTATGCACATCAGTTTTGGTTCTGAGTATTTCTGCACCAGTTTGCTGCTTCAGTATGGAGTGCATCCAGTGCAAAACAAGTTGACATTGCTATCAATGAAGCAGTATGCATAAGTGACAGGATACCTTAAACCCACATCAATTGAGAAAATATATCCTTTTGTTGGTATTGCTTCACCTAGGATTAGGAAGAGAAGTAGCAGCAGATGCTGAGAGCACCAAACAAGAGAATGATTCTCGGCATCCTCTGAAATGGATATGTGTCCCAAACTTGTTGCCTTAGATCTAGGAAGAGTTTTGTGGTATGAACAAATATTCTTAAAGGTACGCAGAAAATTAATGGAACAAGGAATAATCCCAGAAGAGAATGTGGCTTAAAGATCTGATCTCCCCTATATCATTTGGAGGATATTAAATAGGCTGAGGGGGAGGGAGTGCCTAAGTGCAAAACCAATATGCTCAAGTGAGAATTGCTGATGGATAACAACACACTATCGGTTGGTGTCAATTATTACCAACAGAATGCATTGAAAATTATTTGTTTCTGGCTAATGATAAAGCCAAAAAGATGGCCTCATTTTGGCAGTTTAAGGTTTGATCTGGACAGTTTAAGGTTTGATCTGGATCTCCTGCGTGACCTGCATTGGTTGCCGGTTGCCCTCTGTGTGAGATTCAAGGTTTTGGTAACAACTTATAAAGCCTTGTATGGCTTGGGTCCGGGGTACTTGCAAGAACGTCTCCTTCCGCTGACAAATACCAATCGCCCCGTGCGCTCCCACAGATGGGGTCTCCTGGGGATACCATCAGCTAAACAGTGTAGGCTGGCAGCCCCTAGCGGTAGGGCCTTCTCTGTGGGGGTGCCCACCCTCTGGAATCAACTACCCCTTGAGTTGCGCTTGGCCCCTGATCTCCGCTCCTTCCGCCGTGACCTCAAAACATGGCTATTTTTGCAAGCCGGCCTGGACTGACAGGGGATCGGGGTTTTTAATTTGATTGTTTATTTGGCATAATTTAATATCTTTTTAATTTCTTTTAACTTTTGTACTATTTGTCTTTTATGTACGCCGCCCTGAGTCTTTTGGGAGAGAGGGCGACTTATAAGTCCAAATAAAACAAAACAAAACAAACAAAACAAAATAAATAAAATCACAACCTGAAGCAACATCACAAAAATCAATAGGATTTGGTTGGAGATGCAATTATTTTATAGGTAGCTCCATTCAGATGGAGAAAATTCCATTTAAACTATGTGAATCCCACTGGTGAAAGTAGAGGGAGGAGGAGTTTTCAGTGACCTACGCTCTACTTTCAGTGCCTAAATAAATAGGAAGCTATTTTTTTTCAATAGAGACATTCATGGGCTCATTCTGCTATCAAAGCTCCTCTTCTCACATATAAATTTTTGTCCATTTCATGCAATAAGAGTTAGCTACAGTTTTGTCTTTAGCAATATTTGAAATTAACAGAACTAAAATAAAAATGAGTAAATCAATGGTAAATATTGGGATAGAACTGGAAGGCTTTTCATAATGCAACAAGACTCGATATACCCACTTAGAAATTAAGTGGTGGTATTATTAGGTATGTTTAAATAACATTGTGATTGGCATTAGAATAGCATACTGAAACATGGAATAATTAAATAGCGTAAGACTATAGCTTAATATAAACATGTGTATTACCATTAGAACCATATAAGCTTGATGAATGTAATAAATATGATTAATATTACTATTTATATTTGTACTAAAATGTATGATACTCAGGTGCCACACTGTTTACTCACTGATATATGTAAAATAAAAAAAATAAAAAACTTGGGGGGGGAAAGACTAGATATATCCACAAAGCATTAGTGTGACTTCTATTCATTTACAAAATGAAAACACAAGAATTAGAAGAGGGAAATACAATGCAGTAAAATATACAAAAATATAAAAATTAGAGTGCCTGTTCAACAATGGGAATCAACTTCAATGAAGTAGCAAACAAGCAAATTGAATTTGTCCCTATTCAACCAAAATGAAAGTATCACAACAGCTCCTTTTCTTTTTCAATAGTTTTGATTTGTAAATTATATTCTTAAATTATACTGTTTCAACATTAATTCTACAAAACTATGTGATGTCATACAGTAATCACATTATTAATGTAAATCTTAATTGGCTAAGAATGCTGACAGGATATATATTTACCTTAAGTATAAGACATTTTCTTGTAAATATAGATGTCATGATTTGGTCCTAATGCCTTATGAATATATGGACAACTTCTTGCCATCTCAATTGTCACTCTTTTAAGGATATTCCAGCATTCTCCTGAACATTGACCATCCACCATATCTGTTTTTCTCTTCCATGTCCCTGAATCTTAGTAAATATTTTTTCTAGACCATCATTGATTCACATCACATGCCAAAAATATAGATGTATTGTTGTCCATTGTTATAAGTGGCTCATCCTAATTCAGTCTAGAATCTAATTGGTTCTTCCCAACAGAACTCCATAATTTGAAGGCATCTTTTTTCTCTTGCTTTTTCTTGATGTCCAGTTTTTACTTAAATGTCAGTGCTCCAATTAGCCATTAGTAGTACATCCTTTCTATATGTACTGCTTCTTACAATTCGTTATAAATTTCCTCTCTTCCATCACTGATTTTGAAATATTTGTATAACACTGATGTTCACTAGATATTAAGTAATTCTAATAGATAGGAATTTATTATTTATTGAATTGCAGCCGAGATTATTTTTGGTATTCCTTTGTAGGGTTTTATGGCCTGAAATCTTTATCATATATTCATCTGATTTGAAAAGGCTCATTTTGGTAACTAAATTGACTTAGACCTAAAATATCCAATTTGCATGGTTTATTTCCACTTTGATAATTCCAAGTCCTCCTTGGTTTATAGTTCTCTCATTCCACATTTCAACTGTACTTTTAATCAAGGAACTCTTCTTCCAAATTTGAGATTAGTCACTGAATTTTTTCAACAACCAGATTTCTTTATGGTTTTGTTCAAGTTTATAACTCCCAGATTATCCTCCCAATAATTAGCAGTTTTATTTTAATCCTAACCAATGAGCATTATCTGGCATGAAAACATGTTTCAGGTCTATCTACATGATTTTCTTGACAATAATACAGAAATGTTTTGCCTTTACTTTTTAACATATTTGGTTTTTGGAAAATTTCTGTTTAACTAAGCTGGATTTCCTCATACATGAAGTTGCAACCTACCCTCTACACCCGATTACAGATTATAGGTAGTCCTTATTTATTGACTTCAATTGACTCTCTTGACTCAATAGTTAAGAAGAAGTGTTGTTAACTGAACATCACACAAGAATGATTATGTTTATGTTTTAACTTCATTTTTCTTGTTTTACAGCACCAGAAGGATATGAATCCAAACCACAGGGAAGTTTTCCAGAATTTGACTCTCAAGAAAACCAGGTTAAAAAAAGCACATCTTATAATCCCTTTTCTTTACTCTCCAATCTTTGGAATATTCACCATGGCTAGAATGGATCTGATTTGTATTTACATTCATTGGACAGTAAGGGATTACAAGAAAATAAGCAGGAACATATTGGGAATACACATTCAAAAGAATGCTATTTGCAGAGGATAAGTGCTCCTTAGGAGGCAAACAAAAGCCTTTCAGTGAAACTGATTAGTCTGGTCAGTGTCATGCAGCAGGGCTAGCCTGTGGAACAACTAATTAAGGTTACAGAGCAAAACTTGTTAGCATGTGGTTAAGCACCTTTTGAGAAAGGCTGTACTGCAAAGAAAAACAGCTCAGGAAGACATAGCCTGTTTAAGCAATCTCTCCATTCTGTAAAGAGGGGGGGAAAGGAGGCAAAATGGATTGGGCACACACAACTGTGATAGAATGTGCAGCTGAAGGAATGGAGGGGGAGAATGTCAGAAGTAGGACTGTGGCTACCCAGGCAGATGGCAGCACATTCCAGAGAGGAGTCAAAGGCAAGAGACTGTGCAATCCTGTACTGGATGAGAGAGGGATAAAAGGTCCAGGGTAGCCACATCCTAGAATCTCCCAGGGTGCAACTGTTAGGTTATAGGTTTAATCTGTCTATTAAATATAAGAAAATAAAGAACTAGATTCAATTGGATCTTGTTGTATCATGTTTGGGCTTAGGCCTGACACTGGCTATAATGGTAAATACGTAACAGAGAATTATGCAAGGATCATAAATGCATGCACTGTTTGCAAAGTCACTTTTTCTTCACTGTTGTAAGTGCAATGGTCACTGTCTAAGGCAGTTGCTAAATGAGAACTACTTGTATATTCGTTGCTTCATCTCTTCCCTTCCCTTCAAATTTTCCTGCAAGATAGCTCATGCTCTGCTGGCTTCAATTTCAGGATCAGTGAAACTACTGAGCCTTTCTATTATACCAAGATGATAATCCCTTGGGAAGATTACAAATTCAATACAGAAAGTGTGTGTGTGTGTCCCCTATTTAGAAAGATAAGTTATGAGTACTGTCATACACAATCTGGATCTGAGTATCTGTTTAACTGAACTGGGTTAATGGGGAGAGGGTTAGCCAAGCCAAAAGTTCACAGAAAGGAAGGTGAATCAGTGTCTTCTCCAAAGCACGTTTTGGCAAGACAAGAAATAAGAGATAAAAGCTTAATAAAGAGAGGTTCAAGCTAGAATTAAGGAGAAAATTTCTGTTAATGAGAAAAATTAATCAATGTAACGCCTCCAGAAATTGTGAGTGCTCCATCACTGGAGGTTTTTAAGAAGAGATTGGAGATCTCTGTTCAGAATGGTAAAGGGTCTCCTGTTTGAGCAGGGAGTTGGACTACAGGACCTCCAAGGTTCCTTTCAACTCTGTTCTAAGTACTTCCATTTCTCCATTTCAATCACTCATTAAAACATTAGAATATGCAATGTGCTAGTTCTAATAAATAATGTACTTGAAATACTAGCAGCAACCTTGTTATACACTGTTATGCAACCTACTGGAGCTACAAATGCATGAATTTAAGGGAGGATCTTGCACACCACTGGAGTTTTCTTTGAAATTTTCACTGCAGCAACTCTGACGGTTGAAGGAACTGGATGCTTTACAAACTGAACAGTAGAAATACAACATGCTGCAGCAAAAAATTCAAAGAAAATTCAGTTTGCATCCTCAGCTTTTCCAGCACATGCAGTCCTCCAAATTATGCATCTAGAATGAACACAACAATCTGTACATCAATGAACACACATAGAAAATACAAGGATTTTGCTTTACAGTTGAAGTGATAAACTATAAATGCTCGGAAATTGCCATTTTTTAGCTCTACACTTAAATATTTAATGCTACAAAGAATCACAATTATCCAAATAGACAGAGAATCCCTGCATTTAGTGGTTGCAGATTTCATCAGAGAAATAATCTAAAAGGGTAGTGAACACATACAGACAGATGAATAAATACAAAATCCCCTTTATCCATAGGCATACATAAGATTTCATATTGGACTTATGAAAGAGGATAAAAGTTATAAGCAGCATAGACAACAGTATTCTTCAAGGACGGGACTGTCAAAGTGGTGGCCCACAGGCCGGATACATCATGCACAGATCATGCCCACCCCCGGCTCTGCAAAGGCAAAGGATATATAGGATTCTGACTGAGACTAATGCAGCTAATCACTAAACAGCCCTTCCTCAATCCGGTGCCCTTAGAGTGCATTGTGTTTTTTTCTTTCACAATTCTCACCAAAATGAGAAAGAGCAAATCATACTAACTGGGAATTCTTGAGGTAGCAAATCCATCCCTTTTATCTGGTATTAGGTCAGAACAGGTTAAACTTCATAGCGCATTTAATGGAAGGCTTTTAACCTGTCACCCTACAAAAATGGAAGATTACTATTCCAACTTCTTGCTATGTTCTAAATAGCAAGATTTTATATATCAGATTTTATCACATATCAAGTTGCACAACTATACTTTATTTTATTCTTGACACTCTAATGACACTGTACAATAAGCATTTTATCCATTTCTTTCTACTGGAATTGAAAATATTGCTGCTCAATAACAAACCAAATGGATCCAGCACATTGATTTCAACATGAAAAACTTAACCACATACTTTTACTCACTTCTGCTGAAAACATGTTTTTATTCAATTTTACCTAATCCATGAATTATGTCTTAGAAACTGTGCACATAAGCAAATATTAAATTTGGAATTACGGCATTAAGCTTTATCTTGTTTCTAATAAAACCTGAATGATCTTCACTGATCTCAAAAATTTTAGAAAGTTTAGAACTCATTAGTACTTGCATGGAAAATAACCAAGAAATCCCAGATCTACAGGTCAGTTTGAGAAATCAGAAACCATCTCAAAAGGCACTAGCAAACACTTATATATTTGTGTAACCAATAAAACCAAAATAAGAAAGCTACAGTAAATAAATGTATCAGTATAGTCCCTGGGAACTGAACTCATCTCAAAGGTCTCTTCAAATGTTCATTTTCTTCTGATTAAGTAAAAATGTCCCCAAATATGAACTTGAATATTTTTGCAAAGCATGTCAATAAAAACTCTGATTCTTGACATTTTGGATGCAAACTTCAATGAAATAATGCCTATTCATAGCATATTATCAGTTCATTAAAAAGATCTCTAAAACAGTATGCACACATAAAGAAAACTCACAGATAAAAATGATTTAACTAGATGAAAAATTAGCAGATGAGTCCATTTTGGTTATATAACAAAACAACTAAAATATGTTAAATTATATATTAAATATATTAAAGCTTTTTGCAATGTTAGCTGTTAAAACAGTGAGTCAGAAAACAATATATATTTATTACAGAGACATAATTCTGTATAAGAGGACAACTGTAATGTTATCAGTTACACAAATAATTTTTCTTTTTTTCCACATCAGACTTCAACAATGTTAACTAATAAGATTTCTATCAACAGTTTCATAAGTCTGATTCAGGTGCAAGAATATCTGAAGCTGAGTGACTAACATTCTTTCCACATTTTATTTTAAAGCCAGGTATTATATTTTTAGTTTCTTCTCCAAGGGATGCTGCATGCCTATTCAGAAGAAAGAGAGCAAATGTTCTGTCTTTCCCAACCAAACCCCTTCAAGGTAAGTTAGACACAGCTCATTCCTTGTTGCCAGAGCTTGGGTCATACCGGCAGGGAATGATGGAACTAAGAGTCCCACATGTCTGGAAGGCGCCAACTTCGGAAAACCAACCGAGATTTGCCATCTCAACCCGGAATAAGACAACACCTTAACTACCAGAGCTGTTGCTGAGACATCAGTTTCCTTCCTCTAGGGATGCTGTTTTCTTTTGTTTTTCCACCCAGGAACTGAAGAACTCCGTGAAACTCTAAAACACGGAAAGCACCGGCCAAGACAGCTTGGCTCCGGGTATCCACGCGAATGAATCCGTACTCTTGTCCTTCTTCCCCGTCAGAAAAGGCGTGGAAGTTCCCCGAGGCGCCCAGGGATGCCCGAAATCCGCCGGACAGGGGAAGCCTCTCGCCCCTTCGCACCAACGACTGAACCGACGGCGTTCTTCATGGAACCCCGGGGAGGCCGACGCCTCTGACACGCCAGACCTCCCCCACCCCCCGCCTCCATAACCCCTTCGCCCACCGCCTCACCGTGTAGGTCTCCACCAGCTCCGACCCAAGGATGCGGATGCTTTTGGGAGGCTCCTCGCCCTCTTCGCCGGTCCTCAGCGCCTCCATGTCCCGAGTCGGAGAGCAGAGGTTCGTGACCGACGGGCTACTGCGCTCGCTCCGCCGCTCGTAGAGGAAGACGAGCGCCGGGGGCGGCGAGTGTCGTGGCAGCTACCGCGCCGCTCCCCACCGCGCTGGCCATGACCAACGCAACTACAGTCGCCACCGCCGCCATGTTTGCTCTCGTGCCGCCTCCCGCCCCTATCCGCGCGACGGAGGCAGGGCCTCGATAACGTCACTCAAGGATTCGGGAAAACAAAGGGGGCGTGGCCATGGGCTAGGAGGCGGAGCCTAAAAGGCCTCGGCGGCTGCGAACCAACCATCGAAGTGGGAAGGGTTTGTTTACCGCCTAGTGATGCCCCGATATCTGCACCCTAGCAGGGTGCTTTTATTTGCACTGAAAGATGTAAGGGTTTTCGACCCCCTTTACCCAGCGACAATGTTAGAGAGGTGGTAGAGAAACCCCGGAAGTGTCGAACCCATCAGCATAACTGTGACAAAATTGGAAGTGATGGACTACCGTTCCTAGCATGGCCAGTGTGGGGGAGTAGCTTAAAGCAGGAGGAGAGAGGAGACCCGATATGTTGCAATATAAAGTCACAGGGTTGTTTTGCCATCTATTTATTTATTTATTTATTATTTGAACTTATATGCCGCCCCATCTCCGAAGACTTGGGGCGGCTTACAACTAAAAAGCAAAGAACAATAAATACATTAAAAAACGATTAAATCAGAGTTATAAGCCCAAATATTTATAAAATGAATTAAAAATTTAAAAAATAACCCTCCCAAAGGGTCACAGCCGGGTTGGTCAAATAACCAGGTCTTCAACTCACGGCAGAAGGTGCGGAGGTCAGGGGCCAGGCGGAGCTCCAAAGGCAGTTGATTCCAGAGGTCGGGGCAGCTACAGAAAAGGCTCGTCGTCGGGGAACCGCCAGCCGGCATTGGCCCGCCGACAGAACCCGAGGAGTCCCTGCCTATGAGCTCGAACAGGCGTCGGTGTTTGACATCGGAAGAAGGGCTCCCTTAAATATTGAGGACCCATGTCGTGAAGGACTTTGTATGTTAACACTAAAACCTTGAATCTCACCCGAGTGCAACTGGCAACCAATGCAGGCGCGCAGGAGGGGGTCACATGGGAGAACCGGGTAACTCCCATCACCACCAGCCGCCGCATTTTGCACCAGCTGCAATCTCTGGATGGTATGCAAGGGCAGTCCCAAATAGAGAGCGTTGCAGTAGTCAAGCCTAGAGGTAACAAGGGCATGAGTGATCATGCAGGGCGTCCCGATCCAGAAAAGGGCTAAGTTGACGAACAAGATGGAGCTGGGCAAAGGCCCCTGGCAACGGCCCCCACCTGCTCCTCCAACTGGAGCCGTACATCCAGGAGGACCCCAGGTTCCGCCCTATCCACAGGGGCAGCACCTCTCCCCTATGGCCAAAGATGGATAATCTTGACTGGGTCGGGACGCCGGTATGCACAGCCACTCAGTCTTGGCCGGGTTGAGTCGAAGCATGTTTCCGCTCATCCAGTTCCGTACGCATCCAAACACCGGGTCATCAGGAGAGGGCATCACTGATCTGGCCTGGGGTGGAAATGTACAGCTGAGTATCATCAGCGTACTGATGGAATTTCACCCCAAAACCACGGATGATCTCACCCAGCGGCTTCATGTAGATGTTAAATAAAGGGGAAAGGACCGACCCCTGAGGGACCCCACAAGAGAGTACCCTAGGGGACGACCTGACCCCCTGTCAGCACCGATGCACGCCCGAGAGGTAGGAGGAGAACCACCAAGAACGGTGCCCCCACTCCCAACCCCAAGGCGACGCAAAAGGATACCATGGTCGATGGTATCGAAAGCTGCTGAGAGGTCTAATAGGACCAGGACAGAGGAAAAACCCCTATCCCGAGCCCTCCAGAGATCATCCATCAGCGACCAATGCCGTCTCCGTGCTATACCCAGGTCGGAAGCCCGATTGATACGGATCTAGGTAGTCCGCTTCATCCAGGAAAAGCGGAACCTGTTGAGCCACCACACTCTCAACAACCTTCGCCAAAAACGAAGGTTGGAGACTGGACGAAAGTTGTCTAACACAGTCGGGTCCAGGGCAGGCTTCTTCAGGAGGGGCCTCACCACCGCCTCTTTCAAGGCGGCGGAAAGACACCCTCCCTTAAAGAAGCGTTGATAACTGCCCGAGCCAACTGCAGGTGGCCTCCCTGGCGGCATAAGCCAGCCAGGAGGGACACGGGTCCAACAAACATGTGGTGGAACTCATACGCCACATTATCCTGTCCACTTCATCCTCGGAAACCGGATCGAACTCATCCCAGATAACCAGACTCCCTGCACCCCCTTCCTCAGACCACTGCAAATCGGAGGATAACCCGTCCCGAATACGAGCAATCTTATCCGACAGATATTGAACAAATTCCTCGCCTTACCCGCAACGGGTCCGGCCCCCCCTCTAGCCAAAGGAGGGAACGAGTAACCCGAAACAGGGCAGCCGGGCGATTATCTGCGGACGCTAAGAGAGTGGAGAGATAGGATCTTCTCGCCTCTCTCATAGCTACCAGGTAAGTCCTAATAAAGGCTCTCAGCTGGGCTCGGTCGGATTGGGAACGGGTAGACCTCCACCTGCTCTCTAAACCCCTTCGAGGATACATAAGGATTTATGTATCCTTATTAATACATAAAATTATTAATACATAAAATCATCTGAGGCATAAAAGTGCACTGTGTTGTACAAGTACTGCTTGCTTGCAAAAGTCTTGTAGGTAAAGCTCCAACATTACAAGGAAAATGCTTGTGATGTTTTATAAAAAAAAGTATTGGACCTTATGATGCTTACTTTGTGGTCTCTTCCACATATTTTCTTTGAGGTGAACATGGTTCAAAACACATTGGATCACAGGTGAGTATGTCAGATCAATTTTTATACTTTCTGCTGAGTGGTGTTTCACCTATGAAACTACAATCTAATGTAGTTCTGTCTGACATGGAGCTTTTTTTTGCCAGAGGGAAAGAGTAAGTAGTTGGAGTCTAAAAAAAACATCTCAACGCTTTTTGAAACCAGATTGGAGTAGAAAGACGAGGAAGAGTAAAAATATACTAAAGAAAATGACAGAGAGCATATAGCAACTCCCCAGACTTGGATGCTCTTCAGATCTATTGGGCCTGAATTTCTTATATGGATCTTAGACTGTATGATCATATGCATGAAGAATATATTTACACGATGGGATTAAAATAAGCTGGAATTGTGTAATTGATGTAATTGTGAAGAAAGATGTAACATCTCCAATTTCAATGAAGAAATAATAAAAACTTATAGAAAAATGGTGGGTCTTAATGATAGCCTTACATTTTTAATCATCTTGTGCAATCGATTATAGAAACTAACCTGAAGACCAGTATAAAAGGAAGCTAATAAAATGAGAGGGAGTAGCTTCATGTTAAGTAATTTTGTTTATTGATCCCTAATAATGGGTGGGCTTATTAATTATTTGTCAGATTTACCTAGATGTGTGCAATATGGTTAGACAGAGGGGGGAGCTCTCAATCAGTGGACAGATATTTTTTATAGCACATACATTCTCTTCATACCAGTGCCTCTCACTGAACAATCTATATGAATGGCTGAGTAGGTTGTTTTGCTTAAAGGCAGGAATTTGCCCAGCTTGCACAGATGTTTGCAGCAAACAAAATAAAAGAGTCAGTACAAAGTGTCAGATCAGGTGATACAATAATGCAGCTGAGGAAGCCTTGTGGGAAAGCATTCTGTCTGAGGAATTAGGGATGTTGATGGAGTGCATTTTAAAAAAGCAATCCCATCAAAACAATCTGAGGTGGTTTCATTGGAGTCATAAACATTAAGAGCCTTGGTGTTGCAGGCTGTTAAACGCCTAGCACTTAGCTCCAGCTGCCTGCAATTAGTGCAGGCTCGAATCCCACCAGGCTCAAGGTTGACTCAGCCTTCCATCCTCCTGGGGTAGGTAAATTGAGGACCCAAGATTGTTGGGGGCAATAAGCTGACTTTGTAAACAATGCCGCTTAGTAGTAAGCAGGCATATACAATGGAATGAAGGCTATTGCTGAGCACATTGGGTTGTGCTCCAAACTTTGTAAGCCGCCCTGAGTCTCCGGAGAAGGGCAGCATATAAATATGAATAAAAATAATAATAAAAAAGCCTGTGAAAAGAAGTACTTGATATTTGTTGTCTTTGCCTAGAATACATGTGTATGAAGGCTGTCCTTTGTTCTGTAACACACATACAGCATTTTAGAAAGAGTTATGTTAAAAGGATAGTTATTTTAGTGGGTCACTATTGTTCTGCCAGGGGGATGGGGACTTCACAAGCATTTTGATTTTTGCCATAATCCCTGTTAACCACATGGAATCAGAATGCCTAAAACCCATAGTAAATGAGGGCCGTAAAGAGCTAGCTGATTCCTAACAAAAAAAAAGCATCAACAGAATTGGATCAGAATTTAGAAATGTCAGCTGTAGCAAAATTTGCATACCTCCCTGAAGACAGGATGAAGAGTCAGACTTGGAATGAATAGCAAGGCCATTCACAGATGTCTATATACTGGGCTGTGTAGTTCTTGACTGACACATTTAGGGCTGACAGCCTACTATAAAAGGAGTGCTTCAAAGGACAGAAAGCTGGCAGAGGTTGATATTTGTCTCTGTACCATTTTTCATCTCCAGCTAGTTCCTAACCCACAATAACTAACCATGGATGATATTTACAAGGCAGCAGTAAGTAAAATTTTCACACTGTTGTATTAAATCTCAGGCAGATTCTGAATAATTATATTTGGGATTGTAAGGAAAATGTTTTAATAAAGTTCAAGTGCTGATATTCAATCAGATCCCCTGAATGTTTTACATATTATGATATTCATTAATATTAAAACTAATCATTTAGAATGTACTTTTTAAATTTGCTGCAGGGCATTATTATATAACCTAAGCTCCTTAGGTATCACAAGATGGTTTTGATGAAATCCTGTTTGTTTTTTCTGTGGAAATTCAAAAATCTGTTGAAACCCAATTCTAACTGGAGCTAAAAGTAATGTTAAGCTCATGGCTTTGACTGATTTTAACATAATTGCTTGCTGCATAGGTGTGGGCTGTTAATATAAGTGAAAATCTTTTTATTTTTACACCCAAAGTGTTTTGCAGAAAATGGCATAGCTTCCTGTCATTTTATTTTTTCTATGAAAATACATTTTTCCAGATTTCTGTTTGACAAACTCAAAAATTACTTACATGTGAAGATACATTTTATAAATTCTAGCAGTGTACATGCATGTATAAATGTGCTTAATGAAAAATGGCTTACCAGAATGTTTAAAACTGCTGCTTAAACGTCTTCAGGAGATTTAGACCACTTAAAAGTTTAAGTAACATTTATACTGGTAAGTAAAAGAAATAATTGGTGACTGTAATGACCATAATAGAAATATCCTCAGTAATTCCAAGTGCGGATAGAAGAACACTTCTTGCTATATCTGTGGAGTAACTGGATAAACACACTTCTTAAGAAACACTAATAAGACAGATGGAAGTAGGGCAATTCCTGCCTTGAGCTCATCCTGATGAGTGCTCAGCTCCCCAGAGTAGTTTTAAACAGCTGCTAGGTGCTGTAAATAATTCTCCACAGCAAAAGAATAGTTCAGGATTGGACACATTTCAATTTAAAATAAAGATTCATTTTTATAATTTATTTTTTAAATATACAAAACCTTGTCTTATAGCTTGTCAGTATCCTCTTGATTCTGAATGCTTTACCTACAGTGAAAAAAGAATTGGAATTTAGAAATCGCTAGGACTCAGCTTGAAGTTATTAAATCAGTGTCCATCTTTCAAGAACAGGTGTCAGCTCAAAAAATTGAGGAAATGTATTATTAGTAATACCCATTGCAATTTATTTTCCTGTTTTTTTAGCAGTGTTTTCAGAAGCTAACTTCTTAATTTCCCAATTTTGAACTCCTGAGGAGCAAAAACTTTCCTTAGCTTGGCTCTAGAGTGAAGTTGCCTTGAATTATATATTATGTATCAGTGGTATCCCATTTACTTACAGTATACTCATTAGATTTTCACAATTATGAAGATTAATCAAAGTTGAGAGATATGATTTGTCACAATCTGCCCGGCATGCCTTACAACTGTATGCAAAAGTGAACCCAGTATCTATTGACTAAGTCTCTTGTCATGACACCACATGAAGTGTGTCGTATCTGAAAGGGTGACCCAGAAATGAAAAAGATGTTCTTCCTGCATTTATTGCAAATCTGCTGATACCTTTAAATGTGTTTTCAATGATTATTTGAAAAAAACTACCACTTATATGGACCTCTGAAATTCAATGGATTTATCACTTTCCCACTCATATCTCTTATGCTCTTATCTCTTAAGTTTAGAATGGCTTCCAGATGCTTCTATACCATACAACTTTGCCAGAGGCATGTTGCTAGATTAACGTCTCCTCTGATAAATGCCAACGTCAGTCAGCTTCTGGGAACAATCAGAAGTGTTATCTGTCTTCTTAGCACCTAAGCCACTAAGGCATAAAAATAGCCAGCTTGCCAAAATAGTCCAACTATGTGGGCTGCACAACAGAGAGGCATTTGCTGTCCTTAGACTTTTCAGCTATCCTGGGCTATTGAGGGGAGGGAGGGGTTTGAACATTACAATGAAGGAACAATCACAGCTGCTCCAGTTCCATCACAGTGGCTTAAATAAATGGGTTCAGTTTTCACTGTGAAATTTTGAAGAGGCATCTTCTTGCTTTTGTTATCTCAGCAGTGTAGGCTATACTCTGCCTGCTGGTGCTGCCACTCCTCCATCATTCATTTTGTCAGATTTCCCCTTTAAGCCAATTAGGTGTTTCAGGTAAAAATAGGTGGCAATGGATTGGTGCATAAGCTAAAACAATCTAAGATAACTTGTTCTTTATGACAGCCCTAAAGAAGAGGAGAGGGAGCTACATAAAAGGAAGGAACCAGTTTCATGCCCAGAATGTTCTATCAGTATTTGAAACAAAGACCTCTCTAGAACTTTTCTGTAATCATTTATGAGGAAAATGGCTGACTACTCTATTTTTCATGTATCTAGGTCTTTGTAGGTTAAAATTAGCATACTGACTTGTATTGAGGAATAAGTGTCTAGTACAGGTGGAACTCTGAACTCTATTCCCATAAAACCTGTAGTGTAGTATCATGAATTAATGGACATTTCTAAGTAAGCTTCTCAGACTTCCTTGAACATTACAGTAATCAAAAGAAAAAGTGACCAAGACACATATTTTTATAGTTAGGTGAAAGGTTTCTAAATGAGCTTCTATACTGCAGCATCCTTAACTAGAGAATTGAATCTCTGATAACAGCTATGACCTGTCAAACTAGGGCTGGGTTCATATCAGCTTGAAGCTTTGGAGGAAATTAGCTGCTTCATATACCAGCCAAAATGCTTTTAATCATATAATCTTTTGTCTTGTACAGGCTATTTCTAACATCAAGCCCTGATGTGGGCTATCTCTCACTTTGTCCAGGTTTTTATAAAGAGAATAAAATAATTAGGTATCTGAATTCAAACTTTGGACAACTTCTACAACTCATTTGAGGTAGATGCTAAAAACAAAGGCTGCCTTTGAAAATTATTTGGAAGTTCTTCAGTTCTTGTGCCAGCGTGACCAGGGCAGCAGCCTGTTGTTCATTAAAGCATGCACAATTTTTATTTTTATAGGCTTCTATAGAGACCTAGCAAATGAAATACCTTTTATAAGAGTCACATTAAAGATACACTTTAATGATTTAACTCAGTGAAACAGGAGCAGAATTTTTTTTCATGTTTTGGCAAGATCTGAAGCACTTCTTCCAAATCATCTTCAAAGCATGAAGAGCCTAGCTGAAAATATGGGGAACAGAATAATAGCCAGACAAGTCCCAGATACCAAAACTAATGGGATTAAATAAAAGCCTCAGTATCTTCTTTTTAAAAAAATGTATTTCCAGGAAGACTGCAGGCCTCACAAAATAGTGTTTCTAATGCTCAACTCAAAAAGATCTTGTAACTTATAGTTGTTAGTAAGAATTTCTAGTACCAACAATAATACTTTACAAATAGGAATTGATAATCAAATCCATTCTAGCCCAATGGTCAGAGTTATACTCTAGTCACTACAGGAGTGTCAAACTCGCAGCATCACATCATGTAATGTATCACAACTTTTCCTCCTTCACTAAAGTAGGGGTGGGCATGGCCAGTGCGTTAGGCATCTGGCCCACGGGCCGGTATCTATTATGCTAGACACACCTGCTCTAGTATAATAAGAATTCTAATTTAAGAATTAGAAGAGTAATTCCTAACATAGTTAGGAATTCTGTGTATGCACGCAGAAAATGTGTATACATTTCTAGACTTGACCTTTTACTATTCATTCCTCCCACCTTCCAGGATTTGATTCACCCTGCCAGATAATATGCTGGATTTCTGATTTGTAGCTCTCTCAATTTTACAGACAAGTTTTTCAGAACCCAGTGCTTCAAGAGATAAAATAGTTATCCATCTATTAATACCCAATTTTGAGCTGGAGATAACTAGCCAGGCTGGATGGAATCTTTCTAAGTTGTTCCCCTGCTAAGAAGGTAGAATAATACCTTGCATTTCAGTCAACTTTTGCTTCCTTGTACAGACCTATATTGTGATTAGAAGGAAATCCCTGCCTATTTTAACTGGCTGATAGAAATTTAGTAGCTGAAAACAGCCATTTTGTTCATGTAATTTCATGTAACATTATTTCTCACTTCACTTACTTCACTTACTTCCTATCTCCTGTTATTGGTAACTAATTGTTTAGTTAAAATAAACTTGTTTGATGAGACCTGGGTAGATTCTGAACCATTGTATCTCCTTCAGTGCTGTTGACCTTGGGCACCAACAGTTTGAAGACTAATTGATCTGTTAAAATGTTTGTGTGTGTATCTATGTGTTATTGGTTCAGGGCAGTTGAGTGGACATAAAGCACACGTTGGCAAAGTAGTGAGTTGGTATGACAGACAGAGTTTTCTCTCCTTGGATCATTAGGGCTGCAGTCCTATATATCTTCCTATCCAGATTAAATTCCACTAAACTCAATGGCACATAGCATTGCACTGGAAGCATCTCACCTGCTGGGTTGATTCAGAAGTTATGTGTTTGACAGGTGAATGCCATCCCATAATACAGCTAGACAACTAAACTTGATTGCAGAGAGAAGGGATGTGCATAATAGTTTTATATTTGTAGTCTAATTTGTTGTTTTAGAATAAGTAAATGTTGATATCTGTATATTTTCACATCCTTTTAATTTTATATATGTGTATAAGCATAAACCAATGATGTAAACATTGTAAACAGCTGAATTAAAGCTATCCATTTGTTGAATGGTTCAGTCTCCAAGTTCTTCTAGATGGGACCTTATTTATTTATTTATTTATTTATTTATTTATTATTTGAACTTGTATGCCGCCCCATCTCGAAGACTCGGGGCGGCTCACAACTAAAAAATAAAAACAATAAATACATTAAAAAGCGATTAAACTAATTACAAGCCCAAATACTAAAACCAATTACAATAATAGCATTAAAATCCATCCCCCCCAAGGAGGGTCACAGCCCGGTTGGTCAAATAACCAGGTCTTTAACTCACGGCGGAAGGTGCGGAGGTCAGGGGCCAGATGGAGCCCCAAGGGCAGTTGATTCCAGAGGTCAGGGGCCGCGACAGAATAGGCTCGCCGCCGGGGAACAAAATTTTGTGGAGTGTCCATGTGACATTGTTTGCCATTTGGAACCTTTGAACACTATCCCAGCTTTTCCTCCCTCCCACTTTTTTTCCTCACCAAAGACACTTTCCTTGGAGAAGGAGGAGATAAAAGCCTTGCCATGCCTCTTAATACAGTAGGCAGCGTTAGGAGCTCTGTCTCTGGAAGCAGCTGGGGAAACTACATAGGGGTGTTACCTAAATTAGGCCACGGAATTCTAACTAAGATTTGTCAAGGTAGCTGCAACTTTGCTCTATCAGGCATATTCTGACACTCTTCTCAGTTCAGGATTTGTTTGAGATAACATCACAGGACATACATCCCAGTATGGCAATTTCGTATTTCTGAGATGTAGTTAATTGGTGGCTTACAACAATGAAACTCAAGGACTTAAAAATGACAAATAACAGCTAGGATTATATACTAATATTATAAGGACAGGTAAATGAGTGGGCATGTGTAATTTTTATTTTGCTCTCAAATTATTAATTGAAATAATATGAGTTACAAAAAACTAAAATAAAAAAATGCAGCCTTCTAAAGCCCAGATTTACTTCATTTTTTTTATGAGCACAGCTACTTCTGATAGAGTTCATAGACAGAAACTACCATTTGAAATTCAATTATAGCTGTATTTCACTCTAAAAGTAAGCCTTTGAGCCAACTGGAAGATGGTTGTCTGCAATTTTTTTATTACATAATCACTTCATCAAAAGTCAATTATTTCTGTATATTCAATTGGATTTACAATTTGATGAGCACTATTTAATTTCCCTACTTTCAATATTAAGCTAAATCAAGACATTGTGGTAATTTAACACACTTAAGAAGATTGCTTCAGAGTTCCAAATTCTACCAAAAACATCCACCTTACCAAATTCAACATTTAATAAATATATTCTATGGTTCATAATTTAATTTCATGAAAGATGTTCATCAAATCCATATTTAGAATTTGATATATGATTGCAATCTGTACACTAATATGTATTGCTACAAAGTGCATTTTTGTATCTGTTTCATTGTTTTGAGCGATAAAGATTAAATGATTAGAATACACAGCTCATCAGTATGAAAATTGCTAAATATGTAAACAAACATTCATCAATGGAATCTTCATTTTAATAGGTTGAGCAGTTGACAGATGAACAAAAAAATGGTAAGTTATAAATTTCATTATTCCAATTACCTCACAAAGAGTCTTCCTTTAATTGGAACACAAATCTTGAGAATCATTAAAAGAAAGCCATCACCAATGAAAATCAACTTTCAAAATGAATGTGCTTATTTCAAGAAATACATTCTGATTTATTTTTTAAAAAGAGTAGTACAAGAATAGCTTCTACAAAAGTTCATAAAATATATAAAACCCAATAGAAACAATTCATTTTACTGTTATTTATCAGGTGAAATCACTTAAATCTATTTCAATATTCAATATCATGAATAAACTATGAAAAGGGAAGAAAATGCTTTATGTGATTTGAAGCTTAAAACAAGGCTGATATGGTAGTTTTTAAGACTGAGAGACCTAAGAACAGGACTCAGCTGTCCGCTTGCCTTCAAGTCATTTATTCTTATTGCATCATAATCTAAAGTTCTCTGTTTCTTTTTTCCATGTAAAAATGAATGGCCTAGTAAACATAAAAGGGTAGGGACCCCAAAACATTAACATAATTCTTGGGGTTGTGTTTTAATTACTTTACGCTCACATTGATTCACTCAAATCGTTTCAAACCAGGAACTGTATTACAAAGAAGAACTTAATTGCCCTTATTGTGGTTTCCATTGGGAGTCATTATAAGGCTTATCTTGCGCCTGGGTCAATTTGCTTCTGAAAGAGAAGGGAGGTATGCAATGCTTCTGAGGAATTCTGAGGAATGCGATCCAATAAATATTATTGAGAGGAAAACGTTTGTACTAGCAAATTAGAATAAAAATGATCAATTAATTTTCAATTATCTGTATAGTATGTTTTGTTACTAAGTTTAATAGATCTTGTTGATTAGTAAATTCCATTAGACCTCCATGTCTATGGAGATTCTCAGTCATCCAGGTCATGGTTGTCCCAAAGGTGCTTTTTCAAGAGGCAGCTGGACTTTCTGGTTTCTCTTTGAAGACATTCAGAGCTGAAGAAGCTTCTTGGATGAGAAACATCTTCAAAGAAAAACCAGAAAGTCCAGTTGCCTCTTGAGAAAGCACCTCTGGAATATTAGACTAGTTTAGCTGATCCCATTTATGCCTGAGAGAGAATCAGTCCGATATTGTATGACACAAAGACTAGAATACTACTGAGTTGGGCCCTTCCCCGTTTGTATACCATTTGTACCCATCATAGCACAAACATGTAGGCTACATCCTTTTCTGCTGTTGGTGAAATAGCCTTAAATCAGCTATACTTGGGATAATGTAGTGATTTACCTCTTAAACTAGGGCATCTTAACAATGGCTGCAAAGAACATACAATCTGACATGCTTTCCCACTCATTCAGCTGGTGGTGAGGTCAGATGCTTGAGCGCTTGTTGGCCTTTTCAGGCTGATACAAGCATATTCCCTTTTCCCAAGAAAACAAGCAAGCTCATATTCCCCTTTCTCTGGTTCCCAAGCCATAGCCTCTGCCTCCACTGCTTTCCTTTCCAAAAATCTAGGCACAATTTGACCTATAAAACATCTACAGCCAGGACTGTTTTTCCATTTTGGCATGGTATTATTATACTGAGATGTGTTTGTGTGTGCGCACGCACATATGTGCAAAGGGTTATACTTCAATAGGAACTTCTGCTGCTTGTGAAATGCTGGCATGAGATCACCATTGTGGACAACAGATTTGCTTTGTTTCAGAATTGTACACCAGTACTAGAGATGCACACTCTTGCTTTGCTGCGTTTATTTATCTGATTTCTAAGACTGCCCAGTGGAAAATGTTTCCAGCCTCTGAACTGAAGGAAATTAGTCTTTACATTTTTGTGGTTGGGTGTGTACCGTAGGCGTGGGAGAGAGTGATTTCACTTCTTTCTTCTTCCCTTTCATTTCCCAGTTTTAAATCGAGAACGAGCACTGAAGCTCACAATTACCAGTCCTCTCTCCTTTTTTTGCATCTCTGTCATGATGTCTGGATGTTTTCCCACTGGTTGGTGACATTTGAAAGTTAAATAAGCTTGGAGAAATCAAACAGTTGCTTTGCTTTGCCTTGCCAGGTGCATGGTCATCGTGCCACAATTTAGTCAAGGGTCAGAATAGATACATTCAAGGCACAATAGGAATCAACAGTGCTCACGATTTGGTCTTGAAGTATCACACTCTTAATTAGTTTTGCTTCTCTTTCTCCAGAATTTAAAGCTGCTTTTGATATATTTGTCCTGGGTGCAGAGGATGGATGTATCAGCACAAAGGAGTTGGGGAAGGTAATGCGCATGCTGGGACAAAATCCTACCCCTGAGGAGTTGCAGGAGATGATTGATGAAGTAGATGAAGATGGTGAGCAATTTCTGCTGGGTGTTTATACAGTATGAGGCTGTAAATTTAGATTTGCTGTATTGTGTTTTGAAATCTAACCTAATATGAGAAATAGTTCAAACAGAGAGGAAGTTAACTTGGTGCCCTTTTTTCCTTGACAGGCAGTGGTACAGTAGATTTTGATGAATTCTTAGTTATGATGGTCCGGTGTATGAAAGATGACAGCAAAGGAAAATCAGAAGAGGAACTTTCAGATCTCTTTAGAATGTTTGATAAGTAAGTGGCTCTATTAGCATAAGCCAAAGTCCAAAAGAATACAATAATCAAGTTGAATCTCCATGAGTTTCATATTGATAACACAAGATTGAAAACCTCACTATATAAATAAGCTTTTGATAAGACCCCACCCACTCCGTTCCACCGTCTGGTTGTACAAGGTGGGGAAAGGTGCATGCATAAAAATCAATCTGGGGGGGTGGGAGCTGCCCCATGCGCCCCATACCCACTTGCCTTAAGACCACCGCAGCCAGGTGTCCCCACCCTGACACCTGTTGTGTTGCTGCCTGACTTCTGTGACCGCTCATGACTGGATGCCACATGGTGCATCATGCCGGTGTCTCTCGCAGCAGGAGGCACTTTGTGCCAGTGCCGCCACTTGCGGCAGGATGCCATGTGCCCCATTGCGCTGGTGCTGCCACTCCTGGCAGGAAGCCACATGGTGCATTGTGCCACTGCCACCACTCATGGGTGCATTGTGCCAGTGCCGCCACTCATGCATGCATTGGTGCAACATGTCATGCAGCCTCCTGCAAGCAATGGCATCAGCTCGATGCACCACGTGGTGTCTGGCTGCAAGCAGCTGTAGAAGTCAGGCAGTGGCACAACAGGTGTCAAGGTGTGGGAGGCCTGGCTGTGGTGGTCATAAGGTAAGCGGGTAAGACATCCCCAAAATAAGACCTGGTGCTTATTTTGAGGCCCAAAAGAAAATAAGACCAGGTCTTATTTTCAGGGAAACATGGTATAATGCTTCTTGTCTTCATTGCTCCATTTTTTCCCATTTATAATTATTCAAGGATGGATAACAATTTTAATAATATTAACAATAAAAATAAAAGTTGTTCCTGAAGACTAAATGCCAAAGGTGGAAATCAGGACTTAAATGCACTATGGACAGGATTTGTTTCAGAAGTGAAGCCATGAATGGGTAAAGCCATTCATTCTGTCTTCTCCCCCATTTTTTCCTGCCCCTTTCTTTCTAGAATAGTTCTCCCAGATGTATGTTGTGACACACAGTCTTTCACATAACCAGGCAGGAGGCCTGATACCTGACTGGAGGGCAACACAGTCTGCAGTTTTCTTTGCCTTCTTGAAATCTATTTCAGTGAAGCATGGATGAACAATTCATGTGCGGAAGTGGCTAATGCCTACCAAGCCATAGAAAAGAAAACATTTGATTAGAATGTGATTCTTTTCATACATGAATGAATATAAACTTCTTCAGTCTGAGTTCAGACCTGCTCTTGAGATAGAATCATCCTTTGGTCTGCTAAATGTTCACCAGTGACAGAAAAACAGATAGGCATGTTTGTGTTGATTTTGCTTTATCTCCAAACAGTTTTCAATACTGTCAACCCTGATATCATCCTGTAATTAATTACACTGCTATTTGCAAGGACTGAGAGCAAATTGGGTGACTCTGCCTCTGACAGCTGTGCTGTGAGACTGCTGTGCTGTGGGGGTGTCATAAAGCCTCTTTTTGCCCCTGGAGCCATTTAACATTTATAAGATCTGCTTTGGAATTGGCATTAGCAGATTGGAAATAAAGTACCATCACTATAAGAATCAGATCAATTTTTCCACATTTGATTCAGAGGAGAAAAGGCATGTTCTGAAACCAGCAATGGAGTGTTTAGGCCAATAAACTGTGACTGGATCTTGAAAAGAGGCAGAAGGAGATCTAACGGACAGCTTGTTCCTGGAAGCAGAAATCAGAGAATCTTCCCAAGTTAAATGGGACTATGTTCCCTTACAAAGGCTATGTTTGTGGGTTCTCCTAAAATCACAACTTCTTTTGAAGACTCAAGTAGTCTCTATGGCCAGGATTGGCAGTTCAGTTGATATCCCAACTTTGTTCTTGCCTAATTGTTTATGTATGTATGCTATTCATGTGCTGGTAAGCACATAATTAAGTTATTATAATCTCCCCTGTGGTCAGTCTGGAAGGGCCAACTAGTTCAGAATTATAGTAGCCAGGTTGCTGAGTCAAGTATATATTCCATCTCTGCTCAAGTAGCTGCAAAGGCTGTCAGGCATCACTCAACCTTCTTGTAGTTTCATTTTTTAACATCTAAGGCACTGAATAATTTGGGACAGGTTATCTGACAGATTGCCTTTATAGAACTGGTTGACCACTAGAAGTTCCTGAAGCATATGCATTATTTTTTTTCTTCCTCAAGGGTACGCCTTCTCCATATTAACAACTGCATTCTAGAACTCTCTCTCTCTCTTTGTTAGCCTTCAGAGGTAGTCCAGGAACCATATCCAAATAAATTCATTCTATTTTGTTGTAAGGTTACATTAACACAATCTTTCCAGTCTGAAAATACATTTCTTCCCCCTCACCTTTACAATCCAAGAAACTAGGGAAGGTCTGTCTAAAACATTTTCCACACCCACATGCCTTCTGCAGGCTAAGCTTCCTCTTATGTGACCATTGCTCCGACTGCATCTCTTTCCCCTGTCTCCCAAGGTCATTCCCACATAACTTTACATTCCCTGGAAATTTATGAGTCACGTGCTGTAAGATTTTTGTAAAAAATATTCTTTCACGCTGGCTTCCTTAGTGGAAATTTTAATCATGAGAAGTCTGTTTTGTTTTCCATCTCAGTATCTCTGGGAAGAGCTTTTGACAATTCAGATGCCATTACCAAGAAGGTTGTATTCCCCAAAATATAATTCCATAGATTATCAAACAAAAAGAAATGAAGATTGTTACAGTGATCTTGCAGTATTTGAATGGGAAGAATTTGCACCAAATATTAAATGTAATGGAACTTGAATTCCATTTAGCCATGACATCTGGGATGGACATTCTGCAGGTTGCAATTCCATTAAATCAGGAGAGCTGGAAAAGCTGTTTTAGAAATGTAGTGATGTGTCAATGAAATACACATTTTAATAGCTCCAGTAAATTGGTCACTAGGGGGTTTTGCCATTCCTTTCTTTGTAAAGCTCAGAACTCACACAAATCCCTTGGTAATCATATCTCTTGAAATGAAAAGACAAATGGTGACTGAGTCTTTGTTAAGTATGCAAGATGTGTAAAGGAACTGCAGATACGTCCTCTCTAAAAAAATGTGAAAAGTAACATTTGTAAAAGGGCTCCTTTTTTTAGCTTATCCTTTCTTTCACAGAAACTCAGATGGATACATAGATCTGGATGAACTAAAGCTCATGTTACAAGCTACAGGAGAAACCATCACTGAAGATGACATTGAGGAGCTAATGAAGGATGGCGATAAAAATAATGATGGCAAAATTGACTATGATGGTGAGTTATGCTTATGGCGAGTTATGCTTATACACTGCATAATAGTACAGCCAGAAATGCAGTACTATAAAAGCAAACTGAGGACAGGAATCACTTCAAAATTTGAGCCACTTGCGCAAAATAAAAACACATGTTTATGTCCTGCTTTCTCCTGCTTGTCACTCCCCAATGATCTATGTTTAGTTTACAGGTAAGCTTTTCAATATATAGAATTTATTTTTTGATGATTATTCCAGAAAGAACCCAACTTGGATATGTCAACAGACTTGGGGATCTCATGGAAATGGGAATTTAATGATGTAACATCTAGTGTTCTAGCCCTTTGGTCTTTTATAATGTAATTTATTAATGTTTGAATTATAGAGGGGTTTTCATAATTACTGTTTTTATTATTTTATTGTATGCCTCTTAGAGTCACATTTTGTGAGATGGTTGGCATATAAATAAAGAAGCACATTCACACATACATTTGTCGTGTATTCATCATGAAAAAAACCCCAAAGAGTTTATCTTTTGTCAGATGATTGGAATCCATGGCCATACATCTTAAATATTTTCCTTTGAAAATTTGGCTTGAGAAACAATAAATGCAATTTTTGCCAAAAATTTTTTGTAAGTCTGAACAAAGGCACCATCCCTACCATATGAATGGGATGAGCTTTGGCATAAACAAATCCACCAATCATTGTTGAAAGAGATCCAGGTCCACATTCAGGCATGGAAAGTCAGTGAATGGCTTGGATCAAGACCAGTCATTGAGCCCATGGGTTATGGAGAAAAAATGGAGAATGAAGTACTATATTTTTCACTGTGCAGGAAATAGCACAAAGAAAGAAAGGACTGGAAGGAACAATGTGACAAAGGTCAGGAACCTTACCCATTTTCTGAATATGATTTTTGGTTTTTCTTCTTTTACAGAATTCCTGGAGTTTATGAAAGGCGTTGAGTAAACATGAGAAATTTTGAAGGCAATATCTTTATTTGAACATCTTCAGTGTTGTCTTTTGACATTTCATCAGATCTGCTTCTCTTATTACTTTCATGAAGTTATGTTGAACTTTGTGAAAATCAGGAAAACATGACCCAACTCTTTTTAAGTGCCTCAAATGGTCAATGGACATTGACTGAGCCAGATTATTATGCAATATAATAGTGCCATACGCTATGGCTTCATCAAACCTAAAAATGTTCCTTATTGATGATTAAAGTCTGCTGGTTACAGTGAAAAATAACACTTTAGTAACTATTGAGACATTTAAGTTATTATCAAACATTTCATCTAACATTAAGACATGCTTTTTTCTTTCTGTATGTACCTCTTTGCTTGCCAACTTAAAGTATGTAAAAACATTGTATGTACAAAAAAGTTTTATTTCCAAAATGCTAATAAAAACAATTGCAAATAGGAGTGTTTGCTCTGCAGAAATTCCCAGGTTTGTAATGCTGTCATGCATGCCTATGAGGGAAAAAGAAGCAGTTGTAATTAAGGTTTAAGTTTATATCAGAGACTGTCATATTCAATACAACAGACATTCTAAAGTCTCCATTTAAAGTGTGGTGTTTTCTGTAACTTTCCCTTAGCCTGAAATGTATTGGACATTAGCTCCATAATTCTCAGGTAAATATCCTTTGAAAAGCATCAGATTGGAGAAAATTGAAGTAGCAAATGCAATAATTCTCAAAATGTTCAATAGCCTCTGACTGATAGGGAACTATTTCCAGGAAATCAGTGTTTGTTTGTTTGTTTATATCAGTTAATATATTCACCCACTTTGTAAGCATGATTCCGGATGATTAACAGAATTAAAACATCAGTACAAAACAAAACAATGATGAAATTAAAAACAACTATAAGCAAAACTAAAAGCAATTAATCGATTAAATAGGTTTAACCTCCTGATCCTACGCCCAGGTCTTAATAATTTTTGGAAAAAAATCAATTTGGTTAACAATTTTGGGTGGTATCATGTTCCAAAGGGCAAGTGCTGTGATAGAAAAAAGACACTTCCGGAATTCTTTAAAATGACATTTGTCTAAATGATGGAACCTGGAACATGTCTTTTCTGTTGTTCCTGATGGGACAGGAGAGACCATTGCAGAAACAGGCAATCTTTCAAATAACATAACCCTATGACATGAAGGGCTTTATTAGTGAGCACATATTGGAAGCCAATGCAGTTCACAAAGCAGAAGTGTAATACGGATATCCATATTACACCCATATTGCTTAGGCCACAGCTGTCAAGTACAGGAAAACAGGAATTTAGGCAGTTCAAATGAGTATAGGTTTATTGTATGCTAATGCTTTCTACAAGAATCTGAACTACTAATGGTCAAAGATAAGAGTCAATAGGATTCAAACTGGGTTGGACTTAGATCTCTTGTGGTTTCAAAAGGACTTGAGTTTGATGACACATGTGACCCCTTCTCCTTCAAGCTCAGACTGGTCGTCTACAATTGCTTTCTTGACAAATGCAGCTTCCAGATAAACTTCAAAGACAGCACCTTGTAAAACACCTTGCAGTACTGTACTGTAATCCATTCAGGAGATGATGACCAAAACATAAGTAACCATATGTAATGCCTCCTGGTCTAGGAAGAAGCACATCAACCCAACTAGGCAGACCAGACCAGGGAATCGACTCCACAAGAAGACAATAACTATTTTTATTGAGAGCAGCTATAATAATAGAATCTTGCAAGGGAAGCTGCTGGCAATATTATCTTGTTTCCCAGGACTTAAGAATGTTTCAGCTCTCTTTGCCTACTCTCTTCAGTTAAGGACATAGGTTTAGAAGATAAGTTGCTTTGATTGAGGACACTTAAGTACCCTTACTGATTATAAAAATCAACTTCCACAGAATCTAATCATCTAGCTCCATGTGTGTATGTGTGTGTGTATGTGTACCTAATGTGAACCTGCTCATTACAAAGTTTAATTCTTGAGCTTCTTTCTTTCATTCTTTCATCAAAACAGATTGCTTGCAGCTTATGCCTCAGACTGAGCTGCTGATGGCATCTGCACTGTTTTTATGTAATAGACTTGCCTGGTCTGAGGCTACTTGTTCCCTATCATACCAGCTCCTGCTCCAAATCCTTTAGTTATCTGCTCAGCCTCATTTTACAAATACTAAGCCTTCACCAAGAAGCACATTTATTCAACAGTACCAGAAAAGAAAATTAGTCTTCATTGCTGCTACACTGTAAGGAGGGATGAGTAACAAGGAACCCATTTCTATAATAAGAGCAAGTGTGTCTTTCTAAACTCGAAGGGCTGTCAAAGTGCTACATTCCTCTGCACCAAAAATAAAAAATGGGATATCTATGAAAGCGAGATCTCTTTGTAGTATCATTGAGGCAAGCAGTGCCTTCTCTGAGATAGAATAAAATTACGATATATATTTTCCTCTTTCATGTCTTCATGTTTCCAGTGTCTTTCTTCCCACTTGGAACTGAATCCAGGATGGACATTTCTTCCAACAATGCTATAATTGATAAAATTTTGTGCATTGTCTAGGTCTTAAAAATCATTTGGTTGAATCTTTAAACAGGTGGATCACTTAACTTTCTTAAAAGTACAATAACATGCAATCTAACATGTGCCTACCTACTCAAAGTCTCTATGAATCCCAGTTCATTTGCCAAGCATTTGCAAGACTAGTTTAAAAGTAGAAGCCTTAAAACTCACAGTACTTTATATGTTCTAATTGAGCACTTGGATCAGGACGGCATTGGAGCATTATAAGCAACATTTCATGATTTTTCTAGATATCTGGCTTAAGGAAGAAAAAAAATCAGGAGGAATGGCATGTGCTTAGCGGGATCTTGTAACAACTGTCTGGGGCTTATTAACCATCTGAGTGAAGCTTGTACTCTACACTGTAACAATGAGTAGCTATTTATAGGCACATTATTAGAGGGGAAGGTGGAAATTCTTGGCGGAGTGGAGGCATTGTGCAAGCAGCTGTCACAAACCACTATCCTGTGATCTTTAAAGTCTTATTTAAAGTCCCTCCTCTTGATTTGTGCTTAAAATTATAGAACATTGTCATAACTAAGGCAAAGAATATTCACACTGGTAGAATTGCAAGAAAAGGAAGGAAGGAAGGAAGGAAGGAAGGAAGGGATTGTCCAAGGTCATCCTAGAAAAAACACACTGGGATCCAATGTAGTTCTAAGGTATCTGCATAATTTCCTAATTGTTATTACTTGCCTTTATACATTTCTTACAAAGTTGTGAGGCTGACATTAAATGATTGAATCTAGTAGAAGTATTACTGCAAAGTTATACATTATGATAAGAAACTGATACTTTCAAGAATAGGCTTGTTCCCAAAAATATATGAAATCTGTCTGTGTGTGTGTGTGTGTGTGTGTGTGCACAAATGTGTGGCATTAATGGGTAAAGTTATAACATCATATGTGTATAGCAATAGCACTTATATACCATTCCATAGTGCTTTACAGCACTTTCTGAGCAGTTTACAACATCAGCATATTGCCCCCAACAATCTGGGTCCCCATTCTACTGACCTTGGAAGGATGGAGCAAGATTATTCTTATCTGAGTACTAGGAATGGATTTAATCAGAATCAGAATACAGCTGAGGCAGGAGATCCTATATCATTTCAGACAAGTGACTGAATAAGGAATGTTGTATAATGTTATGTAATAAGTGGCGGTAGAAGCAGTAGACTTCTACTAGATATAGTCCCTCTTTTTCTGTTTCTTGCCTATTAAAAGTAATTAATAACTGTCACTATCATCAAAATTTAGACTGACATTGGGCTATACTGTACCATAAGTCAATTTCATTCAGTCTGTAAAAAATAAATTTGAAATTGAAATTTGAATGACATGTTGACCACCAAATCAATCTACCTGCTTCCTCTGCCTGTATCCATCCAGTTTTCTTGACAGCGCTTGAGTTTGCTCTGGTTTTCTTCCAGAGTGGTTTTTTAGCTTCCTAACTGAATCAGATATATTTTAGCACATCAAGTTCTGCAAACTAAACAAATGTGACTGATATATGGTTCAGGGAGTCATGTGCATTCAGAATATTGAACTAATTCAGCAAAAACTGTGTTTGAGCTTGTTTATCAGCCATTTTGTGCAACAACAGGTACAAGATTGTCACTGAATAAATTAGGTCTGCTTCTGTACTAGTCAGGCTTCTATGAAATATCTTTCTCCTCTGAGGGAGGTGGAAGCCCCATTGAACTTCAAGAGATTACAATGTTATCTAGGTAGGACAGTTTTCCTGGCCTGATGCCCTCATCATCATCAGCACCTATGTTCTGCCAGACAGTTTGGGCCCTGGCCAAGTATGCGTTCAGTATCTTGGGAAGGCAACAAGTCAGGAAAGTCTTTTCTCTCTCCCAAACAGAGAGGTCAAAATTTGCTTTATGTATGATTACAATTAGACTGCATTTGATTTCATTGCTTATTGTACCCCATGACTGTTATTAAGTGTTGTACCTTATGATTCTTGACGAATGTATCTTTTCTTTTATGTACACTGAGAGCATTTGCACCAAGACAAATTCCAGTCACACTTGGCCAATAAAGAATTCTATTCTATTTTGATCTTGAATTAAATGACAATCCATATTTTGTGTGGCTTTTGTTTTCCTTCCACGTACACTGAAATGACATCTAAAAGATCTCAAATTCTGGAGCAGGAAGAACAGCTCTACAACAGTGTAACATTCCTTTCTGCTGGGGTGTTTGTAGATTTCCTAGTGTAATCTCTATGGGTGGTCCTTGACTTATGACCATAATTGGAACCAGATTTCTGATTGTATGTCAAGGTACCTGTTATGTATGTAGGTTTGAATGTTATTGGTTTATTTGAACTGTTATTGTAAAATGTCAAATGGTATTGGTTTAAATAGTGCGGGAAGAAACCCTGCACTCCCATGGATGGCAACTATGGCTGCAGGCTATAAGAGGCAGCCGTAGCCAAGCCAACTCGGGTCCATTTGAGCTGTAGTCACTGAATAAACTCTTTGCTGGAACTCTTTGCGTCTGACTCTTCATGCAGACTTAACAGTACCGACGTGACAGGAACTGAATTTATAATGTTTTTTGCAGCAGTCATTAAGTAAATCACTGCAGTGGCTAAGCAAACATCACAGTTGTAAATGAAAATCAATTCTTTTGAATGGGCTTTTTGTAAAACCAGAAACTGTGGTCACATGACCACAGAATGTTGCCACCTCTTTTAAAGGAAAGCTAGTTGCCAAAGAACCCAAAATGTAGTCACATAATTGCAGGAAATTGGCATGGCATTTTATGATGGCCCAAAGTGATTTATAGGCTGCAAAACCAGGCTTCCGGCCTGGTTTCAGCATGGAGACGGCATTGGTCGCACTGATGGATGATCTCTGGAGGGCCCGGGACAGGGGTTTTTCCTCTGTCCTGGTCCTATTAGACCTCTCAGCGGCTTTTGATACCATCGACCATGGTATCCTTTGCGGCCTGGGGGTTGGGAGTGGGGGGCACTGTATTTCAGTGGCTCTCCTCTTACCTCTCGGGGCAGTGCATGGTGTTGGGGGGCAGAGGTGGCCCGAGGGCACTCACTTGTGGGGTCCCTCAGGGTCGGTCCTCTCCCCCTTTATTTAATATCTACATGAAACCGCTGGGTGAGATCATCTGTGGTTTTGGGGTGAGATACCATCAGTATGCTGACGATACTCAGCTATACATCTCCACCCCAAACCAAATCAGTGATGCCCTCTCTGTGATGACTCGCTGTCTGGATGCGGTACGGATCTGGATGGACGGAAACATGCTTCGGCTCAACCCGGCCAAGACTGAGTGGCTGTACATACCGGCATCTTGGTCCAGTCAGCAGTGTCCATCGTTGACCATAGGGGGAGTGGTGTTGCCCCCTGTGGATGCCCTGGCTCCTGGATGGCTCCAATTGGAACAGGTGGGGGCCATCGCCAGGGGGGCCTTTGCCCAGGTCTGGCTGGTTCGCCAGCTTCGCCCGTTCCTGGACTGAGATGCCCTGCGTATAGTCACTCACGCCCTTGTCACCTCGCTACTCGACTACTGCAACGCTCTCTATTTAGGACTGCCCTTGCACACCATCCGGAGGTTGCAGCTGGTGCAGAATGCGGCGCTGGGTGGTGATGGGAGTTACCCGATTCTCCCATATTACCCCCTCCTCGCGGCCTGCATTGGTTGCCAGTTGCACTCGGTGAGATTCAAGGTTTTGACTTTAACATTCAAAGTCCTACGACATGGGTCCACAATATTTAAGGGAGCGGCTCCTGCCGATATCGGCGCCACCCACCCCATGCGGGCACATAGGCAAGGACTCCTGGGGTCCCGTCGGCAAGTCAGTGTCGGCTGGCGGTCCCCGGCGACGAGCCTATTCTGTAGCGGTCCCCGACTTATGGAACGAACTGCCTCTGGACCTCCATCTGGCCCCTGACCTCTGCACCTTCCGCCACGATTTAAAGACCTGGTTGTTCGACCAAATCGGGCTGTGATCACCTCACCAGGGCCAGGGGATAATTTTAAGTATTTTAATTTGGTTTTATTGGGCTTAAATTGTTTAATTCTTTTTTAAATATTTATTGTATTGTATGTTTTAACTGTGAGCCGCCCCAAGTCTTTGGAGATGGGGCGGCATATAAGTCCAATAAAATAAAACATCCATTCTGAGTCTTCCATAAGTTTGAATGGTCGTTAAGCAATTGGTTATAAGTTGAGGACTACCTGTATTCTTTTTAAAATCTTTTTTCCAAGCATTAAGCAAATCCAACTCTATTTAGCATTGTGATCCAAACCAAGATTGGCTGTAAAACAGGCTGCAACACACACTAGTTGGAACCTCTTCCTGCCCAACAACAGCTGCTGCAGTGAGAAATCTGTCTATTGTCAATATTTGCTCTGATATTAACTGGACACCTATCTCCAGTGACCCAGGTAATAGAGGGCTGCATGTGGAAATATCTGAGACCTTTTAGAGGATGTAGAATTGGGTCTTAGCAATAGAACAAGATGATACAACTAGAGTATACAATTATTAAAATGGTCAAAGCCTGCATTAAAAGTATAATTGTATCACACCTATTTGAGAGAATGTGCAATGACTGGATCCATAATCAGGAATGTCATTCATGGTGAGAAACATGAATTTTAATACTGATGCAGCAAAAAACAAACAAACTAGTGTTGGCCGACACCAAATGTTGCATATGAGTCCCGGTGTAAAAAGGACACCTTTGACATTGAGGGATTAAGATTTTACACCTACACCAAGGCCATCTCACAATGCAGAGGCAGACCTGATATCTTTGCACTGCCAAAGCAAACAAGCCCCTGACTCTTCACACAATGAAGCTCTGGCCTTAGGTTGCACGATTCCAATTATTCCATCTTGCATTGTGTCACATGTGGCTATTTTGGTCTGGATGCTTTTCAGACCATATTTGGGAAACTCCTGTGTAGGACGACAGAGCAGAAGGTCAGGGATGACAAAGGCTTCCAACAAAGCTAGAATTTCGCAATGGCAAATGGAAAGTAGCAGACGAAAGCTATTCAGTGTTGCTACTCACAGTTTAGGAATTTATCTCCCAGGAAAAGAGTTTGTTCTGGTTTAACTAAAACTGAAGGAGGAAAGGAGGTTTCAACTCAGACATATTGTATATGTCTAGCTCAACATCTTAACTGGAATCTTGACCAGCCAGATATTTTTGTATCACACAATTTGTGCGGCCTAAGAAATTGCTGAATGAAGAACCCAATGAAGATAGAAAGAAAACATGGCATGCTTCTCCTTCCAGCAAGATTAGTTAATGCACAACTTGTGGTAAAAGATTTTGGGACTCTTGATCAGTGATAGGTCCTTGTAAAATAGAATGCATAAGCATTATATGAAGAACCAGGAGTTCTCAGCTACATCCCTTTGATGGATAAAGGAGGAAGGAGGTGAGAAGCACACACAAAAAATACTAAATTAAGACTCCACATCTGCATTAAATATAAACAATCTTGATTTAGAATAATCAGGTGGTAGCATTTGCATCTATTTATTCCACTACCAACTGGAGAGCTCTTTAAAAATGCAGAATCTTAAATGGTGAAGGATAAACACAGTATAGGCAAGTATACTGACCTCAGTCAACATGGTGACTGGTAATTCTAGTGGAAATGATTACAACACAATTATGTAAAGCAGTGGAAAGATTAAGGGTGAGATTACAAACATAATTATATATTGTTCCAGTCTCACATGAGGAAATAATTCCTGCAAACTTATGTCTCCATCAGCACTAGGCACCCAACACATTCCCACGGTACTCTCAAGGATCCTCCACATTAATTAAGGAAAAAATTGGAATTGAGACAGATTCTTGGTGACTGCATGGATGTCTGTTTGGCAAACGACACAGAAATGACTTGCTGCTGTTGCAATCTGGGTTCTTTTTTAGCTTCCTCATCTAGCCTACAGCCCTGGTATTCCTATCAAAGTAAGAAATGGTCCTGATTCTACTTCATTTTTGAGCACAGGGCTCCTAAAGGGGAAAGGAAAAGTCTGTTCTGTTTATGAGGTTAATGTCTTAACAGCCTTCTCCAACCTGGTACCTTCCAAGTCATATTTCCTTCAAGGTGTTAGTAACAACTTATAAAGCCCTAAATGGCTTGGGTGCAGGGTACTTGCGGGAACGCCTCCTGCCCGCATCACAGTCCAGTCGCCCCGTGCGCTCCCATAGGAGGGGCCTCCTGGGAATACCGTCGGTCAGGCATTGTCGGCTGGCAGCTCCCAGAGCTAGGGCCTTTTCTGTGGGAGCGCCCGCCCTATGGAATCAGCTTCCTGCGGATCTGCGTTTGGCCCCTGATCTCTGCTCCTTTCGTCGAGACCTGAAGACCTGGCTGTTTCAGCAGGCTGGCCTGGATTGACCATGGGGGCGGGTAGTTTTAATAGTTTGTTTATTCTGTAATTTTATCGTTTTAGCTGTTTTTTGTAATTTGGACTTGTTTTTATTTAATTATTTTTATTGTATATGCTTTTTTGTATGTTTGCCGCCCTGAGTCCTTCGGGAGAAGGGCGGCATACAAGTCTAAATAAATTAATAATAATAATAATAATAATAATAATAATAATAATAATAATAATATGCTGATTATGTTAGCTGGGAATTTGGGAAGTCGCAACGTAACTGATTCATACCTGACCTAAGGCTGTCTGTTTTTAAAAAAATATCACATGTAATTATAACTTTCAGACACAAAACCACAGAAGTAGGCTATTCTCCTGACTGAGAGATTATGAGGAAAAATAACTAAAACAGCTTTTGCCCCACTAGATTTGTAACACCTTTAAACAAGTCATTATAATAACCTAATTCTCATGTATCTCTAGGTGATGAGACAGCTTAGCAGGATATGCAAACCCATCCATTGTTGCTTAGTAATTCTATGTGAATAATGATTTTCTGAAGTTTTCACCTTGGCAATTGTGTAGTTGTAGCTATTAAAAATCAGCTAATAATTGCAATAGACGGAAAAGATGTGGAAGCATCAAACCAGATTAATCAGTTGGGGAAGTTCCTTCTAACAGAAGGCTGAAATGTTTAGGAATTTTAACTTCAAATACAAGGAGAAACAATACAGTTGGTCACATAAGATAAATTAGATTTAAGAAACCCAGCATCCCTGCCTTCTTCAAGAGTAATCAGAAGTTAATCCTGAGGATACATCCATACTGGGGTTTTTTTTGACTAATAAAAGTGTCATTGAGAGTTAGGCAGAATACAGGTTTAATAAACTATTATCAATTGCTATCTTACAATAAATAAACTTTACTTTCAGGTCCAAAGCTCCAGTGTTTTCTGGTGATCTTTCATTGATGTACTAACTAAATTTGTGTAGCAGATGACCAGGCTGAGCCTGATGGCAGAGTCAAACAGATCATAAGTTTGGAGTCTCTACACCTTGTAAAACATCTAAGTCCAGCCCCCACTTGAAGTCTTTTGATTCTTATCTGTTAGTAGATCAGATTCTTGTGTATACAGTAGATAGCATGGAATAAACCTGTAGTGCTTTTGAACACCATGCTGGCTCAAGATCAGCCTAACTCATTACAGACATCTAATAGATTCAATTTTTTTTACATTCATACTAAGACAAAAATGGAGCATTAGACCAAATGAATTAGTAGAGGCTTATTAAAGGCCATTATACAGATGGCATCTATTTGGCTTCAGTGCAACTCAGAAGACGAGATTCCTATCAATAAAACAATACATCTGTCAAACTTGCTCATCAGCTTGCCAAATATTTGGCTTGGAAATCTTGAAAACAAAACATTGGATGAGATTTTCCTTTGGCTTTTTCATGAACAGTTTTCTTACGGGCAAGTAATGACTAGTATTCTTCAGGTTAGCAATCAACTTAATTATAATCTTAGATAGTTCAAAGGCATTTTCATCAGAAATTCTCAGGTCCCTATTTTCAAATGAATAATATTGTTAAGTATGCAGAACCTGCCACCTTCTGGATAAGAGGCCATATTGCTGATTACTGTATAGCTCATAGAAATAGACAACACTGGAAAAACTTTTAAACATAATTATGGAAGAGAAGAAGGAAGGAAGCCATGATTATTATTTTAGAAGGTTATTTTAATTTTTTTGTGGGAAAGTTTTTCATGCTGAAAATGACAAGATAGCAGACATCAACACTTTCCTTGTTTATTATTTGCAACACAGATGAAAAAAAAGCAAATAATCCCAAGAGAGTTTAAATGAACATCAAATGGTAATGCTAGAAACCTGAACCTAACATTTGGCTCTATAATTCTGAACCAAATTTGAAATTCATGACCATGGGGTCTTTCCTACCAGGTAAATATTTAATATATCTAATTAAAATGTTTAATGAAATTAATTTAATAACATTATTTAATAAATGTAATACAAATCTTAAAAATGTATTTAATACATTTAATAAAAATTGTTAAATTTATTAAATTAATTTAATAAAACCTTACCAGATTTTATTTAAGAAGTTTTATTCAGTTTGGGATGTTGACCTGTAATAAAGAATTTGAATATTTGAAATACAGGAGTTTTATACAACCTTATAAATTAATGCTTTAATGTCACTAACTATTCCTGCAATTTTGTTGTAAGCAACATGACATGTATTAAAACATGTCAAGGAACATAATTCTTGAGTTTTCTGTATAAATCCTAATAAAATAAACCCATAAATACCATAATACCATAAAACTGTATGTCACATTCTAGCCTATTACAATACTATTAGATTCTTGATTTTATCAAAATAAAAAGGCACAACATTCACAAATTCTAAAAATGTTTCGTGACAAACTTGACAAAATAGATTTAAATTGAAGGCTATAGGAATTAACACAATCAAATATTTCACAAAAGGATTTGTAAATGCAGAAAAGATAACTAAAGCGGGCCACATTAAGCTACCAGTATTTAATGAAGAATCAGAAAAAATGCTCCTAAGTACAATTCATAGTTTTCATTAGCCATTTATCATTTATCCATCCATCGATTTATCTATCTTCTATCCATTAATTTAGAATTAATTTTTTAAAAAATATATCAAATTATAAAAATGTTCAAAGAGGCAAGAAAATTTCCAGGGAAGCAATTGAACCCTATTAAAATTGGTTGACAAAGGAAAGGGAGGGTCCTCATGGCACCGACTATAGTCTATCCATCTACTGCATAGTCCTTTTGGCTCCCCATGCAAGGCTTCAAAGCGATGTTTTTCGGGAGGCCAGGCGAGCGGAGGCCTGCCTCATCTGCAGGGGACGGTTATTCCATAGGCAAGGATAATGGTAGAGAAGGCTCTCGTTAAAACCCACCAATCAGAATTCTTTGACTGGTGGGGTCTGCAACAATACCTTCCCTGCCTGGGGGAAGATGGATGGGATAGGTTGATGGGATGGGATGAAGTCAGTTACATAGAGTCTGGGCCCATATAGAGCTTTACAGGTCATAACCAACATCTTAAGTTGGACACAGAAGCAAAGTGGCACTCAGCATGGTTTGTAGTCCGGCGGTGTTATATGTGCCCTTCTTTGGGCACCCAATAAACTGTAGCACATGTGGTCCCACTATGCACCAACTGAAGCTTCCAGATACTTTTCAAGGATAATCCCATGTAGAGTGCATTACAATAGTCCAATTAGGAGACATTCCATATTCTGATATTAATGTTTTAACAAGATGAGCTTTGAAAAGACAAATATGACTTAAGAGGTGCCTCTTTAAATTGGAGAGATTTTCATGATTGGAATACAACAGCTGAAAGGTGCAGCTTTTTCACTAGAAAGAGAGCAACTGTGTCAAAATTGTCACCATTGGTATAGAAATCCAAAGCATTGACTGTGTGGCACTATTGAGAGCACTGCAGTTAACACAAATAGGACAAAATATGGTTCTTGGTGTCTACAACCCAAGGAAAAAGATGCAAAGTTTCCTGGAGCAACATATCACAAATGTTTTGACCAAATGTGGTGCTGGATTTTAGCAAAGCATTTGGTAATTGTTCCATATAAACTCATTAAAAATGTGTTCAGGCTAGGGCTTAACCATTGGGTGGTTCAGTGGATAGGAAGGTGGCTCAGGGATAAATCCCAGTGTATGATTGTTAATGGGGTACTGTCAGAAGAGACCAGTCACTAAGAATATACCACAAGGCTCAGCCCATGGGTCTTGTTCTGTTCAATGTATAAGTGATATAACAGAATTGCTAGGTAGTTTATCTTTTTTGCTGATGATACAGAGGCGTATAATGGAGTTGACGTTCCCAGGGGTATTTCTAACTTGGAAAATCTGACTGTCAGCCCTGGATCCATCTTGATTCAGGGGCTGCCACAAGGGAGGATGGGTAACTGTGGGAATGAGAGCAAAGTGAGAAGAGCCACAACATTTTTTCGTCAGAGCTCAAGGTCAAGTCGCTGGAGTTTGGAGGGGAGTGACTGGACTTGGCGGGAGTTCAGAATGGAGGTGGATTGGAGAGTGTGACTTGAGAGTCATCAGTAAGGGGCTGGGTGTGAGTTTTAGTGTAGCAGGGGAAAACGCGGGAATTCAGATTCAGGTTTCCCCCCAGATGTGCGAATATGACTTCTCTAAAAATCTTGCTTGGATGGACTTTTGTCTCTGAGTGAATTGAGATGGAGAGTTTGGTTGGAACGCTGACACTGTCATTGATGGAAAAATTTTAAAAATGTGAAGACTGGGGAAAAACAGGATACAAGTGTTAGAACAACTGAAGGATTTAGGTGCTCATAGCAGATAACCGCAAAATGGGTAAAACAGTGTGACCAGGCTGCTAGGAAGGCAAACAACATTCTGAGATGCATTAATAGAGGGATCACCAGCAGAATAAAGGAAGTTCGAATCCCTCAATATAGGGCTTTAGAGACCACATGTGGAATACTGGTGTCCAGTTCTGGGAATGTCACTTAAGACTGAGCAAGTCTGGAGACAGGCAACAAAGTGGTAGAAGGTCTGAGGGCCAAAAAGCATCAGAAAAGATTGTAGAAACAGAGTATGCACAACCTGGAGGATGGAAGGAAAAGCGGGGGGGGGGAGATATAATTGCAACCTTTAAATACATTAAGGGTGTAAATAAAGTTCTAGTAGGTAATATTTTAATATTAAGCAAAAACTAGAAACATGGGAGCATAACTTCAAATTTGACAGGATGGAATTTCAAAAGTAAGGTTAGAAAGGATTATTTCAGAGAAAGAGTAGTATAAGATTGGAACCAGCTTCCAGTGGAGGTAGTGGGTCAAGCCTCAATAATCGAGTTTAAATATGCTTGGGACAAACACATGTCCATCATCTGACAAAAACTAAAATAAAAATTAAAATGTAAACAAAAAAACCTTGAAGGTCGGACTTGATGGATTATTACCGTAGGACTTTTTCTACTGTTGTTTCTATGTTTAACTAGATGCGTTTTATGATGGGGCATAAAATGGATTTTTATGTTTTTTTTTTATATTTTATATTTTATATAAGACAAACTGCCAGTATCATTCCAGGAAATTCCTCACTTGAATTGCTGACAACTTTCTCCTTGAAAGCTCCAAGGTCAGCTATCTTTGATGCACCACTAACAGGAACTTAATTGAGGAACACCAGAAAAAGTTGATTTAACATTGACTTTTTTTTAAAAAAATTAATGCTGTTCATTGTCAAGCAAAAGCATAACATCAGAGGTATAAAAGTTTACAACTTTTCCAGTGTGGACAATTTAGTCCCTAAACCAGCCTTTCTCAACTGGAGTTCCATTAGAGATTGTGACTGAAAAGTAACTATTAAAAAAAAACATTGCTATATCATGAGATCTAGATATATTTTTATACATGGGTTCCTGAGACCTCAGCATTATTTTAAGGGTTCCTCGAGGGTAAAAAAGCTGAGGAAAGCTGCTATGAATTATGGAAAAATAAGAACAGAATTACTGACACAAAGTAATAAAATTACCATATAACTAAAACCTATGGTATATGGAAACAGTGTAATTGATAAAAAGATTATGTAGATTAAAATATAAAGTACAATATGAGAAAACTTTTTCAAAAACAGTAACATTTAGAAATTAGCTCTTTGCTCAAAAACCTTAAGTGAAATTCTGAATTAAAAATAAAACACAGGGGTGAAAAGAAGAACATTGTTCAGGAATAATTCCAAATTGTTAGAAAATTTGAAGTGCAGAATGAGCTGAGTTTAGCTGAGAATACTGAGAAAAAAAATGGTTTTCTTAAATTGCTTTAAGAAGTAACAATTTTCCAGCTATTCAGTGAAGATGTCAAAATAACAAAAAAGGCTCTTTCCTTGCTCAGTCTTCTCCTAGAAAATAAATAAACAGCTGAAATACAGGGATTCTAGCTCTGGCATAATATAATCAGCAAATATCTCCAGATTTTCAATGTTTTAAAATATCCATGGCCAGAGAATGGTACCTTAGGATGCTGAAGGTATTCTAATCAAACTGAGAAATCCTAGAGAAGGGAGGCAAAAAAGGGGAAAAGAGGACCAAGGTTTAAAGACATCAATTTGGATTATGAGTATGACATTAATACTTGTGAAGATGCAACAGCAAACTAGAGATTGAGCTACAACCATTTTGAAAATAGTGTTATTATAAAAAAAATCAGCATGTATTTGTCAGAAAATCTCAAGAGACCATTTTTTTTGACTGAATTATTTCCATAATAGATTCTCAGAATGATGGGACATAATGTAGCTTGATTTTAATGAGGCATTGGATAAAATACCTTATAATATTCTGATCTGCAGGCTAAATAAATATGGACAGAATTGCATGTATAAACTGAATCCATACCTTGAAAACTCAGTTTGGAATGCAAATTCTTGAGCACTTTAATAATAAAAATGATTGTGAGACACATAACATAGAAGAATATGATTAAATTGTTGTAAAAACATGTTCAAAAAGTGTTAACTCTTGTAGACACAATGAAAATTTGACACTGCATATACATATTACAGTCATTTTTATTAATATAAAACACTTTTGAGTGAAAGATGGTACATGGAAAAAATATCACCCAATTACTAATCAAGGTAGTTCCCTTCGCTATAGAAAGTCAGACTGGCTATTTAGCATTTTTAGCATTATTAGCCCGCATTTTTTTCAGTCCTTTCTTGTTGTGCTTCTTTGCAAAGCGCATATTCCTCAGAAATTTGGGATCCACCTAGAAAGGGAGACAAGGATTGAGAAAACACAAGAAATATAATTTGCTTTTTAATTCACATATTATTTGGAAATCTACTAGCACTCAAGACAGCAAAGTAGACAATTTAATGTGTTTATTATTGTATTGTTTTAATGTTATATTTCATCCAATTGTAAGCCACCCCAAGTCATGTGACAGTCCTTCATAAATCCACTCAGACTGGTCCCCTATCCACTCTTCTGCCTTTTCTTGTTCTTTCAAATGGCCTTGTATGAAGGATATGTTAGCTGTCTTGAATTATTTTTAAAAATAAAGGTGGAATACAAATAAAATAATCATGGACCACTGTCTGATCAATGCTAGAGATGTACAAAATTCACTGATGAACAGAATAGCTTGGAGAACTCTGGAATATTCCATTTCCCCTCCAAATCATGGCAACTCATATGAAGCTTGCCATTCCAAGGATGGTTTCCAAAAATAAATCCTTTTAACTATAAGCAATTCAAGGTGTCCCAGATATGGTGTTTAGATGAAATAGGCCCATAAAGGAAACAGGATCACTCGGAGAATGATAGTTGTATGCAATATTGGGCACATACAAAATAAAATCTAAATTTCTCAGATATTTGTTATTGTTATTAGGCTTCTTTCAGATTGGGGGTTTATAATATTTATGTGTGACACTGAAGTGGGATTGCTGCAGTGCTTTATGTCATGGTGTGTGACCATGCACTACCATTCACTGTTGTCAGGCCCCTACACACAGACACAATGAGCCAGCTGTTAATGTCAGCAGCTGCAAATGAGTTGACAAGAAGGCACTCACCCCCTTCAGAGATTCGTATCTTTGTGACCTGGGTTTCTTAATGCCGTTTCTGTGCCATTTGCGAGCTGTTCAGAGATAATAAGAAATTTAAGATAACAAATTAATATTATACCTTTATGTTTCTCTATTGGTTTTATCTGCTTCTTTAAAAAATAGTAAAATATCTATTTCAAGTTGCATTTTCTAGGTTTAAAAATTTACAAACTAATGTAACAGAGTGGTTAAGAGTTTAGAATCTAAGGATCACCCCAGATTTTGGATTGTGCTTCAGATAAACTTGTTACCAACGTTCACTGTAGTATCATAGATAAGCTGTTCCTCTGTAGCAATCACATTCCTGGGCAACCAAAGTCAGTGAAAATGAGAAGACAACTGATAAATGAACCTTGATTCTCTGCTTATTTTCTCTTTTGATATGTGGGACTGCCCAAATACATTCATCATTTCTCTCATGAAAACCACTTAATCGCTTCTAAGGGTATTTTTCTTTACATTTAATTGAAAGCCCAATGTTTACATTTAATTGAAAGCCCAATATTTCATAACACATAGGCAGTACAAATCTATCATTAATCCTAATAAGATTTCAATCTTGTTGACTATATACAATTCAGTATTAACTCTTGTAACTTTTCTCCAATCAAAATATCCTTCCATTAATCTTAAACTGAGCATGTACTTTAATGTTTCAAACCAGTTTACCAAGCATGCAGTTGTTATCCATTTGTGTTTTCACACAACTTTATTCCAAACATACTTTTGCTAAAAAATAGAAATGTTTGCCTGACACTAATGGAAAATAGCATTATACTTAAGGATAATTCTACATGAAGATTACACAGGAATCAGAGAATGACAAGACTGGCCATAATCAAGAACCTAGGAAAGGATTACATTTCAATGTTTATGCTCAATGCTTATGTGATGACACATAAGTTGCCCCTGTAAAGTTACATGATTAGCCTTCTCAATGACTAGAATTGGGATTGGCTGCTTTGGGGCAGAAATGTCTACTTCCATTAAGCAGAAGGGGAAAAATTGAGTAATATTTTTTGCCTTCTCTAGTAATCTCCAATGAAACAAACCCCACTCAAGACTATACATACTTCGCTCTATATTACAATGTAAGCTATATAGCACATAAATATTTAATATTGATTTAAGCTATTATGCCAATATTAGTCCTTTCAAACACGGGCAAATAGTAAGATTATAGCTATTTTCATTCCTCAATTCCCATTAAAACCTACATTGATTATGTGTAGTATGGTTCTTGGACTTGGCCATGGCTAAACCTGTTGAAAGAAGCAAAGACAAGAAGCATTAAACATAGAAAAGGGAACAACCCTTCAAGTATTTTACACTCTTTACAGTTTACACTTGCTGATTCAGGACAGGGCCCATGACTCAAGCCTGCCTTCCACTGAAGACCTATATAATGCATGAGCCAGAAAGAGGGCTTTAAAAATATCTGTAGACCTCTCACATCCCAGACATAAACTGCTTCAACTCCTCCCCTCTGGATGCCACTATAGGACATTGCATGCTAAAACAACTATACACAACTATACACATCCCACCCACATGCCATCAATCTGCTGAACACCTAATTCCCACATAACTATCTTATGTCTAAGTTGTAGTAGGACTCTATTACTATTATCCTTCTCATCTTTCCTATTACCTTCCACTATCGGTATCTTATGATTATGTTATTTTGTTGTCTTTAGGTACACTGAGAGCAAATTCCTTGTGTACCCAATCACTTGGCCATTAAAGAATATTGTATTGTATTCAATTCGACACTGCCTATCCATGCACCTAGACGGGGTAAGGCAACAAGATATCACAATCTTCAACTACTAAAAAAAGAGAGCAAAACTTCACCTACTCAATTCGATAACCGACCATACGCTCCCCTGTGCGTAGTAGACGCACAACAGACTAAAATTCCCCGTTCCAGAAAAACGTCCAATGCCCACCAAGCAGCAGCGCCTTCCGAGAGACAAAGATGTTATCAAGTAACGCTAGAAAGCCTCATTTCATTCCTTTTAAAAACCAGCTGATCCTCGGGACTCAATCTCTCCCTCCCCTCCCCATGTGCCTCTTTTCTTTCATCCTACTCCATTCCGGGAGAGTGTCCAGATGAACCATCCTTCCCCAAGCTCATCTATTCCTCCTCGTCCCCAGCAGGAGGAAAACAAATAAAATAAAAACCGTTTCGTAAGACAACCGTTTTTTTCTCCTCCCGGGAGTTTGCCACACTACAGTTTTCCTCGAGGCGGATGATCGAGGATTTCGGGAGGTACAATTCAACTTACGCGTCCGCCGAAGTTGAAGCCAAAACCGGAAAAGAAGTAGTTGTCGCAAAGCATTCCGGGATATCAAGCCATCGAGAGACCGGTTAAAAGAAACAAGCTGTACAGACACGCAAAAGGACGGTAGTGTAACGTGTCCGGCTGGAAACAGGAGTCGCGGTGGAAAAGATTCCGGATCCGAAAATGACTTTTCCGACTTTTTAAAACAAAATCTTATTTAAGCGCAGTCAGATGATTGAGAAAAGTTCTACAGATGAGCGTATTCTGCTCGTTCCAAATGTTGGCGGCTCTACAGGTTTCTCTCCTCACTTTATTAAATGGGTTACTGCATGGCACATCGTGACATTTATCGTTTGCATCCTGTGTATCATGGCATCGGATTGAAAGAAAAAGTGTAAAAAGTGGATATTTCTCTTTAGTAAGAAAACTAACAGTGACATTCTCAATTATAAACCCTCTGGATAAGGTCATTACATGCTTGGGTTTCAAAAATTTATCCTGTATTCTACCCTTCCTTCGTTTTGCTTCTCCTTTTTGTAGAAATGGAGTACTGAAGAACTATCTTACCATCAGAACGACTTGCTTCACCAGATAAATACAAAAGCACCTTTTTTTGCCAATTACATTTTTTGGGAGATGAATTTTAAATAATGCATAACAGTAGGGATATATACCAAGAACAGGACGGTGAACCTCTATTGCTAGTGGGGGAAGAGAGAAGGATTCTTGAAAAAGCCCACCAACTGCAATTTACTGAGAGAAAAAGAACTGGTTTGTTGAGATTTTAAAAAAGAGAGCAATGTCGAAATAAACCAGTTTAGCTTTTGAAAATGGATGAAGTTGCAAGATCAAGCTGATCCAGTTCCAGTACCAAAATTGTGTAAAACATTGAAAATGCCTTGTTTTAACTCTGAAATTCTAAAACCTAAATTCATGTTTCTCTCACTGGGGCACTATTTAATAATAATAAGTCAAGAGAGGGAAGAAATTTTATACCAAGATGCACACACATTGTACTTCTTTTAAATGTTCTATTTTACTATATTAATAATTTTGAAGCACTTAAATACTCCTTAAATACTAGAATCTGATAAATCCAATGAAACTCTTAACACGAGGCTATTTATAATCAGTTTTATTTTTGGTCAAAAAGCAAAAACTGGATGACCTTTTTGTCTCCCACCTTAAACAGAGCAGGCAGAGAGAGAAAAGTAGGCATGCAGTGCTGTCTAAACTTTTTTTTCTTTATAGTTCAAACAGCTTGCAAATATCATCATTGCTATAGAAACATTATTTCATATCATGCAAACCTCATGAAATTTTCTCAGCAGTTCTGCAAACAAAGGAACCTTAGATTGGAAAGAAATACATTTTAGCCCAGAGCTTTGTTTCTCACATTAAGTTTCTGAGAAAACACATTTTAAGTTACAGCAAACAGGCAGATTTTGCATTTCCGAAAAGTTACTTTACTAGGCTAAGCTTGGCAATTTAGCCGCCCAAGTCCGTTTGGGAAAGGGGCGGCATACAAGTCAAATTAATAAATAATAAATAAATAAATTTGCTTGGAAACATTATCTTTGCAGCTGGCACACCAGGTTACAATGGAGCTTAGCTCAACAGGGAATCAGGTCGAGATAGGCACACCCTGTGTATGCTCTAATCCTTTCAATATATTAATAATTTTGAAGCACTTAAATACTCCTTAAATACTAAATAATAAGAAAAATACTACATTTTAAGGAGAAGAAACTTAGCTGCAAATTAAATATTTGTTCAAATTTCATTTTTTTCATAAACCATGTGGACACAAAATCTTATATTTTTTTCTGAGAAGGTAATAACTTTCTGCATATCCCAATCAGTTGTCACCTGGGAAATTTCCAGCTAGCTGTTTTGACTCTTGTAATTAAGCCAAGTGAAGTTACAAATTTTGAGTTACTTATGCTGCATTAAGTAGTAGTAGGCTTTTAAGATATGTAATGAAATTTGAACTGCCTGAATGAAATATTGAGGCAATGCAAAAAGATTAAAAATAACTGTACCTAATTGAAAAATGAAGGGTTGAGAATTTTGGACACAATATTGAAAAAAGAGTTGACAGTCAGCTTTTTGAACTGGCTCAGGTTCAAGGTCAGATCAAACATAAATACCTTAGTCTCTTCAACTCTTTATGCCAAACATGAGCAAACTCTAGTGGCTGTAGTGGAGGAATGTTTATAAAACTATTCAATTTGGCTCAGGAAGAATTTCTGGAAGCTAAATATTACTGTAACTTCAAACCAAGTTATCACAGTCCAAAATCTAGTTGAAGCGGAGCTTTTTCAAAGTTCTGAACATAATATTTTGCAGCAAGCAAATACCTTGGGATATGTGGCATAACATTAATGATATTTCCTATTTTAAACTCCTTAAAGACATGAAGAATTCAGTTACATTCATAATACTTTTTTGAAATAATTTTTATTAAAAGAAGATTTTAGATAGATTTAACAGAACCATAGAAAAAAACAAGAAAAAATATGAAAGGGGGAAAAAGGTGAAATAGAAATAGAAAAAATCCATAATGTTTAGAGACACAAGGAATACTTTCTTATTTTATTCTGCAAATGTCAGCCTATCTAAGGATAGTGGAATGAGGAACTTTTATAATCACAAAACTGCTGCATACTATCTCAAAATAAGGTTTGGAGTTGTTACTGCTGTTGGAGAAACAGCAGTCCACACAAAAATGTGTTGCTTTATATCAATTATGAATTAGAGGATTATTGGAGGTGGGGGAAATTTTACTTCAAAGTAATTAGTTGTCAGTTTAGGAGAAAGAATGAATATGTCTCTGGTTTAGGCTTATAACTCTGGAATACTTATCTTTTTTTATAATGATTTTTTCATTCATACAGGTATTTTTTTTTCATTTTAACATGAAAAGGAATTCTTTTAAAATCAGATTTTTTAATCCTTATTTTTATTTATCATATAGGCTACCCAAATCCTGACAATTCAGGTTAGTGAATAAAAATCAAATATAATAGCAATAAAAAACCAAAACCATGGTTGACTTGGAGGGAACAACCCACAATGACTCTCACTTACATATCATTCCAAAGGAGTCACTTTAGCCCGAAGCCTGGGTGAGCAGCCAGGGCTGCAAGGATTACTTGAAGAAAATAGGGAAAGGGGTGTTTCAATCTCTGGGTGAATATTGTTTCAAAGGGCAGGTGTGCAACAGAGAAGCCATGTTTCCAGAATCCCACTAAATAACATTATTTAATGGATGGGATCCAGAGCATGTCAACTCTATCTGAACAGGTAGAATGGGCATGAAACATAGGAGACATGGAATTCCTTCAGTCCTCCTCATGCCATGCAGGTCTTTATAAATAATATCTGTTATGTATGTAGGTTTGAATGTTATTGGTTTATTTGAACTGTTCTTGTAAAATGTCAAATGGTATTGGTTTAAATAGTGCGGGAAGAAACCCTGCACTCCCATTGGCTGGCAACTACGGCTGCAGGCTATAAGAGGCAGCCGTAGCCCAGCCAAGTCGGGTCCATTTGAGCTGTAGTCACTGAATAAACTCTTCACTGAAGCTCTTCGTGTCTGACTCTTCATGCAAACTTAACACTGGCGATGAAGGTGGGATCTCCCTGAAGAGAAGACGATGCGGAAGATAGCAGAAGAGAGAGATGGCTGCGCTGAACACCCCCCCAGCCCCGTTCGATCCGGCGGCGGAAGACTGGGACTCGTATGCGGATCGCTTCCAGATGTACCTGGAAGGAAACGACCTCGCCGACATTCCCGAGAGACGGAAGAGGGCGGTATTTCTCACGCACTGCGGTCCGGCAGTCTTCAAGATGGTGAAGGCGTTAGCGGGAGCTGCAGAACTGAAGGTAATGGAATGGCCTGATTTGGAGAAGCTTTTAAGAGCCCATTACGTCCCACAAGTATCGTGCCTCATTAAGAGACACGAATTTTACCGTCGGGATCAAAGGGAAGGCGAGAATGTTAATGACTTCGTGGCAAGTTTAAGGGACATTGGGGGGGGGTGCTTGTGACTTTACCAACTTAGAAGAGGCCATGCGTGATCGGTTTGTTTTAGGCCTCAAAGATAAGGTCTTACAAAGCAAACTGTTAATGAAACCTAAGATCACGTTTAAAGAGGCCATTGAAGAAGCTGTTTCAGCGGAAGCCACCAAGTCCTCAGCAGCGGCCATGAAAAAGATTAACAAGGCCTCAAGCCAGGCCTCAAGCCATTCTGATTTGGAAAAATCCACAACAGCCCATTGCGAACAAATAGACTCTGATTCAGATTGCAGTGAGGTGGACTCAGAATGGAAAGAAAAGGAAAGACCCTGGGAGAAAGAGGCAAGAATATTATTGCAGAGGCTGTGCGGGGGGGGCATCCCCACACTGAATGCAAGTTCTTAGACACCATCTGCCTATGTTGTGAGAAAAGGGGTCACCTAGCCAGAGTCTGCAAATCATCCAGAACTCCACCTAGTAGGAAGAAATTTCCTGAAAAGGATTTTAAGCCCAACAACTTCTTTGAAAAGATGGGGCAATTCAGAAGCAAATGGGAAGAATGAAACTCGCCAAACAATCACCATTGGTCATTCTTCACCCTTGAGAAGCAGAAAAGTACACGTGAAGGTGTTCATTGAAGGAAGACCTTGCCAAATGGAAGTGGACTCAGGCTCTTATTTATCTATGGTGTCATGGGACACTATTCACAGGCTACTTCCCAATATTCAGAAGAAACATTTCCAGAAGCAAGCACTGACTCTTAAAGACTACCAAGGGAACAAGATTCCAGTAGTTGGAGCAAGAGATTTCAACGTTCAGTTTAAAGGCCACACCAAACGTTTGCCCCTGACCATCGTGGACAAGGATCGCCCAAGCTTGCTGGGACTTGAGTGGTTCAAGCCACTAGGCATCGAGGTAACTGGCATCAATCACGTGAGCAACTCTGAATGGGAGGAGGCCTTGAAGTCTGAGTTTCCAGAGGTCTTCAGCGAAGGACTGGGCAAGTATATGGGGACCCCTATCACTTTCAACCTAGATCCCAAGGTGCCCCCAATTCGTTTAAAGCCCAGGAGGGTTCCATTTGCTTTAAAGGAGAAAATTGATGCACAATTAGACCAATTAATTGCTCAAGGGGTTTTAGAGCCACTGATCACTCCAGATGGAAAACACCCATAGTCACACCAGTCAAGTCTGATGGGTCAGTAAGAATTTGTGGAGACTATAAGGGGAGACTGGACCATGCGCTGCAGCAGAGCGCATACCCAGTGTCTGTTGTGCATCATCTGCTACATTCACTTGGCAGGGGCACAGTCTTTGCCAAATAGGACTTGGCCCAGGCATATCAACAACTAACAGTTGATGATGCCACTGCAGAGGCACCAACCATTGTGACTCACAGAGGTGCCTTCAAATGTAAAAGGTTACAATTTGGAGTAAGCGTGGCACCAGGCATTTTTCAAAGTCTTATGGAAAGAATGCTTCAAGGACTGCCAGGGGTAGTGCCTTACTTTGATGATGTGTTAATCTCTGCTGAAAATGACACTCAGCTTCAAGAAAGACTCAGAGAAGTCCTTACCAGATTCAGAAAAGCGGGGTTAAAAATCAAGGAAGAAAAATGCACACTTAAAACAGACAGGGTTGAGTTCCTGGGCTACATGATTGACAAGCATGACATCCACTCTACTGATGCCAAGGTTAAAGCAATCAAAGAAGCCCCTAAACCTAAATGCAAAACAGATTTGCAAGCCTTCCTTGGACTCATTAACTTTTATCACATGTTTCTACCTCAAAAGGCATCCATTGTTGAACCTTTGCACCGATTGCTTGATAAAAAAGCTGTTTGGATCTGGGGGAGGAAGGAACAATCAGCATTTAACAGTATTAAGAGACTAATCACGTCTGATGCTGTATTGATACAATTCTCTGAGAATTTACCTGTTATACTGACTTGTGATGCATCCCCTTTTGGAGTGTGTGTGTGGGGGGTTTGAGTCACAGGCTTCCCAGTGGAAGGGAAGCCCCTATTGCATCTTACTCTCGCACTTTGTCCAAAGCAGAGAGGAATTATAGCCAACTGGACAAAGAGGCATTGGCAGTTGTTGCAGCTGTCAAGAAATTTCATGAATATCTGTATGGCAGGTCATTTACCATTGTTACAGATCACAAACCTTTGTTGGGCATTGTGGCAGGAGACAAACCTACACCTACTATCCTGTCACCAAGAATGCTGAGGTGGACTGAATTTCTTGCAGCCTATTCCTACAAACTGATTCACAGGCCTGGCAAGGACATTGGACATGCTGATGCACTGAGTCGTTGCCCACTACCTTGCCACAAGGAGGACTTTGAACTTGAAACTCACACCTTTTTCCTGGAGACCATTGCTAAGCTTCCAGTCCATGCTGCTGAGATTGCCAAAAAAACTGCCAAAGATGCTGTGTTGGCACCTGTTATGGGCTGGATTAAGAAAGGTTGGCCTCTTCAAGATCTACCTCACCTTGCCCAACCTTTTAAGTCCAGGCAAACTGAATTATCTGTATTAAGAGGATGTATTTTGTGGGGTAACAGGGTGGTTATTCCTGCAAAACTGCAAAGGAGGTTTTGGAAATGTTACATGAGGGTCATCCTGGGATTGTAAGGATGAAGGGATTGGCCAGGAGTCATGTATGGTGGCCAGGTATTGACAAAATGGTTGAAAACTGGGTGGCATCTTGTCCCAATTGCCAGGTAGTCAGACCTGCCCCACCTCACACCCCCACACAGGAATGGGAATGTCCTAGGGGCCCGTGGTCTAGGATCCACATTGATTTCACAGGTCCTACTAGAGGGCACACTTTTCTGGTTATAGTAGATGCATATTCCAAATGGCTCGAGGTATTTCCCATGACATCCACCACAACTGATGCTGTCATCAAGCAGCTCAGAAAACTGTTTGTAACGCATGGGTTACCTGATGTTCTTGTCTCTGACAATGGCCCTCAATTCACATCTAACATTTTTGAATCCTTTCTAGCACAACAGGGTATCAGACATGCCCTTACTGCCCCTGGGCACCCTTCGGCTAATGGCTGGGCTGAACACATGGTACGCTTTACCAAAGAGAAGCTCCAGCAACTGGGTCCTGGGGACATCACTGAGAAGCTTGAAAAACTTCTTAGTGTTCAGCACATCACTCCTAGCCTATCTACTAACTTATCCCCAGCAGAGTTGTTGATGGGTCTTAGGTCTTCCCTTGACCGCCTTCATCCCACTTACACACCCAACGCACCACTGGATTCCACTTCCAAAGTTCGTACTTTTAGTGTGGGTGATTCTGTATATGCTAAGAACCTTATAGGTGAGTCTCTGTGGATTCCTGCTGAAATAACTCACATCACTGGCCCTCGTTCTTACAGGGTACAAACAGAGGATGGACTCCTCTGGAGCAGGCACATTGATCAACTTAGATCCAGGTTCCTCAGGAACATCGCCCTGTCTCTCTCTGGTTCCCTCACCTGATGTCACTTCTAGGGGAAGGGAGGAACAGGAGGAAAATCAGCAAGCAAGAATCAACCCCATGTGTAATGAGCCATTACGACAGGAACCATCCCGAACCCTGTCACAATGCGAAGATCCATCCTTAGAAGTGGAAGATTGCACATCATTACCTGACTTGGGTGCTGACATTGGAATGGAGATGGGTTGGGATTCTAACAGTCTAACAGGGTGTCCTTTCACAGGAAGTCCCAGCAGGGAAATGTCAGCAGACACATTTCCCCTCTCACTGGGTGAGAACATTAAAACTTCTGAACCACGAAGGTCTCAAGCGTACGTAAGAGCCCCACCTATTTAAAGGAATACATTAGATAGGTTGGGGTTTGGTATGGACTGAACCTAGTGGGGAGGGGTGTTATGTATGTAGGTTTGAATGTTATTGGTTTATTTGAACTGTTCTTGTAAAATGTTAAATGGTATTGGTTTAAATAGTGCGGGAAGAAACCCTGCACTCCCATTGGCTGGCAACTATGGCTGCAGTCTATAAGAGGCAGCCGTAGCCCAGCCAACTCGGGTCCATTCAAGCTGTAGTCACTGAATAAACTCTTCACTGAAGCTCTTCGCATCTGAGTCTTCATGCAAACTTAACAATATCCACCTTGAATTACCTCTGGAATCAACTGGAAATGAATGCAGCTTGCGTGTCCATCACTACTTATGCCACCTCATTTTGGCATAAGCTGCAGCTTTTTAAAGTAGTCTTCAATACATCTGGAATACATTGCAATCACCACATATAGAATGATAAAGGTATGAATAACTCTGCGGAGGGCCTCCCAGAACAAGAACACACTAAATGTATCTATGTAAAAGCCTTCTTGGCTACAGCTACTGCATGTTCACCAAACAGGTTGATCAAGTTGCATACCAGCCTTATTCCAGAACTCGTTCAGGGACTGTGCTTGCCTATTCAGACACTGATATCCTCCAGGATAAGGATACTATTTGACAATATTGGACCAGCCTGAATTCAAGATATAGAACTGAGTGTCATCTGCGAAATGATGTTATCTGACCACAAACTAATTTAGGTATGTATATGTTAATATACCTATAAATCATTTATATATCTCTAGAGAAAGAGGCAACAGAAATCATATTTGTGTTCCTCAACTATTACAGTTACTTTTTAAAGAAAAAAGTATTATTCCTGGCATTTTTAAATGCTTTCCTTCTGCCATAAAGGTATGGTAGAAAACATGGAACTTGTTTCTTTTTTAAAAAGTTTATTATAAAACCAGACAATTGTTTTTAAGACAATTGTTTTTGTTTGTATGTATTCATTTAAATGATTTATATGGGGTGGGATCTCATTTCTGTGACTTTGGAGGACAAGAAGTAAAATCTTAATAATCAAATCCAAAAGTGAAAGAAAAATTACCACAACAATAATATTACAGTGCAGCTAAGATATTAAAAATCCTTACATCCTTTAACTATGTGTGATATCTTTTCTGCCCTATCCGGATTTTACTGCCTAGGTTGTGTAATCCTACCTAGTCATACTAAAATATTTTAAAGAGATGTTTGAAGTATAATTATGATGGATGCTTTATAGTCTTCCATTAAAACAGTTTTTCAAGTGAAAAAAAGAACACCTGCCAACTTTGTATAATTTTATCCCACAGCAAACAAACTGAATAAAGGCAGTAACTAGGGTACAAACGGAGGATGGTGTCCTCTGGAGCAGGCACATTGATCAGTTAAGATCCAGACTACCTCAGGAGCATTGCCATTGCTCCTCTCTGGTTCCCATTCCTACTGCCTCTTCTAGGGGGGAAGGGGAGGATTATCAGCAAGCAAGAATCAATCCCATGTGTAACGAGCTAACACGACAGGAACCATCCCAAAACCTGTCACGGTGCCAACAACCATTCTTACAAATGGAAGATTGCACATCACTACCAGATTTAGGTGCTGACATTGGGTTGGAGATGGATTGGGAGGAGAGACCAGGTTGTAGTAACCAAACAGGTTCTACCATTACTAGAAGTCCAAGTAAGGAGATGTTAACAGACACATTTCCTCCCTCACAATGTGAGAACCCTAAAACACCTGAACCATGAAGGTCTCAACGTACACGTAAGAGCCCCACCTATTTAAAAGAATACATTAGATAGATGGGGTTTGAATATGGACTAAACCTAGTGGGGAGGGGTGTTATGTATGCAGAGTTTGAATTGATCGGTTGTTCTTGTAAAGTGTTTGAAATGATTGGTTAAAAAGTGTGGGAAAACCCTGCACTCTGATTGGCTGTCAGCCGAGGCAGCCGGCTATATATAGCTGCCTCAGCTAAGCCAAATCGGGTCCATTCTGAGCTGAAGTCACAATAAAACTTAAGAGCTGAAGCACTCCGTGTCTGCCTCTTCATGCAAACTTAACAGTAAACATCTCATGCCATTGATTTTCCTCTCCCACTCTGCTTTTTGTAGCCTTAAAACTTGTATGAGCCAGAGACTGGGGGGAAGTGACATTTATTGGGCTACCCAATCTTAATACAGTGTGAAATCCACACTGCTTTAATTTCAGTTACATTCTGCCCCTCCCCCCAAAGCCCTTGGAACTACCAAACTCCACTCCCTACTAGCATGAAGATGTTACCTAGTCTAATAACAAAACATCCGCAAGCAAACAATCACTCAGAAAGCATCAAGAAATGAACTATGTTTGCAGAGGAAGTTATGTTTTATTTTCATGGTAGAAGGGAGTGGAGTTTGCTCTCTGTTTATATACAGCAGCTTGTCAGTGTTGGTGGGAGTGTTCTTTTTTCCTTGGTAGTTCTTTGAGTAGGCTGTTGTTGGAACATAGTACAACATATGCATGGAAACATCCACTTCCCTAGGACTTTCTGTGAGGTGGGGAAGGATAAAAGATTAGTTGAGAGAAATAATCCCCACTGATCCTTAATATCATCCACAATGGCTTTTGGAAACATGAAGAACATGATTCCATATGAGTGTGCTACAGGTGGTTCAAAGGTTCGACCACAGCTCGAGTCAGATTGTTGATACAAATACTCATAGGTAATCTTTGCACTAGCAGTTTTATTACCAGCATTGAATCTGCAGTCATTTGTTTTGCAATGTTACCGAAGAATCTGCTAGTTAGTTTGTTCCAGTACTTGTATTTTGTTTGTAGGAATTGGACAGATTCCATAAAAAGAAAAGGAAAGGGGAAAAAAAGAGAAAAATCATGTGATGAAGTTGTATGTGTTTTTATCTCTTGTTCTTGAATGCCATCTCTGTTATTTCAAGTCATATTTCCACTGCAAAAAGCTGTGAAGCTAAACCAGGGCTGTCAAACTCACAGCATCATGGCATCATGTGACGTATTGGGACTATTTTCCCCTTCACTAAACCAGGCATGGGCATGGCCAGCATGTGATGCATCCAGCCTGTGGGCTGGGAGTTTGACAGCCCTGAGCTAAACAGTTGGATGAGACTAACTTCCACTCTAGGGTGAGTGATAACAACCTTGCTTAGCTTCCTTCATAAACTGAGAAATCTGAAGGGTATTAAGCTGGGGAATAATAGTCTAAGTTGAAGTCCACCACTGAAAAATAGAATATCTTATAGCAGGGGTGTCAAACTCGCGGCGTCACGTTGTCACATGACATATCGTGACTTTTTCCCCCTTTGCTAAACTGTGGGTGGGCATGACCAGTGCATGATGCGTGAGTTTGACACACCTGCCCTATAGCCTTAGGGTGAATTATTTGATATTCCAAAAATATGCAGCTAGGTAGCAATGAGCTATGCAACACTTTACTGGGGTTCAAATCAATTAGTGCCCAGGAAATAATAAAACTGTAAATTGTATTGGAAGGTCAACAGATCATCCCAGAAGAAGGCAATAAAAATATTCCTACAATATTATTAATAAACTATATTGATGTGTTTCTGTAGTTGTCAAATTCAAGTTGAGATGTTGAGAAGTTTGCAAAAAATGAAGACTAATCAATGGAAGCAGCTGGAAATGTTGCCACTAGACGGAGCTCCAGCACAGTGAATAAAAAGTGTGCAGCTGTTGAATTATTACTTTTTTTATTTCAAAAAGGAGAAGTGAAGTTGGGAGGAATCTCTCTCCTATCAGTATTGCTCTTTCTCCTTTTAGTCTATTTTTATAGATTGCTTTGCAACTTTTCTTATTGTTACAGATGATATAGAGAGCCCATCATGAATACATTATTTTGAAAACACCTGGTATAATGTAAATGTATACATTATATTCTGTTGCCTTCCTTTGCAAAGGCTTCAGTTACAAGTCAATTCTTATTTTGAAAGTTTCCCTTACTTTTGAACCACTATATATTCAGGAGGAACATAAAATATGTGTGTGTGTTGTATGTGCATTATGTGTGTGAATATTCCAGAACGCAAAAGAGATTCAGATGTGATAGATGTGGGGGTTAAAGGCAACGACCCTCAGTTTTAAGAACTCTGTTCAGCGTCATCCTTTATTTGATTTTCAGTCATCTATAGGTGAGTTAAAGAATGAAAAAAAATCATGAATTCAACTAGTGTCATTTTTCTTTATTTACCATTTTATTCTTGCATGTGGAAACTTTGAAGCAACTAACCTTTTTCAAGGGCTTCAGAAGCTTCACCTGTTTTTGTGGACTTCCCAGATTCTTGGTTAAATTTTGAGAAGATTCTCTGCTTTTTTATTTATTGTAGCATCAAAATAGACTCTGCTAACTCTTGTTGTTTGCAAAACTCTTGTCCTCCATCATCAGTATCTGCCTCTTGGACTTTAATTTTTATTACTGATGGAACAAGAGAGGGATGTGCAGCTATTCAGAACCAATGCAGGAAAGGTGATCTATTGTGAGGGTACAATACTCCTTTACATATCAGCAGCTCCTTAAGGAAGCCATACTTTTTTTATTTTGCCAGACAAGCAGGAAATCATCAGATCGTTGGCAGAATACTCTCTCTATTCTTGTTCTCATGTTGGTGAACAGTGATGAATATTGTTTGTGTGCATTTTTCATTGAAAGCAAACTAAGGGGAGCCACAGGTGTGATATTACAGGAACCTTTATTAGAATTAAGTAAGGGAGGGAGCTGGTTTGGTTTGCATTTTAATGCGAACTGCCCTTTCCTGAATATGTTATCTAAGCTAGAATGCAGATAAACTTTAACATTCACACTTTTCAGAATGTGCTGCTGTTTACCTCTCAAACAATACATAGTAAAATGTGTATATAATTAATGAACAAAGGAAATAAAATACAGATTACATTTTGAGTAGATTTAAAAAAAACAACATGCAAACATGTGCATAAAAAGGACAGAATATATTCAGGAAGTATAAATGAGTACAGTCAAACCCCTATGGTTGTTGATGCTTTCTTCTATAATATAGTCTCTAAACTCTTTCCCCCACCACTGGGTGATCTCTCCTTTATAAATACAGGGAGTTTGCAATATAAAAATTCAGCAGGTTCACATGTTGAACTGAACTGACCCATAATTTGATTTGTTTGCAATTTAGAATGTTGTATAAACTAAGCCATTGCAGCTTAGTACCATCCAGTGAATGTATTCAACTAACAATGATTAAAAAACTCCTGGCTTAGTCTGACATTTTCTAAAGTGATTTATTCTATGGCTGAAGCAACTTTAGACTTCTAGACTTCCGGTTTGTTCCTCATCGGAGTCGGTACAGAATCCGCAATCGTGTGCGGTTTCACCCAAGCTCGCTTGCTGGAGGGTCCTGATCGGGACCGGAGCCACCTTGCTGAGGTGGTGAAGAAGGGGGAAATTGCCTGGAGGATTGAGGGGAGCCGCAACTCTCCTCCCTGACAGGAAAATCCCTCCCAAAGTCAAGTTGCAGTGGGGGTCCCAAAATGGCCACCACGAAGACGAAGAACACTCTGGGAAACTAAGTTTTGTGCTGGAGCAGAGAAGTAGTGAGCGCAGTGTGAACCAGGCAAAGGACATCACGCTTGAGGTACCCTGGTATCAAATTAAAGGGTTATTCTGGAGGAAAGTGTGTGGAAGCGGCAACCAGAGAAAGTGAGAAAGAAATTGGATTTTATTGGACTAATTTGGAGGAGAATTTTAAAGGAAAATACTTTAACACAACAAAGGTTTAGAAATCAAACCAGACATATATTGAACTGTGGGCACTTAAAGGGCGTAACTAAATGCTGGAATTGAGTGTGTTGAAAAGAAAAGAAATAATAGCTAATGATTGAAATTAGTGAAGTTAATAAAAATATTATATTCAACAAAGAAAGTTAAAAAGATTCAAGAGTGCCACCTGATGATACAGGAAAACTTTAGTACATTCTAAAAAGAGTGTCTGGTCTTTTTGAGAGTTTGGACTTTGGAACTTAAAAGAAAATAAAAGGAACTTTAATATTATCATAGAATCACCCCGTAATTTGGGAAACAGTTGGGAGAGGGCCAATTAGAAGACCTGGAATAAAGACTCAAGAGCATGAATTGTTGAAAATAAACCCAAAAGATATTGGCTGAAATAATATACTGGACTCTGGGATTGAATATATCTATTAAAGAAGAGGATTTCAGTTATTAAGAAGAGAGAAGATATAATGGAGGAGCTACTTGTTGATATAAGACTGGACTAACAAGACATAAGATCGGACATGCAAGATACAAGGGACATGATGAAAATTAAACTTGAAATGTGTAATTATGTACTACAGTAATTGGAAATGGTGACTTAGCATAGACAAGAACACAATAAACTAGAGGGGGAGTTCTATAAAGAAGAAGCCAACTTAGAAGGACAAAACGAACAACAATTATTTAAGCAGGGGGGAGAAAGGAATTAGAATTAAAAATTTGTGGTCTGATGGGATGATAAAAGGGAGAATGGTTCAGAAAATGGTTAAAGAGAGAGGGAAAAAGCAGAAAAAGGAAGTGCAAAAGAAAAATTAAAAGAGGGAGAGAGAAAAGTTTAATAACTGGAATGAGAAAAGGAAGGGAACTAGAATGGGAAAAAAGGGAATTAAGAGAAAGGACCAGAAAATAAAGAGGAACAGGAAACAAACAAGGATGAAAAGAAGGTACATTGTCCAAAGAGTGAGAGATAATGGGTGAAAAAAAAGGGATAAGGAAGGGGACTCCGCAAGGTAATATGTTGTGATGCATAAGAATATATTGAAAATAATATTTTGTAATGTATAGATGATTTATAGAGAAAATATAATGTGGAATCTGAGAAAAATATATATATTTGTGTTTTATATTAGATAGATTGATATTAAGGAAGAATGAAGGTGGTTAGCTCAAATTACTAACTAGATAATTACTAATAATAACTAATTAATTATTAAATTATATTTACAGATAAGGATCTATAAAATGACAAATGTGACAAAAATAATAATAATATGAGAAATGACAATAGAAAGAAGATGAGAATCTTAGATAACATTGTAAAATAAGATATGAGAATATACTTAGAAAAATGGAAGGAGATATAATAGGATTTGGAACTGAATAAAGATAACATTGTAAAACAAGATAGGAGAACATGAATTGGGATTGGATAAGATAAGCTTAATATTTAATAAGTGATAAGGATGACACAATATGAAATTAAATAATATGAATAGGTGACTATGGTCATGTTTGTATTGAGATGTGAAATCTGAAACCACACTGCTTGCCAAATGAGAATTTTTTATTTAAAAAATAAAATGAAAACAGGGAGGAAATTGAATAATGGAATTATTAGGTATGTTTAATTGATATGGTGGTAGGCATTTGGAGAGAGTAAGGTTGAAAATAAATATTGAAGAATTATGAATTAATATGAACATAGGTAATGACAGATATACGATATATTGATGCCACACTGTTAATGTATTGTTGTTATATGTAGATTGAAATAAAAAAAACTTTTGGGGAAAAAAATAGAACTTTAGACTTCTTAATTCAAATTGGCTCCAATGCTTAACCACAACACTACACCAGTTCTTATGTTACCATGCATTGAGGCAAGAGAGAGAGAAAGAGAGAGAGAGAGAGGGAGGGAAGAAGGGAGAGAGAGAGAGAGAGAGAGAGAGGAGAGAGAGAGACCACTAATAAGTCGTAAGTGGGTTCTTTCTGTCCTTGTGCTTTTCTATTTTCTTTCTTTTCTCTTCAAGGAATTCAGTTCTGGGGCATATGTAATAGTGAATCATGAACTGAGGTCTGTGGGTGGTAGCTAAGCCTAGTAATCTAGGATTTTTCTATTGAGTCTTTTCTGGACATTTCCTCTGTGGTCTAAGGTTCTCCTTTGGGATTCTTTGGGATCCCTACTGCAGCTGCTTGTGGGGTCAGTAAAGGGCTGGAAGGAGACTAATTAAATAATTGTTCTTAGAAATCTTGGCAAACAAAGATTCCAGTCTGCAAGGCTGAATCCCCTTTGATGCCACTACATTCTTTTGCAATGAATTTCTTCCAGATTTCACTGAGGTCAACAAACCACAATTTGTCTGGGGCCTCAAAGAAGGGCCTTCAATCAGGGAGCATTTGATGATTAAAAAGGCAGGAAAAACAGCTTTGTTGATGAGAGCAGAGTCTTGGGAGACAAAGGGTCATGCCTTTATAGCCTTGTTGTACTCATGTGATTCTGGAAAAGCCACTAGCATTGTAAGCTTAAGACATATTTTTGCATTTTAGTAGCAGTTACTTCTGGGTAAATGCACTTTGACCTAGTAGCTGTATTACATGTATACATGGGCTGTAGATACATTTATTCCTTCTTCTTCACTATGATAATGTTGGCAGTAAAAAAAATATGGAAAATATTGGTTTTATCCTTCTATATATTGATTTTGGTTGAGAAGGCCAATCATAAATTATTCATCATTTTTTACTCCCAAGCATGCTTAATTGCCTCCTTCTATTTGTCTTTGTCTAGATGGGTGGGCATATTTGACAATTATTTTCCAAGAATATACATGGGTGGCTATTATTATTATGTCTTGGAAAATGTGAAATTAGAGGCTAGTCCTTAATTAAAAGAACATTAAAAGTTGCAGTGTAGACACGATTTGGGTTGTATCACTTGGGTTCTCATACAACTGAATCTTTGTCCATGTCCAAAAATCAAACCACAAGAGAAAACTCAGTCTAAAGGACAAGGATTCCAGCTTCAGCCATACAGTTATGTGGAAATTATTTTCATGGGCAAACACCTCTGAACTCCCCGTCGTCATCATTATGAGGGTGCAATGCAAATATATTTTTAATGTTATTGGCCACAACACCTTTGTCTATTGTTACCCTCAGGGAATCTATGTATGAAGATTAAATGTTCTTAAAAAGTGAGCAGCTATAACCATCTTTACTTCTGGAATCTTTTACGAAGAGAATCACGTGGGGCACTGTGTGTAAGGAGGGAAAGGGAGAAGTGGGTGTTAACTTTGCATGAAGAGGCAGACACGGAGTGCTTCAGCTCTTAAGTTTTATTGTGACTTCAGCTCAGAATGGACCCAATTTGGCTTAGCCGAGGCAGCTATATATAGCCGGCTACCTCGGCTGACAGCCAATCAGAGTGCAGGGTTTTCCCGCACTTTTTAACCAATGATTTCAAACACTTTACAAGAACAACCAATCAATTCAAACTCTGCATACATAACAGTGGGTGCTTCAACAAAACATGGCTATATCAGGGGGAGTCCTTATGGTTTCTGTTGCAACAGCCATTTCCTCCTCATGAATTGGTTCTGGGCCTCTTTCAGATGTGTCAGAATTTCAGAGATGTTCCAGGATGTTATAATTTTCACGCACTTGGCCAGGCAAGCCTCTAACTAACTGCAGAAATTTGGCAGCCCAAAAATAGTCATGGAAACCTTCTCCTAAGCATTTACATTTGGATCATACTTCTCTGTGGTGTCTAAATCTGAGACAGCAGCATGTTCTGTGAACAGGGGGACTGATTTCAACAGTTCAATTTACAATGCTTAGGCAGCTTGCAGCTTTACCTTGAATGCCTAGATGGAACCGAGTTTCTGTGTCTTTGGATGCCTGAGTGCTTTGGTTCTATGCTGATGGGATCTGAGAGCTTGTGCTGCAGTTCACAATGTGTTAAACACTAGTATTCATATTATCTCTTTTGGGCAGGTGCCAAATACAGATTGAAGCTCTGCAGTACAGGTTTTCAAGGATAAACCTCATGTGTGTCCAAGCTTACAAAAAGGTTCTCTGCAGTTCTGTGCCTGGAATTAAACCACAGTGCTTTACATCACTCTCTGAGCAGTTTACAAATGTCAGAATATTGCTCCCAACAATCTGGGTCCTCATTTTACCAACCTCAGAAGGATGGAAAGCTGAGTCAACCTTGAGCCAGTGAGGATTTTACTCCTGGCTGTGGGCAGTTCTAATGTACCTTTCTGACAATAGAAATTGAAGTCTCTGTCTCTGACTCTCTCCCTCCCTCCCTCCCGCTCTCATTTTAAACTGGTCATCTCCCTCATAGATTGACTCTCTGAATGTTGGCAGAATGTTAGAATCACGAGCCAATCCTGAAGTGGGAAGGTGGCTCTATTTTCTCCTTTGCCTCAGACATCAAAATCTTTCCATCTTATAAAAAAAGTAGTAGTGTAAACAATCCAGTGATATATGAGGTTTGATATCATACCATAACAGAAAAGCAATGAGTAATGGTGATATTAAAACAAACGTGGCAGACTTAAGAAGCAATATCATTCATTTGCCTTTGTTGTCATGGTAGATATGAAATGTGAATTTAGTGGAGCAGGATAAGACATCTGGATTTGAGAGAAAGCAGTACAAGTGTAGCTTATTTTCTGGAAAATATGGATCAATATGGCACTTGTGCCTTTTAATATGGAAGCAATGAAAATGTTGGATAAAAAACATCTGGCAGACTGTCAATTTGCTATTATTAAGCAGAAATTGTTTGCTGGCACATACCATTCTGATGTAGCCCTAATAATATAATTGTGTTGCAAAAATTTTAAGCACATGCATGGTCTGTACCAGGATTTTGCATGGGCTTGACAGCAAAAAGATAAGAATAGCCCAGCTTTTAAAATATTTATCCTTAATATAGGATTATTTGTGGAATTTCTACTTGTCTTAGATCCAGCACATTAACCAGGCTTCCAAGTAGATCAGTCTTAATTTACAATCAATATTACAGAACTTATGATGCAAATAAACATGCAATTGCAGTAGGGCTCTTGACAACAAATTGGACCTTCTAGAAAAGTTTCTGGTGAAAGGAAAAAACAAGCACTCAACACTGGACTCATGGTGTAAACTCTGGAAAGCAATGGGGTGTGATTCAGCCTCTTTCACTAAGCTGTCTAAATCCAAGGGAAATAAGAATGTGGACAGAAGTAAGATTAGCCATATAAATGAGGAATAAGTGATATTTTCAATATTCAAGCCAATTTCTTTTTGATGGTCAAAGTCTGAAGAGAAGCCACTCGTGGATGCTCACATGAAAAGTCCATTGCTATAATTGGGGAGGTATCATTACACCAACTAAGAGAGGAGTATTAAGCAGCAGGTCTACATTTGTTTCCCTGAACTCCATGCTGTTCAGGTAGCTTGGACAGCAATTCCCATCATTCATAGTCAACCTAAGATTGGATGTGCTGGCTGGAGATCATGTGTGGTATGGACAGATAGATTTGGAGGGCATTGCATTGAATAATGTTAATTCACAATCTGTAAGAAATGAAGCAAATAAGCTTTTCAAAGTGAATTTATTCCTTTCCCACGTGACAGTCATCTCTTCTTTATGTGTAAAAACCAAATAAGCACAAAGAAATAGACCTAACTTCATTACGTGCTGAGAAACTTCATAACAAAGGAAAGGAAAATTAAGTATGTGCCCAAATTAGCCTATTGGGATGGAGGTTGGCCAAGAAGCCTGAAGAACAAGGGAGAACTGTCCTGTATCAAAAGGTGGCAAGAAATCCTAATTTAATTGAATTTAACTTAATAAAAGAAACCTTAACCCCAATTTTAAGCTATGTAAACCATAGCAAAAAAAAATAAAGAAATGTTTTACAGAACACGATTACGGTGTTAGCACCAATATAAATTTGTGAGAACATTGTCAGACCCATTGTGGATAAGTTTGATTGATAGCATGAGACATCCACATCTGAATGCTTTGAAGGTCTGTCTTGTCCTTCATCAAGCATGCTGCATGTTATTTTCCCTTCCCGTTTTCTCCATCCCTATAGGCTAATTCAGGGCATATTTATCAACAACTCCAAGTGAATGTATGGCCTCTCCCTTGGTATCTGTGGAACATTGCCTTTGGCCATAAAAGAGACTGTGGGAAGAAAATGGGGCCAAGGAATTTGGTTTACGTGAGAAGAGGCAACAAAGTCCAGATGTGAGAGATGTGGGAGGAAAATGTTTCAAAAAGACTTCACTGTAATTAATTCACTTTAGCTGAAGCTGGAAATTTATTCACACAATTTTCAACATTCTGCCTATATTTTAGACAGGTTAAATATACCTCCCTGAAATCTGTATTGTTCTTTCTTCAGTGGTTTGTCAGTTACATGGGTCTTGAGATATACAGTAGAGTCTCCTGGATGATCATCAGCAACTCTCCCCCTCTGTGCTGGAATTACAGCTGATGTAAAATCTGAAAGGCACTCCATCTTTGTCCATCCAGGTTTCAGTAATACGTGTCTTTCAGACGAATGACCAATGGTGACTGTTTGATGAGTTTCATGCTTCCCATTTGCTTCTGTGTTGTGCCCCATTTTCCCACTGAAGTTGTTAGGCTTGAAATCTTTGTCAGGAAACTTCTTTCTGCTTGGTGGAGTTCTGGATGATTTGCAGACTCTTGCTAGGTGACCTCTTTTTTCACAACGGAGGCAGATGGTATCAAGAAACTTGCATTCAGTGCGGGGGTGGCCCCCACAACCTCTGCAGTAAAAGTCTTGCCTCTTTCTTCCAAGGTCTTTTCTTTTGTTCTCCATTCTGAGTCTATAAATTCCTTCCTCCACCTCACTACAGTCTGAATCAGAATCTATTTGCTCGCAATGGGTTGTTGTGGATTTTTCCACATCAGCATGGCTTGCGGCCTTGTTAATTTTCTTCATGGCTGCTGCTGAGGGCTTGGTAGCTTCCACTGAAGAAGCTTCTTCTATGGCCTCCTTAAGCGTGATCTTAGGTTTCATTAATAATTTGCTCTGCAAAACCTTGTCTTTTAGGCCTAGAACAAATCGATCGTGCATGGCCTCTTCTAAGTCGATAAATTCACATGCCCCCCCAATGTCCCTTAAACTTGCCACGAAATCATTAACGTTTTTGCTTTCCCCTTGATCCCGACGGTAGAATTCGTGTCTCTTAATGAGGCACGATACTTGTGGCGCATAATGGGCTCTTAATAACTTTTCTAAATCGGGCCAGTCCATTACCTTCATGTCTGCAGCTCCTGCCAATGCCTTTGCCATCTTGAAAATGGCCGGACCGCAGTGGGTAAGAAAGACCGCCCTCTTCCGCTTGTCGGAAATGTCGGCGAGATCGTTTCCCTCCAAATACATTTGGAAACGATCTGCATACGAGTCCCAGTCTTCTGTCGTCGGATTGAACGGGGCTGGGGGGGTGTTCAGCACAGCCATCTCTCTCGGCTTCTTCTCTTCGGCAAGGATCCCACCTTCATCGCCAGTGTTAGATTTGCATGAAGAGTCAGATGCGGAGTGCTTCACTGAAGAGTTTATTAGTGACTACAGCTCATAACAGACCTGACTTGGCTGGTCTGTGGCTGCTACTTATAGCCAGCAGCCCCAGTTGCCAGCCAATCAGAGTGCAGGGTTTTCCCCACTATTTAAACCAATCATTTCTGACATTTTACAGTTCAAACTTAACCAATGACATTCAAACCTGCATACATAACATCATTCTCTACTAACTCTTGCTTCAATGACACTTAGCCTTTTCTGAGTCTATCCTCCCTATCTTTTCAATTCCCAATGAATTGGAAATAATGCAACCAGATAGATGAGAATAATACTTCTTATGTTCTCCCTTTATGCATTGCATTCAACAAAGTCACCATGCAGCTGTTATATTCTTAACTACCCTTCCCATCTCTGCCTCCAGATTTTGTTAGACTCAATTCTATGTTGGGAAACACCCAGCCAGGCAGAGAGGAGGGGTCAAGTAGGTAGTCTTGAATAGTTGCACAGCCATAGGAGATCCAAAGAGATTTGCCCCATCCCCCAAATGCCATGGAACCTTATCTATCTGTTCCCAAGGGAAGGCAAGTGGTCTGAGGAGATTCCTGCATTATAGGCAGAATACAATAAAGTAGTTAGCTTGAATTCTACACATGCAGGTCTGGTCATTTCTGCCTGACATCCTAATAAGCAAAGACTCTCTTCACTTCAAGTTCTTATGTGTAGTAGTATGTGGGAAAAACTTTGAGAGATGGAGAAAAAAGAGGCTGTCTAGGGAACAGACAAATGAGATGGGCATAGCCTGCAGCTTGATAGTAGTGGGGGGAGCAAGGCACTCAGAAGGGGCCCTTCCTAGTTTCTTGGGCTGCAAAGGAGATGGGAAGGATGTTTATATTTTTAGACTTAGAAGATTCTGTTAATATAACCTTACAATAAAGTAGAATTCACCTTCATTTATGAGAGTAGAATTAGCTCTTCTGATTGTGTTTCCCATCTGGTCAGCCTGGTAAGACTAATATTAATTTCCAAGTCTGAAAGTACAAATCCTTCCTCCACCCCCCTTTACAGCCTGAGAAACTAGGGAGGGCCCCTTCAACTTGCCTAACCCATTATCCAGCTGTAGGCTATGCCCATTCTTAGATGATTGTTCCCTAAGCAATCCCAAGGTCTCACCCACATATCCTTACAGTATGTGGATCAATCTACTACAACTCCCACTCTCCTGTGGAACTGTCAACCCAAAGCAGATGCATGACTGGTCAATCCCAAATAAAATCTCCCACATTCCCTTTAGTCCCAGGTCCACACCTCTACATCCTTCTCTATTCAACCCTGCTCAGGTCTAAAATGTAAGACAATTTTCTTGGGGATTCATAACTTCATCCCCTGTGAAGATCATCCCTTTGTTGTTATATCTGCTCTCCTTCCATTGTGGATACCCTCAAGGATGTTAATGAATATGATGTGACAATGGCACGTTGCTCCTTTATCCCACATCCTTTTACTGCACTTGATTCCATCCACAGCACTGGAGTCTAAAGGCATATAGCTGATTTAGGCAGGATCTGCACTAGTGAGTCATGGTATCTTTTGAAAATGACCCATTTATCATTGTGCCAAATAACAGTAATGAAGTCAGGCTTTATGTTGCCTCAGGGATGGGTAGGTAAAGCTAGAAGATGCTAAAATGCATTAGTGGGGATCTTACAATAGCGATTATTAGGGCAGCTTGCTTTATTTATATCTGACCCTATATTTAATTTTTGTGAGTATATAAAGTAATGAATCACACAGCTGGTGCAGATGGATTTATTCCTGAATGATGTTTTGCCAGCAGACCAAATTCACCCAGAATTGTTGCTCCATTCAGTTTTGTTGTTTATTGATGGTCAGAAGGAACCTTTCATGGCTTTAGTTTTCTGGTGTAATGTTGCCAGTATGAATAGACTAGTTATTTGTGGGAGTTAGCTAATTACAGAAATAGCTGCATCAACTCAAAGACAGAGGAAGGAAAAGGGGAAAACATTGAAATGACAAGCTCCTCCTTTCCTCAGAAAGGAAAGACACAAAATAACATTATTCATCATGCAGGAAGAAAGAAATTAATCTCAGGCTTGTGTTATGTAACCTTGGAGATGATCAGGAACTTACTGTCATGGCAACACAGGACCTGTTGACATACCTGTCTCAAAATGTTTACAATGGAGATATCAATCGTGGTTTCTTCCAACCAGATGGAATCAAGCATGTTTTATTAATATGAAAACCAATCACAATTAAAAGAAATACTTCTGTAAAATGGGAATACTGAAGGGTATTCCTCACGAATCACTCAACTTTGTTGCTAGAGTTCTATAAATGAGCCTTCTTGAAACAAGTTGTGTAGCATGATTAAGACAGCTGGTTCACAGGCTTTTTTTGCAGGATATTCTCATAGACAACCCAACAGTTTGTTGCCCATCTGTCTCCTTATCTCAAAAATCCTGCCCCATTTATTGCCATTTCTGAAAGTGTGAATGTTCTACAATAATTTTTTCAAAGATATCTGAGTGGCTTTTCTATTATTTAGTAGGATTTTACTTTAGAGCTGTGTTTTTCAACCTTGGCAACTTTAATATGTGTGGATGTCAACTCCCAGAATCCCCCAGGCAGCATATTCTAAAGATGCTTTAGAAGCAGCCAGTCAGCAGTTCATACATGTAGTCTACCTTACTCCCCAACCAGAGACTTACAAGAAGGTTATTTTGGAAGTGGCTGGGGTAACTCTACATATATGCATTATGCATATATTATACTATCCACCCCCAGTACAGATTCAAGGAATTTTTTAAAAAAACCTGGTGACAATATTTTTTTAACATACCTGTCCTCATGCACAAAGTATTTTTTTAAATAATAGGAGGTAGGAATTAGGTTGATAACAGCTGTAAGCAATGGTATACCCTTTCCTGAAGTGATTAGGTGCTGCCAAGCTGCAGCTCCTAGCTCTAGCAGGACAGTTGTAAGGTATGAAAGAGAGAATTGGCCACATTTTGCTTTTACTAAGGTGAACTGACACCACTGTTAGATGGAATGCAGCTTCTGCTTCCTCCAATAATTCTCAGCTTCACTAAAATACACAAATGGCTATTGTTTCCATTTATTGTTGCATTCTGTTTTGAATGAAGAGATGATATACTTGTGGGAACTTCTGCCTGAAAGGTTACAATAACTTGCTCAACCTTGGGGAGCATGGCTGATGGTACTGCCCCACAAATAGCCCAGTTAAGTAGAAGAGCTTTTGGTTCAGTGCTGGTTATCATAGGGGAGTGAGTGTCTAGAATATAGTTTTCCTTCCTTCTGCTCCAAATAGACCTGATCTGACAGTAGTTAGACTTTCTCACATTTCAGGCACTGGCCTTTGAGAGCAAAGAAGTAGGAGACCCTCTTTTTAATTTTTTTTTAGTACATTTTTTGCAACAGGTGCTGGAAGAGCTTTGTGGTCTTTGTGGTGTGTCTGATTAAAATCTATGAAACGAACTGACATGGAAATGGAAGTCCAGTCACGACCTTTCAAAGTCAAGAATTCTAAGGTCATAATGCAACATGGATGTGTGAAGAATGTATCATCTACAAGTTACTATAGTGAAAGCTGATGTGTGTGGGAGGGAAATGTGAGGGAATTAAACCTGGTCCTGGGAATGGGGAAAGGAGAAATGAATTGCTAAGGGAGAAAATGTCCAGAAAATATTGCTTAGTCCTGGGAAAAAGAAGCATGATGAAAAAACTCAAAATAATCATGCCTTGGCTTTATTTGGTATAAGATCTGACAGGTCCTACCATAATAAAGAGAATTTCTAAAACTTCTGTGCTCTTGACTTTGCTTGCCTCAAACGGCTGACTGTGGGAAACAAAGTAAGAGAGAAATGAGGGCAGAGGGAGAGAGAGATTTTCTATTTTCAGCTGTTCGTGACTCTCCTCTTAAACGTTGCCACAGCAATAGCTGTGTGGGCTCAGCTTGATGACACTGAGACAATATGTTTGGGAGTTGGAGAAGAAGGATTTCCTAAACATCGGATGTATTGCCCAATAGATGACCACAGCTTTGAAACTTTTATTGACCCTTCATTATGACACAGGAACTGCCAGTCAGTTGGACCAGACCAAGTCAACCTAATTGAGATAGCTCATTAACACATCTTCTTTTAGCATTTATTTATTTTAGCATTTATTTCCACAAGATGCATTAATAATTTCTAGCTAGCTGTCTTTAAAAAGTGCAACAAATAATCTGAACTTGAAAAGTTAAAAGACTTAGAATATTTAAAGTTCATGAGTGCATATGTATGTGTACATGTTTCTTCTAAAACTCCACAGTGTCTTCAGAATGGACAGCAACAGCTCACTATCCATGATTTGAGTCTAAACTACAGCCTTTTAGTCTACAGCAGGGGTCTCCAACCTTGGCAACTTTTAAGTCTTAAAGTTGCCAAGGTTGGAGACCCCTGGTCTACAGTGCACATGTGATTCAGAAGATCCCTTTCTGTTTTAAGTTACAGTAATTAAAATGTTCTCCATGTATTATCATTGAGAGCATTCTCAACTTCTTACTTCACAGTCAGAGTGCAGAATGAAAGTTATAGCCTTGTTCATTTCATCTCACAAAATTGGAAATTTTTGAACAACTTCACCACTATTCTTCTCTATTTTATTTATATTTTAAAAGTCAGTTAAATTAATTTAAATCAATCATAGCTGTACTGTTTTGGAAAAAAATGTTATATGTGGATGTGTTTTGCAACTGTAAAAGTAAGTTGGATTTAACACATTCAGCTATAACAGACACCCTTTCCTCCACTATCCTTAAATCAAGAATGTATTGTATTAACAAAAGATAATTAACATTTTCATTGCATCTCTTCCCAGTCCAGTCTTCCACTGGGTGCCAGGGTATACAAGAAACAAGGTTGCCCAATGTTGTCACCAAAAAGGATTGATTACACATGGAAGGGATGTTTTGTGTTTGCAGTCCAGACATGGCAAACTTTACTGGGATATTTTTCTGTTAGTTAGATATTTCTTTTTCAGTAGATCTAAGACTGAAAGATTAATCTCAGTTTAAGGTGATGTCTCCCAATTTGTCACTGTGATAGTTCCTCTCACCTCCTGATGGAATAGATAGAACCTATGGATTTTTGTTTCAGACCTTGTAAAAATGGGAGGGTAAATAACAAATAATTAAATGGATATGAATTGCTTCCACTTTTTTTTGCAACTTCACTAAGGAGCTACAGGTTATATAGTTCTCAAAAGAAAGTATGGACACTTCTAAATCAGTTTCAACAAAACTATCATCATCATTGTGAATCTTCAGAAATTCAGCAGATTGAATGGAAATTAAAAACATGTCAGATTATTTCATATTCTTTTACTATTGCCACTTTATTCTTTTTCTAGATGAATAAAGTGGGCAGCACATTAGCTGAAAGCATAAATCCATCTGAATGAAGGGCTTTTCACAAAATATTTATCAGCTTCAATAACACACTAGTGAAATATTACTATTAGATCAGCATTCTTGTATCAGATTTTCCTTCTATCTTTAAAAACTTAGCAGTTACTCAAGACAAGTTTTCAGTGTCAGGAATCCAGTGCAAAAGAGCTGATAAGAAAGAGGGTGATGGGGCATGTTCTAGGCATAACATCAATAAACAAGGAAGGGACATCACCCATCTCTTACAACCTGCTCATTTGTTCAATCATTTATTATCATGCTTGCAGTATAATACTCTTACCAGCACTGAGGATTCTATAAGTTGTATAAAACATTTTATAATTAATACCTATTTATTTGTGTTATACATGTTTTATAAATCAACAAACTGATTATTTTTTATTTTTTGCGGTCACACATTTTTGAATAGCCCTCTGAAGAACAAAACTCTGGTCTCTATGCCTCCTACCCAGCATTAAGTTATACTGCACTTCCCAATTTTAATTTTTCCAGGCACACTTAGCAAATTAATAATCCCATGTTTTTGGCATTAACTTAATTTTCATACACTATCTAAAATCCTTCTGACTGGTGAGGAACACAAAGAAAAAGTTTGGCTTGATTTTCATTATTTGCTCTATTTTTTTAGTCACCAGGATCTAGCTTGAACCAATCTTCTAAAATATGTCTCCCATAACATGGAAGTCTCATTTAGTGTAGGGTACATTGTGCTTCTAATCCACCAGTGATGTTTACAGGAAGTTCTATCTGAAAGCATAGAATTAGGATGACCACAAGGAAGTGAGAAATTATTTACTGAAGATTAAAGGGCTTAGAAAAGCCACAAGATAAATCAGTCAGGTTAAAAGAACAGTAGCAGCTATTTTAGATTTGCAGCTGCTGGCATTTGCATCCAATTGTGTTGCAAGAGGAAAGGAATCTGACATGCATGTTACTTCCCAGTGTTTGCTAACTAGCTCTAGAGGACATTCTTTTCACAAAGCCTTTGTATAGGCAGATGGTTGCTTTCCTCTGAGATACCAGTATTTGGAAATATGGAGCAAGAGCATTTTTAAAGTAGCACAAATCCACTCACTTTCCTCCTTTATGTGTGTTATGGATTTCTAAACTACTTTCTATAATTCTTGAAACATCTTTATGAAGCCATAAACATCCTTAGTACAATGAGCAAGAACCATTAAGCAAACAATGCATTGTGATTGTTTATGTTCCTTATACCCATCCAATACATCACCACCATTATAGCTATTTTTTTTAAAAAATTCTGTTCAATCATGTCCAGTTCTTGGAAGCTGCCTGGATGAGTCCTTTTTTTTCAGAAATAGTTTGAGATCTGTAGGGTTGATAGAAAATGACTGGCCCAAAGTCACACATCTGGTTTGTGCCTAAGTTAGAACTAGAACTCAGGGTCTCCTCCTGGTTTCTAGTCTGATACCTAGCCTTAATCACTACACCAAACTGGCTCTCATTACAGCTAATAGCTTAATCCCAAAAGCCATTCTGGTGAATCAGGGAGAAACTTACTGTCCTTCATCCTTGTTGGTTTCTTCTCACTGTGAGAATTCTGTGAGAATATTTTTATGAAGCAGCAACTGACCTTGCTGGAAAAAGATTTGGACTATCTACTTAGTGTTTTGGAAGGGAGGGAAGAGAAATCTGCATTACTGTAGCTGTCAATAAACAATAGTTCAGGAAAAACAAAGTCAGACAATATGGAGCAATGTATATGCTTAGAAATGAAGAAGAATCCATCAAGGCCGAAGACACATGGTAGCCAATAGGTCTTTAAGGAATGAAATTCTTCCACTTCCCTTCATGTATGTAGAAAATTTTAGGTTCTTCTTCATGTAGGGATGAGTGACTCTTTCCCAAGATCCAGATAAAAAAATTGTCACCTGGATATTTTGATGCTATTAGCACTAATATGAACAACCACCTCATCGTAGTAGGATTGCATGGAGGTAGAAAGGGGGATATTTTTTATAAAGTTATGATGGAAACAAAATGATAAAAAATTAACCCTCCTGTTGTGCCTCTATGTGTCTGTTTGTGGAGATAAAGGTTGCTAGAAAACATGAAATGAAAAATAAGCTGCAAGACCAAGCACACTTCTTTAGCAAAAGCAGCAGCATAGTTTATTGCACCTTTGGATTTGTTTGATTGTCTTTCAATAAATCATAGAACCAAGGTTTGCTTTTATTAATGACAGCTCCTCTTTGCCAGAGAAAAAACATTATAAATAAGCTGTGGCAGAAGTGAGACCTGAATTGTGATAAACTGGCATAAAGATGGAATTCCTTATTTGCTTAGGAAGATTTTTTTGGGGGGTGGGTCTATCTTTTGCCCATCTTTTCAGCTATAGTTTGCCACATAGTAATGACAATTTCCATCTTAATATTTCCACTTTAGGTAGCGTAGGGTTGGCACGGAGATAATATTTCTGCTTTCTCCATTCATTTGTTTTGAAAGGAGAAAGGAAGAGATTCCACTGGTTTGAATTGCACTCATTATTTCATTGATTCATATATAATGAATGGGAGAATGGAGGGCAGTCATGTGAGTCCTGAAAGCAGGCAAGTGCTTGGAGCTATTCCTAGCATCATCCTTATCGTAGCATGCCCGGTGCTGGATTTGTGACTGCAAGTTTGTTTAGTCACGGATAAACTGCCTTCACAAAAACTGGATCAAACCAGTTCAGCCCTGCTAGGATTTCCATTTAAATTATACTCTTGAGATATGATTATGAGGAGCATGGAGATTCTGTTTCCTGAATTCAGCTATGAATGGGGTAATATCCAATTCATTCCTGTAACTTTTTCCTCATTTAAAATTATGCTCCATTCAAGTGGCGTGTTTCCTAGTAACAGTGACAGCAACGCACCGTTCTTTGCAGACGGCTTCATCCATTCAGACTGAATTCAGGAGGATAAGTGGTCCTAACCCATTGAGCGATTTTTTTAAAAGCTTGCAGCCAGGTCTGTTGTAGATTTTATCTCAAAAGAGCTGCTTTTTATATGGATGATTATGATGATTGATAATGATGATATCCATTTAGTCATGTCTGACCCTTGATAATTCTATGGGCCAGGTCTGTCCATGTTTTCTAATCTTGCACTACTTTTTATATGCATACAGTTACTTTTTCAGAGACAGAAACACTGACTGAGGAGGCACAATTTTTTTTAAAAGTGTTTTATTTTTTAAGGGAAACAAGTACAGACAAAACATAAAAAACATAAAACCATCTTCCATTTTATATACATACAGTGTGTCAGTTGGTTACAAATCTTTTGTGCCATCCTTTCGTAGTCATCACTCATAGTTTATATAAATTCTCAATCTAAGGCAGTGGTTCTTAAAATTTTTGAAAGAATCACCCCCTTGAGCCATTGAGGAAGTTGTCATCGCCCCCCTCCACCAACATAACCGCCCCCCTGCCACCTCTTAGCATCCCCAAGGGGGCCAGCAGAGGGGCGCTAAGAGGCAGCAGGGGGACGGCACATCGAATGCGGCCACGGCAGTATGTAATGTGCCACTGCTTCCGCATTGGAGGCGCCGGCTCCGGAGCAGTGCTAGTTAATGGGTGAACCTACAGGGCCGGCCGGCACCTCGAATGCCCCCCTGTCACCTCTTAGCGCCCCTCTGCCGGCCCCCTTGGGGATGCTAAGAGGCAGCAGGGGGGCGTTAGAGGCGCCGGCCCTGCAGGCTCACCCCATTGACTGTTGTACCGCACCTGAACCGGCGCCTCCAATGCGGCAGCATGTTGGGAAAAGCTGCCACTACCACTTTCCCAAAGTGCTGCCGCTCTCACATTCTTTCTGTCCATCCATCTGTCCATCCATCCATCCATCCATCCAAAAGGTCTGTCTGTTTGCCTGCCTGCCTTCCTGCCTAGCTACCTACCTGTCTGTCTTTTTAACTACCTACCTATCTACCAATATAGATCTCTCTCTCTCTCTCTCCCCCAATATATCTTGCTCCATCACCCCCATATCGCCCCCTTCCATTCCTTCGCCCCCACATTGCCCCTTTTCGTTCCATCACCCCCCTGAAAAATAAAATCGCCCCTTGGGGGGCAGTATTGCCCAGGTTAAGAACCACTGATCTAAGGTATGCTTATATATTTATCAGTTATTAATCATTCATGACTAAACTATTTATTCCATCATTTATACGAGATATTCTTAATTTTTATTATAAAATTTATATTACACTTTCATCCAATGGTTATATATATTTATATTATATTTTATATCAATCTATTAAACTTCTATTATAAGATTTCTTAATGTATTACATTACCATGTCTTTTTATCCAACCATTGATAAAACAAATCCCATATCATGTAAAATTGTTTATCTTCTTGTTCTCTAATTTCAAATGTCAATTTAGTCATTTCAGTACAGTCCATGATTTTCCTCCTGCGTAGGTATTTTTTCATTTTTCCAATTCTTAGCAAATACAATCCTAGCTGCTGTCAACACATTTACAATCAAATATTTCAATTCTTTATTGTCGATTTCCGGTATAATTCTCAATAAAAATATTTCTGGTTTAAAGTGTATATGTTGTTTTATCATTTTTTCCAACCACATGTGGATTTTAGTCCAATATCTTTTTGCGTCCAAACACATCCACCACATATGGTAATACGAGCCATTTCCAACATTTATCCGATTTATTCTTAAACATTCTCGCAATTCTCATCCGGGGTAAGTACCACCTGTAAAACATCTTATACAGATTTTCTTTATAAGCAATTGACATTGTCATTTTATAATTTTGAGACCATAATTTTTGCCATTTCTCTAAATCAATCCCATATCCAAAATTTCCCCAAGCAATCATCGTTTCTTTAACTTGCTCCTCCTCCAATTTAAATTCTAATAAATGTCCATAAAGTTTTTAAATTACATTTTCATCAGTACCTATCAAAATTTTATCTAAATCAGTCAACTTATCATAAATACCTTCTATTTTAATATCTTCATCAAATCTAGATTGTATTTGCAAATATGAAAACCAATTCATTTTTATACCTTGTTCTTCCAACGCTTGCATAGATTTAAGTTCACCCTTTTCATTCAGTATCTCACCATATCTAACTGTTTGTTCCTTTTTATATATTATTGGATAAGAAAAAGCTTCAATAGTAGATATCCATAATGGAATTTTTAAAACAATATTGCTTTTTTGTCTTCTCCCAATTTAAAAACAAAGCCTCTCAAATATAATGTCTTCTGAAGTAGCCTTGTGTTTTAGTTCCCTTATACCAAAGAAAAACACGCCATCCCAACAGCAGGTCATGTCCTTCTAAGGTCAATTGTCTACTGTTCCTTAATGTTATCCATTCCTTTACCCACATCAGATTTGCTGATAATATAGTTCCCAATTGGACAAAGCGAGCCCTCCTCTTATTCTTGTATCTTGTAACAGTTTAAGTTTTATTCTCACTTTCTTGCCCTGCCAGATGTATTTCAACACAATTTTATTTAAGTCTTCAAAAAACTCTTTCCCTAATCTAATTGGAATTGTCTGGAATAGCTATAAAATTCTAGGCAATACATTCATCTTAATTGTTGATATTCTCCCAATCAATGATAATTGTAAATTTTGCCATTTTGCCAAATCTGTCGCAATCTGCTGTTTGAGGTTAAGGTAATTATCTTCTTTTAGTGTACTACATCTTGATGTAATATATATCCCTAAGTACTTAACCTTATTTCTGACCTGAATTTCTAAAACTTCTTCCAGCTCTTTCTTTCGTCTTGCTAACATATTCTTTGTTAATATCTTTGTTTTATCCTTATTAATTTTCAAACCTGCTACCTTTCCATACTCTCCTATCCTTTCTATTAATTTGGGTGCTGTTTCCAATGGATCCTCTAATATCATCTGCAAAAGCTTGCAATTTATACTCTTCCTTTTTAATTTTCATTCCTTTTATTTCTTTGTCTCTCTAATATTCCTATTCAACACTTCCAGTGTTAACACAAACAGCAGAGGTGACAATGGACAACCTTGTATAGTCCCTTTTCTTCTATCTATAGATTCTGTCAATTCTCCATTTATCATGACCTTTGCAATTTGTTTATGATATATTGTTTCAATGGCTTGGATAAAGTTTTTACCAAAGCCCATTTGTGCCAATTGTAATAGCATAAAACGCCAACTCACATTATCAAAGGCTTTTTGAGTATCTAGAAACATCAAAGCCATTTGCGTTTCAGGATGCGCCTCATAATATTCCAAAGTATCCAGAATTATTCTCATATTATGTTTAATTTGTCTCTTTGGCAGAAATCTGTTTTGGTCAACATGGATAAAATTATTTAGATATCTTTTCAATCTTTCTGCCAAAATTGAAGCAAAAATTTTATAGTCTGAATTTAACAGGGAAATAGGTCTATAGTTTTTAACTCGCTGTGGATCTGTATCTTCCTTCAGTATAAATGTAATATATGCTTCTGACCATGTCTTGGGTATTCTCTTCTTTAACATAATTTCATTCATGACTTCTAATAATTGAAAATTCAACACTTCCTGGAAGGTCTTATAAAATTCGACTGGCAATCCATCTGGACCTGGTGCTTTCCCTGTATTTTGTTTCTTTAAAACTTCTGTTAATTCCATCAATGTTATGTTCCTTATAACATTGTTTCAATATCTTTGGGTATCTGTGGTAATTTTGCATTCTGTAAATATTGTTTAATTTTTTCTTCTTGAATATTCTCTTGATAGTACAATTTTCCATAATAGTCTTGTATGATTCATTTCTTTTCTTCACTTCTATAGCAGACATGTCCTTCATCTATTAGGTGGCTCCTTGATTCTCTTTCCTTTCTAAGTTTATAAGCTAACCATCTTCCTGGTTTATTTGCATCTTCAAAATAATTCTGTTTAGCATTTTTAATCTTTTGTGCTAGCTCCTCTTTTTCCATTAATCCCATTTTATGTTTAGTTATGTCCATTTTAATTTTAATATCTTTTTTTACGGAGATTTCTGTAATTCCTTTTCCAGTTTCTTGTAGTCATCTTCCAGTATTTTAAAAGTCCTTTTCTGTTTTATATTTTTTTTGTATATTCTATTATCAGACCTCTTGTGTAGGCCTTCATCGTGTCCCAGAGATTCTGTAGCGATATATCCTCTTTTTTGTTTTCTTTAAAGAAGAAAACCAATCCTCTCTCAATTTTCTGTTTGAAGTCTTTTTCCTTTAATGTCATATTATTTAAAGTCCATCTAGATCTCCACTTTTGTCCTTTCCAAGTAACTGTCATTGGATTATGATCTGCCCAAGTACTTGCTCCTATTTCAATTTCTTGTATATTAGAAAATAAATGATCTAGAATAGATATGATATGGATATCAGCAGATTTATTTTCTAATAAAGGAGATCTAGACGTTGTCTGTGTTGCAACCTCCTGATGTTTTGTGTTGTAATCTCCTGAGTTCTGTGATGTAGTATCCTGGGTGGAAGGCTGTGATGTGACATTCCGGGCCTTGGTTTGGCTCCGGCTATGTGTTTATAGCGTGTGTCAGTTTGCTTAGTTTGGGGGTCGGAGAGGGGTGTAGCAGCTGGTGTTGCAGCCATGGTCTGGTTTCTGGATGGTGGTTGCCTTTCGCGTGGGCTTGGTTTGAGTCTGGTGAAGGAGATTGGTGGTGGCATCATGTGTTATTTTGGGTCCGGTGTTGGTTTTCGTGGCTGGGACTCATTTGTTGATTAGGGCTAGTTTCCAGATGTCTGGTAGGTGGGAAGTATCATCCCGTTTATTCATGTTATGGGGTGTTTCTCTATTTGATGGCTTCCCTAATTATTCTCTTGTTGAAGTGTTCAGTATTGGAGATAAGTTTGGATCCCTCAAAATCAATTTCATGTCCTGTGGCTTTAAGGTGCTGGAAAAGGGAGGAAGTTTTTCTTCTTTTCTGACTGCGTTCTTGTGTTCTGCATGCGTGCATTTATTCTCCTGTTGGTTTGTCCAATGTATGTGGCTGGGCAAATTTTGCACAGTATTTTATAAACTCCTTGGTTTTCTAGCTGGATCTTGTCTTTGGGGTTTCTTAAGATGTTGGCTATTTTTTGGTCAGTGCCAAAGGCTGTCCTGATATTGTGTTTGTGGAGAATTTTGCTGATTTTATCTGTGGTGCCTTTGATGTAAAGGAGGAGGGCGATGCAACACAGACAACGACCCAGGAGATTACAGCACCACACCCAGGATGTCACAACAATAGAACTCAGAAGGTCATCACACAGCCCATTACCCAGGTCGTTACAACACAAAAGGCTGAGAGACACACAGCCAGCACCTCAGCCACACAGGGTCTCAGGAAAAAGCCATCCAATCTGCATACATCAACTCCATCAACCAATCAAGAAGTAACAACACAGCCAACTCTGGAGTTTAAAAGGGAAAAGCAGCCACTATCACACACTTCTCCCAGAAGAACGAAGCTGAAGACTCCAACCTGAAGATGATGGATGAGATTTCATCAAAAAGTTGCCAGGTATTTTCAATCTTACACGGGACAAGACCCGAATACACCAAGACCTACACACACACACACACACACACACACACACACATATATATAAAACCAGATTATGTATATAATCTGGTTCCTGGGTTAAAGAGCTAAAATCCTAACATAAAAATCCAACTAGCGGGGAAGTGAAGAAAAAAAAAAGCAAATCTTTCCAAAGAATGAGTCACTGCCACTAAATATCCAAAGCTCTAAAGTAAATCAATTCAAATTTTCCAGTTCCCATCTTTTCAAGGTCACTTCAATCTTCTTTCTTTCTTTCAATTGCAACTCCAAACTCTGGCTATCAATGGTTACACAGAAGAACACCTGTATAAACAATCTGCCATGCTCATCCCACTATCTTTTCAGTAAAAAGCCCAGTGTCCTTGAATGTAGGAGGCACAATTTTTATCTGGTGCATACACATATACATACACACATCAATATAAAACCTTCATTTTAAAATAAGAGATACAGGTGTTTTCTGTTTCTGTTTATTCAAATATCAAACAATTTAAGATAAATTCTGTGCTATGCAAACTGCAAAAATGTGTTTAATCTGATTTAATGTAAAGCTGTTTTATTCATAGATTTTCCAATTACATGTATCATTCAATAGGATAGTTCCTTTGAAACAAGAAGTAATGTAGAATTATTGGACAGCAGTTATAACACAATCATTAAGGGCAAAATATTGCATTTGGGAAGAGATAATCCAAATTGATTTCACATACTTCTGATGTCCATAATGAATATTTCTTTGTAATTTACAATGTCTGGTCCTAGTAATTACTGTCTTAATTAGATGTAGGCTATGAAATCATTTTTTGAAAACTTAACAATGGCCACTATTTTGGTGTTGTTAAAGCCACCATTTAATGGCTCTATCTTAGTATGCTTATAGGTATCTTATAGTTTTGGTAATGAATGACATTAAAATTAAATACCATTTGTTTTCAAATATTCAATTGTAATGAATGTGTAGGCAGCACCCCACCTCACCATCCTCTCCCCCTCCCTCCCCCCAACAGCTGACTGAAGTTGAATTCTGAGTCTGAATTAACATTTTCACAAGGATGAAATTCTTCTTCTGTTATGTAGTAATGGAGAGATACCTAACCCTTTCTTCACTTGGAGACAGAAACTTTAAAGATTTTTTAAAAACAATGGGAGAACAAAGGAAGGGAGCATATTGAAAAAGAATATGCGTTGGGGAGGAGAAAAGAAGTGAAAAAGTGAATTTTTCAGGGAAAAGTGACTTAAAATATAAGAAATCAATGTTTCAAGACTTTTTACTACTACAGGATTAAACTATTAAGGTATTTTTCCACTATGTACTTGTAAGAATCCTTATTTTTCTGGACAATTCTATAAAGTTGGAGGCTGAATGTCAGCTTCACCCACACTTCAAAATGGCCATAAAGTTATTAATTTTATGAAAAAATCTTTTAAGATTCTCCATTATTTTAAAAAAAAGCTTCTCAAAGGATTAACACTATCTTGTGGTCTGCCTGGAACATTGCAGATATTTTTGTAAATTTCTTACAAAATTAAAAGGGGCTTTCACATTTGATTTTTTTAAAAAGTTTGATTTTTTTTCCTGTTTGGTCTACTTCACTTTATGCTTTATGGATGAAAGATTATACTATGATTTCATTTTTGTTTTAATTTTTATCTTTATAATGAGCCACAATGGTGCAGTGGTTAGAGTGCAATACTGCAGGCTACTTCTGCTGCCTGCAGGCTACCTGCAATTTGGCAGTTCAAATCTCACCAGGCTAAAGGTTGGCTCAGCCTTTCATCCTTCCGAGGTGGGTAAAGTGAAGACCCAGATTGTTGGGGGCAATATGCTGACTCTGTAAACCACTTAGAGAGGGCTGTAAAACACTGTAAAGCAGTATGTAACTCTAAGTGCTATTGCTATTGCTATTTCAGTAAGCCAGGACAGCTGGTGGGAGATCTATATTTCTTACATACTGAGGTTACGAGAAGATACTGGGTGAGATACTCCTGAAAAAACCCTGTTGAAAGAGCCAGACTTGATCCTGGAGTAATATGCATTGATTAATTTTATAAAACATTACTATATAGGTTTTAGAAATATCCTTGAATTCAGCCTTAAGTTAATCTTCCATTCCATTCCATTCCATTCCATTCCATTCCATTCCACAGAATGTTTTTACTAAAGAAAACTAGACACTTTACAAGAATAAGTGGGTATTTAGTTCCAAATTGTGTGCACATCTTTAAATCAATTTTTTTATTCCTGGAAAATGCTTGGACCACTACTCCCTGCAGTTTTCTTTCAGAAAACTTTCTTTCAGAAATGGTTTGCCTTCCTTCCTTCCTGGGGCTGAGAGAGAGTGGCTGGCTCAGGGTCACCCAGCTGGTTTTGTGCCTAAGTCAGGGTCTCTGGTTTCTTCCTGGTGCCTTGACTGATACACAAACCTGGCTCCAAATTAGGGGAATTTACTGCTCTTACATTATTACTGAAGTCTTGGAATGTTTGAAAACAATGTACATGTTAATACGCAGGGACAGCTAAAGAGTCGTATAAGATCATATTCTTAAATTCTTTCCAGAGGTGGTATTTAGCAGGTTCTGACCAGTTCTGGAGAACCGGTAGCAGAAATTTTGAGTAGTTTGGAGAACCGGCAAATACCACCTCTGATTGGCCCACCCCCATCAATTCTCTGCCTCCTGAGTCCCAGCTGATCGGCTGAGTCTTCTTTTGTTGCCCTGCACAGGAGGACGGAGCTGGAAAGCAGATTAGTGGGGTGGGGAGGGAATGGGATTTTGCAGTAACCTTCCCCCAGGAGTGGGGAGGGAATGGGGATTTTGCTATATCCTTCCCCTGCCACACCCACCAAGCCATGCCACGCCTACCAAGCTACGCCCACAGAACCGTAGTAAAATTTTTTGAATCCCACCACTGTCTCATTCCCAATATCACACACACTGAAGTTACCCTGAAGGTCCAGATATTGAAATTGTACATGCATTGTAATAAGCCCTGGTTTACTTAAACATGGTTTGCTTATTAAACTACAATAAGCTGGAATCATCCATCATACTAAGTTATAAATCATGGTTTATAAACACCAATGGCTGGTGTACAAAGCAACCAACCCCAAAATAATTTAGCAAGTCGTGTGTCCCTAGTTAATGAGATCAGGTGCTTACAAATCAAAAGGAATACGTGAGCTCTGTTTGTTAGCCATATTCCCATCAGCAGGAGTAGCACAATGGGAACACTTTCCAAACTGCATATTAAAATGATTGAGCTCCTGTCAGAAAATGAACTCATTTCAGCTTCCTGCACTTTCTATCATTTCCTTTTTCTGGTTTTGTTCCTTCCTGACTCAGATCTCAGAGGGGCATCATCTGCCCACTCCTAATTATCTTGTCTGGGAATTCATCCAGGCGGTCTCACCTTAATTTACTTTGACCACAGACAACAACTTTCCAAGATGGCATCACGGCAGGAATGATCAAAACCTTTAATTGTCAGGAGTAGGGAGGATGTCAGCACAGATTGGGGACAGTAGCCACTCAGAGACAATACAGGAGGAAACGAATAATGGAAGCAAGGCTTGTCCAGAAGATTTGGAACATACTCAGGTTGCCCTATCAGGAACTGACACATCTTAAGATTCACTGAGATGAAAGACTGTAGTGGACAAAGCATGTGCCTTTTATATGTTTATTTAAGAAATATATCTGCATTTATTTAAAACTTTGTTTTGACAGTTATGTTGAGAAAAGGCATTGCTTCTTTAATTCATATTTAACAATTTAATTGATCATTAGAGGAAAAACCTCTATCTTTTTTAAAAGTATAATCATTATGGGACACAATACACTTAGTCCTTGATGTACACCCACAATTGACCCCAAAATTTATGTTGCTAAGAGAGACGTTTGTTAAGTGAGTTTTACCGCATTTTACAACTTTTCTTGCCACAATTGTTAAGTGAATCACTGCAGTTGTTAAGTTTGTAACATGGTTGTTAAGTGAATCTGGCTTCCCCATTGACTTTACTTGTCGGAAGGTTGCAAAAGGTGATCACATGACCCTGGGACACTGCAACCGTCATAAATATGAGTCAGTTGCCAAGCATCTGAATTTTGATCACTTGACCATGGGGATGTGGCAATGGTTGTAAGTGTAAAAAAAGTCATTTTTTGCAGTGCTGATGTAACTTTGATTGGTCACTATATGAACTTGTAAGTCAAAACTACCTGTATCTTTTTTAAGGATATCTCCGTAAACAAGTAATATAGTAGTTTTAAATGTCCAATGGACTTTTGTAGATTTCAGTAAGGCAAGGTGGGATAGAAATCTAACAAATAAGTAAACAAATACTTGCAGTTTTGTAAGAGAAGGTATTATTATTATTAGCTTCAATTTGCAGATGTTGGAGAAAGACACTAAGAGCATTGGCATGGCTAGAAGGACTGTGGGCTTAATTTTAATGGGCAGATAAGGAATGCAATTATTCTGCAACTTGCTGAATATATGGTTCTTTAAGGCAGCACTCATATCCAAGCCTACAGGGGAAAGTCTTTGAAAAAGCAATCAAAGATTCAAAAACTAAGTCTAGCTCATTAAATTACAAAGAAAACATGAATGGAAAGGACAATTGAATGAATGGATGAATGAACAGACATTAGATTACCTTTATTTTTTCAACTCTCTCTGTGGTATCATTCCACGTGAATTATTGAAATTCAAGACTAAAACACATAATTGGAACATAGGAAAAATAGTATATTTCTATTATTGTTAACCCTATTCTCTCTTTGTCAATTCATCCTTATACTATAATGCTGTACTATTGTTCTTTTGTGCTGTTTTTGTGGAACTTTTTGTATTTTTTTAACAATTGTAAACTGACCAAGGTTATTGAGATTTGGGCACATATAAATTAAAACATATTATCATTATTATTCTCCTTTAATAAAATAGGGATTTCTTTTTAAAAAAGCTCTCAATTAAACATAAAACCCCTTGCTGATATCTGATTAATCACATCAGTGCAAGATACTTCTGTAATTCCCACAGCAAATGGATCTTCCATCTATAACCAGATTTGCTTAACCCCTGCCACTTAACCTGTCACACCAATCCATCCTTCTCAAATTCTTATAATAGGAACCCTAGAAGTACCTCTCAGGGTTAAATGCCTGCCAGCTACAAGTGCTTTTTATAGATGGAACTAAAGAGGCCCTCTCAGTTCCCTGGGAGTCTTTCCAGATGTTAGGCATTGCAATAAATGTTTCTTTAATAGCCACCTGCAGCAGGAACAGGGGCTGCTAGCCTGTTTTGCTTTTAAAATGCACCCACCCAGACCCAGTTCTAATTTAGAAGTATAAATGTGCTGTTTATGTGCATTTGTTCTCTGAAGATGGTTCAACTCAATGCTTTCTTGCCACCCCCTTCTTCTGTTGACTAAATCTACCCAATCTGCAGGACAGAAAACTGAACACAGTCCAACTTTTGTTTTTATGGTAATCTGGTTTGCCCCTCCATTTGAAGTTAAAGCAGGCAGAAAAACTGAGCTTTTTAATGGGGCATCATATCTGGGCTTGATGGGATTACAATTCATGTATGCACACCTTCAATCCTGGAAGGTTGTGGAATTTACATATTTGATTTCCAGCTTTAAATGCTAGGATAACCTGGAAGAAGGGAAGCTATCTTGTGTCAGCAACTTTTCCCATGTTTTATATCAGAGGTCTCCAAACTTGGCAATTTTAAGATTTGTGGATTTCAACTCCCAGAATTCCTTAGCCATCAGCTGGCTGAGGAATTCTGGGAGTTGAAGTCCACAAGTCTTAAAGTTGCCAAGTTTGGGGCCCCCTGCTTTATATTGGGGGATGAACTGCTCAACTAAAAATTCAGGAAGTTTCCAACATGCATGAAATAGAATGATTAGCAGAGACCAGAGCACACTTCTCAGTCCACAGGCTGCATTTAAAACAGCCTTTTCTTTATTGGAATCCTGGGGGAAAAAGATTGCTTGATTTTTCCTTTCATGCATCTTACTAAATTAACTGCAAGGATGATTTTACATCATCTCCTTTACTGTTACAGGTGAAACTTGAAAAATTAGAATATCGTGCAAAAGTTCATTTATTTCAATAATGCGACTTAAAAGGTGAAACTAATATATATATTATATACATATATGTAATGAGGTAGACTCATTACATGCAAAGAAAGATAGTTCAAGCTGTGATTTGCCATAATTGTGATGATTATGGCTTGCAGCTCATGAAAACCCCAAATCCACAATCTCAGAAAATTAGAATATTACATGCAATCAATAAAACAAGGATTGTACATAGAACAATATCGGACCTCTGAAAAGTATAAGCATGCATATGTACTCAGTACTTGGTTTGGGCCCCTTTAGCAGCAATTACTGCCTCAATGCGGCGTGGCATGGAAGTTATCAGCCTGTGGCACTGCTGAGGTGTTATGGAAGACCAGGATGCTTCAATAGAGGCCTTTAGCTCTTCTGCATTGTTCGGTCTCATGTCTCTCATCTTTCTCTTGGCAATGCCCCATAGATTCTCTATGGGGTTCAGGTCAGGCGAGTTTGCTGGCCAATCAAGCACAGTAATCCCATGGTCATTGAACCAGGTTTTGGTGCTTTTGGCAGTGTGGGCAGGTGCCAAGTCCTGCTGGAAAATGAAGTCAGCATCCCCATAAAGCTCGTCTGCGGAAGGAAGCATGAAGTGCTCCAAAATCTCCTGGTAGACGGCTGCATTGACCCTGGACTTAATGAAGCACAGTGGACCAACACCAGCAGATGACATGGCTCCCCAAATCAACTCAGACTGTGGAAACTTCATACTGGACTTCAAGCATCTTGCAGTGTGCCTCTCCATTCTTCCTCCATACTCTGGGTCCTTGGTTTCCAAATGAGATGCAAAAGTTGCTCTCATCAGAAAAGAGGACTTTGGACCACTGAGCAACAGACCAGGTCTGTTTTTCTTTAGCCCAGGTAAGACGCTTCTGATGACATTTGAAGCCCATGTCCAGGATCCATCTGTGTGTGGTGGCTCTTGATGCAGTGACTCCAGCCTCAGTCCACTCCTTGTGAAAGTCCCCAACACTTTTGAATGGCCTTTTCCTGACAATCCTCTCCAGGCTGCGGTCATCCCTGCTGCTTGTGCACCTTTTTCTTCCACACTTTCCCCTTCCACATAATTTTCTATTAATGTGCTTTGATACAGCACTTTGGGAACATGCAACTTCTTTTGCAATTACCTTTTGAGGCTTTCCTCCTTATGGAGGGTGTCAGTGATGGTTTTCTGCACAACTGTCAGGTCAGCAGTCTTTCCCATGATTGTGATTCCTACTGAACCAGACTGAGAGACCATTTAAAGGCTCAGGAACCCTTTGCAGGTGCTATGGCTTAATTAGCTGATTAGAGTGGGACACTTTGAGCCTAGAATATTGCACCTTTTCACAATATTCTAATTTTCTGAGATTGTGGATTTGGGGTTTTCATGAGCTGTAAGCCATAATCATCACAATTATTACAAATCATGGCTTGAACTATCTTGCTTTGCTATCTTGCTCATGTAATGAGTCTATCTCATATATTAGTTTCACCTTTTAAGTTGCATTACTGAAATAAATGAACTTTTGCATGATATTCTAATTTTTTGAGTTTCACCTGTATGTTAACAGTGTGAGGCACACTTTGAAAATAACATCAAATTATTATCAAATTTATTTGCCATCCTTCTTGCTTCAAAGCAACTCTATATATAGAAGTGGCTTTGAATCACATGCTTATAGATGGAGCTTAGTGGCCTTCTGCTATTCATGAAAGCATGCATGTCTTTTTTCAGGCTTCTATTACAGCTTGGAAAAAAATTGGGGATATTTTAAGAATTGCATCAACTTGGACGGATAGATTCCTTAAGCAGTAACCTCTTTTTTTCAGAATGATGCAGAAGCCTGAAGGGGGTGGGGGTTAGGGTGGGGAAAGATTTTGATGAATATTAGCGAGATGCTGGCCTCGTACTCACACGAGATCTGAAGCATTTCTGAATCAGTCATGAAATGTGTATGACCACAATATTGATTTGTAATGTTTTAGCAGCTGGTGAGTTAGACCTGTAATGGGTTGCTAGGACAAGAGAACAAACAGAGAGAAAATCCATCCCAAGACAACTGTTCAGAGCAGGAGCAATATCATTGGTAGGAAGGCCAGGTGAAATAGCTGGACCTTCCTTGTTCCAGCAAACTGATTAGATAGTAATGAGTTATTCAGATTTTAGTCCTTTTTTGTTACAGTTCAACAGAATGAAGAAAATAATCAACCAGAAGCTGGATATTTCAAATCATGATGTGATTCCTGTTATTTTAGTTAAAATAGGAAAACCTTTTAAGTTTTGCTGACCTGTCTAAGGCTGCATATTCTGGATGGGGATTTTTGATTAAAGCTCCACAACTTTTATAAGGCAAGTCTATGTAGTTAGCAATAGTCACTCTCAATGGACCTTCCTCCAAGTAATCTCTCCTTACTCTGTGAGATTTTACATGTAGATGTCAGCATGATGCAAATGAACTTTTAACTTGATGGTGTTAGCTCTTTCATGTAGAAATAATTACCTAACGATTAGCTACCTAGTTATAGCTTGGGATCATAACTATAGTTACTTTTGCAGTTGTGATTGGAATTGACTGAATTCCTGAATCAAGTTGAACCAGATCAAAGGCCTACCATTTTATTCCCATAGTAGCCAAGCAGATATTTATGGGAAGGGTAAGTAAGTTATGAGTGCCACTGGGTTGTATTCTCTAGCTGTCCTTAGAAAGAGGATGTGTTAGTTCTCCCTCCACCACCATGATCCCCAGGTTAAAAGATTTTTCTAGACAGAGATTATGGTTAAAGTATGCTTAAACTAAAGCTAAATCTATTCAGTCTGAGTAAACAAGTTTGTTGATTTTAAAGTGCATCCTTTAATTTCCAATTTCCAACTGTTGAATTCTTTAACAAATAAAATGATTTGGAAATTGAAGTTCATTCAATCTTTTCCTTAGTTTGAGGAGTGGTGTTATTTCTGTGCCCAATGACTGGGTAGGAAGGAAGGAAGGAAGAAAATTGTCAAAATCGTGGCCACTCTAGAAACAGCAAAGGACTGGCCCACGGTGCCTCTGCCAGTGAAAAGAAAACTCCATTTTCAGTCATGATGGCCTCCTGCTGCCCTCTGCCAGTGAAAATGGAGCTCAGGGGAGCCACATTCAGTCCCCTCTGAGCTCCATTTTCACTGACAGAGAGCAGCAGGAGGCCATTATGGTGGAAAATGGAGCTTGGGAGCCCGATTTTGCTGGCAGAGCTCTCAGGCCACCTGCAGATGCCCTCGACACAAGTGACATCAAGCTGATCATGCTCACCCTGACCAAACACAACTCTGATGCAGGTGGCCCTCAATGAAATCAAGTTTGACACCCCTAGTCTAAGAGAATTCAACAATGCCCTGAGGATCACAGGTTGCTCATCCTTGTTCTGGGAATTCATCAAGAACTAAAATTGAATTGGATATATTCTGAGTTTATTGATATAACTTGTTAAGCAAGTTTATCTGTAACTGTGGGTTAGGCAGACAATGTGGGAAACAATGCCTATTTTCAGCTTCCTGTCTAAAAATCTACAATTTTCTTTAAAAAAAAACATTTTGGGAACAAAAAGAGCAACCAGCAGCCTCACTGGGGTTAGAACCACACAGATAACTGTTAGCTAGAAGGATGAGTTAAATATAGGTTATCCACCTCCTCCAAGTAATCTGGGTTAGGATGATACATAGAGGCTCATGGACACACAGGGGACACACAAAGATTTTAACCAAATCCTGGGTACAAATTGTGGTGAAGAGATCCTGCTTTAATTATAATTTAATCTATGGTTTGGGTTAGGACCTCAGTGCTAAAGCTAACCATATTAATGTTTTGGGTGTCCTATAGGCCTGGTCTTTGTGTTTTTTTAGTAAGAACCACTCTGGTCTTTTCCCCAAGAAGGAAGCATAAAAGAAACACATCATGTTAAACTCCTGTTCCTTCAGAAGGAATTAGGCCCTAGGGCTGTGGAGCCTCAGGTAGGTGGCTTTCTATTGATCAACCCACGGATGTTACGTCAAATGAACTTCTTCCCAATGATTCAGGCAGCGCTAGCCTACATATTTTACTGTGGTGAGTTTTTTCAGGACTTGGGTCTTAGCTTCATCAGCCCACGCAAATGCTGTTTGAAAAACAACAATATACAGTTCAGCTCTGAAGCAATTTATTCTTTCTTGATCCCAGTGAATTTCCCCCCTCATGCATGCTTGTTGTATTCTTCTTCCTCATCAGCCAAGGGAAACTGTGAAGGGAGTTGTTTCCAGATGTGAAGCAGAAAAACATTTAATTACTGTCATCTGGTTCATGTGGCAGATATGCCGTCAGCCCTTGCCTTCTCGCAGTGTGAATGAGGTACAATATTAAAAGCAAACCCCCTCACTTTATTAATGGTGGGAAGTGGGTTTTTCCCCCCTCTTTCATTTTGCCATACTTTCTTGTTGATCATTAATATAACAGAATATAACACAGGCAGAGGTTAGCTGCGCTTATGTTCACAATGGGTTTGCTGGTTGTGAGCGTGTGCGGGAGGGCCTAGAGGGGAGGAGTGGATCTTACTTTGAGGAGCATGATGTTCCAGAAGGTGGAAGCCAGGGCACCCAGGCTTTTCTTCTGGACCCCGCCAGCTGAAATTGCTTGACTGACAGCATCTACACCATGCTCCTTTTGCCACTGTGAGCAGAGTGGGCCAATCCCCATTGGGGTGAAATGGTTCTTATTTTCACATAAATCAGACTGTAACATATTTGGAAGATACTACAGGTGACATGTTTGGGAGGGCACTTGCAGAAAACCAGGTGATGACATCAACCACCTGCAAAGCTTGCTGACCTTTCTGTTAGAATTGCCAGATCAGAGGTGCAGACATTCAGATTTTTGTCCAGGATTTTGCAGCCCAGACCTGTCCAGTCCTGCCTTTATTATTTCCTATTGCTGTGTTGTTGTAGCTAAGTTAGTATTTGTACTGCAATCAGTCATAAGAACATTGCTGTTTGTATGTATGTAGAGCCACATCAACCTAGTTCCAATAAATAAGATATTGTTAAGTTGAATATTTACCTTTGCGGCCCATGTAAGAAGAAAAAATGCTCAAAGAAAACATATGCATATCTGATGGTGTAGAATCTTTCTGTTTGGTCTATATAGATGAAACAATTTTGGATAAAACAATCCAGATCCATAGATCTTCTTCTTTACTTCCTCTTTTACTATTTGACGTGTCAAGGTAGATACAAAGTTTTGGCTTGTGCACTTCTTGCAGTCTCAACCATTGTTATTTGATGCTCTTTACTGTCTTTCCATCTTCTTCTGGTTCTGCCTTGTTATCTTTGACTTCTCAAACTCTTTTTATGTATGGCTTATAATATGGTATGGAATCTCCAGACCCTCCACTTTATTTGATGGACAAACCATTTGCTGTGTTTGTATGCAGTTTAATGTTGGTTCTATTCCAAGATAGAGGTGACAATAACAGGACAAGAAGGGTGGGTAGAATGGTGGCATATCATGATTCATGATGGACTATACCAAGTTTGAGTCATTCTTTAGGCCTGGGTGTTGAACTGATTATGGGCAAGGGTCAAGAGAATGCTAGCAATTAGTATATATACATCTCAGTAGCCATGCAGCTCACATATTTTCATATTTGCACATATACATACAACACATACTGTACTCATATAAAATAGATTCACATACTGCACTAAGCCATGGCTTGTTTAAAAGTATGTATTGACTGTATCCCAACTGGATGGGTTCACAAGGTGCTAATCATAGACCTGGCCACTATCACAATGGCTAGGTAGACATATGGTGCTAACTTCCATTATGAATGTGAATTAAACATTGCACCTTACTCACTCATTAACATACACAAATATTGTACTTTGGAAGATGGTTTACAAGATCATTTCTGCACTAATGATTTCTAATTGTCTTTAGTGCCACATCCTATCTTCATCAATGGTTTATTGCCGCAGAGATTGCTGGATGACTTTCATGCATAAATGATCAATATCTTGAAGAGGCAATGTTATTTCCAAAGGTGTGAGGTCACAGAGTTGGGATGGACCTCTAGTCTAGAGGATAATTATCCTTTCCTGAAGTTCTCTACCTGGCAGCATTGAAAAAAAGGGCCAGAAAACAATACTGTGTGGAGAACTTTTCTTGCACCTTGAAGAAATTGATTCTGCTACATAGTCATGTCTTAGGGCATTAAGAAGACGTAATGTCATTATCTAGTAAAACAGCAGGGATCAGATCCCACTTAATGATGTAAGATGGCCCAGAATTTAAAGACTTATGTACCATAATATATTTTGGTCATGCATTGAAAATAACTTTTCTACAGTTGTAGAACAGAAGACAGAGTTACACAGTCGACCCAATGACCTGGTTAATCATGTACTGTGCAATAGCTTTAAAATGAGCAAACTGTTGACTGATTAGAAATAAAAGCTGAAGTCTGTTTCAATAAGTAATAAGATTAGTGTGAGCTTTTATAAGCTCCATGCTTCCTTTTTCCCACCTATGATGCCAAATCAAAGAACAGTCATTGAAAAGAACTAACCCCTCCCCTCCATGAATTCATAAGCTTGCCTGTTAGTTTGATTCTTGGAATAGACAGGAAATAATACTGACTGGATCTGCCATTCCATGACCTGGAATGTAGAAAGGAAACATTTATTTTTAATGTATTTCTTCTACTTCTATGGCAGCCCACTCATCAAGTGAACTAGTTCCAGTAGGCAATGTTTTATCATTGCCAGTAACTAAAGGGAGAGAAGATGAAGGAATAACAACGGATGGTGTAGAGTTTATTTATCTCCAAACTCCTTGGATTGACATTTGGGATGATGAGTTTTATATTGTGAATGCTCCAATATATGCTGGACATTTTAAAGAAGAGATTGGATAACCAATGGTATAGGGCAGTGGTGGCTAACCTTTTTGGGCTCCTGTGCCAAAAATTGTGTGTGCGCTAGTGCTCGCACACTCACATGCCAGTACCCAGAAGGCAATGTGCCCCCCTATGCCCCCTGTGCATGCACACGCAATCCCCCCTGCCACCCTCCTGCCACCCCCTTACCTACACTGCACCTTACAGCTGATTTTCGGCCAGTTTGAGACCTTTTTCAGCCTCCCAGAGGCTTGAAAAAAGCCTCTGCAGGCTTTGCAGACTGAATAATAGGCCTGTTTCGTCACTTTCGGTATTATAGGAAGTGACATAATGGGCCTATTATTTGGCCTGCAAAGCCTGCAGAGGCTTTTTTCAAGCCTCTGGGAGACCGAAAAAGGCCTCAAACCAGCTGAAAATCAGCTGTGAGGCGCCTGCATGCGCAGTGAGATAAGTTTGCCTGCGGCTCGCATGCCAGCACAAATGGCTCTGTGTGCCACAGGTATAGGGTTTCCTGCCTAAACAGGGGGTTGGACTAGAAGATCTCCAAGGTCCCTTCCAACTCTGTTTTCTATTCTGTTCTATTCTGTTCTGTTCTATGCTTTAGCTAAGAGGAGATAAAGAGATTAGGGAATTGTTTATACTTGTTACAAGAGAGTAGGAAATCATTTTCTTAATGCTGTGTGTGTATGTATCATTTCATACATTTATTTTTTTACAATTCTTTCTCTTCTCTTTCTCTGTTAGATTCTATTATCTTTTATGGCTCCAACCTATAGCAATAGCAATAGTGCTTAGACTTACATACTGCTTCACAGTGCTTTATAGCCCACTTTAAGCAGTTTACAGAGTCAGCATATTGCCCCCAACAATCTGGCTCCTCATTTTATCAACTTCAGAAGGATGGAAGGCTGATGCCAACCTTGAGCCAGTAAGAATTGAACACCTGGCAGTGAGCATTGAAGTAACCTGCAATACTGTATTCTAACTGTTAGATTTGCATGAAGAGTCAGACGCGGAGTGCTTCAGTGAAGAGTTTATTAGTGACTACAGCTCATAACAGACCCGACTTGGCTGGTCTGTGGCTGCTACTTATAGCCAGCAGCCGTAGTTGCCAGCCAATCAGAGTGCAGGGTTTTCCTGCACTTTTTAAACCAATCATTTCTGACATTTTACAAGAACAGTTCAAACTTAACCAATGACATTCAAACCTGCATACATAACACCCCTCCCCACTAGGTTCAGTCCATACTCAAACCCCAACCTCTCTAATGTATTCTTTTAAATAGGTGGGGCTCTTACATGTACATTGAGACCTTCTTGGTTCAGAAGTTTTAACGTTCTCACCCAGTGAGAGGGGAAATGTGTCTGTTGACATTTCCCTAGTTGGACTTCCTGTGAAAGAAGACCCTGTTTGATTGTTAGAATCTGGTCTCTCCTCCCAACCCATCTCCAGCCCAATGTCAGCACCCAAGTCAGGTAGTGATGTGCAATCTTCCACTTGTAAGGATGGATTTTGGCATTGTGACAGGTTTTGGGATGGTTCCTGTCGTAATGGCTTGTTACACATGGGGTTGATTCTTGTTTGCTGATTATCCTCATGTTCCTCCCCTCCCCTAGAAAAAGCATTAGGTATGGGAACTAGAGAGGAACAATTGCGATGTTCCTGAGGTAACCTGGATCTAAGCTGATCAATGTGCCTGCTCCAGAGGACTCCATCCTCTGTCTGTACCCTGTAAGAACGAGGGCCTGTGATTTGAGTTATTTCAGCAGGAATCCATGAAGGCTCACCCATAAGGTTCTTAGCATAAACAGAATCACCCACACTAAACGTGCGAACTTTGCTAGTGGAATCTAGTGGTGCGTTGGGTGCATAAGTGGGATGAAGGCGGTCAAGGGAAGACCTAAGTTTCCTACCCATCAACAAGTCTGCTGGGGATAAGTTAGTTGACGGGTTAGGAGTGATGTGCTGAACACTAAGAAGTTTTCAACTTTCTCAGTGATGTCCCCAGGACCCAATTGCTGAAGCTTTTCCTTGGTAAAACGTACCATTCGTTCAACCCGGCCGTTAGCCGAAGGGTGCCCAGGGGCTGTCAGGGCATGTCTGATACCCAGTTGTGCTAGATAGGATTCAAAAGGGTTGGATGTAAATTGAGGGCCATTGTCAGAGACAAGAACATCAGGTAACCCGTGGGTTACAAAAAGCTTTTTAAGCTGCTTGATGACAGCATCAGTTGTGGTGGATGCCATAGGGATTACCTCTAGCCATTTGGAATATGCATCTACTATAATAAGGAAGGTGTGCCCTCTGGTAGGGCCAGCGAAATCAATGTGAATCCTAGACCATGGGCCCCTAGGACATTCCCATTCCTGTTTGGGGGCAAGAGGTGGGGCAGGCCTGACTACCTGACAGTTGGGACAAGATGCAACCCAGTTTTCAACCATTTTGTCAATACCTGGCCACCATACATAACTCCTGGCCAATCCCTTCATCCTTAAAATACCAGGATGACCCTCATGTAGCATTTCCAAAACCTCCCTTTGCAGTTTTGCAGGAATAACCACCCTGTTACCCCACAAAATACATCCTCTTAATATAGATAATTCAGTTTGCCTGGATTTAAAAGGTTGGGCAAGGTGAGGTAGAACTTTTTTTTTTAAACAATATTTTTTTATTATTTGACAAGAATATAAATTCAATATACAGTATGCCGGTAGATTGCGTCTCATCTTCTCCAATATCATTGAATACAAAATATTCCATATTAGTAAATTAATTTTCCTTACTACATTTCGCTTCATCATATCACCACCATTCCGCCCCTGAATATACAATATAGGCAAACCACTATTACATTATTACAAACAAACAAAAACATAAAAATTTTTTTTGAGAACAGTGTGTGTCCAAACCTTCCCTTTTCCATACAAATATAATTTCAATTTTTACACACTTCATGTGTTCTATCCCAATTATCATAACAATTTATACTTTTTCCTTTATTCTCTTACAATATTTTCCATTCAGTTTTTAATACATTTTTATCTATAATGTTTACAATCTTATATTTCTTATAAGACATATTTTACCCTGTAATTATTACTTCAGAGGATAATACCCCATCTTTCTTTTACCCATCATTGTTTAACATTTATATTTCTCCTTTAGCATTATTGTTTCTATTACACCTCAATTTTAATAAACTCTCTATTACCGATCCATTTCTGCATGGCACATTCATTTTTATTTATTACGCTTTTTAACAGTATAAAGTAAAGATATTATAAATGTATATAACCATTGTAAATAAGCTAATTATTCCCATTTCAATTCAATTCAAGCGCTAATTACCATATCTATCTTATTTATCCATTCCCATAAAATATTTTTATCATAGTGACCTTAAAAAAAAGAAAGGAAATACACATCATATTGATCCTCTAAAACTTCTAGCTTCTATCTGTTCCTAAAATAACCCTGCAGCTCATGTACCCTTGCAGATTTCTTTAATTAATTTGACTTATTTAACCATTATCTCGGTGTCCAAAAAAAAATGAATTCTCTAAACCTGGTATACTTCTCTTGTTTCTGTATATCTTGTTTCCATTTACGGCTTCCCCCTTTTTTTTCCTGCCCCCCCTTTTCCTCCCTTATCTCGCTATTCACTTTTTTAATTAATTCCCCCTTCTGGAATCCTGTCTCTTGGTTTTTCCTTGTAGCATTGCAATTATACTTTTTTTTAATTGTTGCTTCAAATCTTAAGATCTTAACTCTCTTCCCTCTTTTCCCTTTTTTCCCCTTTCGCTTTTTAACAATTGTTTGATTCTTTAAAATGGCTTCCTCTTCTTTGTTCCGCCCTTCTTGTTCCAGCGATATTTCCTGTTGTTGCATGTATTTCAGAACCTCCATTTTTATCAATTGTAGCTCTTCTTTAAGTTGTTTAAATAACATTCTTGATTCTTCCATGGGTATTAACATTTTAAAAGGGGTTTCCCCCACTTTTTTCTTCAAAACAATTCCCAGCTAGCTTTAATCAGCTTAATATCTTCTGTCCATAAAAACAAAAGTCCTCCAAGTATCCAAAGTTGTTTCTTATTTCTTTAAAACACTTTCCCTTTTCAGGGGCTTAGGCTTGCAACAAAGTTCCAAATAGAGTGTATTTTAAAGTATGTCTTTCCCTGTTGCCAATCCACTCTCTGTTCTTTTAAATCTGGGTAGTATCCTCAGTCTCCAGACACACCCTCCTTTCACTTTTTCCTCTCTTCCTCTATTGCTTCCTTTCTCTTCTTTTATAGAAAAAAAAGTATTAAAGTCTCTCAAAAAATCTTTAACACTTGGCAGATTATTTCCAGCTATATAAAAAAGCCTATTAATGTCCAAGTGTATTTGTATCCATCCAAGCCATCTCAATATTCTTTATTCAGAACTGTTAACATCAAAGAGGAAGAGGAAAAAAAAGCGACAAACTAGCTTTTCACTTTCACCCGCCGCTTTCCTTCTCTTTTTTTTTTAAAGTTGTTACTGTTTCCCACTGTTCAAAACCAGGTACCTTAGTAGATGTTTCAATATCAGCCTGGATCACCACACTTTCTCTTAATCACTTCCTCCTGCACAAACTTGTCCGCTTGAGGTCTTCTTTGAGGTGGCCATTTCTGACCACCGCTGCGCTGCCTTCAGGAAAGGGAAAGATAGGCTGAGGAGGAGAGATGCGGCTCTCCTCACTCTTGCCGTCAGCTCCCCCGTCTTCACCACCTCTACGGGGTGGTTTTAACCCCTGGGCCAAGCGGCTCGGGGTCTCCAGCAACGAGCATGGACTGAAACCGCGCACGATCATGGATTTCGCGTCCATCGCCGAAGAGGCTCAAACCGGATATCAAGGTGAGGTAGATCTTGAAGAGGCCAACCTTTCTTAATCCAGCCTATAATAGGAGCCAATAAAGTGTCTTTGGCAGTCTCTCTGGCAATTTCAGCAGTGTGTACTGGAAGCTTGGTAACAGTTTCTAGGAAAAAGGTGTGTGCCTCAGGTTCAAAGTCCTCCTTGTGATAAGGAAGTGGGCAACGACTCAAGGCATCAGCATGTCCAATGTCCTTGCCAGGCTTGTGGATAAGGTTGTATGAATAAGCAGCAAGAAATTCAGTCCACCTCAGCATTCTTGGTGACAGGATAATGGGTGTAGGTTTGTCTCCTGCCACAATGCCTAACAAAGGTTTGTGATCTGTGACAATGGTAAATGTTCTCCCATATAAATACTCATGAAATTTCTTGATAGCTGCAACAATTGCCAATACTTCCTTGTCCAATTGGCTGTAATTCCTCTCTGCTTTGGTCAAGGTGCGAGAGTAAAATGCAATAGGGGCTTCCCTCCTGCTGGGAAGCCTGTGGCTGAAAACCCCTCCACTCCAAAGGGGATGCATCACAAGTCAGTACAACAGGTAAATTCTCAGAGAACTGTATCAGTACAGCATCAGACGTGATTAGTCTTTTAATACTGTTAAATGCTGATTGTTCTTTCCTGCCCCAGACCCAAACAGACTTTTTGTCAAGCAATCTGTGTAATGGTTCTGCAATGGTTGCCTTCTGAGGTAGGAACATGTGGTAAAGTTAATAAGTCCAAGGAAGGCTTGCAAATCTGTTTTGCATTTTGGTCTAGGGGCTTATTTGATTGCTTGAACCTTGGCATCTGTAGGGTGGATGCCATGCTTGTCAATCATATAGCCCAAGAACTCAACCTTGTCAGTTCTAAGAGTGCATTTTTCTTCCTTGACTTTTAACCCCGCTTTCTTGAATCTGGTAAAGACTTCTCTGAGTCTCTCTTGTAATTGAGTGTCATTTTCAGCAGAGATTAACACATCATCAAAGTAAGGCACTACCCCTGGCAGTCCTTGGAGCATCCTTTCCATAAGGCTTTGGAAAATGCCACGCTTACTCCAAACTGTAACCTTTTACATTTGAAGGCACCTCTATGAGTCACAATGGTTTGGGCCTCTGCAGTGGCATCATCAACTGTTAGTTGTTGATATGCCTGGGCCAGATCCAATTTGGCAAAGACTGTATCCCTGCCAAGTGAATGTAATAAATGATGCACCACTGGAACTGGATATGCGCTCTGTTGAAGTGCATGGTTCAATGTCCCCTTATAGTCCCCACAGATTCTCACTGACCCATCAGTCTTGACTGGTGTGACTATGGGTGTCTCCCATCTGGAGTGGTCAGTGGGCTCTAAAACTCCTTGAGCTATTAGTTTATCTAATTGTGCATCAATTTTTTCCTTTAAGGCAAATGGGACCTTTCTGGGCTTTAAGTGAATTGGGGGCACCTTGGGATCTAGGTTGAAAGTGATAGGGGTCCCCATATACTTGCCCAATCTGTCGCTGAAGACCTCTGGAAACTCAGACTTCAGGGCCTCCTCCCATTCAGTGTTGCTCATGTGATTGATGCCAGTCACCTCGATGCCTAGTGGACTGAACCACTCAAGTCCCAGCAAGCTTGGGCGGTCCTTGTCCACGATGGTCAGGGGCAAACGCTTGGTGTGGCCTTTGAACTTCACGATGAATTCTCTTGTTCCAACTACTGGAATCTTGTTCCCTTGGTAGTCTTTAAGAGTCAGTGCTTGCTTCTGGAAATGCTTCTTCTGAATGTTGTGAAGTAGCCTGTGAATAGTGTCCCATGACACCATAGATAAATAGGAGCCTGAGTCCACTTCCATTTGGCAAGGCCTTCCTTCAATTAGTACCTTCACATGTACTTTTCTGCTTCTTAAGGGTGAAGAATGACCAATGGTGACAGTTTGATGAGTTTCATTCTTCCCATTTGCTTCTGTATTGCGCCCCATTTTCTCACTGAAGTTGTTAGGCTTGAAATCTTTGTCAGGAAACTTCTTTCTGCTTGGTGGAGTTCTGGATGATTTGCAGACTCTTGCTAGGTGACCTCTTTTCTCACAACGGAGACAGATGGTATCAAAAAACTTGCATTCAGTGCGGGGCTGCCCCCCCCCACAACCTCTGCAATAAAAGTCTTGCCTCTTTCTTCCAAGGTCTTTCCTTTTCTTCTCCATTCTGAGTCTATAAATTCCTTCCTCCACCTCGCTACACTCTGAATCAGAATCTATTTGCTCGCAATGGGTTGTTGTGGATTTTTCCACATCAGGATGGGTTGTGGCCTTGTTAATTTTCTTCATGGCTGCTGCTGAGGACTTTGTTGCTTCCACTGAAGAAGCATCTTCTATGGCCTCCTTAAGCGTGATCTTAGGTTTCATTAATAATTTGCTCTGCAAAACCTTGTCTTTTAGGCCTAGAACAAATCGATCACACATGGCCTCTTCTAAGTTGATAAATTCACATGCACCCCCAATGTCCCTTAAACTTGCCATGAAGTCATTAACGTTTTCGCTTTCCCCTTGATCCCAATGGTAGAATTCGTGTCTCTTAATGAGGCATGATACTTGTGGCACGTAATGGGCTCTTAAAAGCTTTTCTAAATCGGGCCAGTCCATTACCTTCACGTCTGCAGCTCCCGCCAATGCCTTCGCCATCTTGAAAATGGCCGGACCGCAGTGGGTGAGAAAGACCGCCCTCTTCCGCTTCTTGGAAATGTCGGCGAGATCGTTTCCCTCCAAATAAATTTGGAAATGATCCACATACGAGTCCCAGTCTTCTGCCATCGGATCGAATGGGGCTGGGGGGGGTGTTCAGCACAGCCATCTCTCTTGGCTTGTTTTCCGCATCATCTTCTCTTCAGGAAAGATCCCACCTTCGTCGCCAGTGTTAGATTTGCATGAAGAGTCAGACGCGAAGTGCTTCAGTGAAGAGTTTATTAGCGACTACAGCTCATAACAGACCCGACTTGGCTGGTCTGTGGCTGCTACTTATAGCCAGCAGCCACAGTTGCCAGCCAATCAGAGTGCAGGGTTTTCCTGCACTTTTTAAACCAATCATTTCTGACATTTTACAAGAACAGTTCAAACTTAACCAATGACATTCAAACCTGCATACATAACACTAACCACTGTATCACCACGGTTCCTATAATACAGGGATCTTCAAACTTGACAGCTTTAAGACTTGTGGACTTCAACTCCCAGAATTCCTCTTCCAGTCATATTAACTCAGGAATTCTGGGAGTCTTAAACTTGCCAAGTTTGAAGACCCTTGCAATAATGCAATTATTTGAAAAAAACTGAAATTCTTTAGAATGATGTTGAATAATGATTAGAGTTTTGGTTGCCTAACACTTTGTACATTCCTGTACACAAACTGTTTTCTCTACTTCATATGTATCTACTAAACCTGGGATCCATACCACAGCTCTCATGAGTATCAATGTGCAAGTGTGGGTGGGTAGGAACATTCTGGAATGCTCTTAAAACTTCAAAGACTCCTACTATTCCTTGAAAGACTGGGGACCACTGTTGTAAGCTAATATCTCAGTTGACTGTCTTTTTTCTCTGCCTTGCAAGGAAAGGCATATCATAGTGTTAATAACAATGGTGGTTCAGTGATGTTTCTAAATATGTATTGAACTTCTATAGAACTTGATTCTATTGAGAAAATAAAATACTTGTGGCAATGTAGTGGCTTTTCATAGGAAACAAAATACAACGAAGGTATCCCAAAAACAAGGAATCAGTCTATGCATTCCAATTAGGATTTCTTTTCTTGACTGGTGCTTAAAATATGAGCAGTCTTATCTGGCAAGACTTTTATTAGATCATACATAACCTTTAAATCCAACAGAGGCACCATCTATTCATCAGGATTTCCAAACCTTAATTCACATTGTCTCCCTTCATTTAGGTTGTTTTCATGAGGCACAAAGCAAACCAATATTACTAAGCCAGAAATAGTTTCGTATGACTTTTATGCAATCAGATAATCTAATCAAGTATCTTGCATATTTATATCTCCATATGGTACAGATTTAGCCCAGATTGCTTCATGCACTAGCTAGGATATTTACTATTCATTAATCTTTCCCCTATTTGAAAATGTCATCAGAAGAAATGACTTAAAGAGGCCACCAGCAATATTCAGAGGAACAGACATTCTGTATCAAATGTGCTTTATTATTTGATGTATGGGTGACAAGGCTTTCACTGAATCAAAATAGAGGGGATTTTTATGGCATATTCTATTATATATGTAGTGCTTTTTAAGCATCAACACAAATGAATTACCGCAATATATTCCTGGGATTGGAGTTTTTCATTCCCCACCCGGCAAACAGTATTTGTTCCCCCAAAAAAGTTAAATTTGGTTCCTGGAAAAGAAGATGGTGTTTTTCTTTCTTTTAATATGCGTATATTTGAGATTAATTGGATAATTGCTTGAGACTGCCACAATACTTGGTAGAAGATACATCAATATGTGCTGTATTAGTAATCAAACTATTTAACTTAAGGGGTCAGGTTGCATAATAAGCCCAATCATTGAAGTCATATATTGAATAACATAGCGAGTGTTTTCAGATGTGGCTTTCTGATGAAATACCTCTCCTCTCATTAACTTAATTTTACAGACAATCTAGACAACTTTTCTTTCATTGGTTTATAGCCCTCCCATATTTTCCAATGGTTCTTCCATCATTTTCTGAGTTCCGATAGCTGCATTTTGCCTTTTGACTGTTAATGATAACAATTCTCTATGCAAAATCTCCTGTTAGTTGGATTCACAGAATGGCATAAGATAGACTTCCTTAATTTATGATTATGTATGTTCTGGGAACACAGGCATTGATTTGGCATTCTAAATTAGCTGGGCTACTGGGTTAAATATTGTTTATTTGCTTGGGCAAAACATCTTACGTAAACAAAGACATTTATATTTTAAGAATTAAAAGTGTAAGGTTAAGGTTGTGTGAAATCAGCCAATATACTTGTAAGCATGTGTACATATACACATACAGATGTTAGGACACTGAACAGATCCATCCAATTAATTCCTCATATTTGACTTAAGGGCCTCTAAAGAAGAATAGAACCATGAAGAAAAAAATGCTAAGAGAAAAAAATGCACTTTTCCGAAGAGACTGAGAGACATGAGATCAAATAGTTAACGTAATACAGGTAATGAAAAGAAGAAGACAATATGTATAAGAAGTCTGTGTTTGCTTCACTTACAGTAAAGCCTTTAACTTGGTGATCATGCTAGAAAGTAAAATGAATTATGGCTGATGGGTGTGTCAAAACATCTGATTATTATTCTGAGGAATTTTTATAACGAATAAGAAACTATTGTAAGAACTGAATTTGAAGAAACAGAGTGGTTTGTAATAGGGAAAAGACAGAAACAAGAATGTCTATAGTCCTCATGTCAAATAATACATACAGATAAGGATGGCAGGTTTGGACAAGATGACAGCTGGAATTGAAGCAGCAGTTAGAAACACTAGCAATTTAAATATGCAGATGGCACCTCTTTCTAAGCTGAAAGTAAAGAAGACTTAGAAGAGAATGATTTTTTAAAATAAAATTTTCATTAAGAATTTTGATTATAACAGTAAACCAGAGGTGGTATTCAGCAGGTTCTGACCAGTTCTGGAGAACCGGTAGTGGAAATTTTGAGTAGTTCAGAGAACTGGCAAATAACACTTCTGACTGGAGATTTTACAGTCTCCTTCCCCTGCCACATCCACCAAGCCACACCCACAGAACCAGTAGTAAAAAAAAATGGAATCCCACCACTGCAGCAATCTGTAGTGCAAATTAAAAGAAAGAGGATATTTTCTTTAAGGAAAAGGAATAAAAAATGCTAGAATAGCAATAGCATTTAGACATATATCACTTTCCAACTCTCTCTAAGTGGTTTACAGAGTCAGGATACTGCCCCCAACAATCTGGGTCTTCATTTTACTAATCTGGGAAGGATGGAAGGCTGAGTCAGCCTTGAGCCAGTCAGAATCGAACTGCTGTCAGCCAGCAGAATACTATATTCAATACTACATTCTTCACAGCTCAAGAAAAAAAGGAGAAGAGAAAAGAAAGAATAAAGAGAAATGAAACAAACAAGTGACTTCCAACCATAATCATGACGAGTATAAATACATTTAATGTTGACCTACTCTAAAGTTACAAACATTTATCTCTTCAGCCCATATTCTCAACAACCTGTGGACCAGATGTGTCAAGTGCTGGCCACGCCCACCCTCGGTTTAGCAAAGGGGGAAAAAGTCCTGATAAAAATCACGTAACTATGACATGATGACGTGAGTTTGACACCCCTGCCTTTGCCTATCTGTAGAAACTGCCATCATTACTGACACTGTTAAAACTATTTTCTGATTCAATTCTTCAAAGGTTTTGCTCAGTATTTTCATTTTTAGAATGCTTTGCAACATTTTACAGGTTTTTAAATATTGCCTCTACCTAAAAACTTTAGTTCCTGCTAGTACCCATGTTTTGAAACCATGAAATTGCATATCTTTGTTTTGTCTTGTAAAAACCAGCAGAATCTATTTCACACAAGAAGCTGCTTTTACTTTATAATTAATTCTAAAAGTTTTACTGTAAAAGTTACAATATTCCAATTTTATTTCTTAGTTCATTTATAATTCTAAGATTATAGTCTTATTTGGATTCTTTAAATTCGTAAGCTTATGATTAAAATTTTATTTCATTGGGAATTGAAGGCAGACTCATCTGGTGTTTCAAACTTGTAGATCTGAAGCTCTCTAACAGCTTAGAAATAGGTAATGAGCAATTTTTGAAAATGATTAGAAAGTGAGGTTTGCAAATTTAGTGTTCTTTAAAAGTCTCTGCCACAGTTGCAAGCAAGATGGCTAATTTCATCATCTCCCAATGCTCAGACCCATGAAAAGCCACTGCCTGGCAATCTCCTCATGAGAGTAGCCATCTGGAGCACGTGTGGGTGATCTCCTGTCCTCTCCTTAGAAATAGCAATAGCACTGCTTTAGACTTATATACCGCTTCATAGTGCTTTACAGGCCTCTCTAAGTGTTTTACAGAGTCAGCATATTGCCCCCAACAATCTGGATCCTCATTTTACCAACTTCGGAAGGATGGAAGGCTGAGTAAACCTTGAGCTGATCAGATTATTCTTGGCAGTCTTAAGGTAAAAACAAGATGGAGAAAACAACCAAAGTAGATGGATGGGATTAAGAGAGAATGAAGTAACATTATAGAAAGTTACTACTAGAGATAGGGCAAGATGGTGAGCATTTGTCCATGAAGTCATGATGAATTATAATTGATTTGATGTGATACATAGCTAAAAAAATGAAATAGAGACTGCTCTTGAGCTAGAGTATATATGTTATGAACATTTAAAAGATTGCACCATGTCAGCATAGGACAAATGTTTTGTTTGATGTTTATAGAAGGTGGACCTTCTCACTGGTTATTTGAGAAGCTTTTAAATTCTCAATAATTCAACATTAAAATCAATGAAAAATACAAAAGTTATCTATGATTTTCCATCAAAATGCCAAATAGTGTAACTTTAAGTTCAAAATATGAAGTAGCATGCAAAAGAAAATGCGGAAAGAATTACATTTGATCTGTAATCTGGACTTTGTAATGTTCTCGGAAAACCCTTAACTGTCTTTGCAAAACAAGATCTGAAAAGTCACTTCTTAATCCAGCTCTGACTATAGTTGGATTTTCTTTTCTCCTAAGTATTCAGCGACATTTTATCCCCTTTTCTCAGTCAGAAAATCCCAATTATACTCAGAAGCATGGGAGAGTCTAAATGAATACGGTAACAAGCAAATGTTTTAATAGATGGTAAGATTTGTTTTTTATGAAAGGACACAGTGTCTAGGCCAATACTTACTTAAGTAGATAATACCCAAATCTTTGCCATTCTCATTCGCCCTATTGCATTAGGGACAAAGCAGCTATTGGGATCTAATGGCCTATTTATTGAAAATAACTGTGGGAAAAGGATAAACTTATTAATTGGTATTGCCTGTGACCCAACAACAGAACCCTCCCATCTCACAGTGCCAATAAAAATAGATTATTCTGCCTTAGCATATTTGAATAAAGACTGAATACAAAGATTGGCCATTAGGGTGAATAGGATAATCAGCTGAGGCTATGCCCTCCTGGAAGAAGAAAAGCTAAAGGCCATTAACACTTTAATTCAGATTTCCTCTTCCTTCTTTGTATAAGCTTTGATTAATTGCCTAATCCATATGATCCTCCTGAGAAAAAACACTTCAGCTGATCTCAGTCTAAGCTTAATATGATTTAGACTGTCAATCTGAAAATATAGGACATCAGTTGTGCATAACACCTTAAGATATTTAGTGGTCCAACAATTTGTTCAATATCATGCATAGGTGTTTTTCACTGTGTATAAGAACCAAACACAAAATGGATCAGCATTTCCATACCTTTAATATCATTGCAATATTAAAGAATGCTGGTATTTTCTAGGTATGTATTACATCAGTTGTATCCCACATTTTCTCTGAGGGGTCAACATAGCATTCAAGAGAAGCCTCCTGTCAATTTATCCTTTCTGAAGAAAACTGGGCTGAGGGAGAGTAATTGGACCAAACACATGAGGTACTATTTTGAGAAGTACAAATGTGGGGAAACACATAAATGGAAAAAAGTAAAACAATAAAAGTAAAACAATGCATAAATGTAACAGGCCTCCAAAGGTTTTTTTTACATCTGACCAAAAGAATTAAAAATAAATCTCCCCATTATCTTCAAGAGACAAGGAAAGAAAATTGAACATTATAGCACTTAGTACTAGCAATAGCACTTAGACTTGCATATTGCCCCTAACAATCTGGGTCCTCATTTTACCCACCTTGGAAGACTGAGTCAAGCTTGAGCCTGGTGGGATTTGAACTGCCAAATTGGAGGCAGCTGACAATCAGCAGAAGTAGCCTGCAGTACTTCACTCTAACCACTGCGCCACCGAGGCTCATCAACTAATTCCATATCTTGGATTTGTTTGATAGCTTCCTTTTAACAAGAAGAACAGGATACAGATAGTCCTCATTTACAACCACAGCTGAGTCCAAAATTTCTGTGGCTAGGCAGTTGTTAAGTGAATTTTGCCCCATTTTACGTTCTTTATTGTCACATTTGTTAAGCAAATCATTGCAGTTAATGTAAATCATGAAATTGTAAACTGAACCTGGCTTCCCCCTTTGACTTTGATTGTCGGAAGCTGGCTGGAAAAGTTACAAATGACCCCAGGACAGTGCAACTATCATAGATACATGCCAGTTGCTGAGCGCCCACATTTTGATCACATGACTGTGGGGATGCTGCAACGGTCATAAGTCACTTTTTCAGTGCCACTGTAACATCGAATGGTCACTAAATGAATGGTTGTAAGTCACAGTCTACCTGTACCTAATTAGAAATCTAGCGTAATATTTCCCTGATCTTTGCAGGTCTTTCTCTTCCAGCGTCTGTTTTTGTAGGAACTATGGAATGGTCACCTAAAAATAAAAGCAGTTTTCATCTTTTCTCCTTCGACAGACTGGCTTTTCGGTTTCTATTTTATTATTAAATTCTCTATGGTTTGGAGCACAGGTGGTATTCAGCAGGCTCTGACCAGTTCTGGAGAACCGGTAGCGGAAATTTTGAGTAGTTCGGAGAACTGGCAAACACCACCTCTGACTGGCCCCACCTCCATCTATTCTCTGCCTCCCGAGTCCCAGCTGATCATCTGGGTCTTCTTCTTTTATCCTGCACAGGAGAGCGGAGCTGGAAATCAGGTCACTGAGGTGGGGAGGGAATGGGGATTTTGCAATAACCTTCCCCTAGCAGTGGGGAGGGAGGGGAGATTTTACAGTATCCTTCCCCTGTCACACCCACCAAGCCATGCCCATCAAGCCACACCATGCCAATTAAGCCATGCCCACAGAACCAATAGTAAATTTTTTTGAATCCCACCACTGGACCTCGGGGGTACCCCAAGGCCCTCTCAGGAATCAGCAAAATCAAAAATATTTGCGAGTCTATGTTGAAAAACAATATTTAAATCAAACAAATGTGAGAAACGGTAGCAGCGGCAAATGCATCTATTTTAATTTTTAATACAGTAAATATAACTCATATCAACAATAGCTCTTTTGGGGTCCTTCATGATTTTTAAAAGTGACAAGGGGTTCTGAAAGACAAAAAGTTTAAGAAACACTATTTTACAGTAAAAATTATAGTTCCAAACACTTTGAGATTCCAAAAATCTAAATGTATATTGGTGTACACATATCTTCTTTGGGATGCAAGAAAAAAACTAGAAGACTGAATTCTAGTATATTTTATAGGAAATGATAACATCCATTTTTCTGAAAGAGACCAAATTCAAATGTTTCCTCAGATTATCTATGTTTGTTTCTGGAAAGGGATATATAGAGAACTGATTTGTCTTCCTAATACTTGTTTTCAGATACCTGATTTCATATATCTGATCTATCCTTAAGTACCCAGTTAGAGAAACAGTGATTCCTTGTGCATTTATTTCTATAAGCTCTGAGATAATCTTCTGAGTTCTCCTGTCTGACTGAGTCACATTATGATTTAGAAGAAGGCCTACTTAATTGTGGCACCAAATCACTGAAATTTAACAAGATAGCAGTTAATATATGTCGAATGGAAGGTGAAGGCTATTTTTTCACCTTCCTTGGCCTTCTAACTTGGTAGATCTTTCCCACTTTATATTGTGCTTATTATTATGTTACCTTGTTTTGATATGAAATTTCTTGGAAATGCATATTAAAATGTGCTGGGCAAATTCGTTCAGTAAATTACAAATATGATGGTAGCCAACTGGGTATCCAAATTAGTGAATTGGTCTTGAAAGTCCCACTTTTTAACAGTTTCCTCCTTATTTTATTGGGAAACTTTTGGACTTATGATAACTTCTTAGCTTTCTAACATCCATTAAGGATTTTTATAGTGACAATGTAATCCTACATTTATTTTCATTTGAAGTAAATATACCTCATTGAATTCAATAGGACTTACTTCCAAAAATGGTGCGCATGTTTGTTACAGATGCAAACTCAACTGTTTCCTTTATTCAACATTGATCACATATGTCAAATCAGCCATGCTTCTTCTGTGTTCATTTTGCACGTGGAACAAATGTATGTCTGTAAATAGTTTCAGTGCAGCTGCATTTCAGTTTCTATTGAATTCCCCTGATAGAATTCTTTGCTAGAATTACAATTGCTTATGGGAATGACACTTTAGCTTGTAAAAATAGAATTGGGAGATCCATTTAGCAGAAAGGCTAAATGGAATGAAGCAGTTTTTCAGCTCCAATCTATTGTGACTGGAATATTTTAAAGAGAAATGTTCATATGACAAATTTCCCTTATTAGTTCATATTAAAAGTCTAAACAAGTTAGCTGTTCCTCCTCTAACATTCAAAACTGATTGTGGCTGATTAGGAATGACAGTATATTCTGCAATACAAACTTTGCTAAGCAAGGCCTTGATCATATTCAATAAACATTGTCAAGTTCAGTTTTATAAAGTCAGCACATCATTTGGAATTGTATCTTCACAGCATTTCATTTAAATGGAATAATTACATTCCGTGGTATTGAGATATAGGCCAGGGCCAGTTTTCTTTAAGGATGCAGTGGAACATATTCTGGTTTGTTTTCTTTGGTTTTAGCTATGTTTGAAAATAGTGTCAGCTTTTCCAATGGTTTCTGGAAAGTGTTCATCTTTTCTCAAATTATATACCAACTCAGTATTTTCTGTCATGTGCAATGAACTTAGTGCTGTGCTATTGGTTCAGCTCTATGGATGATTGAATTATAAACACAAACTACTTTCTTTATTTGGAAATAGATACTTTAATGCCCCCTTGCATTAACTGAATTTTAGTTTAATTTTTAATTAATGAAATTTAATTAAATAACTTGAATGGCATCATGCACCAAGAAAGACAAGATAATGAAGGGGAAAAGAGGGGTAAGAATGCAAAGGAAGATTGGATTTTCATGGTTTGAAAGAGGTAATGATCCATTAGATAGTTTGTACATCATCTGCAGACTTGCAGTTATAATTTAAATTACTTAACCATATTTATAGCTAGTTGCAATCCTAATGGATACTAGCATTGATTCATTCATTCAATCAATCAATAACAAAATTGATTGATTCATTCATTCATTCTGTATAACTACCCATCTTAAACCAGTGACTGTGGGTGGCAATAGATTTAAATGTATAATAAATATAACCCTACTAAATAAATATAATAAATAATTATTTTATGGTTGGTCACATAGGCAGGCAGATGTTTAGACTGGATTTGGCATTTTTATCTACCTATTGACTACTTCCCAAACACTAAGACAGATGTTTTTGTTTGATGATGTTAAATGTATTGTTGTAGGATTTAAATTGTTATTATTAGCATTTTTGAAATTACATTTATTGGCTGCCCAACTTCAGTGGACTGGATATTTAAATATAGCTCTTATATATAAAAGTGTGTATACACACACACACACATATACACACATACATACATACACAGTTTTTATAATATTGTTATAACACACACACACATGTATGTATGTATGTATGTATGTATGTATATGTTATGTATATGTACACAATATAGTTGGGTTGACAATATATAACCCACAAATATATATGTTTGTAGCTTTAAGGAAAAATACTGTAATGTATTATACTATGTTCTGGTTGGTTGATTATGCTGCAAGTTGCCATAAGAGGGAGCTATAGATCATGGTTTAATTCTCTTTCTCACTGATGATCTCTCTTGATACTGATATTGACTGACTACGGACCGATACTGACTAACCCTGTTTACTTTGATATTCTGTTAATATTGAAGGTTATCTGTTGTATTATGGTTTGATATTTGTATGCTGTGAAAGATTCATAACTGTTCTCATAAATGTTTCCATGTGCATATCCTTGTTAGACAAGGGTTACTCTGCACATATCCTAACATTGGTTATGGGCCCAGAGAGATATTGAGAATTAGTGTGAATATACAGTTTTATATTCAAACAGCTAATTGTGGTTTATTGTTACAATGGCACAAGAACCCGGTTATCCCGGTTGGATGGAACAAACTATGTTTCCTGGTCTATGAAGTGCAGCCTACTTCTGCATAAAGAAGGATTATGGACTGTAGTTAATAATCCACTGGATGTAACAACTTGGGACCCATTGAATGATGAAGATAAAAAGAAAATAGCTGAATTTAACCAGGATAATGAAAAGGCTTTTAGTATAATTGGACTGACACTGAGTAATTCGCAGCTAGTCCATATTTGTGGTGAAGAATCTGCTGCTAGATGTTGGGACATTCTGAAGAAGATTTATGTTCGAGATAGTGTGGATGCACACATATACCTTACATGTAAACTGTTTAGAGCCCATCTTATAAAAGGTGGCAATATGTTAGCTCATTTCGAGTTTATGAAAAGGATTTTACAAGAGCTACAGGAAAAAGAGCTGATTTTCTTGGAGTTGCATCAAGTTTACATCATTCTTTCTTCTTTGGATGAATCTCATGATGATTATGTGTCTTCACTGGAAGTTTTAAACAGAGATGTACTTACACTGACTGGCATAACTGGAAGACTGTTAGAAGAGTCAAGAAGAAGGCAAGATAGAAATCAACTGAGAGAAAAACAACTACAGGAAGAAAAACTGTCTTCAACTGCCTGTATTGTTAGGAAATGTTTTTCTTGTGGGGCTAAAGGTCATATAGCCAGATACTGTAAAAAGGGTAAGAAACAGAATGCTAATAACATACAGAGAGCTTATAAAGATGTTAGTTTAGCCATATCAAGTACAACTACAACTGTAAACCATGATATATGGGTAGTTGACAGTGGAGCATCGCAGTACTGTTGGTAGATCAGTTATACTGTTAGTATAACTAACAGTAAAGAGAGGTTTGTTAACATGACAAAGAGTAAACAGCATATATCATTAGCTAATGGATGGAAAATGAAAGCATATGGAGAAGGTACTGCATATTGTTCATGTATTAATAAAAGTTTACCGATGTTATATGTACCTGGAATGAAGTTTAATTTGCTATCTGTAAGAGAAATGGAAAAAGCAGTAACATTTAAGGGAGATACATGTTTAATAGACAAACAAGGTAAAAGTATTACTGCAAGATTGGAAAATGTTTTGTTTATTATAAATGATGATCCATCAAGTAATGCTAACTCAGTTTATGAAAATAAAAAGCCTCATGATGAATGTATTCATCTACTCCATAGGCGTATGGGACATATAAATTTCAAAATGCTCAAGAAAACTGTTGAGCTGTCTACTGGTATAGACTTAAAACCTTGTATAAAGTATTTAGGTTGCAATACTTGTAATCAAAAGGAAAACAAGCTAATTTCTAAAAATATGGTAAATGGACTGAAAACCAGTAAACCATTAGAGGTTGTGTTTGCTGATATCATTGGACCTAGAAAACCTAGTATAGGTGGAGCCTGTTATATATTGAGTATTATGGATCATTTTTCCAGATATGGTTTCTGTTACCTAATGAAAACAAAGCAAGAAACCAGTATTTTGTGAAGTGGCTAAAATTTACTGAAAGAAAACATTATTAGAAAATTATTAGATTAATTATGAATAATGATACTGAATTTACTAATAACAAATTTGAAACCATGTTACAAAAAGCTGGAATTGAACATGAGCGTTCTGATCCTTATAGACCACAACATAATTCATATATTGAATGTAGAAGACAAACATTACAGGTTTTGGCTAGGAATATCATGTCTGATTCTGGTATATCAGAGCAACTGTGGGGTGAGGCAATAATGTATGCTAACCATATTTTGAATAATGTGATAAATTCAACTACTGGTGAATTACCATTTACTCATTGGCATAGAAGAAAACCAGATCTTAGTTATTTGCATACATTTTGAACCCCATCATGGGTTCATATTCCAATGCAAGTAAGGCAAAAGGGACAACATAGAGCAAGACAATTATATTTTGTAGGTTATGAAGATAATCATAGATCATTTAGATTTTGGGAGCAAGGTACTACTAATGTATATTGTAGTGCAAGTGTTAAATTTATGGAGCATGTTGGCAGGAGAAAGCTTGAACAAGACTATAATAAAGTACAGGATAGCATTGTTGTTGAGAATCCATTGTTTACCGATAATCCTGATGATAATAATATTGATGATAAGATAGGGGAGGAATCCTCAACAGAGAAATCATCAATAGAAGAACCCTCTATGACTGTAGAAGACGAGAATTCGATAGGGGAGGTAAAGGAAGAGAACATGCCAACAACTTGTACTGAGTTGCCTAGGAGGTCAACTAGGGAGAGACGTCCACTTGAAAGCATATGAAACATATGAAAGCCACAGGCCATAGCATCGACTTCAATGGCACCAAAACCATAGCCCCTATAGAAAACCTCAGCCACAGAATCATCAGAGAAGCAATAGAAATTGATAAAAACCTAATAGTATGAATAAAAGAGATGACTCCACCAGACTATCAATCATCTGGAAGCCTGCACTGATAAACAAAAGGATCTCTATACCACAATACAAACAAACACCTGGACACAAACAACCCCACCCCACCAATACCTCCAACCCAAACACGCCCCCAATATACAAAACACAATGTTGCCAGCCAATCAAGAACACAGCAACTCGAGCACCAATGAACACAGACCTAGACTCCCAGCCAATAGGGATGAAAAGAGGACCATTCAAATAAAACACAGGGCAGAACCAAATTCAAACTGTCAAAGGCTGCCAAGCCTGAAACACACGATTAATAAAGAACCCAATACGCAAGCCTGAAGATGGCAGATGGGATTCTGCCGAAATATCACTCTAAAAGCACAACTATTACGTGGGAAAATACCCGAAGAAACCTAAATACCATACATATAAATACCCACAAAAACATAAGAAAACATGTATGTATGTATGTATGTATGTATGTATGTATGTATGTATAGATAGATAGATAGATAGATAGATAGATAGATAGATAGATATAGAGATAGAGATAGAGATAGAGAGAGAGATAGAGATAGAGATAGTGATAGAGATAGAGATAGAGATAGAGATAGATATAGATATATGTAGGTCTTGGTGTATTTGGGTCTTGTCCCGTGTAAGATTGAGAATACCTTGGCGACGTTTCGACGAGATCCCACGACTCAAAAACTGATACGGCTGTGAAAGCCTGACACACAGACAAACCCAATACACAAGCCTGATGATGGCAGATGAGATTCTGCCAAAATGTCGCTACAACTTTAAAAGCACAACTATAATGATGTGGGAAAATACCCAAACAAAGCTGAATGCCATAGAAAGATTCATGCTTGGCTTTATAAGACAAGACAGAAAGACTTGCATAAGGATTAGAGAACAAACAAAAGTATACAATATCATAAAGAACTGAAATGGAAATGGGCTGGTCACATAGCAAGAAGAATTGATAGCAGGTGGATCAAAACAGTTATTTGTTTAATCCAGTTTCCAAATTGCCTAACTCTTTGACAACTTTGGGAAGTTTACAGATACAAGAAAAAAATGTATATAAAAAGAGATCACAATTGGTTAGAAGAACAAACTTCCAACCTAAACTGATATATTGGTATATGATAGATAAAGATAAAGATGATGGAATAGATAGATAGATAGATAGATAGATAGATAGATAGATAGATAGATGAAAACTGAACTGAAAGGGGCTTCTCAACCACCCTATCCCAAGAAGAAGAGAACAACCAGGTAATTAATCCTTTCAAAACATTGTAAGAGTGGGAGCCACACAAATCTCTGGAAAGATATCACCACAGAGGACTGGCATTGCAATAGAGCAGGCTTGTTTCTTGATTCTCATAAAATAACATGGTTCGAGTGATGGATCCTGGAGTACACCACCCTGCTGGATCACAATGGATGGGCAGAAACACCAAGTGCCATTTTTATTTGAAGTTATAAATTAAAAGATACTGTGCTTTGCCCAGTAAGTGCAGCTTCTTTTTCAACACTGGCATATTCAGTTTTGCAGCACTTTCCATTTTGGAAAAGGGCAAGAAAAAAACAATCCTTCGATATCTAGGCTTTTTGTGCACAGCTGGTACAATTTAATTTTTTTGCCTGATGATGGGCTTGAATTGGCTGAGGATACATGGAGAAATGTTGCTCTTTACAGAGTCTCAGACTAATTTTAGCATGATACAGAGGCTTGTCCTGTCGATTGATGCAGAAACAGGATAGTTTGGAAGCTGTGTTAATTGAAAATATCTGTAAAATATCTGATTTGTTTAAGTACATTTCTTTCTTATGGCTCCCAACTCCTTGAGTTTTAGAAGTTTTCCTTGTATTTAATGAGGCCAAGAAACTAGATTCCTTTCTCATGGTTCTGTGAAAAAGCTTGTCACAAAAGCAATCAAACTTTATATGTTTCTCTACAGTGGTTTCCAGGAAAAGTGGTTGCTGGCCATTGTTCAGGACAATCAGAAGAGAAAATTCTTTTAATGATCTTTCACAAAAACATGCTACAAATGATAGGACAGTTCCCACCCCCACTTTATTTTAGCCTTCTGTGAAGTATATCATATTTCATCTACCTAAAAGTACTGCAGTTTCCATATCTGATGTAATTCCTTAATTTTAGACATGAATACCATTTGCCTCCTGCAGCAAACAGAAGTTCAAATCTTTATATAAACTCTATGTTCTACTATCTCGCCAGGTCAACAAATACTAGGTTGTTCTCTTGATGCATTTGGAAGCCACCTGATCCAAGAATTCTCTCTAGCCTGGATTCAAGTGATTCCTGCCTTGTAGCTTCATTCCTTACAGACAATCCACATAGTTGTATTGGTTGACTGATATATCAGAGTTGAATACTTGTTGTTATCTAGAAACTAATGATTGCTTATTGCCACTACACACCAGTCGAACTGGTGGTCTGTGGGCCAGATGCCCACCCCAGCTCCGTGAATGGGAAAAATGCCATGAAACGTCATGTAATGGCAGCATGATGTGGCGAGTTTGACATCTGTGACATAGGAGAAGTTAGCACATTCCAGGCACTCCATGGTGCTGCCTCCAATCCCACTTCTACTTTTGTCTAGGTAGGGATTGAAGCAAGAGGAGATAAGGGAAGTTGACAGAAATGAGGCAAAAACAAATAAAAATTCAAAAGAGACTAAAGTTCTAACAGTTTCCTCTCTGAAATGTGAAAGAAGTTGAGTTTCAGACTTTACTTCAATCATCCCATAAATTTAATTTTTTCTGAGATAAGGAAGAAAATCTATAGGGGAAAGGATTGGATAACTTGATTGCACCAGAAACTTCCTGTCTGCTGGAGCTACATACTGAATCCTTAAAAAGAATTCCAATTCCAGCATATGAAAATATTCCAACATATAGCTTTCAGTGTACTTTTTGAAAGAAGGTGATACAGAACTATTTGATTCAAAATCAGGAGAAGAAGTTAAAAGTTAAGAATAAAATTCATGACCCTAAGTCAAACAAAAAGAAAAATGCACAGAAATCAGTTTTAGAGTTTTCACCATACATTGATGGTTGTTGGAACATTTACCAATACACATAGTCCTTGCTTAGCAACACAATTTGCTGAAGGCAGCACCATGTAATTCCTGGAATTTCCTAAATTAGGATTGGCAACTTGGTCATTAAGTGAAATGGTCAATAAGTAAAACTATCACTCTGCTTATGTCCTTACTTCAGCTTTCATTTGCTTTACAGAGCTGTGTAAGTTGCAAATAATAAGGATTGGTCACAAAGTTACTTTTTCATCATTGTTGTAACTGCAATAGTTGCTAAATGAGGCAGTCACTAAACGAGGACTACTTGTATCTTGATGGAGCTGAAGAGTATTATTTACAGGGTCCTTTGCTCTCTGAGCATTACCAAACTAGGTACCATCATCAGTGTAAGAACTCTGCATTTCAGCCCTGAGTTACAAATATTCTCCTCTAGAGTATTTTTTCAAATAATATTATGAAATGCTGATTTATGTAAATTGTCCTGATGCAATGAAAAATTATAGTTAGTGAATTGGATGTAAAGAATATACTATGAAACTGAAAATTTATATTCCCTTCAAAAAGAGAATGCAATATGCAATATGCATAGAAAAAAACAACTAGCCAATTTTTTGCAGTACCTAATTTTGAACTTTTAAATAACCTGCTGTCTTTTAAATTTAGCTCTAGCCAATTTCCAAACCCATATTGTCTGCTTTGCTGCCTTGGGCTAATTTAGTAACAATTCCATTTGCTGTTCTTCAGTTATACCAAACACCCAGACTCCCAAGGCAGTTTGCAATAAGGAAAACAGGAAAACAATAATCCATCAAAGAAACATCAGTTTTAAAATTACCAGTAATGGTAGAAGCAGAACTTAATGGAGTCATCAGGTTCCTTCAGTTCTGATTACATGGCAGAAGGCCTGACATCACATTTGGCAGTTGGCAAGCACCCCCAAGAGAGCTCTTGAACATACTGTTCTGTATGCCACAACAACAACAGCGTGAAAGGAGTCAGCACTTGCCCAAATCCAAATGAAGAGTGTGTTTTAAAAGATCCTTGAAGCAGAGGTTGGGAGACCTTTTCCAATTGATTAGTACTTTTATGAAAATAGTTCCCAAACTGGCAAATGTCTTCTCTGTTTTTAATGAAAAAGTGAGAGGAAAACTGGCCAAATCAGACCCATATTATTTCATCAGCTTTACAAAATGGTTTTGGAGATTTTATCTGTTTTGTTGACTGTGTTTTGAAAAGACTTGTTGTAGTAACATTATTACTTCAGGGTTTCACTATAAAGAGATCCTTTCTCTTCAGCAAGCTAAATATTGGTTTAAGTGCCTCATTTTAAAAAAGATAAAATAAGAAGAGATACTTGGTCAACTTGTACTATTAGGAAAAATCAATGCAACTCCTGAGTATTCTGATAGCTGTGGTCTCTATTCCCACGCGCCCCCTTCAAGAAGGAGAAACTGTCTAGATTTCATTCCAAGATAAATTTCATCCCATCTGGAAGGCACTGCAGTAAAATCTCAAAAATTACTTCCAGAAGAACCATGGCACAATGGGTTAAAATCCTTCCTTTGACATCCAAGTCAATTGCAGTCACTAAATGGGGACTATCAGTAATTTGAAAGAAGTATAATATATACATGTCCCTTTCTGAAAGTCCAGTTGCCTCTTGAAAAAAGCACCTTTGGGACATGACCTGGATGACTGAGAATCTCCATAGACATATAATATTATATGCTAGAACTAATAATAGCTAAATCTGAAATGAAAATTCAGGAGGATTCTTACTAGCCATCTTTCCAGGCTAATACATGGTCATCAATCTTTGTGGCTTGGTGGCCCAGCAGGGGGGAAGGGAACCAGGCCACACAAGTGGTGGGTCAACTTGCAGAAGTTGAGCTGTGCGTGCACACCAGCCCAGCACTCACGGGGCCTGGTTCTGAAAAGGCCATGGCCTAATAGTGGGCTGCGGCCTGGGGATTGGGGATGCCAGCATTAAAAGATGCAAGTGAAAGTGAACACACCTTTTAAAAATAAATATTGCTAGTCTGAACAATTGCTACCAGATTCTTTTTCTTGGTTTCCATAGAAAAAAAATAAACTGCCTTCCTGCAATGTCACATAAATCTCCAGCAATCTTTCACAAAGATAACAAGCAAAATTTTATCTGAACCATAATGAGGGAGGTCTCCAATGATCCTTCCAAGACAAAATGCTTTAACAATGAAAGAAATTTTAAGAACATCTTATGAAGATGAAAATAGGTATTGTGATGGGGGAAAAAAGGCTGTCTAGCTTTCTTTTGCAACCCTTCCTTGTAGTTATCAGAATAAACTTGCCACTCTTTAAGTGAGCAAAGAAAGGAGCAGCAGGCCATGTATTCTAGTCACGCTGGCAGGAGAGAACGGAGAGATCTCTGTAATGTTTACAGGCCAAATTGTAAGACTTTTGGAAAGTGTACACTGCTCAGAATTAGATGAGCTGTTACCTCAGGAGCAGGAGGTCACTTTCAAGTTGAATTGGAGTACTTTCAAAAACAGAATTACATACATTTTTAGACACAAGCAAACAAACAATCTGCCCAAGAGTGAAATATTATGACTTAGCCTGTCCCACTGATGTCAGGGATTTAACACTTTCTTTCTTCAGAAGCCATTTACTGGAAATGCAGAGTGATTTTAAAACTGTCACATGAAATGTTTGAGTCACTGCCTTCTTCTAAATAGATAAACATGCAAAAATAGTTGAGGCGATTAATTTAGGTTAGTCATAACAAAAGTTGCTCCATGGGATTTGGTTGGCCACAGCTTAAATTATCTGTTAGAAGACTGGTATTGTGATGTTTTAGATCACTGAAAGATAAACAGAATCACATGATTATATTCAGGTGTTTTTATTGTTTACTATTAACAACTCGTATATGGGCAGACATTTTTTCTCTTGACCATAAAGGTTGTTTTGCTTAGTCTAGACTATCTAGAAAGATTTGGGCTATAAGTCTCAGAGAATTCTGAGTGCAGTGCAGGTAGCTCTCAACTTACAACAATTTGTTTCGTGACCATTCAAAGTTACTAGGGTACTGAAAAATGTGACTTATGACTGTTTTTCACTGTTATGACCTTTGCAGCATCCCCATGATCACGTGATCAAAATTCAGATGCTTGGCAACTGGTTCATATTTATGACTGTTGCTGTGTCCCAAGGTCATTGATCATTTTTTTTAAAAAAATTACATTTATATGCCGCCCTTCTCCGAAGACCCAGGGCGGCTTACAATTTTTGGGATACAACCCAGTGTGCTCAGCAATAGCCTTCATTCCATTGTATATGCCTGCTTATTACTAAGTGGCATTTTTACAAAGTCAGCTTATTGCCCCCAACAATCTTGGGTCCTCAATTTACCTACCCCGAAAGGATGGAAGGCTGAGTCAACCTTGAGCCTGGTGGGATTCGAGCCTACAGTAATTGTAGGCAGCTGGAACTTAAATGCAAGCATTTAACAGCCTGAGCCACCAAGGCCTTTGACAAGCAAAGTCAATGGGGAAACCAGATTCATTTAACAACCGGTTACTAACTTACCAACTACAGTGATTTACTTAACAATTGTAGCAAGAAAGATCTAAAATGGGGCAAAACCCACTTAACAAATGTCTCACTTAACAACAGAAATTCTGGACTCAATTGTGGTCATAAGTTGAGGACTACCTGTATAATGTGGAAGTCATTGCCAGAGCATCAGGCTAGTCGATTAACTTTTTTCTTCCCTCAGCATATGTAGCGTTGATATGGTATCCTCTAGTGCTATCAGTAGAAAACCTTTGTTGACATTTTAATTTGGGATGGTTGGGGGGGGGAATAGATGATACCCTACACCTGATTTTAAAATTGAATTTCTAGGTCTGCATCAGATTGTATTAGGTCACACAGCCATTGAACATGAGCCGAATATGGAAAAGCAAGTCTGGCAATCAAATGTAGGTTATTCTGTTCTATTGTGTTCCCTGTCACCACCTATGATTGCGAAAGTTGAACCTTAAAAAAACAAAACAGGAAGAAAATTGACTCATTTGAGCTGTGGTGCTTCTGTATATTCCTTTGACGGGAAAGATGACCAATGTGCAAGGCATGTCACTAGAAGGAAAAAAATAACAAAACTGTGTCTCACTTATTTTGGCCATGTCATGCAGGAGAATTCACTGGAGAAAGCAATTATGTTTGGAAGACTTAGTGGTAAAAGGAAACCAGGCCACCAAAGAACATAATGGCCAGACACCATCAAAGTTGACACCAGCCAAAGCATAGAACAACTCAAAGAAGTAGTTCAAGTAGTGGAAGGAGAGACCCTGGTTCATAGATTCATAGCATGGACCGGACACAACTGAATGGATAATATCATCATCATATTGCTTATCCCTGTAATATGTTTCCTGTAAATAAAACTTCAGGACAGTCATAAAACCTGCTTCATTAATTTTTCCTTATGTTAGAGTCTTGCTCTCGACCTGTTGCCTTTCTGACCATAAAACAGGACAAAAAACAAAAAGTGAAATGATTTATATAATGCCACTTCTTGGCTGTTTAGATCTGGGATACATAGTTAGGTTTGTTTCGAATTTGATCAGGAAGACTTGTTACAACAGATGTACCCTGTGCTTTTCAATGTACCTGGAGGTTCCAGGCAGATTTCATCTATATGTCTGAGGCTGTTTGGAGAGATTCTCCACTTGTTTTTCAGCAATCTCTGCCCTTTATCTGTTCTTTGTTTTTTTTAAAAGCATATTAGTTTTCTATCTTTAGCCAAGGGAGAGTTTGGAGATATCTCCCTGTGCCTACTTGGCAGAGACAACTTCTCCCCTTGTAAAGATGTATACTCCTTCTTCTGAGCTGATCTGCTGACAAGGAGGCTATACGTGTAACAAGACAAAAATAATTAAATGCCTGGGAATTGATTGCATTAACTGCATTGGTTGATTTTTAACTGAGTTGAAATGAAATCTGTTATGTATGTAGGTTTGAATGTCATTGGTTTAGTTTGAATTGTTCTTGTAAAATGTCAAATAGGATTGGTTTAAATAGTGCAGGAAAACCCTGCACTCTGATTGGCTGGCAACTACGGCTGCTGGCTATAAGAAGCAGCCGTAGCCCAGCCACGTCGGGTCCATTCGAGCTGTAGTCACTTAATAAACTCTTCACTGAAGCTCTTCGCTCTGACTCTTCATGCAAACTAACACTGGCATGAAGGTGGGATTCCCCTGAAGAAGAACGACGCGGAAGACAAGCAGAAGAGCGGATGGCTGCGCTGAACACCCCACCAGCCCCGCTCGATCCGGGCGGCAGAAGACTGGGAATTGTATGGGATTGCTTCCAAATGTATTTGAAGGAAACCGACCCGCCGACATCTCCGAGAAGTGGAAGAGGGTGGTCTTTCATGCACTGCAGTCTGGCAGTCTTCAAGATGGCGAAGGCATTGGCAGGAGCTGCAGACGAAGGTAATGGAATGGCCTGATTTAGAAAAGCTTTTAAGAGCCCATTACGCCCCACATTATCGCGCCTCATTAAGAGACACGAAGTTTTACCGCCGGATCAAGGGGAAAGCCAAAATGTTAACGACGTCGTGGCAAGTTTAAGGGACATTAGGGGTGCTTGTGAGTTTACAACTTAGAAGAGGCCATGCGGATCGGTTTGTTCTAGGCCTTGAAGAAAGGTCTTACAGAGCAAATTACTAATGAAACCTAAGATCACGTTTAAGGAGGCCATAGAGGAAGCTGTTTCAGCGGAAGCAACCAAGTCTTCCCAGCAGCCATGAAGAAAATTAACAAGGCCTCAAGCCATTCTGATGTGGAAAAGTCCACAACAACCCAGCGCAGCAAATAGATTCTGATTCAGACTGAATGAGGTGAGGAAGGAATTTATAGACTCAGAATGGAGAAGAAAAGGAAAGACCTTGGAAGAAAGAGGCAAGACTTTTATTGCAGAGGCTGTGGGGGGGGCCACCCCCACACTGAATGCAAGTTTTTAGACACCATCTGCCTACGTTGTGAGAAAAGAGGTCACCTAGCAAGAGTCTGCAAATCATCCAGAACTCTACGTGGTAGGAAGAAATTTCCTGGAAAGATTCAAGCCCAACAACTTCAGTGAGAAAATGGGGCGCAACTCAGAAGCAAATGGGAAGAATGAAACTCATCAAACAGTCACCATTGGTCATTCTTCACCCTTGAGAAGCAGAAAAGTACATGTGAAGGTACTAATGAAGGAAGGCCTTGCCAAATGGAAGTGGACTCAGGCTCCTATTTATCTATGGTGTCATGGGACGCTATTCACAGGCTACTTCCCAACATTCAGAAGAAACATTTCCAGAAGCAAGCACTGACTCTTAAAGACTACCAAGGGAACAAGATTCCAGTAGTTGGAACAAGAGATTCAACATGAAGTTTAAAGGCCACCCCAAACGCTTGCCCCTGACCATCGTGACAAGGATCGCCCAGCTTGCCGGACTTGCGTGGTTCAATCCACTAGGCATCGAGGTGACTGGCATCAATCACGTGAGCAACTCTGTATGGGAGGAGGCCTTGAAGTCTGAGTTTCCAGAGGTCTTCAGCGAAGGATTGGGCAAGTTTATGGGGACCCCTATCACTTTTCAACCTAGATCCCAAGGTGCCCCCAATTCGTTTAAAGCCCAGAAGGGTCCCATTTGCTTTAAAGGAAAAAATTGATGCACAATTAGACAAATTAATAACTCAAGGGGTTTTAGAGCCCACTGACCACTCCAGATGGGAGACACCCATAGTCACACGAGTCAAGACTGATGGGTCAGTAAGAATCTGTGGACTATAAGGGGACACTGAACCATGTGCTGCAGCAGAGCGCATATCCAGTTCCAGTGGTGCATCATCTGTTACATTCACTTGGCAGGGGTATAGCCTTTGCCAAATTGGATCTGGCCCAGGCATATCAACAACTAACAGTTGATGATGCCACTGCAGAGGCCCAAACAATTGTGACTCATAGAGGTGCCTTCAAATGTAAAAGGTTACAATTTGGAGTAAGCGTGACACCAGGCATCTTTCAAAGCCTTATGGAAAGAATGCTCCAAGGACTGCCAGGGGTAGTGCCTTACTTTGATGATGTGGTAATCTCTGCTGAAAATGACACTCAGTTACAAAAAAGACTCAGAGAAGTCCTTACCAGATTCAGGAAAGCAGGGTTAAAAGTCAAGGAAGAAAAAATGCACTCTTAAACTGACAAGGTTGAGTTCCTGGGCTACATGATTGACAAGCATGGCATCCACCCTACAGATGCCAAGGTTCAAGCAATCAAAGAAGCCCCTAGACCTAAATGCAAAACAGATTTTCAAGCCTTCCTTGGGCTCATTAACTTTTATCACATGTTCCTACCTCAGAAGGCAACCATTGCTGAACCATTTGCACAGATTACTTCACAAAAAGTCTGTTTGGGTCTGGGGAAGGAAGGAACAATCAGCATTTAACAGTATTAAAAGACTAATAACGTCTGATGCTGTACTGATACATTTCTCTGAGAATTTACCTGTTATACTGACTTGTGATGCATCCCCTTTTGGAGTGGGTTTTTTTTTTGAGCCACAGGCTTCCCAGCAGGGGAAGCCCCTATTGCATTTTTACTCTCGCCCTTGACCAAAGCAGAGAGGAATTACAGCCAGTTGGACAAGGAAGCATTGGCACTTGTTGCAACTGTTAAGAAATTTCATGAATATCTGTATGGGAGAACATTTACTATTGTTACAGATCACAAACTTGTTAGGCATTGTGGCAGGAGATAAACTACACCTACTATCCTGTCACCAAGAATGCTGAGATGGACTGAATTTCCTTGCTGCTTATTCATACAACTTATCCACAAGCCTGGCAAGGACATTGGAATGCTGTGCACTGAGTCGTGCCCCTCCCCACTCCTTGCCACAGGAGGACTTTGAACCTGAAACACACACCTTTTTCTAGAAACTGTTGCCAAGCTTCCAGTTCATGCTGGTGAAATTGCCAGAGAGACTGCCAAAGACACTGAATTTATTGGCCCTGGTATAGGCCTGGATTAAGAAAGGTTGGCCTCTTCAGATCTACCTTACCTGGCTCAACCTTTTAAGTCCAGGCAGACTGAATGATCTTATTAAAGGGTGTATTTTGTGGGGTAACAGGTTGGTTTATTCCTGCAAAACGCAAAAAGAGGTTTTGAAATGTTACATGAGGTCATTCTGGTATGTAAGGATGAGGGATTGGCCAGAGTTATGTATGGTGGCCAGGTATTGACAAAGGTTGAAAACTGGGTTGTATCTTGGCCCAACTGTCCGATAGTCAGGCCTGCCCCACCTCTCACCCCCACACAGGAGTGGGAATGTCCTAGGTGCCCATGGTCCAGATCCACATTGATTTGGCTGGCCCTACCAGAGGGCACCCCTTTTTATTTAGTAATGCATATTTCAAATGGCTAGAGGAATCCCAATGGCATCCACCACAACTGATTGTCATCAAGCAGCTCAAAAAGCTTTTTGGTAACCCATGGGTTACCTGTGTTCTTGTCTCTGACAATGGCCCTCAATTTCATCCAACCTTTTGAATCCTATCTAGCACAACTGGTATCAGACATGCCCTTACTGCCCTGGCTAACATCCTCCGGGCTGAACGCATGGCACTTTTACCAGGAGAAGCGTCAGCAACTGGTCCTGGGGACATCACTGAGAAAGTTGAAAACTTCTAGTGTTCAGCACTCACTCTAACCCATCTAATACTTATCCCCAGCAGAGTTGTTGATGGGTAGGAACTTAGGTCTTCCCTTGACCGCCTCATCCCACTTACACACCCAACGCACTACGATTCCAGTTCCAAAGTTCGCGACATTAGTGTGGGGTGATTCTGTGTATGCTAAGAACCTTATTGGTGAACCTTTGTGGATTCCTGCTGAGATAATTCAAAATCACAGGCCCTCCTTTACAGGTGCAAACAGGGATGTACTCCTCTGGAGCAGGCACATTGATCAACTTAGATCCAGGTCCCTCAGGAACATCGCGACTTGTGCCTCTCTAGTTCCCTCACCTGATGTCAATTCTAGGGGAAGGGGAGGAACAGAAGGAAAATCAGCAAGCAAGAATCCACCCATGTGTAACAAGCCATTACGACAGGAACCATTCCAAAACCTGTCACAATGCCAAAATCCATCCTTAGAAGTGGAAGATTATACATCACTACCTGACTTGGGTGCTGACATTGGGCTGGAGATGGATTGGGAGGAGAGACCAGATTCTAACAATCAAACAGGGTCTTCTTTCACAGGAAGTCCCAGTGGGGAAATGTCAGCAGACATTTCCTCTCTCAGTGAGAATGTAAAACTTTTGAACCACGAATGTCTCAACGTACATCGTGAGCCCACCTATTTAAAAGAATACTTTTAGATAGGTTGGGGTTTGGTATGGACTGAACCTAGTGGGGAGGAGGGTTATGTATGTAGGTTTGAATGTCATTGGTTTAGTTTGAATTGTTCTTGTAAAATGTCAAATAGGATTGGTTTAAATAGTGCGGGAAAACCCTGCACTCTGATTGGCTGGCAACTACGGCTGCAGGCTATAAGAAGCAGCCGTAGCCCAGCCAAGTCGGGTCCATTTGAGCTGTAGTCACTTAATAAACTCTTCACTGAAGCTCTTCGCGTCTGACTCTTCATGCAAACTTAACAAAATCAAATGTAATTTGATCTTGCTGACATCTTGAAAATATGGGTTCTATATGTGGTGCTTGGCTTGCCAAAACATAGAGCTCTAGTTATTTATTGTTAAGTTTGCATGAAGAGACAGATGCGGAGTGCTTCAAGCTCTTTGTTTATTAGTGACTACAGCTCAGAACGAACCCACTTTGGCTGGGCTGCGGCTGCTACTTATAGCCAGCAGCCGTAGTTGCCAGCCAATCAGAGTGCAGGGTTTTCCCACACTTTTTAAACCAATCATTTCTTACATTTTACAAGAACAGTTCAAACTAAACCAATGACTTTAAACCTGCATACATAACAACCCTCCCCACTAGGTTCAGTCCATACTCAAAACCCAGCCTATCTAATGTATTCTTTTAAATAGGTGGGGCTCTTACGTGTATGTTGAGACCTACGTGGTTCAGATGTTTTAAGGTTCTCACCTTGTGAGGGAGGAAATGTGTCTGCTGACATTTCCTTACTAGGACTTGTAGTAATGGTAGAACCTGTTTGGTTACTACAACCTGGTCTCTCCTCCCAATCCATCTCCAACCCAATGTCAGCACCTAAATCAGGTAATGATGTGCAATCTTCCATTTGTGAAAATGGTTGTTGGTATTGTGACAGGTTTTGGGATGGTTCCTGTCGTGTTAGCTCATTACACATGGGGTTGATTCTTGCTTGTTCATTACACTCATGATCCTCCCCTTCCCCCCTAGAAGAGGTATCCTTCCGAGGTGGGTCAAATGAGGACCCACATTGTTGGGGGCAATATGCTGACTCTGTAAACCCCTCGGAGAGGGCTATAAAGCACAGTAAAGCAGTATATAAGTCTAAGTGCTATTGCTATAAAATGCTGCCTCGTCTCTCCCCATTCAACTCAATGGAATGGAAAACTGTCCCCAAAACATCACAGATCAGTCTATCTCTGTTCACAGAACTAGGAGTACTTTTACAATTTAAACACAAGGAACTAACATTAGGTGGATAAGCCAATGTTTAAAGTTTTTAAAAATTAGAGGAAAAATCTCGAAGTAAAACTGTAATAAACAAACATCCTGATGTTTCAGAGCACTGGGAAGTAGTTTACAGAATATATGAAAACAGTACTAAAACAGCATATCCACTTAGAACTGGCAATTTAAATGTGAAATATAATGATCTAGTAGAAGACTCACAGACTTTTAAAAACATAGTTTAATGTGTGTAAAACCATTAGTTAGAAGTTTTAATGAGTAAATCTGTATTCTATTCTGAGAAAGAAATCCCCCCTCCCTTTTCGATAATCCTGTTGGAAAAACAAAAAACAAACTATGAAAGCTGGGTGAGTGGTTTCTTGTGGCTAATAAGATTGCCCAGTGTTTAGTTGGGAAAGGGACAATGCCCACAATTGATTTACATGGCTCATGGAAGCTGAGCAAATTGCTGTTCTTGACCATTGCCAATTCTAGGCTGATGCCTGAGGCACCATAAATAGCCTGTATTATATGTTTACTGTTGAGAGAAGAAAGAAAACACTAGGGATGTCTCCTCTGATTCACCCCAATGCATTGCAGAGATAGCCTAGAGTCATATTTAGGCGTCTGGGTGGGAACCAACTACATATGACTCTACAGCAATCAACAGCAGTTAGTCTACAGCAGTGTTTTCCAACCTCATCAACTTTTAATCTGAGCAGGCTTCAACTCCCAGAATACTGGCTGAGGGATTCTGAGAATTGAAGTGCACACCTCTTAAAGTTGATGAGATTGTGAAACACTGCTATAGACTATCTCTGTACTGCATTGAGATGAATCAGAGGGGATGTCGTGAGGATATGCTTCTTAAAAATGGCTACTGAGGCATCTTTGTGTTACAGTTCAAGGGAAATGAGGAAAGCCCATAGTCTCCTATGAAAGCAGAGAGAGAGATATTCAAGAGGGGATTCCAGATAATGGTAAATCAGGCATATTTATTTCCTGTTTGTGCCCCCCTAAAATAAATCGACTGACAGTTTGTCTGAACTGCTCGAATACCAGTTAGATTTGTTTTCATTTATGCTCATTTAGGGCTTTGCCTAAGAAGCAGTTCTTGATTATTTCTATTTTTAGTAATGGGTGAATAAACCATTCTTTGATAGATACTTTGCAAATTCCATTTAATTTTCTAGATAATTGTCATATTTATCTACAGTTTGTTTGCACAAACTCATTATCTTCGACTGACATGACAGAGCATTTACTACACTTGAGGATTGTTTTGCTGACAATGGCAATACTATGAGCAAAAACACTGTGAACATTTGAGTTGGGAATACAAATCAGTGCACAGTTAATTTTTTAAAGTGCTTTGGATATAGTGATATAAATATACAGTCCAAGCTATTCCCAAGTTTTTAGGGAAGTGGAATTTACTGGATCTAAGAAAAGTATTTATTTTGCAAAACAGAAAATAATAGACTATAGTTCCTGTTGACAATGTACCAATCTGATTTTTTGAAAACTGTGAAAGCAGAGTTAATGGGAACAGCTCAGTACTGACAGTCAAGAAGCTAGTGAAACATAACATGGGAATAAAAATGGTAGATGAGTGAAAACTGCTTTCGGTAACAGTAGTCTTCAGAACTATCTGGAAATACAAATTGAGAAGCATATAACTAAACTTTCATAGGATAGTTATAAAATAATCATGCCGTGGTATTTCACCATGATTCTGTTAAGTTTGCATGAAGAGTCAGAGGCGGAGTGCTTCAGTGAAGAGTTTATTAGTGACTACAGCTCATAACAGACCCGATTTGGCTGGGCTGCGGCTGCTACTTATAGCCAGCAGCCGTAGTTGCCAGCCAATCAGAGTGCAGGATTTTCCCGCACTTTTTAAACCAATCATTTCTGACATTTTACAAGAACAGTTCAAACTAAACCAATGACATTCAAACCTGCATTCATAACAGATTCTTACACAGATTTCACAATAAATTACTTAGTCCCTTGCTTACATAGCCCTGCCTTTGTTTTAATCACATCTCCTTGCCTAATTAAGATTGTAATGGTAATGTTGTTCCTTGGGAATATTACCACTTCTTTCTCTGTCTTCTGGTGAAGGATAATTTAATTTGGGATTTGTTGATCGCAGTGATTGTGTGGGTATTCCAGGGAACACTTCATTATCCTCTAGCATTTGTTCTTTTGCATTGCATTGATGAGATTCTGTTGATTACTGGAGCAGGGCAGCAAGGAAGAATTTAATGACCATTAGGAGGGACTAAAGCAACAAATAACTCATTATTCTGACAGCTGAGCTGCTACAGTGGAAAGACATAGACTGTGCATACTCTCTCTCTCTCTCTCTCTTTCTGTATGTGTGTGTATATAAATCTATATACTAAGAAAAAAAGATTATTGAGTTCAACAGGATTGTTTTCTGGCTGGTATCAGGTCAAAGTGCATTATGACCTGATTTACTTACTACAAACACTTTTGGAATTGCCATAATCTAATAATATGTGCAAAAGATTTGTATTTCTGGACATTCATCTCCAAATGTCTTATGCCCCGGTCACTTGCCATGCTTACTTTCTAAAACTCATATGAGCATCCCATGGGCCACTTGAGGTTCTCATTCACTCCAGAAATTCCAGTTACATTTCTCTGCTGCCCAACTAATCACCATCATCTGATCAATAGCAGTAATGAAGTTATGAGTTTAAGCATGGTTACTAGATCCAAGAACAAGATGTAACTCTCATCTCTTTCTATCAAGTCTGGTCACGACGATTGTTGCTTCTTGGTTGGATTGCTGGAAAGGGGAATATGTTATTTTGACTTTTTCCAGCAGGTTCCATTTTTTCTTCCTTCACTTTGTGAAGGCTCCTGAAGAACAGCAATAGAATGCCAGCCCATTTTAATTTGATTTGATTGTATTTTCAGTATTCATTGATATTCTGCTCTGCCACAGAATCTTTTTTCTAATAATAATTGTTTTCAATTATTCACATGTATCTAGACTTGGAAGAGAGATGAGTGCTGTAAAAAGTATACAGTAGCATTCTTTGACTTGCCCGATTGCCTAGTTCAGTGGTGGCTAACCTTTTTGGGCTCCTGTGCCAAAAATTGAGGGCGCGCTTGCACACTCGCATTTGCATGCCAACACCCAGAAGGCAATGCACGCCCCCCCCACGTCCCCTACACATGCGCGCACAATCCCCCACCCACCCCCTGCCGCCCCCTTACCTGCACTGCACCTCACAGCTGATTTTTGGCCGTTTTGAGACCTTTTTCAGCCTCCCAAAGGCTTGAGGAAGTCTTCTGCAGGCTTCTACAAGCTTTGTAGGTGAAATCTAGCCCCGTTTTGTCACTTCCTGATTTTCCAAAAATACAGGAAGTGATGAAACAGGGCTAGATTTTAGCCTACAAAGCTTGTAGAAGCCTGCACAAGCCTTCCTCAAGCCTCAAGTGAAAAAGGCCTCAAACCTGTTGAAAATCAGCTGTGAGGCGCGCACATGCGCAGTGAGATAAGTTTGCCTGCAGCTCTCATGCCAGCACAAATGGCTCTGTGTGCCACCTGTGGCACGCATGCCATAGGTTCGCCATCACGGGCCTAGTCGTTTAACAAAAGACAGACATAGAGAGGGGTAAGGTTGCGGGGAACGCATGAATCTCTTACTGACACAGGAAGCGAATTCAGAGGGAGGAGTATTAGGAATGTTCACTGCTTTGAGTTACCTACAATGTATTCCAAAGTATCTCAGAGGCTACCACAAAGAAGAGAGGGGGGCAATTTTTTAGCCAAAGCATCTGAAGGTAGGACAAGAAGCAATGGATGGAAACTCTTCAAGGAGAGATGTAGAAAGAAGGAGAAATTTCCTGACAATGAGAACAATTTATCAGTGGAACAACTTGCCTCCAGAACAGGGGTGGGATTCAATTTTTTTTTACTACCGGTTCTGTGGGCGTGGCTCAGTGGGTGTGGCAGGGGAAGGATACTGTAAAATCTCCAGTCAGAGGTGGCATTTGCCAGTTCTCCGAACTACTCAATATTTCTGCTATCGGTTCTCCAGAACTGGTCAAACCTGCTGAATACCACCTCTGCTCCAGAAGTTGTGGGTGCTCCAACACTGGAAGTTTTTAAGAAAAGATTGAATAACTATTTGTCTGAAATGCTATAAGGTTTCCTGCTTGAGCAGGGGGCTGGACTGTAAGACCCCCAAGATCCCTTCCAGCTCTGTTATTCTATAAGTAATAAAGGAATGATAAAAATCTAAAAATCAATCAATAGATAGATATTAATATTATCCTACAGATTATCACCACATTTTATTTGAGATAATGCTGATGGAAGTATTCTCAGAAAATCTCTTGAGTGTTTAAAGATTCATGGCATTTCATATTCATACTTGCGGAGACCCTGCTGCCAGTAACGGCTTCCCAGCGTCCCGTGCACTCTCACAGGCAGGGCCTCCTTGGGGTGCTGTCGGCCAGACAGTGTCAGCTGGTGACCCCTAGGAGTAGGGCCTTCTCTGTGGGAGCACCCACCCTATGGAATCAGCTGCCCCTGGAGCTTCAGGTGGCCCCTGACCTCCGATCCTTCTGTCGGGGCCTGAAAACATGGTTGTTCCAACTCGCCGACCTGGACTGAGGGGGGGATGGGGGTTTTAATGAATAGTTTTATTGTTTTAATCTGATTATTGGGTTTCATATTTAATTTTTTAATTGTATAGTATTTGTATTGTTTTTATGACTGTACGCTGCCCTGAGTCCTTAGGGAGATGGGGCGGCATAGAAATCCAATAAATAACAACAATAACAATAACAATAATAATAAATGTTGCAATTGCTGTAAGAATGTAATGGTAACTATTATTTAGCAACTATTTGAAAACCGTTTACTTATTAATTCATCAAATTTATATAGATACAGTCAGCACCTGCTTTAATGCCATCACAATTGACACAGCTATTTTAAACATATAGAGTCAGAAGCAGAGGTGGTATTCAGCAGGTTCTGACCAGTTCTGGAGAACGGGTAGCGGAAATTTTGAGTAGTTAGGAGAACTGGCAAATACCACCTCTGACTGGAGATTTTACAGTATCCTTCCCCTGCCACACCCACCAAGCCATGCCCACAGAACCGGTAGTAAAGAAAATTGAATCCCACCACTGATCAGAAGTACATATCAAATAAACAAGAATAAAATGAATAAGAGAGAAATTTTCTCAACTACTTTTCCAAAGTATTTTTTTGGTATCTAAAAACTGTCTCGCATTCAATATGAATAATTTTCTTTCAACTAAAGAAAGGGAGGGCATCTTGCTTGCTCTTTCCGATCACTGGGTGGAGTTGTGATTGTGAACATGTTCAGACTAGGACTGAGTCTGCCCTCCATAAGGCTTAAACGTGAATTACCACATTAGACAAGAGCCATGAAACAGTTTTGCTAGCTTGCTGAGCCATCATTGCATCTTTTACCTCTTGTGGTGGCAGTTGTTGTGTTGGGAGATTGTATGGGAAACAAAAGCCTTGCCAGCACACAACATCAACTGCAACTTATCAAGCTCTGACTAATAGCAGGTAGGCACACACACCCATCTACTTTTCAATCCTGGAGGCAGAAGAAGAGTAGGAAGGGAGAAAAAAAAGGAATAGAAGCAACAGCATAGCTGGAGATAATATAATCTGACTGAGACATGGTTGAGTGAAGTTGCTCTGTTCCATCTCAATTACACTTTGAAGAAGGTACCTTGTGGCTCACTCTTCAGGGCCTCATGCTTGCTTGAGAACCTCTGATCTAAGATACAGAATACTGCTGTCAGAGGACATTGTGATGGGTTAGATGTGGCCATTTTGGGATTCAGGGGCTTGTTTGATTTTGACTTAGTTGCCTTGTACTGAACCAGTAAGAAATAACGATCACATTATCAGTGACTGGAAACCCTCATGGTTGTTCTGCTGAAAAAAGAGAAACATGAACTTGTGATTTATGAGTTTGAAGATTAGAAAGGGTAGCTTATAGAAAGAAGGAAAATATAATCTAACCTTAGAGGGAAAGAGTAAAATATAAAACCATGTATAAGCACTGTCAAAAAGTTTGGAACTGCTTATTTATAACCTTTACTTTGCTTGTTTTCTATTTCTATTTCTATTTTCTTTTTTACATATTCAGTATTCTTCATTTTTTGTTTCTTTTGTAATATTTGAATTGTTTTTAATCTTGCTAAAATTTATTTAATAAAAATTATACTACTAATAAAAAAGAATTAATTATGACATGGTCTTGCACAATAGAATCTGCTCCGCCAAACAGAAGAGCTCCACAATTTAGACCAGAGGCACAATAGCACAGCAGCTATTAGACGAGCACCAGAGAGATCCAGGCTCAAGTGTATATAAATGTAAGAAACTATCACAGAAAAGTATTAAGTTTTGGTTTAGGACATTTTGTGAATTACTGTGTTCTTATACACAACGCTTTCATAATAGCATTGCTAAACCAAGCTGGTTAAATAAATTATAACTTAATGTGATATATGAACCCAAAGTATGGCAGCTTACATTGCATTATATTTTATGATTTTAAACTGCCTTAATTTGATTTGTTTTAACATTTTCATATTTTGGTTTTCTAGTGACAATTTTGTTAGCTGTCCTCAGAACTGTGGCCAGAGGGGTGAACCAAACACATTGTTCTTTGACTACAAAATAAGTGGCTCTCTTTTCTCTGTGACATTCTTTACAGTTAGGAGTGTGTGTGTGTGTGTGTGTGAAATATGGTTTCGAAGCACAAAAGTAATATGGATTTTCATTCTTAAAGGCCTTTTAAAGGAAAGAAAAATATTACTGATTATTGAAAAGAATTTTATGGGCAACATGAATGCATAAAATAAGGAAGCATCCTTTTTTGTCATTCAAAGATTAGATACAGTATGCAATTGCATAAAAAGAGATAACAAGAGTTCAAAGGAAGGAAGATAAAACAATTCTGCTGGTATATAGGTGAAATAAAGAACATTTAACAGAAAAGCTCTAATTGCAATTTTATGAGAATCTTCCCTGAGTTCAGGAGAGGTTCTCTTCATTCTGGGTCTCCATGTCAATGACATGAGATTTCTATAAATCATTGTGAAAATAAGGAAGAATGATGTCAGATGAAGTACAGTTTGAAATTCAGTTAGTGTAAGTATCAATAAGTTAGTGTTGACTTGCATACCAAAAGGGAGGGTCAATTCATTGCAGAAAAAAATTATTTTGTGTGAGTGGTATCATACTGCTGGTAACAACTTACAATATGGCTTGGGTCCGGGGTACTTGCAGGAATGTCTCCTGCCGTTGACGAATACCAATCACCCAGTGCGCTCCCACAGACAAGGCCTCCTGGGGGTACCGTCAGCTAAACATTGTAGGCTGGTGGCCCCTAGGGGAGGGCCTCTCTGTGGGAGCCCACCCTCTGGAACCAACTGCCCCTTGAATTGCACCTGGCCCCTGATCTCCGCTCCTTCTGCCGCGACCTTAAAACATGTTTATTTTTACAATCCGGCCTGGACTGACAGGGGATTGGGATTTTAATTTGAATGTTTATTTGGCACTAATTTAATATTTTTAAAATTATTTTAACTTTTGTATTGCCTGTTTTTTATGTATGCTGCCCTGAGTCCTTCGGGAGAGAGGGCGGCCTATAAGTCCAAATAAACTTAAACTTACTATTTCAAGAATGGAAAATGAGAATTATTTATTTTTTTGTGATATATAATTTGAACTCCACGTTGCCTCTGATAGTGTTTCACTTGGTAATGTTTTCCTTTATTGTTATTCTTTCCTTTCCCTTTGTTTCCCCTCCAATAGCATTTGTCCTGTGATCTTATTTTTCTGCAGCCTACAGCAAATCAATGTGCCTTTTATTTTGGTGGAACTAAAAGGCTCATTTTATATTCATCCCTGCTTTTCTTCTTATGCTGTTCTTCCGTCCTTCTAATAAATGCAAAGAGCTACACAAATGTTTTACTTAAGAAGAGTCATCTGACAAATGCTCAGTCTCTTCTGGGAGTGTGAAAGGGAAAGTTACACCAAAAGTATCCATAGTTATTTGTCCTTTGCATTGCATTACTTAGAAACATTGCCAGACTAATGAAGAAAGCGCTAGTGTTTTTGCTCACACTGACCTCCTTTTGGCTTTTTGGTGTTCTGGCCATGATTCATTGATATTGGTCTTGTTGAAATAAGAACGGGATGATTTATGATTCAGATATATCCAGAACAAAATTAAAGTCCTGCAGGAATGGACTCTCATTCACATGACTCCTGAGCTGGTGGTGAAGCACAGAAGAAAGCCAGTTCTCTCAATTTAGCATGGACTTGTAGCTCTCCAACAGCTGGCTGCGTTCATGTGACACCACTCTGTGTCTGGATGTGCAGAAAGGAAGGGAGAGAGAAAAGAGACTGAAAGGAGATCAAACCTTGTATGCAGCCAGATAAATGAAGAAGACAAAAGAGTCTTATCTAAGGCTTTCTTGCCACATTTGGAAGCAAGGAAATACCTTCTTATGCTGCATACTGGAAGAAATTAGACTGGAGATTCACCTTGCTCTCCTGAATCTTTATTGTTTTTCATGCCTTCCTTTTCCTCTCTCCTCTCTTTGGGAAAAAAAACATCCCTGTTGCATTTATTTATGTTTCTCCTAAAATCAATCAGGTTATGTAATTCATACCCATTCAGTTCTTCTCCTTCTCTTCCTCTTCTTCCTCCTCCTTGTAAAAAATAAATAAGTAATATTCTTTAAAAAAAAACCAAGGTAGCCAATATTAGAATAGCCAAGGAAGAAAATACTTACAGGACAGTTTTAACCAAAAAAAAAAAAAATCCAGCATGCGCATTAAAATTTAAATATTCAGTGAACTTCACAGCAATATTGGACTGGGAATTTAGGCTGCCTATCCTGATCGCCTGAGGTCTAAATCCATTATTTTGTCAGTGCATTGGGCACATTCTCACTTCTGGTGCTTTGCAGATCTATTCACCCTACATTAACCCAGGCACTGAATCCAAGCAGAATTGTTAACTGCTTTAACAAAACTGATTTGCTGAGCTGCTCCTGATATGTTTATTAAGAAGTAATCTCTTTTTGAATGTACAGTTATGTGAGCAAAAAGTCTCTTCTGACAGCAGTGTTAAACTACTTGTCCCTTGTGCTTAAAGCAACTGGAAATGAAGCTGGTCGAAGCGATTCCTCTCCAGATCTTAAGTCATTCTTCAGCTTTGGCAACAATGCTGTTCAGATGTTTATCAGATGGTGGTTACTATGGCTCCTTAGCCTGTTTCTTTACCAATTCTATCCAGGAGATCAATCACCATTCATTTTCCTTCCTAATAGCTTCCTATCATTGTTGCATTCATTAGTGGATGAAGGGAAGAAAACTCCATTTTACCTTTATTTCTGTCCACTTGGCTAAAAAAGGAAACTGATAGAACTCTTATTGTTTTAATGTGATTAAATAAAGTGGAATCTAAGATTTCACTGGCCTTCAAGTTGGAATAAAAAATGTCCAGTGATCCATTAATTTTCTCAAGCTGGCTTTTACTTTTCTGATCGTTGGTATTCTGGTTGTGTGCATTTAGTTTTAGTTTAGTTTACTTTATTTTATTTATTTATTAAATTTATATCCCACCTCTCTTCCCCATCCTTCGGTGTACAACAAAATAAAAAACAGTTGCCTATATAATATAAAATAAAAAAAAACTCATTCATACCGTCCAAACATACACGAGGGAAGAACAGAGTCTCAGTTCCATGCCTTCCGACAAAGCCAGGTCTTAACAGCTTTGCGGAAAGCAAGTAGATTGGGGATGGTTCTAATCTCCGCAGGGAGCATATTCCAGAGGGACGGTGCGCCACAGAGAAGGCTCTTGCCCGCGGACCTGCCAGCCGACATTGTCTGGCCAACGGTATCTGGAGCAAGCCCTCCCTGCGGGATCTAACCGGGGCTGGGAGGCATAAGGTAGCAGTAGGCGGTCTCAAAGGTATCCCGCTCCTAAGCCATGAGGGGCTTTAAAATAAAATAGAACTTTATTGTCATTGCACCTCATACAACGAAATCAAACACAATCTTCAGTGCATAAGAGCCTTGGTGGCTCAGGCTGTAAATGCCTGCACTTAAGTTCCAGCTGCCTGCAATTAGTGCAGGCTCGAATCCCACCAGGCTCAAGGTTGACTTAGCCTTCCATCCTCTCGGGGTAGGTAAATTGAGGACCCAAGATTGTTGGGGGACAATGCTGACCTTGTAAAAATGCGCTTAGTAATAAGCAGGCATATACAATGGAATGAAGGCTATTGCTGAGCACACTGGGTTGTATCCCAAAAATTGTAAGCGCCCTGAGTCTCCAGAAGGGCGGCATATCATCTGTAATTAAAAATAAAAATAAATAAAAAAAAATATCATAACCATGAAAATAAACATAAACACACATCCTTCACACTCCACACATTGAACCGAAAACCTGCAACACCGCACCAACATTGCACTATACAGTAGAATTCAAAAGAGCTGCTGTCCTGTGATAGAAGCTGTTTTTCATCCTATTTGTGCTTATTTTTCATTTTTATTTAATTTTTATTTATTTATTTTGTCAAGCGATTATAAGATAACAGGTATAAGTATAAACTTAGTTATGAATACATGAAATGGATATATATAAGGAAAAATAACAATAGGACAGGGATGGTAGGCACATTGGTATGCTTATGCACACCCCCTACAGACCTCTTAGGAAAGGGGTGAGGTCAATAGTAGACAGTCTAAGGTTAAAAGTTTTGGGGTTTAGGAAGAAACCACAGAGTCAGGTAGAGTATTCCAGATATTGACCACGCTGTTGCTGAAGTTGTATTTCCTGCAATCAAGTTTGGTGGAGAACTCTTTTTGTGAAATATTTCTGGACTTTCTCAACTGTATTAATATCAGATATGTGTGGGTTCCAGACTGATGAGCTGTATTTGAGTATTGGTCTAGCAAATGTTTTGTATGCCCTAGTTAGTAGTGTGATATTACCGGAGAAAAAGCTACTCAAGATTAGGTTAACAACTCTTAATGCCTTTTTGGCTATGTAGTTACAGTGGGCTCTAGCACTTAGATCATTAGAGATGAGTATTCCAAGGTCCTTGACAGAGTTTGGATCATAAAAAAGGTCTTGACTATTCAGCTTGTATTTATTTTCTGATTTTTTTTCCAATATGTAAGGCAGAGCATTTATTTGTTGAGATTTGAAGTTGCCATTTGTTTGACCATTCTGATACATAGTCGAGTTCTTTTTGAAGGGTAGCAGTATTGTCAGTGGTGTTGAATAGCTTTACATTATCAGTGAAAAGAACACAGTTGCTCTTAATATGATCACAGAGGTCATTTATGTAGAGTATGAAGAGAGTTTGTCCTAGAACACTGCCTTGGGGACACCACTGTTGACAGGTACAGAATTTGATAGGCGCTCCCAATTTTGACCATTTGTTGTCTGTTTGACAGGAATGCTTCTATCCAGTTATGCAGGTGTCCAGAGATACCATAAGATTTTAGTTTTAGTAGTAGTTTGTCGTGTACCACTGAATCAAAGGCTTTACAGAAGTCTATGTAGATTGCATCTATTGCTTTGCCCTGATCGAGTTGTGTAGTCCATATGTTTTTGCAGTGTAAGAGTTGCAGATTACAGGATAGTTTTCTTTCTAAAACCAAATTGTTTATTAGAGAGTAGGTTGTTTGTCTCTAAGTGGAGGATAATGGATTGGTTAATAATTGGTTCCATGACTTTACAGGTGATGCAGCATAAAGAGATTGGTCTATAATTTTCAACTAGGCTGGGGTCTCCCTTTTTGAAGATGGGGATGACTGTGGCTAGTGACCATAGGTTTGGCAAGGAGCTGGTCCTGAAAGATTTTTCAAAGATTATGCTTAGAGATTTGGCTATGGCAGTGGATAGCTTTTTTAAGAAGTAGGCACATATTCCGTCCAGTCCAATAGATAGAGATGGTTTTAGATTGCGTGGTGCTTTTTCAACATTGTCTTCTGTAAAATCTATTTTTATTAGATCATTGTAGTTGTCCATGGTTTGACTAGGAAATACTGGGCATGATCCATTCCTGTTTACAAATACTGAGCCAAAGAATGTGTTAAAGAGCCTTGGGATAGAAGCTGTTTTTCATCCTATTTGTGCTTATTTTTAATATTCTGTACCGTCTACCAGATGGCAATAGTTAAAAAAAGGGTGCCCAGGATGAGATGGGTCTTTGAGAATATTTTGAACTTTCTTAAGGCAGTGGGAGCTATAAAGCTCTTCCAAAGAGATGAGAGGGCAACCAATGATCTTCTGGGCAATGATGTTAATCCTGTGGAGTGCTTCCCTATCTGCCACTGTGCAATTGGGAAACCATACAGAGGTGCAGTAAGTTAAGATATTCTCTATGGTGCAGCGGTAGAAGGTCACCAGCAGTTTTTTTAATTTAGTTGTTGTTTTATGAGAAGTCTCAGGTAGTATAATCTCTGCTGGGCCCTTTTGACTAGTGCTGCAATGTGAGCATCCCAGGTCAGGTCCTCTTTTATGGTAACACCCAGGAACTTAAAACTGGCCACTTGCTCCACTTGGTCTCCATTGATAAGCAAGGGCTGGATGTCTGATCTGTTCTTTCTATAGTCCACTATAAGCTCCTTGGTCTTATTGGTATTGAGGACCAAGTTATTGTTTCCACACCACGAAAGCAACCGGTCCACCTCATCTCGGTAGGCAGACTCATCCCCCCTGGAGATGAGTCCCACCACTGTTGTATCATCTGCAAATTTAGTAATAGTATTACTAGCATGAGTGGGAATGCAGTCATGCACATTTAAGGGAATTAGTGAAACAGTGCTTCAGGACACTGCTTCTTGGACATATAAAAGGAACCCATAAGGCTTGTGTTCTGTCTTGGAAACTGCAGTGGCGTGATCCTTTTCTTTGGACTCAGACATCTCCCAAATTGCCCTAAAAAGAAGAAACGCATGAACAGAAGTGGAATGTCAGCAACTCCGTACAGTGCCCAGTAAAACCATAGACATAGCCAAGATCAAATTAAAGCACAGCAAAGAACTCTCACGGTCAGAAAACGTCGGTTTTTAAATAGAGCATGAGAGGACAATTGCAGGCTGCATCTACTCTGGGGTGTTTTCTGTTCAAGCCCTCTCATGTGGTTGTTGAGGTGTTGTTTGCCTGTAGTTGCAAGATGTGTGGAAGAGTCCTAGAATGGGCAACCTCCCTAACCTAGACCCCTTGACTCTACCTGATGTAGAAGCATTTCCTAGCAATGTTTTCCCCTCTGTGGTGTCTGGGGTTCTTACGATGGGTCCTTCATCTTGTTCTCAACCTCTGTGTAAGAATAAAAATAAATTGTTCTCAACTGTTCCACTGTTAAAATGGTCTTTGCCTCCTTATTCAAATAAAGTACAAGTGCAGCCTTGGGATGTGTAAAAATTCTTAGGCTTTGTTACATTTCTTTAAAAGGAAATATGTGGCAGTAGATGACTTGAAATGGATATTATAGTCACTAAAGGGGTTAGCATTGGTACTAGTCAGTTTCATGCCACTTCAAGTCAGCAATGGGGCTTGGCCCATTATTTCTTTAACAAATATGTATTTTTATTCAGGAAAAGTTCCTTGACATAAGTACTTGACCGAAGAAGCTACTTGGATAAGTAGTTAAACATTTCAAACCAAAGAAGAAAAGAAGTCCAGTTGCCATTACTTAACTTCCATAATTATACCTGGATGACTGAGAATCTTCATCAATTTACTTGATATAATTTCTCAGTTCCAGTGGAGAATGTAGAATATTTGGGGAAAAAGGCAATATTCTTTCTCAGGAACATTCAGGAAAACTCAGGAAGGTGAGGGGTTCACTATAGATTAAATATGTTGTATTTAATGTTAAATATGAAATACGTTACCATTGTTATTTTATTTATTTTACAAATGAAGCCAAATATATCTGCTGTGACCAGAAGTAATTTCTCTAAAGTTTTCTCCAGAGGGAGAGATCAGAGACATTAACACAGTCATTAAAAGGCAGAATTATGAATTAAAACAAATCTAGCTATCACTAAATAAAAATACTTCAATAATTTACAAACAAGAGACAGAAAGACTGCCATAGAGTCTTGCTTTTAAAGAATAGAAGCTGTGATTGAAAAGGCTCCATCCAAAGACCTATACGATCAGACATGCCTTTTTAAAGGAATCTGAAGGAGACATTTCTATAAACTAAGGGGCAAAAACATGGACTGATGTTTGGAAGTGTTCTTCTCAAATTATATAACCCTAATCAATTCCCTCCTTGAATGCAGATGGCATTCATTCAGGCTTCCCATCCTCATGTCCTCTGACTATCTTGGGATTTCATCTCCCGAAATTCATAAATACCAGGCACCAGGATCAAGAAGGCTGAATAAATTAGAGGGGATGGGGTGGTGATGGTAATTTTTGAGTTGGCAATTAAGCATCCATTTTGGAGGCAATCCAAGACTTTGTAAACTCATTTCCTCATCTTCACACCAGTGTTTGGCCTGAAGCTTAGTTGCTGAAACTTTGCTTTGTTTACCACTAATTTTAATTAACGGCAATAGTTCTGTATAATTCTCCTAATAACTTAAGGACAACCTATGGCCTTTGGCAGCTCTTCCACTCTGTTAGAGGGTTCTTTTTTTCAGCCTCTTGATTTTAAATTCCAGAAAGCCTTAGTGAAATGTGGTCCATATTCCTCACTGAGAAAACAATGTTTCCACCATTGATGTTCTTTAGCCATCTTTTATGATTCTTGTGAAGATTAAAAGAAAAGAGAGTGAAATCTGAACAGCTGATGTTTTTCAATATGTCTTGAAGGGGCCATAGATGCTATTTTGTTTGCTGTATATTTATTCAATCCCCTTGAGACCTTAAATGTGATTTCCCTTTCTTTCCCTTGAAATAAATAGGGTAATGTAATTGCTTTCCTAGGATCAGCATTCACCAAAGCACCAAGAGACATGAAACCTTTTATTACATACCATGGAAAAAAAAACAAAGCGTCAGTTCCTACATAGAATGATAAAAATAAAATAAATCATAAAATAGATATTCTTCCCCATGTGATCAGTAGCCGTTGGTAGTCTATTCTCTGCACTCTTCATCTTGGAAGGCAGACCAGGGTCACTTTCAAAATGTTTTCAGCATCAGAAGGCTGCAGGAGCGGTGGCTGGGGAAGTTAAAATATTGCTTGGAATTTGGGAAACCAAAGCCTGGTACAAACTTAATACATCCCTTTTGTGCTCACTTCCTCTCCCTGTGCAAAATTTAGGAATAATCAACATAAATATGGGGCGTTAAAGAAACAAAAAGGATGCTTTTAAATTTAATTTAGAACATCTATTTAATATCTTAGATCACATATGAGAAAGCCAAAAACTGGCCTCGCCTAGTCTAAAGATGCTCTGGTTGGACTCTAAGAGTCGCTTCAGCTTTTTTTTGTTCTTGGCCTCTTCACTGACTGAGCTTATCAGTCAATGTGCAGAGTCTCCTCTCTTCCCTTAATTGGTAACTATGTAAGAAAGACATATGAATAGGGTTAATGGGAACTAGTAGATAACCCTAAATCCTCTGAATGGATTTTTTTTAAAAAAAATTGATGACTTAAATAAGAAACTGGAAACTGAAATATGTATACCTATGTGTATGTGTGTGTGTGTGAGTAAACCATTAGGGAGGTGTCAGTATGGTAGATTTGTTGTTGCTTTCAATTTTAGTTATTTATTTGTATCCCACCTTTATTATTTGTACAAATATGGCAAATAAATCGAACACGCCTTCTAACTCCTATTTTCCCCACAATAACCCCTGTGAAGGCAGTTGGGCAGAAAGAGAGTGTCTGGCCCAAAGTCACCCAGATGGCTTTCATGGCTAAGAAGGGACTAGGATTTATATACTCCTGGTTTCTAGCCTGGTGCCTTAACCATAATTCCAATTCCTCAATCAGCTTTAGTATTTAAACAGTGACTGTATTTAATTAATGGGGAAATTCAGTTTGTGCTAATAATTAATTATCATTACTACAATTACAATAAATCATAGGCCTTTGTGAAGAGTCTCCTAATTAGCAATTAATATCACATAGCAATGATTATATGCAGTAGTATCTCTCATAATATTGATTGCATCTCTCTCTCTCTCTCTCTCTCTCTCTCTCTCACCTCCATCCACCCATATATACATACCAACCCATGTTAGCCTGATACTCTGATAGCCACTAATTCTGTCCAATTATTCTGGCTGTACTCAGTCATACAAACTGGGTCAGAAGTACTTATCCAGTTTTCCTTAAGGAAATGCCTGCTACTGCTGCATCAGCAACTAGTAACCAACAATACTAGACTTAACAATTGCCTCGATCTCATCTTCTGCAATAGTTTGAACTCAATTTATGGAATACAAATTAAAGAACCATTTTCCAACAGTGACCACAACATGATTGACTTTTGTCTCAACATACATCTGCACAAAAATCATCACAACGACGTGATCCCCAATTATGACTTCAAAAAAGGCAACTATGATCTTATAGACAACAATATCTCATCCCTTGATTGGCAATCTCTATTCACTGGATGCAATACTGTTGAAGACCATTACAACATATTTTTACTTGAAATCCAATGAGTCATTAAATGGTATGTACCAATAACAAGTCCCCAAACCAGAAAAAACAGATTACCCATAACAATAAGGAAACTTCAATCCAAAAAAAAAAGATCACTTTGATGGAAAAACAAATCTGGTCATGCTGCCAACTTCAAATGCTGATACAAAAATTTATGCCACCAGATAAAGACTGAATGCACCAATTATCACATTAAACAAGAGGAAAACCTTCTACGCACCAATTCCACCTGCGCTTTCTACAATTTTGTAAACAACAAACTAAAAGACTCGAGATCCATCCCACCCCTGAAAGGACCTAATGGTACAGACTGCAATGATGACACCATTAAAGCCAACCTCTTTAACACATTCTTTGGCTCAGTATTTGTAAACAGCAATGGATCACGCCCAGTATTTCCTAGTCGAACCACAGACAACTACAATGATATAATACATATCGATTTTACAGAAGACAATGTTGAAAAAGCACCACGCAATCTAAAACCATCTCTATCTACTGGACCAGATGGAATATGTGCCTACTTCTTAAAAAGGCTATCCGCTGCCATAGCCGAACCTCTAAGCATAATCTTTGAAAAATCTTTCAGGACCAGCTCCTTGCCAAACCTATGGTCACAAGCCACAGCCATCCCCATCTTCAAAAAGGGAGACCCCAGCCTAGTTGAAAATTATAGACCAATCTCTTTATGCTGCATCACCTGTAAAGTCATGGAACCAATTATTAACCAATCCATTATCCTCCACTTAGAGACAAACAACTACTCTCTAATAAACAATTTGGTTTCAGAAAAAAACTATCCTGTAATCTGCAACTCTTACACTGCAAAAACATATGGACTACACAACTCGATCAGGGCAAAGCAATAAACACAATCTACATAGACTTCTGTAAAGCCTTCAATTCAGTGGTACATGACAAACTACTACTAAAACTAAAATCTTATGGTATCTCTGGACAACTGCCTAACTGGATAGTAGCGTTCCTGTCAAACAGACAACAAATGGTCAAAATTGAGAGCATCTTATCAAATTCTGTACCTGTCAACAGGCAGCATTCTAGGACCAACTCTCTTCATACTCTACATAAATAACCTCTGTGATCATATTAAGAGCAACTGCATTCTCTTCACTGATGATGTAAAGCTATTCAACACCACAGACAATACTGCTACCCTTCAAAAAGACTTCAACTATGTATCAGAATGGTCAAACAAATGGCAACTTCGAATCTCAACAAATAAATACTCTGTCTTACATATTGACAAAAAAAAATCAGAAAATAAAACACAAGCTGAATAGTCAAGACCTTGTTAATGAACCAAACTCTGTCAAGGACCTTGGAATACTCATCTCTAATGATCTAAGTGCTAGAGCCCACTGTAACTACATAGCCAAAAAGGCATTAAGAGTTGTCAACCTAGTCCTATATGGCTTTTTCTCTGGTAATATCACACTACTAACTAGGGCATACAAAACATTTGCTAGACCAATACTCAAATACAGCTCATCAGACTGGAACCCACATCACGTATCTGATATTAACACAGTTGAGAAAGTCCAGAAATATTTCACAAGAAGAGTTCTCCACTCCTCTACTCGTTGCAGAATACCTTATGCCACCAGACTTGACATTCTAGACCTAGACAACCTAGAACTACGCCAGCCTTCGGTCTGATCTAAGTATAGTATATAAAATCATACATTGCAATGTCCTTCCAGTCAATGAATACTTCAGCTTCAACCATAACAATACAAGAGCACACAATAGATACAAACTCAAGGTTAACCGCACCAAACTTGATTGCAGGAAATACGACTTCAGCAACAGAGTGGTCAATGTCTGGAATACTCTACCTGACTCTGTGGTTTCTTCCCTAAACCCCCAAAACTTTAACCTTAGACTGTCTACTATTGACCTTACCCCTTTCCTAAGAGGTCTGTAGGGGGCGTGCATAAGTGCACCAACATGCCTACTGTCCCTGTCCTATTGTTTCTTTTATTTTTCTTATATGTATTCATTTCATGTATTCACAACTATGTTTATCCTTATACTTATTATCTTGTAAGCGATTGACAAAATAAAAATAAATAAATAAATAAATAAATAAATAAATAAATATATTTCTTTTGGCCCTGCTAAATGGGACAGGGGCTTGACTTGGATACTGCAGCCAGTCAATACTAGGGAGAAATATTTTTTTGTGTAAAAAATGTGTATTCTGCAATGGGCAGCCTTGCTTCTTCAGCCATTCTCCATTGCTTGCTCTTTTCCTTATAGAACAGATGATTAGAGGCAGGATTTGCAAACTACCTAGAAGCGATTAAATGAAGGCATTCACACAGTATGTTTCACTGGGTTAGGGTAATTTAATCCAGACAAATCTAGGGCATTTTGGTATTAAAGCTAACCTCAGAGTTTCATTAACATTAATCCACTGCTGATGGGATTATTGGGTCTGAATAATTCACCGATTTTCCCCCTGTGGGTCTGTAGGAAAGTTGAAATCGAGGGCAGCAGCAGAGCAAATAAGAGCCACCAGATTGCTGCTGCTGCTGCTGCTAAACACATCAGGACAAGATGCCTCTTTCATGCACATCCATGCACCCCATGTTTACTCTTGGAGCAACACAAACTGCTGTAAGAATAAAGACCTTACTTGACCTAGGGGAGCAGATGAACTGATTCTCAGCAGCCTCAGTCTTTGGCTGACCTGAAGACATAGGACGGAATCTGTGTGCATGTCCTAGGAAGGGAACCTGCAGTACCCTCATGGTCAACGCATTGTGTTGGTGTAAAGAATATTTAGCTATGTTTCCTTTTCTTTTTAATTGGATATTTCTTATTTCTTTTATAGCCTTTTCATAACATTGTTTATCCCAAAAGGGAATTGAATGATGGCTATGATTGCATGCATTGGAATACATCCAACAGCTTGGAATTAGACAGCCCTTGTTTGCCAACCACGACTGAAACCAACTTAGAAAAATGGTCACTAAGTGAAACCATGGTTGTACTTATAATCTTACATCAGCTTTCCTTTGCTGTACAGATGTGCAAAGGTCATACATATGAGAATTGGTCATGAAGTGGCATTTTCATCATTGCTATAATTTTGTACTGTCGTTAAACAGCGATTACTTGTACGCAAGAAAGCAAAATGAACAAAAATTTCAAACCAAAGCAAAAGAAAACAAAATTCCACCAGGATCAAATAATTTATTATACAACTTCAAGCATGCACACAAACACACCACACTGCACTGCACTCTACTGGCGATGAACTAACAAAGTTACAAGAGCCAAAGTACTGTTGCAGCATCTGTCTAAAGGCCACATGTTTTTGATTAATTCAGCCTGTTGCTTGGGAGATGAAGCCATGCAGCTCCATCAAAAAGATCTTAGCATATTTGTGTTGTTGGAAATAGTTTTTTTTCTTCCATAGAGAAAAGGTCAATGCAAATTTACAGCCAAAAATACCTACCACCTGTCTCTCCAACCAGTAAATAGTTCATTTCTTTCAAAATACTGTAAGCACTCTAAAAGGTTGCCCATCAGGAGTCAAGGAGTTAGTGTGTATATATTATTGTGATGTATACTACTTTTTTAATTATGCATTTTTGTTGACATACTGTGCCTTCTTTTAGATTCTCTAAAATCCCAATAAAATCCCATTTCATTTTGCAAAATCACACATATTGGGTAGTGTTGTTATTATTGTTATTGTTATTGCTATTGTGGGGTTTTGATTGGTGACGTTGTTCTTCTGCATTCAGTCTCAGTTTGTTGATGCACATTTGCTGAATGGTTGCATTTCTTTCAGTGCTAAACTGCACCCCTAGAGTCCATTAAGCCATGTGGCAGGTTACACAGTTTAAGAACAAATCGCCAAACAAATAAATATATTCAAAGCACACAGAACAAGAGTGACAGTCCAACCTATGAGAAGCTAATTGTTTTCTTCTTAGAGGAGTGACTGGAAGTCTAAATTTGCTAATTCTTTTCAGCCAACTACACACTGATTTCTTAGGCTTTGTTGCTCCCAATTAAGGCCATCAGTCTAAACATCAATTTAGCCTTAATGTGACAAACTGTTGACTAGCTTTCTGTCCTAGCATCTCTTCCTCAGCAGAGTCTACTTCAAGGGAATACTTAAGCTTCCTAAGTAGGACAAATGCTGTTTCTTTTTGGAATATTTGAACTCTCTTAGTGTCAAATGTAAATCAGCTTACATTACAAGTGTTTATCTCTATGGAAAATTAATACAAATGATTTTTATAGGCTAAAGAACAGGTTGAAAAGTAATGCATAATATTATTCATAGGCAATGATAAAAGAAATGTAAATTTATGAATGTAATCAAATGCACAGATAGGTTATGGAATACTGAGTTTGGTATTAATACTTTTGAAAAAACATTAGAATGATACTTTTTATTGTTTCACTGAGTATGTATTAGCAGTGTAGGAAAAAGAGATAATGTAAATACAATTTTTTTTTATTTTTAATTACATTTATATGCCGCCCTTCTCCAAAGACTCAGGGCGGCTTACAATTTTTGGAGCACAACCTAATGCGCTCAGCAATAGCTTTCATTCCATTGTATATGCCTGCTTATTACTAAGTGGCATTTTTACAAAGTCAGCTTATTGCCCCCAACAATCTTGGGTCCTCAATTTACCTACCCCGAGAGGATGGAAGGCTGAGTCAACCTTGAGCCTGGTGGGATTTGAGCCTACAGTAATTGTAGACAGCTGGATCTTAAGAGCAGGCATTTAACAGCCTGAGCCACCAAGGACTCAATTTCAGACTACTTCAGCAGAAGTAGAGACTTCAAATCTTGAAAAAACAATACTGAGCATGGAAATAATGAACTCTGCTTCTTTTATTTAGCCTCTCAGATTTCAAAAATATTCTTCATAATCTTCAAGTCCATCAGTGTAGCTTTAAATCAACATTTTCCAATTGGTATCTTCCTATTATCAATACTGGCTATGAGAAAGTTGGCATTTACCAAAAATCAAACTTATCAACATTATGGAGAGTAATGAACTTCTTCTTGCCATACATTACATTTCTGTTTGTTTCAGGTCAATGTCAAGTCCACATTGATCTTAATAAACACTTGTCAATTCATTATTTATATTATGGCCTCCTCATAAATTAACAAAATGCTGGCTAGGAAACTAGGAAACTGTTGACTTAGATAACAGAATAACAGAGTTTCAAAGGGACCTTGGTGGTCTTCTAGTCCAAGCCCCTACTAAAGCAGGAGACCTTATAGCATTCCAGTTAAGTGGCTGTCCAGTCTCTTCTTAAAAGCCTCCAGTGACAGAGCACCCACAACCTCTGAAGGCAAGTCGTTCCACTGTTACGTTGTTCTCACTGTCAGGAAATTTCTCCTTAGTTCTCCCAGAATTCTGCTACTCTCCTTGATTAGTTTCCATCTATTGTTTCTTGCCTTGCCTTCTGGTGCTTCTGGGGTATCAACATCTTTTTCATAATATGGTGACCAAAGCTGGATGCAGTATTCCAAGTGTGGTCTTACTAAGACTTTATGAAGTGGTATATTACTTACTGAGGCTTTATAAAATGGCTTAGAATTCTGGAAAATTTCATTCCAATATAGTTGAAGGTTATTACATTGGGGGAAAGGGGGAGGTTTCTTACAAGGGACATGGAATTTGTGATTTCCATCAGAAATCCCCTATATTTTATATATGATATTATATTTTGATTATGACATAGATTTCCTTGGATTCCTTCTTAACACCACTGTAGTTTTGCTTTGGTTACTCAACCCTTATTCACTGGGGGGTTTATTTTTATTTTGCTAATCTACAATTCCATCCTAATGAACTAGAATAGCAATTCCTAGTCTTTTTGGCTGGGCATATTTGATATGAAAGCATGTCATGAAAGCCCTCATAAAACAGTTACCATGAAGGATGTAGCACATTTTCCATTTAATAGAAGGCAAACTAACAAGATTGCTTCTTGTCATACTTTTTTGACAAAAGAGTTTTTCAACCATTAGTAACACCAAACCTCAAAGCAACTGATTCATCTGCTTCCTCCCAAAGCATGATGAATATGGCTGCTTCCATGACCTTTTGAGGTCACTTGCGCATACATTGATTATAGCCCTATTTGTGTTCTCTATTTTGCCTTTGGCTTGATGGTTAAAGGCAAAATGGAGGATGATCATTTGTAAATGAGTAACAAATATACCTTGATAACCACTCCCCCCCACCTTGTCTGCATGCCATTGCCTTCACCTCACCCCCAAATCAGCAGTGAGATAGGGTTAAATTATCCTTACCATACTGGGATTAATGTTCACGCTAGCAACCTTAAAACAGTATAAAATCAATTCGCTCTGTTATCTTAGTAGGTATTTTAGCGGGTATTTAGCTGAGTTTTCCACCAGCTCAAGGGTGGCTGGAGAGCATGTCAATTCTTCCCTGAAGAAAAAACCTGTAGACTTTTTCTCTGGCAGGTGGACTCTCATTAAAACTGGATTCAGTTTCAGTCACCCATCATTTTTATTTCTGAATTAAATTTTTAGGGCCTATGTAGCATCCAAATGCATCATAGGAAACAAAAATCAAAAGTATATTGGTACTCATTTTTCAGCATTCTGATTTCTTTTTTTAAGTTATTTTTTTCTCCAAAAGGGGTCAAATGGTTCTAGCAGTTGCCCAGAACTTCTATACTGGAGACCACCACATCTAGAAGAACTTTTCTGAAGCTTCTGGAGATTTCTAATAAATATTGTAATAGCCTGTGCAGAGGATAACTGTGGAAATGTAGAATAACACATGACCTATGAAGTAGCTGCTAAGGACAGCATGCTGGAATGTACTTTGATTAAATGGCTGCATTCCCACAGTTACAAACTTATACACATCCTGAGCAAAAGGAAAATTAAGAGATATGTTAGTGTCTGCAGGAAGCTCAGTTACCATTTAAGTTTATGGGAAAAATATGTCTCAATTTTTTTTCATCTCTGAAAAAACTGAAACAAAATCCGGCAAGATGCTAATGACACATTTTAAACTTTAGCCAAAATCTCATTCGGCATTCTGCCCTTTTGCAAAGGTGCTGGACATCTGACATAAACAATGTATTAAGCTATTCAAAAAACTAGATGTATGTTTGTGTGTGTATGTGTGTGTGTGTTGTATCTTATAATTTTGTTCCCGTAATATTATAGGAATAGAAAATAATTTTTAAAAGAACCATCTGTACATGTTGGTATGCATCCAAATATTTATGAATGTGCACATATTCTACATCTATATTTGCCTGTCAGGAAATAAGAACTGGATATGCATTGTGTGACATTATTATTAATAATAGAAATAGAGAACACTGATTTTGTTGTACAGTTCTCATATAACACTGAAAACAAATAGATAATTCATAGCTGAAAGTGTCCTATATCCTAATATAAATGTAGTCATTCTCTCTGAAAATTTAAATCCTGGAAATAGGGCTATTAATTCATAGGATGTACTATGATTTGGATTTGAAGGCCAAAAGGTAATTTGAAATACAAATCTCACTATCTGCTGCTTCTTAAAGCAGCCACCTCTTTTCCTGCAATCACCTGGCAGATCCCCACAGCAGTACTAATTTCCCAGTTGTTGATTCCCTGGAACTCCAGGCCTTCAGTAAGCAGTCCCAGGGTTACTTGATGGTGAGAAGAACAGCATACAAATTCGCAATAGCACTTAGACTTATATACTGCTTCACAGTGATTTACAGCCTTCTCTGAGCAGTTTACAGAGTCAGCATCTTGCCTCCAACAATCTGGGTCCTCATTTTACCAACGTGGGAAAGATGAGTCAACCTTGAGCGGTTCAGAACTCCTGGAGTGAGCAGTGTAACTCAATACTGCATTCTAAACACTGCACCATCACGGCTCTAAATTAAGTAACTAAACAAACAAACAGGCACACAACCCAGAGCAATCCCTCTTCACTGAGGAGTATCTGGGCCTGAATCTACAGAGGTTTTATTGGGCAATTAACAAGAATCTCATCATGTACCTCTGGGCTTTTCTTTGGTTTTAATCTGCTTTATAGGTGGCACCATGGAAAATCCTGGATTTGGTTTGAGAGACACAAACAGTGCAAATAGTGTGAAGAGAGCACTAAATCGGCACTTGATGTGTTGGTCAGCAAGTTAGATTCCCATCCTACTTCAGGAGATCAAGGAGACATGCTTAGTTCCATTTCCCCCCCCCCACAACAACACTGGGAGAAAAGTTAGATTGAGAGAGAATGACAGAATCAAAGTCCCCCATGAAATTCCCATTAGTAGGCTGGACCTGAGCCTGGTACTCTCACTTGTGATTCAGCATCCAAACTACAATACCACACTAGCAATCTGAAAACACAGTGAAGTGAAACTAGATGTTTATGTTTGTTTGTTTGTTTGTTTGTTTGTTTATGGCCTTTATTATTTTTACAAATAATTCAAAGTTGTGAATATATCCAACACACTTTCCTCCTCCTATTTTCCCCATAACAACCCCAACCTGGGTTGGGCTAAGACAGAGTGACTGGTCCAAAGTCATCCAGCTGGCTTTTATGGCTAAGGTGAGACTTGAAATTATGGTTTGCCACTTTCTAGCCCAGTGCCTTAGACCATTAGACCAAATTTTTGCTACAAATTAAGAGATCTTGCAGTAACCTGTAACTTCCAATAACCCCAAACGCCAGTCCTTTTGATATCCCCTGGAAACTCAGTCTCAACACATGGCAGCATCTAGCTGACCTTGCATCTTCCTGGGCTTGCAAGCTAAGCAGGTTCAGGGAAAAGCAGAAAGGTCTACCAGGTAAGAACATGAAGTCAAAATTATTCCAAGGCAGGCAGTGGAAAACTTCTTCAGTAACCCTGCCAGGGAAACTGCCTTGTTGTGTCCATCTGCTCTTAGGAGTCATGCCTGGCTGAATGCATCTTTGTTTACCTGGAGGCTGACAGCCAGAACACTGTTAATGATATTTTTTTCTAAAAAAAAAAACCCACAGGCATAAGGTTCTTCTTTCACATTCTTTAGAATTTCTTTCGGGAAGGCTGTGCATGTGTTGTGTCTCATAGATAACAAGAGTGCACGGAAAAGTAGGCTGACATTTAAATGCTTTCAAGGCTCTTTGAAGAAGCAGCTAGATTACAATTCATTTTGAAAGGTGCATGATATAGGTGGACTTATAAAAGTTATAAATAAGGGAGAAAACTTGGAAGAGTAAACAACCTAAGAGGCACTCAGCTTGTAATGCTGCTCTTGACATTTCAGTAAAATGCTTTAAAAAAAAGCTAGAATTCTTTGTACAAGTGTTAATTGCTGCATATAAGAAGGAACTGGGACTAGACCAACACAAGGAGAGGAAATTTAAAGAAACCCACACACAATTGATAATAATTATAAATATAAATAAATATTATAAAACCATGATATAGAAAGGAAACCAATTAGGTGGTATTATGTCCCATCATTATAACAATTATCTCAATACATCATAGATGATATGATGCAATCCATCCTTGAAACATTTTCCCTCAAAAAATCTGTTCTTTCCCCTATCATAAGGTTTCTGTGGCTTCTATGCACTGCTAACAACAATGTTGGGAAAGCTGCAATGCCCTCAACTTGACCTATGAAACACCGGCAGGGGAAAATATATACTATTTACACAATCCAAAGAGAATCAGTCCCAGGAGTTCTCAGAAGGCACTGTGAAACTGACAGAATGGATTATGAAATTGACTAAAATAGTTTGTACTGTATGGAGAAATTTTCTAGAGAACCCTTGAAGTGTAAACAGGCTTATGGAAATAAGTGCTAGTTCCCCAAAAGAAGAAAGATAGATTATTTTAAAAAGATCATCAAATGGCAAGGAATTAAAAAGTTTAGTAGCACCTTTTCTAACACATTTTATTAAAAGGCATATGCTTTTGTGTCCTGCAACTCTTCATAAGATGCATTGTTTCACCATCTCCTCCTACAGTATCTATACCAAATGGGTGGAAACCAAAACACTTGCTTTGGACCCCTCCCTATAGCAGATAGAGAACTGGATTAACCCTTCATCTCCTTAGCTGGTGCCAATTAATTTAATGCAATTTATTACAATATTTTATTTCTCTCATAGTTGCTTAGACATTGTACTGCACTGCGTCAGCTTTGAAATTCAGCTGCCAACATAATGGGAAGGGGGGTGGAGGAGTTGACAAGTTCAAGGTTATTCTGTATGTCGTACTAAAAAATTCCAGTTGCAGTTAATTGGTTCTCGTGATTTATGAAGTGTAGAAGTGGGAGGAGAAAAAGGTGGATTCTGTGTAGTGCACGCGCGCACGAAAATTCTTTCACTTTGGAAAATGCCTTAGACATACCAGATTGGTGTCTAATAAATCAATTGGAGGGAATATGTCTTGGAGTGATTGATATCCTGGATACTTTCTGGATGCGTTACACACTGTTCATCAATTACTTACTCAAGAGCAGTTGAACTTTGGACCCACCTCAGTGCCTTGGGGAATCCAGCGTTGCTTCTAACATGTATTCCAATTTCATTTTTTTTTCATATATATCCATGTTCTGTGACTTCATTATTTTTCCCCACCTGTGAAATGGAATGGTGAATTCATATTTTATACTCACTTGCCTTAATATCTCCAAAATATCTTCCCCATTTTATTTGCTGAGGGAGAAATAAGGATGCAGTTTGGGGAGATTGAACTTAATGCAAACTCATTATCTTTACTTTTATGTACACTGAGAGCATATGCACCAAGACTAATTCCTTGTGTGTCCAATCATACTTGGCCAATAAAGAATTCTATTCTATTCTATTCTATTCTATTCTATTCTATTCTATTCTATATCTTCCCCATTTTATTTGCTGAGGGAGAAATAAGGATGCAATTTGGGGAGATTGAAGTTAATGCAGATTCATTATCTTAGCAAAAACTGTGTAGAGAATAACTTCTGGAAGCCATTTTATTTGGACAGAGGGTTACAAATGGTGAATAATGGGCTGGAGCAGGCAAAACATGAAGGGCAATCAGCCCTAGCTCTCAGTAGTAACCTCAAGTGTTTGTAGTATTGGAATTCAACTTTGCATTGCTAGCTTTATGCCACCCATATAACCTTCCTGAGTCCTGAGACAATAGATGTTAAAGCAGTTCAGTAAATTGTTTTCTTGTGTAAAGGACTTTGCATATGTCTTTGTGACACTCTCTATTGGTTAGATCAGGACTTTTACACTTCCTTCTTCTCTTAGTCCAGTTCTCATCCTCTTTTGATTCTGATTTGTCAAGTTCAGGCTCTTTCCTGACCAACTCTTTCTCAGTAATGGAGAAGAGTATATTACAAGAACCGAAAGATTTAGTAACACTGATTTCCAATGTTACTTTCTGTTATTTTCTAAATAAAGATGCATTTCTTTTCTTTCTTGCAAACACCACCCTCAAGAATATTGTCTTCTAAAAATTATATTTGTAATTTCATTGTTTTTCTCCCCAGGCATTATTTTCACTATTTACAACAAATGCATCCTCTAAAAAAACAAACAGAGAAGTTATTTCTATTTTCTATTTTTCTCTCTCCCCAGGCTGTATTTAGAAGTGTGGAGTTTCTGAGGTTTGAAATATCCCTTAGTTCCTGCTATGAAAGCTCACAACCTAAACTCATTTCAGGGAGAATTGACTGATTCAGATGGCAATCCTGAAAGTAAACATCAGAGAAAATGAGTGTCACCAGATGACATTGCAGAGGGTTCAACTTTTCCAGTAGGAGATCCAGGCCAAGAGATCTTTTCATGAGAAAAAGGAAACAAGGCCATTTAAAGCAGAGAAATGGGGGAAAAATAGGAAGCTTGTCATGAGGGCAGAGATGCTGCTTGCTGACTCCTTGACTGACCTGTAAAGGTGAAAGGATTAGACCTTGTCAGTTTCTCCGCTGTAAGACTTGGCCATCAAAACATTAAAGACGTGTGCATTCACAAATATCAGTGAGAGAAAGCAGTTTGTCTTTCATGCTATTCATGGAACACTGCTATTCACTGATCATGTGACTTTGTGGGAACATCAATAAATGCTTTGGGCTTTTTCCTGCTTCTCACACTGTGAAGGAACTCTGTCATAGATTCCTTCCATCTAAAGCCTATATTTCAATCATCACTGCCTAGAGAGACAGATATTATCTGTTCCAAAGTAGATCAACAACCTTTGAGGGCATGGGAATTACTCCTGGTCAAAGTCACCATACAGAGAGTTCAAGCAATATGTGGAGGTTAATGTTGCATGGCCTCTTTGGTACATCTTCTTTTACATATGTACAGAAGAGGGTGGGCTAATATCAATCATTCTGACAGACAGGAGATTTTTGGCTGTAGTTCTCTGACTAACAAGAAGTGATCTCTGTCAGCTTTCCCTAACTAGGCAACTTCCCTTGTTTTGGATTACAACTCCCAGTATTCCCAGCCAGCATAGACCATTTGGGGTTCTATAATTCTAACACAGAACACATCAGGAAAGGAAAATTGTCCTACTTTTGACTCAGGATTAAATCAATCAAAGAGCAGTTAGTGGCTGAATGCAAAACAACCATTATTGCGAGGTTTGAAAGCCTGATCAAGAGATCTACTAATGATACAAAGAAATTGCAGTCAAATGGCAGTTTGCTGTATTATATATTACTAATACAACCAACACATCTTTCAGGAGTTATGTGAATTGTAAGAAAAACATCCCCCAATTTGTTACAAAGTTTTAAAAAAGCCTCCCTCTATTTCACCTTATGCAATGCATAAAGAACACTTTATTATTGCAGTTATATTCTGCCTTTTCTACAGAAGCCCCTCCCATTGCATCTTCACGCCACTCAGTTGTTGTGATTAATCACTGTGTTACAGTACACCTATTTCTTCAAAATTTGCTAGTTTTTGCCATTATAGATAACACAACAAGATACAATAGAGGGGAATTCTTGTTGTCCCATAGCCTCCTAGCCTGGAATCTGGAGATGATACTAATAATGGCAAGTTTATTCTACTAAGTGTAGTTTGTGTTGCTGTAGGCTCAGTTAAAACTATAATTTTGAAACCTATTTAAGAGAATAATTCTTTGAATGAGAATCTCCTTTGAGGTCAATCCAGTGTTAGAGAGAGAAAAAAATTGCATGTGAAGCTATATAGTATGAATAATGTTCTTGGATCCCAGTGCAGAGAAGTAATTGTATAATAACTGCAACTGTTATACCCATTCATTAATAGTGTCTTTTCTCCATGGGTTTTCTCCAGGTGTGTTAACACTTATCATTCCCTAGCCAGCATATCTACCAGTTTAGGAAGATGGATGCTAAAGACATGCGAAGGTTTCCAGAATGAGAAGGGAGATCCATAGCATCCATATTATCAAGACATGTCAAGCAAACAAACAATTTATGAACTAATCATATGAATTTGATTAGCCAAAAAAGCCAAGACAGTTCTAGGCTGCATAAACAGAGGGATAGAATCAAGATCATGTGAAGTGTTTATACCACTTTATAAGGCCTTGGTAAGGCCACACTTGGAATGCTGCTTTGGAATCCAGTTTTGGTCGACACGATGTAAAAAAGACATTGAGACTCTAGAACACGTTGTCAAACTCGTGGTGTTGCATTGCTATCACAAGATGTTTCATGACATTTTTTTCCCTTCAGGAGCTGGGGTGGGCATGGCCTGCATATGACACATCTGGCCTGTGGGCTCCAGTTTGACATCCCTGCTCCAGAAAGAGTGCAGAGAAGGGCAACAAAGACGATTAGGGGACTGGAGGCTAAAATATACAAAGAACAGTTGCTGGAATTGGGTATGTCTAGTTTAATGAAAAGAAGGAGTAGGGGTGACATGAGAGCAGTGTTCTGATATCTCAGGGGCAGGACAAGAAGCAATGGATAGAAATTAATCAAGGAGAGAAGCAACCTAGAACTAAGAAGAAATTTCCTGACAGTTAGAACAATTAACCCGTGGAACAACTTGCCTCCAGAAGTTGTGAATTCTTCAACATGGGAAGTTTTTTAAGAAGAGATTGGACAGCCATTTGTCTGAAATGGTAATATAGGGTTTCCTGCCTAAGCAGGAGGCTGGACTAGAAGACCTCCAAGGTGTTTCTAGCTCTATTGTTTTAATTTCTTTCTTTTTTTGGCCTTGCTTTGGCATTGCAGCACATGGAAGAAATTCTCACTCAATAAAAGATATGGGATGTGATTTCATTAAGTATAGGAGATACTATTGTAATTCTGAAGAACTCAGCTGGTTCTTTGCAAGGATCTGAGACAAATCAAAAACAATATAGGACTATTTCTTAGAAAAATTTCTGCCTTGTGGCAATTATTAGCCCACAAGCATTTGTTAAACTGTGACTTTTGGGGCTAGCTGTTTCTTTCTAAAGTCCAACTTTGTATCATTTCTCTGCATTGGTCATCAGAGAGGTTTACTTGATTAAAGTGGTAAGTTTTGTTACATTCTTGCCTTATTATTTGACATGTTTCATTAATGCATTATTCTGTACTGCTTATGAAAAAAGATGCAGAGTGAAGAAAATTCTTGGTGGATATTTAATAGATATATGCGGGAGTGACATATCATTGAAAAGAGGAGACTGAATTAATATATATATATTTCTCATATAGAGCATGACACTTTTGTCATTGTAGATACCTTATGGCTCAGAGAACCAATGTAGCATAATTGCACTGAATGGAAACATTATTATAATTCCTTTGATACTTCATCTTGGTTCATGTTTGTTTAAAATAATTAGGATTTGGCCACAGTCCGACCAGTAGTCTCTCTTTTTAGTGAACCATTTCAACCCAGCCTTTCAAGTCCTTTTGAATTTTATTACATGTATGCAGATTAACAAGGTACAAGAAAGCCTTACTGGAGGACAAAACCAAATTATTACCAGGTAGGATTTTCTCTTACAATAAATAGGTCTGTCAACTGCTTTCAAAGTTGCTAGTTACATCAGTTTTCAGGTAAGTAAGATGGCAGGTTTTCTTTTCTCTTAAATTATTTCATTTACTTATTATGTTTCACCTTTGCAAAAGCCAAAGAACTAAGAATACCTTCGCATCTGTGTGGCCAAAATCTTTGGCCAGTTTCTGCTCCAGAAATGAGATAGTTTGGTCAGTGTGCTATGACTTACACACTCTTTTCCTGTCACCTCTCCTCTGAGCCATCCTTGCTTTTCCAAGATGCAAGGTTGTTGTTTTTTGCCTCTTATTCTCCAACTATGGAACATAGTAACTGGAACATTACCAACACCTGAATGCCTGTGATTCATGGAGTCCTGCCAATGAGGTGTGGAGCACAGAAAGACCAGCTAAATGCGTCAATTGAATGGATACCCATAAGACTGTGAATCACCAAAATTGTGAATGCAGCGCCATAGGTTGCAATAAATTTATACTACTGCCTACCTGGGATGTAAAAACAAGGAAGTTGATAAGCACCTGGTATTTACAGTAAATGGTGAATGCCCTGCAATCAGCCTTAGAGGTCAAAAAGTGCGCAGATCTAAGTTGGGGGAAATATAATTGCTTCAGATTTTGGTCTGATTCACTAGAAACGTGAAGTAATGGAAACATTGTATCATAGATATTTGCATACATACTAATATGGAACACAATAATGTGGCAAATAGGAGGAAGCATGATTGACATGGTTGTTTCTCATGTCAACATGATTTCCTGTTATTATGTACAGCAGTAATATGTTATTTGTATGTGTTGAGATCTTGAATTTTGATATCCAATTTAATATCTGAGTCAGAAGTTTTAACTGACAATGCACCTTGGAGTTTCTGCAATGGAAAACTGAGGTATAAATCTTACATTAAATATAAATATGTATGGTCATCATTTTAGGCATTCCCTATCCACTGCAGGATGATGGCCTCTTCTGCATGTTTTCAACCTATATGGTCCTGATATATACATATACTATACAAAATATAAGTTTAATCAGTGGTGGGATTTGTTTTACTACCGGTTCTGTGGGCATGGCTTGATGGGCATGGCAGGGAAAGGATACTGTAAAATCTCCAGTCAGAGGTGGTGTTTGCTGGTTCTCCAAACTACTCAAAATTTCTGCTACCGGAACTGATCAGAACCTGGTGAATACCACTTCTGAATTTAATATAGTGATCAGAGGATTTCCAATAAATACAAGTGAATACATTCATGAAGGATAGGACTATCAAGAGCTATTGATCTTGAAAGTTTGATGTTATTTTTAAATTTTATTTTAGAATTTTTATCCTGCCTTTCTTATTTTTGTAAATAAGTCAAGACAGCAAACTTTCCTAATAATCCTTTCTGCTTCTGTTTTCCTCATAATTACTCTGTGAGAATAGATTAGACTGAGAGAGAGTGATTGGCTCAAAGTCACCCTGCCAGCTTTCATACCTAAGGAGGGACTACAACTCACAGTCTCCTGGTTTTAACCTGTTGCTTTAAAAACTAGAGCAAACTGGCTCTCTTTATTATCTTTTGGTTGAGGCCAGCAGGCCTCCAAATAAGAGCTGCATGGGAATGTTGGTGGGAGAATGTCCTGTCTTCATCTTTTACTTGTGAGCATCCCAGAAGCATCTGCTTGGCCATAATGAGAAACAAAATGCTGGGCCATGTTAGTCTGTGATGTTATCTAGGTAGTCTTAATATATCTGCTTAAGATAGAGTAGAAACAACAAAGAACTAAAAAGTTACATTATGAACAATAATGATGAAGCAGAAGGATGGAAGATATCTGACACATCTCCACAAACAGACAAGATGTTCATTGGAGTTTGCCAATTGGTAGAGCCACAGGCAGAGATTCTGGAACAAATGAAGATCAGCCTCATATGTTCTGGGAAAAGCCATTTCCATATATTCGTCAGTCAATTTGGAAATAGGTACCGTACCACCATTGACAAGGGCTTGTTTAACCCACCTAAAATTATCCAGGTATAGAATCTAAGCTAAATAAATATTGGAGATGTAATTATTGTTAATAGTGTAGAAAACTAACATTACACCATTTCCAATCTTCAATTCCTCACTGACCAGTTTGAAGCAACTTTAATTCTTTTCTGTGGTTCAAAATGCAGAGAACACATTCCCTCCAATCATTCAACCAGCTAACAATAACCAAGCTACAAAAAGGAAATAAAATGTATTGCAACTCCACCTTACCCCATCTATGTTTCAGAACATATTGTGTGAATTTATATGGTTGTGGCAAAATTGGAGTTGTTGTTATTAAGAGATTGCTATGAAGAAGCTTAGTTCCAATTTAATTTTTGTATTTAAAAACTTTTTAGCTGTGATAGTGAAAGGGCATCACACTAGCAGTTTTGCAAGCCTCCCTCCACTCTCCCATCTGTAACTATGGTTGCATGTTGCTACAGTGACTGAAGTGAAGAAGAGGGGAGGAGACATTCTAAATAATGTCTAAAGATAGGGACAGGATGCTGAAATTGCTTGTTGAGATGGATGACGAAAAAGCCAGAATCCTCACATTCCCCCATGTGCATGAAAGAGAAAGAAAGCAAATTGCAGGAACACATTGTCCAGCAGACATGCACTGGGACAAAATAGCAAACCTCCAGCCAGTTGATTCCTGCCAAAAGAAGGGGGAAACAGCCTGAATAGTTACAAATTTCACCCAGTTCCCTTTGCCAGGGCCACAATGCATGTGGGGAAAGTGACAAGGATCAGCAAGCAGTCAAAACAACCAATTCAAGGCTTACTGCTATATTTTATTTTATTTTTATTTATATTTGGATTTATATGCCACCCCATCTCTGGGGGGACTCGGGGCGGCTTACACAGAAACACAGTATAAAAATTATTCCAAAATCCAATCCAAATAATTCTAAAATATTAAAAATATCCCCAAAATTAAAAACCCCAACCCCGCTCAATCCAGGCCGGCCTGTGAAAACAACCAGGTCTTTAGATCACAGCAGAAGGAGCGCAGGTCATGGGCCAAACGTAGCCCCAGGGGTAGTTGATTCCAAAGGGTGGGTACCCCCACAGAGAAGGCCCTCCCCCGGGGGACCACCAACCGACATGCCTGGCCGATGGCACCCCCAGGAGGGCCTGCCTATGGGAGTGTACCGGGAGATTGGACCTCGATGCTGGTAGGAGGTGCTCCTGCAAGTACCCTGGACCCAAGCCATGCAGAACTTTATAGGTTAACACCAGCACCTTTAATTTTACATGGAGGGCAACCAGCAACCAATGCAAACCGCGCAGGAGGGGTGTCACATGGGAGAATCGGGCTGCTCCCATCACCGCCCGTGCAGCTGCATTTTGCACCAGTTGAAGCCTCTGCATAGTCCACAAGGGCAGCCCCAGGTAGAGAGCATTGCAGTAGTCGAGACGGGAGGCCACGAGCGCATGAATGACTGTGTGTAGGGAATCTTGGTCCAAGTAGGGGTGCAACTGGTGCACCAGACGAACCTGGGCAAAGGCCCCCCTGGCGACAGCTCCCACCTGCTCCTCCATATTGAGACATACATCCAGGAGGACACCCAAGTTGTGTGCCCTATCCACAGGGGGCAACACCTCTCCCCCCATGACCAATGATGGAATTTCTTGGATCCGAAATGCCGATATGCACAGCCACTCAGTCTTGTCTGGATTGAGCTGGAGCCTGTTCCTCCCCATCCAGATCCGCACCACCTCCAGGCACCGGGACAGCATGGGGAGGGCATCACTGAGGTGGCCCGGGGTGGAGATGTAAAGCTGAGTATCATCAGCATATTGAAGATACCTTACCCCGAAACCACGGATGATCTCACCCAGTGGCTTAATGTAGATGTTGAACAGGAGGGGAGAGAGCACCAACCCCTGAGGAACCCCACAAGTGAGGGGCCTTGGGGTCGACCTCTGCCCGCCCATCAACACTGACTGCATGCGTCCCGAGAGGAAGGAGGAGAACCACCATAAAACGGTGCCTCCCACTCCCAGCTCCCGAAGGCGCCGGAATAAGATACCATGGTTGATGGTATCAAAAGCCGCCGAGAGATCTAATAGGACTAGGACAGAGGAACATCCCCTGTCCCGAGCCCTCCAGAGATCATCAATCAGCGCAACCAATGCCATCTCCATGCTGTAACCAGGCCTGAAGCCCAATTGAAATGGATCTAGGTCCTGTGGAAGAAGGTGGGCATTTGCCTGGCTACATGCAAAATGAGTAGAAAAAGAGCAAGCAGTGACTGAGAAGGAGGAACGGCAAAGCCATTGATATCTCTTTCCTCTTTACAGGCTATTAGGTGAAGTCCAGGAATAGGGAAGCAAGAAGAGACATGAAAGTCTATCATTAAAAAGGGAGAGCAGTCCACAAGTTTTTGTCTACCATGATTTAGGACAAATTGTAACTGACACAGAAACAAATCAGCTCAACGGGTGACTGCAAAGATAAGGGAAGAACACAGAAAACCTAAGCAAATTCTGGAACAGTGAAAAGATCTGACTGTGAAAATATCCGTAAAATGTTTTTTTTTTAAATTCACTTCAATAACACTTATAAACACCACATAGAAGATAGAATGATCACAAAGATTGTGAAGAAATAGTCAGCAATAAACAATTGCTGCGACAGGTAGTCCTTGATTTATGATTGGTTGCTTAGTGGCCGTTAGACGTTGTGATGGATTTCCCATAAGGTACTTATGACCTGGTTCTGAAATTCCAACCCAGTCACATGAGTGCATCTTGGGTACTCCGCTCAGCATTTACGGCTCTTTTCAGTGCCCCGCAATCACATGACCATGTTTTATGACATTTTTTTTAATTACATTTATATGCCGCCCTTCTCCGAAGACTCAGGGTGGCTTACAATTTTTGGAGTGCAACCCAATGCGCTCAGCAATAGCCTTCATTCCATTGTATATGCCTGCTTATTACTAAGCGGCATTTTTACAAAGTCAGCTTATTGCCCCCAACAATTTTGGGTCCTCAATTTACCTACCCCAAGAGGATGGAAGGCTGAGTCAACCTTGAGCCTGGTGGGATTCGAGCCTACAGTAATTGTAGACAGCTGGATCTTAAGAGCAGGCATTTAACAGCCTGAGCCACCAAGGACTCTTGCCAAAATGTGGCATTTACTTTTGGTTTTTTGGTGAAAACAAAAGTAATAATGTCAGCATTCCAGCAACCCTCCATTCCAACCAATAACTCTGAGAAAGACATCTCTCAAAGGTTCCTTTATTTGGATAGTAACTGGCACATCTGTGGAATCCCGAATCTGAAAGTTTCAGGCTTCCTTGAAAAAGTCAAAACTATAAATCCATCCCCCCTTAGCCATCATCACATCACATGGTCCAATCACTATCCATCCTAAAGTACGAGTCCCATTTCATTATGTGAAACACTCCATGACCTTGAACCAGCAAAATAGTTTTATTTTGTCTAACTATATATACTCAAATGAATTCCCCCCTCCCACTTTCGCAGGCTCAATTGTGGCAGCGTGGGAGCATTGAATCTCAATATGGCTTCTAAAGCTCACAAAAACCACATAGCAAACATGTGAGTCCATAGTTGTTAAGTGAACCCATTTATGACTGCCGCAAATAAGGTCATAAAATCAGATTGGTCACGCGATGATTCACTTTACGATTGTTACAACTTATGACTGTAATGGGCAGGCTGCCAAGTCAGGGACTACCTGTATGCATAAAGCGAGAGGAAGAAATACATTATGGCTTAGAAAGAGAAGGATTTGTCTTTAATTGATAGAAAATGTGTAGCCAAGGAACATTTGGCCAGGAGTGGAGAAGCAAAGCCAGAATTGCAAACATTTTTTACGGGAAAAGAAATCCTAATGTATATTTGAAAGCAACACCCCATTGAAAAACAGATGATTGCTGTTTGAATAACTTTATATGGGAAAAAGCAGACATGCATGGATCATGGACTTGTATGTGATCTCTAGCCAGAACCATAAAAGAAAGTAATGGCAAGGATTAGGTTTTCCCACACTTCCCTGTTACATGACTGGAATTGAACAGGAGAAAAACCACAGGCTCCAAAATCACTCAGACTGAGATGACTTAAGAGCCACTCAAAACATGCTACCTCGGAGCAACACAATTCTGTAAGCTGGCAGTATTCAGCTTCTGAGAACAGCATATAACAAACAGGCCCTTGGAGTTCATTCGTGTTCTCTGTGACTTTTCTTGAGCAAGCAAAGGAAGCAATCTGAAAGCTACAGCAACTCTGTTGTGTCTTCACAGAATGGCGCCCACTTCTGGGATGGGAATCACTCAGGAAAGAGGGTCTTTTTCTGTCCAGTTAATTTGTGGGAGCTGAAAACTATGAATTGCCAGATCAACTAATTAATTATTCCGCACCCATTACTCTCTTGTTCCTGTTTGTACAAGTGTATATATGTACTGGCGCTAAAAAATAGAAGTGCCACTAGGCATTCTAAGTAACCTTCATCCCGACCATGCCACAAATGTCATAACACTTTGCACAAAGAACTGAAAGTACAGGTGACTCAGTCACACTTCCTGTTCTACTGCTTCCCTGATCAGCAAGAAGTTCTAGGGGCAATCTTATGATCTTCTGTTTCCATGTGAGGCAACCATATTGCCAATGATCTTGCAATCTTGGTTATTATTACATTATTAATAATTAATTTAGTTATTAGAAATAGTTTCAGCATGCATGTTGCGAGGGGAGGGGAGGGTATTGCAAAACAGGCAGCACACCCAGATCCTTCCAAACCCACTTTCTCAGAGTCAGAGAGTTCAATTATTTCCTCAGATAATTCCCATGGGGTGAGTAGGCTTCCTAGCCATTGTATAACCCGATACATTTCTGCTCTGGGAAATGAAATATCAATCAACTCGAATCATATTTTAACACATTTACACCTGAGGTCAAACTATAGGGTGATAATAGAAAGTGCTGTATTACTCCACCTTTCCTGCTTCTTTTCATCAGCTTCTTTTCTTTTTAAAGGAACTAGAAGAATTGTTCTTCCTTATTTTCCTTCATTCCCATTTACAGGTAGTCCCTGACATACGACCACAATTGAGCCCAAAGTTTCCATTGTTAAGTGAGACATTTGTTAAGTGAATTTTGCCCCATTACACGACCTTTCTGGACTCCGTTGTTAAGTGAAATACTGCAGTTGATAAGTTAGTAACCCGGTTGTTCAGTAAATTTGGTCCTCCATTGACTTTGTTTGTCAGAAGGTCGCAAAAGGTGATCACATGACTCCAGGACACTGCAATGGTCATAAATATGAACCAATTGAATTTTGATCACAGGGATGCTGCAAAGGTTGTAACTGCGAAAAGGAGTCATGTCACTTTTTTCAATGCTGTTGTAACTTTGAACGGTCATTAAAAGAACTGTTGTTAAGTCAGGAACTACCTGTATCTCCTCCCCACAGGTTAGGAGTCAAGTTGCTAATCTTCTTTCATTCAACTTATTGGGAGCATTATACTGACTGTTGTTGTTGACATTATTATCATGGTTGGTTGCGTGGTCACCCAGATGTTTAAACTGGATTTGACATTTTTATCCACTCACTGAGTCCTTCCTTCCCAAGGGTATGGAATAAGAAAATGTTGTTTGATGTTGTTATAAAGGTATCATTGCAGGATGTAAGCTGTTCCAAATAAAGCTGCCTTTTGCAATTGATGGATAGTGATTTTATCAATGCTGATGATGCCCCAGAAGTTTTGGGATTATACTCCAGGTGCCATTACTTTCTTTTGCTACAACTGTACTTCTTTCTGCATGTTTCTGTATTTTGTGATCCCCCCATTCTTTCTCTTCAGTTCTGCCTTCTCCAGGTACAATCATATGCACTACCTGAACTTTATAGACTTTCTTATTGACAATCAAGTCTGAGGTCTTTATGAGGTGGCTGCTTGTTTGTTTGAATTTTAAAATCCCAAAGCATTTTAGCTTCTTCGTTTCCTATTACTTTGTCTCATTTGTGGTGCCATCAGTTCTTGTTTGCAGATGTACCATTGTTGCTATTCTCACGCTGTTGTTTGTAGTCATTCTGTGTGAGCTTCTTGCAGCAGCTAACTAGTAGTCCAATAGGAAGTGCCCCCTTATTAATTCCTGTGCTCCCTCTTGAAGCAGTCTCTGTTGCCTTTTCCCTCATGTCTTCATCTCCTATGTAATGCAATGGGGGAGATGTGAGGTAAAACAGGGGCCAAGGGAAAAGAAATAAAACTGGATTCTACTCAGATGTCTGTGTCAGATGGTAATTCTATCCATCTGGCAAAAATTGGGCTCCTGGATAAAATATGAGGCATGCTGCTTCAGCTCTAGGTTAGTCAGGATAAAGAGGAATATAATAACTATGATTAAATAACATCTTTACATTAATGACTTTTTTAAAAAAATGAAGTCAGGAAATAATGCATGGCAACCAGTAAACCAGGGTGGGAAGAATAAGGAATTTTTTTTAATTCCACTGATGCAGAAGTCACCAAACTTGGCAACTTTAAGACTTATGGACTTCAAATTCCAGAATTGTCTAGCCAGCTAGGAGAATTCTGGGAGTTGAAGTCCACAACTCTTAAAGTTGCCAAGTTTGGAGACCACTGACCCTTTCAAACTAAACTGGTTCCTAAAAGCAGCTTCAAATGAACCTAACAAAGCAAGAAATAATTCTGAGAAGCAAGGTTTTTGTGCATTGCCCTTTTTGCTTCAGTTGTGCCACTGAACCAACCTATTTTTACGTCCTGCAAGTCTCCCTTATTCCTGCTATTGAAAAGAATCTTCTTGTCCCAAATCTGGAACAGTTGTGAGTGGGCTCTTGCTTCTGACCTCCACTTTGGTTCCTAGCCTTTTCGATGCCTGCCCAACAACCATGAATGCTCTGTCCTTGGGATGTTTCTGATTCAAGGAGGGAACAGTTTCCGATTACAAAGAGAACAGCTGCATCCTGGGGTACCATTATTGCCTCCAAGTGTTTGAGTACAAAGCTTTTCAATAATAGTGAGTTTTCCAAGCTACCAGATGCTAAAATGCTTGCCATTTCCCACTCTGTATGCCATGGATGCTTTTGGGTGTCCAAGCTTATCTTCATACTGAATGTATTCATTTCATACCCATCAGAGGTGGTATTCAGCAGGTTCTGACCAGTTCTGGAGAATCGGTAGTGGAAATTTTGAGTAGTTCAGAGAACCAGCAAATACCACCTCTGACTGGAGATTTTACAGTATCCTTCCCCTGCCACAACCACCAAGCCATGCCCACAGAACCGATAGTAAAAAAAAAATTGAATCCCACCACTGATACCTGTCCCCAGATTACTTTTTAGCATCACAAGAAGAAAGCATTGAGACTAATGACACAAGGTGTATTCAATTCATCAAGTTCCTGAAGTCCTTGGCAGGTGATGCCTTCAGTTTCCTATTCTTTTTATAAATGGCAAAATCAGATGTTATCTCTTTAAATCTGAAGTCAAAGAAGACAACCTTTCATCAGAGCCTTGGTGGTGCAGGCTATTAAACACCTAGCACTTAGTTCCAGCTGCCTGAAATTACTGCAGGCTCGAATCCCACTAGGCTCAAGGTTGACTCAGCCTTCCATCCTCCTGGGGTAGGTAAATTGAGGACCCAAGATTGTTGGGGGCAATAAGCTGACTTTGTAAAAATGCCGCTTAGTAATAAGCAGTAATAAGTGCCCTTTCCAAGCTTTATCTTGATGACGGATTTTGGAATCCCGAGAGATGGCACCCGGGAGGTTACATAAGGCTGGCTCCAGGCAGTTGTCACCGCTTCTTTGAGTGAGGGGTTCTTCCCAGCCACCTTGAAGGAGGCAGTGGTGCGGCCCCTCCTCAAGAAGCCTGCCTTGGACCCAGCTGTTTTGAACAACTTTCATCCAGTCTCCAACCTTCGCTTTATGGCGAAGGTTGTTGAGAGCGTGGTGGCTTCTCAGCTTCCGAGGTTCCTGGAGGAAGCAGATTACCTAGATCTATGCCAATTGGGTTTCAGGCCCGGATACAGCACGGAGACGGCATTGGTCATGCTGATGGATGATCTCTGGAGGGCTTGGAACAGAGGTTATTCCTCTGTCCTAGTCCTATTAGACTCTCGGCGGCTTTTGATACCATCGACCATGGTATCCTGTTGCAGTGCCTTGGGGGGTTGGGCGTGGGAGGCACTGTCCTTCGGTGATTCTCCTCGTACCTCTAGGGGCACTCGCAATCAGTGTTGGCAGGAGGGCAGAGATCAGCCCCACAGCCCCTCACTTGCGGGGTGCCTCAGGGGTTGGTCCTCTCTCCCCTCCTGTTCAACATCTATATGAAGCCGCTGGGTGAGATCATCCATGGTTTTGGGGTGAGGTATCATCAGTATGCTGATGATACTCAACTTTACATCTCTACCCCTCCAACTCAGTGATGCCGTCCCCGTGATGTCCCGTTGCCTGGAAGCGGTACGGATCTGGATGGGGAGGAACAGGCTCCAGTGCAACCCTGCCAAGACTGAGTGGCTGTGCGTACTGGCATCTCGGTGTCCAGAGTGTTCCACCGTTGGTTTTGGGGGGAGAGGTGTTGCCCCCCCGTAGACAGGGCTCGCAACTTGGGTGTCCTCCTGGACTCACGGCTCAGTTTGGAGGAGCAGGTGGGAGCTGTGGCCAGGGGGGCATTCGCCCAGGTTTGCCTGGTGCATCAGTTGCGTCCCTACCTGGACTGAGATGCACTATGCATGGTCACTCATGCATTTGTTACATCCCGGATCGACTACTGAAATGCACTCTACATGGGGCTTCCCTTGAGGACCACGCGAGGCTTCAGTTGGTGCAGAATGTGGCCGCGCGGGTTGTGATGGGGGTGTCCAAATACTCCCATATTACACCCCTCCTGTGTGTGCTGCATTGGTTGCCGGCTGCCCTCTGCATGAGATTCAAGGTGTTGGTGCTTACCTACAAAGCTCTCCATTTCTTAGGGCTGGGGTACTTGCGGGAACATCTCCTGCCAGCATCGAATACCAATCGCCTGGTGCGTGCCCACAGACAGGGCCTCCTTGGGGTACCGTCGGCTAGACAATGTCGGCTGGCGGTCCCTAGGGGAGAGGCCTCTCTGTGGGGTGCCCACTTTGTGGAACCAGCTTCCCCTGGAGCTGCGACTGGCCCCCGACCGGCCCCCTCCTTTTGCCGCGGCCTAAAGACTTGGTTATTCGAACAGGCTGGCCTGGACTGAGAGGGGGTTGTTTTAATATTTTAAATGTTTGTTAGTGGGTTTTAATGATTATTTGGTCGAATTTGGTTTAATTCTTTTTAACTTTTATAATTTGTATGGTTGTTTTTATGTGAGCCGCCCTGAGTCCCTCAGGAGAGAGGGCTGCATATAAGACCAAATAATAAAATAAATAAATAATATTGTCCAAATGTCCAGCAACTAGGCCACATACTAATTTGTTATTGTAATTAAATACACTGGCAATTTCATTTTAACATTCTGCACAGTCTCTCAACTTTATGCTGCCTATTCTGCAGCTGCCCTTCAAATGGAGGTGTTTGATTCATTTGCTGACTGGTGCTAAAAATAACAGCACTTTTCTATTTTCAATGGAGCTGCTATCTTTGATAAGAACAATGTAAGTGCTGCACAGTCTTTTTCATGCATTAGCATTAGCTGATGGGGAACTGTGTTGCATGCATAAAATGGACATCATTTTTCTTCCAGCATGGATATTATTTCTGGGTAAAAGGGGAAAATGAACTGTGTTGCCTAGGTTAGAAAAGAAGCATTTAAATAAAACTGCGTTTCTGTTACCCTTGTATCCTCAGATTATTCATTTGGGGAGCCATTCTGGGGCTCCAAAAGTGGGCTCAAAGCCCCAACCCTTTTTAATATATGTTGATGTATGACACAAGTGAAAAGGGTTGGTCCCACAGAGACATTTTTTAACCTGCACATGGATGCCCACAGCATCAATCCATTCATTCAATTTTTCTGATTTAGGACCTAATTAGGTATTAGACTTGCAAATACAGTGCATAATGTTGATAAAACCATGCTACAGGTATAGGTACCTACCGGAAAATTTTTTAATTAGAAACATAAGTTAATAAAATAGGTACAATTTAACTTTCTCATTTTTGTAATCACCACAACATTGTTTCTATTTGTGCAGGTATGTGAAATCTGAAAACAAAACTGTAATCCCAGGAGAGTTGGAGAAGATTATTTTAAAATCAGATTCCAAAATAGGATTTGCAGGTAGGAATTTGAATGGCTAGTTCTCATTAGATTTTAAATATATACAGTACATTTCTCTCCCCCCCTTGTTTCCTGACATTGAACAAGTACATTTACATAACTCACCTGAAGCACATAAATAATTTTCAGTTTGTAGTTTTATTGTAACTGAAGGCAATAAACAACTGAAGAAGCTTCTTGGATGTGAAGTGAATCATCTTCAAGAAAAACAAAGTCCTTTATTTTACAAAAGTACGTTTGGTACAACCATGACCTACTGTAGATGGCTGAGAATCTGTATAGACAACTGAAGACAAGCAACATTTGAAATCTATTGGTTCATAAAACAACCCCCACCAAGCTTTGCATAGATCAGGCAGTACCCAATGGGGTTGTTTGAAGGTTTTTCATGTTTTGAAAAAAGAAAGAAGAAGGAAGAAGACAATGATTCAAATTACAGCTCTGTGATCTGCTTTCCTTAATTTAAAATTGTATAACAATTGTATTCTCTCTTTCATCTGTATTCTCAAATTACTGAAAAGTAATGACAGTGATACCCATGGGAAAAATGGCAGTTAACTAGTCATTCAAGACAGGAAAGATCTTAAATAATTATTATTATGAATATCCCATGGGACATCTAAAGAAGTGAAGGTTTGAGAATCAGTTCCCAACAGAAGAAAAAGCGTGAGAGAGAAATGCTTATTGTAAAAAGGAGGAAAGAAAATATTTTTGAACAAACAGAAAATCGGTGTGGGTGTGTGTGTGTCAAGAATTGTTTGCACAAGAGTCATTCCTTCAATTGATCCTTAGGTAACATTTTAAAACATAAATTTTGATGTTTTGAAGATTATGTCCAAAGTAGCAATTTGACCTCACCTCTTCTCTGCTCCAGCTTCTGGTAAACTTAATGATTTCATATGGAATCAGAACTTTGAACAATCCTTTTCACTCTTTTATCGGCTAGTGCTTCAGTGGGAAGAGAGAACTTTTTCAAAGATGTTGATGTTACATCATGATCCCATTCATGACTTGCTAAATTATACTATATATATAATTATATATATAAATTATATATAAATTATATATCATGGATTAATCTGTCATATCAAGGTAATCAAGTTAACTATATTGGCAGTAATTTTTGCATTCTCTGCTGCTAAAGCCAGATGTCCCAGCTACTTTTGTACTAGGCTTTCTGTATTTTTTATGTTAATCATCATTGTTTGTAACTAACAAAAAAGAAATCTACAGTGGCTAAATCAAAGACATGGTGTGAGGAATAGGAAAGGATATTTCCTATTTTAAGTTACTCCTCATTTAAATCACCTGTTTTTTTTAAAGAGCAATGGTTGCTCAGTTGTAAATTAGCCATTAATATGGGTTTGGACATATATTGAACAATGATTAAGACATGCTATTAATAAGCCATGGTTAGTCTGTAACCATTAATAGCATGTCTTAATCATTGTACAGACTATAAGCTATCCCAATGATCTGGGTACAATTAGCATGGTAAGTCTAGCTACTCTCTATTTTAGCACATTGTGCAGAAGTGGCCAAAGAGTTTTATACAAGATGTTATTAGGAAAAGAGTGGATTTAAATATAGAACTTGTGTGCTTTAGCACAGAATCTCTTAGGCATGTGGACCAGAGCCAGTGGTGGTATTTGACTGGTTCGGCCTGGTTCTGACGAGCCGGTGGCAGAGACCACCAAACCAGTGGCAAAAATATTTGAATCCTACCACTGACCAGAGCATTTTAGATTTGAGAGTAAAAAGGTGCTTTGGAATACATAAGATTAGCAAGTCTTTCAAGCAGCCACAAGCATTTCATGCCTTTGTTTGTTTAAAAGTTTTTGAGTGACTGCAATGTTTTAAAATGTATTCTTGTTCTGAAAGTCTGCCTAGGCAATTCTGAAAGTACAAGAATCCAGATTATTCATTCGATGATACCTCTGAGGGCATATGAGATTTTCTTCCTTGTCACAGTTGGTGCGTTCTCAGCCAATGGCTCTGCTTAGGCCAGCATACCTTTCCCAGGCCAGACAGCTGGCACAGAAAGCTCTGTCCTATCAGTCAGAACCCCTTTCTAGTGGGGGACACCCATGTCATTGTTTTTGTGTTCTCTGAGTGAGCAAAATAAAAGGGTTCATCCAAACTGACAGACTTTCTTGAAGATGTGGATGGAAAGGGAAACATTTGGTTCCCTTTGACACACTGGCTGACACCTACTAACAATATGTTGGTTGAACATTAAGTGAACCTATCAATGTTGACTTGTGTGGATGGCATGGATGACTGCAAATATTTCCAGGAAAGAAAAAAACAATTATTTTTCCTGTTTGTCACTCACTTTTCAAAGCAGATAAATTGGAAGATGTTTCACAATTATATGCTGATTAGGTGCCCCTTGAATATGCCATTTTGAGCAGAACAGGCAACTGTCTCTGCTTCTATGAAATTCACATCTTCATTGCTGAACTTTCACGCTTCATTATCACTGTTATTTTAAAATCTGGCTTGTGGTGTGTCTGGTCTGCACAGAAAATTAAGTTTGAGCTCAAAGGTAAAGTTGTCTTTGGCAGTAACTGCCAAAAGAGTTCCGTGATAAAAGTTGCCCCATACCTGCAGAGAGATCAAAGTGGATTATTTCGGTATGTGAAGCAAACATGAATACATTTTTAAAGGGTCTTCTGATAGAAAAATCTTTCCTTCAGTCTGCCTAAGCAATAAAAAAAATCATAAAGAGGCATCACTAATTATAAACAGGTTACCTCCAGACCACAGTCCTGGTTTTCCACCATCAGATGAAAGCTGAGTTAACTCAGTGGCAATTCATAGACTTTATATTAAACTCTTAGACTGCAGTGGCAGTTCCCACAATCAAGATCTTAAGTAATCTAGAAAATTTTGGACTGTGCCGAAATGAGCAGATTAACATTTGAAATTAGAGATCAAGAAGAAAAACAGTTTTACAAGATATGGAGTATGTTTTATCAATGGTTAGATAAAAAAGCTTGGTAATATATGGATATAATGGAGATAAATTAAATTGTTGAATGAAAATACAATATAGAGATTATAATACTGTAGAGAGTTAATAATAATGATATTGGCTAATAGAGGAGATAATTAAGGTAATGTATGAATTAAAATGTATAAGGTTTTTTTGAGATCTATCTAAATAGAAAATAGGTGGTTGTACCTTTCTTTTTTCTTTCTATTACCTTTTGTTCACATTGTATAGTTTTTTCTTTCTGTAATAGAGAGTATTGATGGTGAGGAGATGGCACTGAGATTTGTGACCGACTGACACACTTGAAATTGTTATTGGTTTATGTTTTTATGTTTGTTTGTTTTGTTTGTCTTTGGAAAATAATAAAATCTTTTATAAAAAAAAGATCTTAAGTAATCTATATTACTTAATCGGAAGCAAATTGTACTGTTTCTGATTGTACTCACAGCACACTTGACTGTGGGGAAATGTAGCCACTGTTTAGCCTGTTGTCTGAAACATCATCACCCCTTAAGTCTTTCTATGCTGTTTTATCACAGTGGAACAATGAAGCAATGAATGCTGGGAGGTACGTCAAGATCATACACTCTCTGCAGAGTCATCCAAATTCATCTCAGCAGCCCAGCAAAAGCAACCAGTTGCCTATAGAAGGCATCAGCAATATAGGAAGATGCTGAAGGCGGATGGTAATTTTGGTGAGAATGGCAAAGGCATCATTTTGTACTATGCCACAGAAGGCAGTGCCAAACCATTCCTGTATTTCATCAAGGAATCCACATGGATAAACAAGATAAGATAATTGATAATACAATACTGGATGATGGGTTTTTCAGATTGGTTGCCACTCAACGTGTTATTATAGAAGAGCTAAGAACCCTTTGGAGTACTAATGGTGTTTCTGATGTAGTTAGATCAAAATCTTTGGGATATCTAATTGCTGATGTCACCATGTAGGAAGAAAAAAAGCTGAAGCTGAAAAGACAGGAACACAGCAGGAACATGGGACGGAAGAAGCAGGAACATGTAAAAGCTCAACCCACTGAAAGATGAAATCAGTTGATTACACAGAGGTGGATGCTATACTTTTAGAAGACCTGAAGGGTCAGGAAGGAGCCCTGAAAAGCTAGGTAGGGGACAGATCCCGGAGAAGGTTTGTCTATGCAGCTGCTAATAGTCAACACTGATTTGATGGCACATAATCAGCTTGAACCAAGCCATTGTATTAAGAAATGTAATGGTGAAGAATAGTTATTTCTCTGCCATTATTGTATCTGCTGATAGTAGTCCTGTTTAGGGGGACCTTTGCCCTATTGAGAATGCTGGGCCAATGGACCATTTACAGGGCTCTGGTGAGAAATATTCATGCTATCTGGTAGACAAAGTTGCTCAGATTTGCTTGGAGTTGAACTTGCCTGGGGCACAGTCTTGTGATGTTACTGGACTGAATTTAATTCTATACACCCAAAGAATAACAAGATCCTTTGGACAGTTCAATTGCCTGTTGTTAACCCTGACTGCTCATGGGTTATTAAAGGGTATGCCTCCTCCTCAAGAGGACATCATTGAACCACTCCCAGTTGGATCATTACCAGCCACTTTTCAATCTTCTCTTTGCAGGGAAAGTCATGGAAAAGGTGCTTGGAAGACAGCTAAAGAGATCTTAGAAGAAACAGATTATCTGGATCCATTTCAGTCTGGTTTAAAAACCAGGGTATAGTACAGAGTCAGCATTGTCATGTTTGTTGATGACGTTTGGTGAAGCCAAGCTGATGACACTAGGTTTACATCTCAGATAATCAGAGTTGGAAGGTACCTTGTAGGTCATCTAGTCCAACCCTCCGCCCAAGCGGGAGACCCTACACCATTTCTGACAAATGGCAGTCCAATCTCTTCTTGAAAGTCTCAACCACAAGGTGCACAAGTGAACCTGTCAATGTATTTACAGGCTTTAGTTCAGTGCTGACAAAAGTAAGTGGATATTACTGTATGCCTGTCAGGGTTTGGCATGATAATATCATTGGTCTTGGATCTTTAGAAAATCTCTCTCTCTCTCTCTCTCTCTCTCTCTCTCTCTCTCTCTCTCTCTCTCTCTCTCTCTCTCTCTCTGTGTCTGTGCCTCATACACAAACTCATCCACACTTACCCATATCCTTCTCAACTGCCCAGAGAGACAGAAGTTGCCACATCTGGAACCAAATACAACTCAAGGGTGGGCTTCAGGACTGCTCTATCCCTCAACACAGACCTCCTTTGTTGATTCTCAAGTCTAGTAACTGTTGATGGACCCTGAGAAGGAGTTTCCCATATGCTCAGGCCTAATTTCCTTTGTTTGCTTCAGGTGATGTCTTTAGACAAGATTCCTTGGTTTTGTCCACCCTGCCTGCATCATTTTAGGTATGGCAGCTTTAGACTAGTCTCAAAACTTTCTCCTGATTTCTAGACTGGTGCCTTAACCACTATACTAAACTGGTTCTTAGCTATAACATTGCAGGAGTTATTCCCTGAGTGAATGTCCAGGGTACCCTTCACAAAAGGAAAAATCAAGACTCCTTTTGGTAAGAAATCCTAGACATTAGGGTTAAATTTATACTAAGGTTGCATAATGTTTTTTCCATTTTTACTTGGCTGATTCCAAGTTGTGCAGAGTCTGGAGACTACATATTTTACTGTGAATATCTTGGCTCATGTAACAGTGCAAAACCTTATTTCCTGCCACAGATCTATATTTTAGCAGATGGGGAAGGAAAAAAATCTTATTTTAACTCTTTCCCTCTCCCCTTCCTTTATTTTCTTTTTCTCCTTAACCCCTTCAAAGAACAGTGGATTGTTCATTTATGAGAAAATCTTGTGAATTTCAGGGCTTTTAAAATAATATGAAAGTTGGTTAAACAATAACCAAAAGAGACTGGATGCTTCTACTCTTGGATTATTAATCCTTTTAGAGTAAATGAAAACATTTAAAATTTAATTTAAATTATGCAACCAAGATTCTCTTTTATTGTGATCCCAGGTCTCATCTGGTATGTATCAAATTCAGCATTGACCTTCTATTTACCAAACTTCATGGACAGCCTCAGTGTCAGATAGATCTCCAGCTAGTTATTATATGCTTAAGTGAAGCCACCAAGATTCACTTTGATAAACAAATTCATGCTATGGAAGCAATATGATTTCCTTTGCTGAACCTCTCCCCCACTCCACTCCTACTTAGTCTCAACAAAGCAGTTTAAGAAGCCTCAAATCATTTCAATGATGGGGGAAAGTGATTTTTTACTTTATTGCACCAGCATTAGCCAAAATGCTTTCAAGCTGAGTGGTTTCAAGACTGTACTAGTGAGCATTGGAGATACTCAGTCTAGAAAACCTTCAGCACCTCAGAGGAGACTCTTGGGTGTGCAGCCTCACTGTGTTCCCTGAAGCCGCCCACCTTGAAACTCTTTTAGAATGTGCTGAAGATTTTCCAGGATGACAGGCTTTGTTGAGCATGTGTTGTGGTTAGCCAGCAGCAGGTGCAGATGGCTGAGGAGAGCGAGGACTCTGATGAGGGGCCAGGGCCATCAGGGAGTGGACTGTTGCCTTCAGAGATTGTGGGGGCTGGCAGCAGTGACAAGGAGGTTCCCGAGGAGCCTGTGCCAAGTGCATGTGCACAAAGGATTACTCGGAGGAAAGAACAATTACAGCAGCACAGGTGACTTGGGAGTAAGGCTGCAAGGTAATGGCCCCTCCCTCAAGAGGATAAAAGCCAGGTTTGGAAAAGTTTGCAGACAGCAAAGAAGCTCTGAAGCTCAACTGATGGACATCTTAGTTCGTGTTTGGAGAATCTTGTAAATTAGTTCTTATCTCTGGGTTTTTGGCAGCCTTGACAAACAACTTGGCAAGGCTCTTTCTTGTCGGAGCTAATTGTTGGAAAGCAGCCTTTTATCTGTAAAGGAACAGAATTGTGATTAAACCTTGAAAGGTGGGGGCTGCTGCCTTTGTCTGTGTTTGCTCTCTGGGAACCTGGTTGGGTCAGAACAGCATGGCAGGATTACTAACAATACCCATTAAAGCAGGCCAACTGGAAAAAGTCCAGGGTTTGGTTCCTCTGCGTTGGTAGGTTTCAGGGGATTTGTTGTCAAGAGCTTAGGCCAGGGGAGACATGTGGGGCAGGTAAGGCAATACTGTTGGCTTGCCTCTTTTGGACTTGTTTGGCAAAAGACTTGGTCAGTGGGTGCTGAGGAGGAGAGTTGTGATTGAGACAAGAGTTTTGGTCAGGGGGAATGATGGAGACAGGCCTTTGTGTAGTCTGGAGCTTTTTAGCATACCAGTCACCAACCCAGAAATATTTTGGCATTCTGAAGGGGATTCCGAGGTTGCTGGGTTCCTATGGTGCTCTCAAAAGTCTCCTTGTCACATGCTGAACATCTTCCATGCTGCCTTCCACACCCACTACTCAAGGGCCTTGGCACTCACTCTATTTCTCTCCTTCCATCAATAAATGGTGGGGAAGAGGTGATATTCAGCAGATTCTGGCCAGTTCTGGGGAACCGGTAGCGGAAATTTTGAGTAGTTCAGAATACCACTTCTTTTGTTGCCCTGCACAGGAGAATGGAGCTGGAAATCAGGTTAGTGTGGTGGGGAGGGAATGGGGATTTGACAGTATCCTTCCCCTGGAGTGGGGTGGGAATGGAGATTTTACAGTATCCTTCTCCTGCCATGCCCACCAAGCCACGCTCACAGAACCAATAGCAATTTTTTTGAATCCCACCACTGGTTGGGGCGTATAAGGCTTGAAGCTGATCAGTGGGAATTAACAAGGTCCTGATCAGACAGAACCATTATGTAAATATGAAAAGAGGTGACTGATATTCACGGCTAGAAAAATATATTGTAGCTCAGAAAGAAAGGGAAAAGTTTAGGATTTAAACCTTAGGCTGCTAAGCATGTGTTTTCTGTACATGCAGGTATACACAGTGTATATATCTATAGTATATTATATGTACCTCAACCCTGCTGGCCGTAAATCAGTTTGCCAATGCTTTGCTTCAATATCAGTACCAAGCTGTGAGACAAATGGACCAGTTCATCCAGCAAATGAGGCAGAATATGCCATGAATATGGCTCCAATATTGGGCAGCATTAGCAATCCTCTGATACCAAGTTCCTGCCCTATCTTCAAATAATTAAATAAATGACCTTGTTCAGTGTAGCTGCACCTGGTAATATATGAGCTAATAAATATGAGGCTGGATAGAAATGTAAACATGGAAAAGATGCTTCAACATCAAAGCCAGCAGAAAGAAGTCAATTGGCTAAAAGGATGGGAGGAAAGGCTTTAGACAGACCAATGGACAGACAAATTCCTGTCTTCTGAAGGTGTATTACTTCTTTCTTATCTTTGGTAAAGCAATTTATGAATCCATGTCAAGTCTGAAAAGCTTCTGTTATTAGCTGTTAATGAATTTGTGGACAGCAAAGATTTATTGCCCTGCCTAAGTTGAAGCCTGAGGGGGCCACAATTGTTCTAACCAAAAATGATCAGAAAACCTTGGTGCAGGACTTCAAGAGATGGTTCCTTTGACAAAGCTCAATGGGAACATTCCCTCAAAGCTGTCTCATGAAGCCACATGGCTTCCCCACTTCCAAAAGCAACAGGGCCTCTTGCTTTGCTTCACCTCCAGCTGTTGCCTCTGGCACTTGAAGGAACCAGAAGTGACTTCAGTGCTTATGAAACACTGCGTCAGAACCCTCTTCCAGCCTCTATCAGTGCTAGTTGAGGCTGTGTGGCAGCATAAAGTGCTTTATCAAAGCAAATTGCCTCAGTGAGATGGACCTCCTCCTTTTTGTAGCCTATAATGCCTCATTAAGGCAAATCAGTGCTGCCTCACACAGGCCAACTATGTGGTCCCAAAGCCCTCTATGTACACTTACAATAAACCATTGTCTTTATATAGCCTTTCTAGTAGGAAAGAAAATGAAATAATATTGCTATTGGCAGCAGCTGTTCCCTAGTCAAAACCAAATAGCTGAAACACATCAATTGCACTTCAGTTTTTTTTATATATCTGTGTGCTTTCTCTATAGCTCTGCTCTTCCAATGTTTTTACTATATACAATTCTTTTTATAATTTATATAAGCCAGCTTTAAACCCTAACAAGAAGTTCTTAATGTTCATCCAAGAGATAGTTTCCTCAGTTACTAATGCCTATTTGGTACACTGTAAAGCTGAAATGGTTTCTCATTTGATAAAGACTTTGGGCAAGCCAGTGCAGAAAAGTTAAAGTCTGACAATAAACAAACTTATGAACAGGCAAACTCTATCCATTTTAAAGAAAAATTCAGATTTCATCAAAGGAGCTTAGCTGCCAAGGATTCATGGATCTGTGAATAAACTTGTGAACTCGTCCTCCTTGGCAGGAGGATCGAGGTTGACCCCAAAGCCCCTCACTTGTGGGGTGCCTCAGGGGTCGGTCCTCTCCCCCCTCCTGTTCAACATCTATATGAAGCCGCTGGGTGAGATTATCCGTGGTTTTGGGGTGAGGTATCATCAGTATGCTGATGATACCCAGCTTTTTATCTCCACCCCAAACCAACCCAGTGATGCCCTCGATGTGATGTTCCGGTGGCTGGAAGCGGTATGTGTCTGGATGGGAAGGAACAGGCTTCAGCTCAACCCGGCCAAGACCGAGTGGCTTTACATACCGGCATCTCGGATTGTCCAAGATGTTCCATCTTTGGTCATGAGGGGAGGTGTTACCCCCCATGGAAAGGGCGTGCAATCTAGGCGACCTCCTGGATGCACAGCTCAACTTGGAAGATCATGTAGGAGCTGTGGCCAGGGGGGCATTCGCACAGGTTTGCCTGGTGCGCCAGTTGCGCCCCTATCTGGACCGAGATGCCCTACGTACAGTTACTCATGTGCTCGTTACCTCCTGTGTAGACTACTGCAATGCTCTCTACATGGGGCTTCCCTTGAGGACCACTTGGAGACTTCAACTAGTGCAGAATGCAGCCGCGCGGGTTGTGATGGGAGTGTCCATATACTCCCATATTACAGCCCTCCTGCTTGAGCTGCATTGGTTGCCGGTTGCCCTCCGAGTGAGATTCTCCTCAGGGTGCCGTCGGCCAGACAATGTCGGCTGGCGACCCCCAGGGGGAGATCCTTCTCTGTGGGTGCGCCCGCCCTTTGGAACTAATTACCCATGGAGCTCCGGTTGGCTCCTGACCTTCGATCCTCCCATCGCGACCTGAAGACATGGCTTTTTCGATTGGCCAACCTGGACTGAAGGGGTTTTTAAAGTGTTTTAAATTGTCTGTGGGTTTTAATGTTTTAATATCAGTATTGGGGTTTCCTATTTAATAGTTTTTCAAATTTTGTATTCTTGCTTTTATTGCTGTAAGCCCCTGAGTCCTTCAGGAGATAGGGCGGCATAGAAATCCCATTATTAAATTAAATTAAATTAAACTCTAACAGTGGTAGATTGAAACAAATGTTTTTTTTAAATAAAGGACTAACTAAGGATCAGATGAGTCACCTCTAGCTCCTTGAGTCTGCACAGAAAGCTCCTTTTGAAGCATGTTTGGATGAGCACTCTGAGCAGTCAAGAAAATGGCATCACCACTCTCCTCTTTAAATATTTTTATTTGGAAACCAAATTGGCACTGAAGGCACTTCTTCATGAGGATTTTGTAGCAGAATGAAAGCAGTTCTGGATCTCTGTATTCCCATGACATCAGCAGGGGTAGTTAGCCAAGATGATTTATTTCTAGCTTAGCTGTGGTCTAATTGAAACTGCTGCAAAATCTTTTTTTTTCCCTTTCCTTTTTTCAGTCACTGTAGCTCCCTTTCCCTGCTGGGGGGAACTCTCACCATGTTTCTCCTCCTCATTTCTGTGTTTCAGGCCCTGTGAAAGAAATGTTAGCTAGGCCAGTTCATATTCAGTAAGGTGACCAGCCGTCCTCCTTTAGGGAGGACAGTCCTCCTTTTGTAAGTTCTGTCCTCCCTCAAAAAGCGTCCTCCTACATGTCCTCCTTTTTGATATTTGAAGACTAATCTGTAAATCTCCGTATTTGATCGATGCCGATCCGATCCGTTGTGTGTGATGTGACGTATTTGTATTTGACATGACGATTCGTCAAGGCTCAGTACAGTGCAGCGAGATGCGATTATGAGACGCATGCGCTCCACACAGGAGAATTGTTTTGAGTGAGTATGCCACGTGCAAGAGTACACCATGCGCAAGTGGCTTTGCTTTTTTCTTCAATTTATTTGTGCCCTCCTTTTCATTGCAAAAAAGTTGGTCACCTTATATTCAGTAGCCAGTCTAAAATTAAAAAGAGTCTTGTCAGCTACCCCTTCTCTTCTGCAGAAGGCTAGCTTGCCTGTTTGACAAGCTATAGCCTCTTTTTCTCTTGTTGGTTTTTTGTGTGTGCCTAGAGTGGAACTATGGATCTTTCTGTAGTTGAAATATGTGAGCCAGGACAGGATGAGGTTTGTTTGTTGTTTTCTGTTAAGTTTGCATGAAGAGACAGACGCAGAGTGCTTCAAGCTGTTTAGTTTATTAGTGACTACAGCTCAGAATGGACCCACTTTGGCTGGGCTGTGGCTGCTACTTATAGCCAGCAGCTGCAGTTGACAGCCAATCAGAGTGCAGGGTTTTCCCGCACTTTTTAAACCAATCATTTCTAACATTTTACAAGAACAGTTCAAACTAAACCAATGACTTCAAACCTGCATACATAACATTTTCTATACTGCCCATTTCACCAAAGTGACTTACAGTCAGCCATTCTACTTAGCAGAAGGGAAGACAGTTATAAATAAATGGCTTCTGGGGGTTTGGGGGAGTGCAAACAATAGCAGAGGGTAAATATTTTCAAGACATTTGGACTTTTTCTATTATCTGGATGAATCTTTCTGGCAGACAAGGAATAATGGATGGAAACTGAAGAAGGAGAGATTCAACCTGGAAATCAGGAGAAATTTTCTGACAGTGAGAACAATCAACCAATGGCACACCTTGCCTTCAGAAGTTGTGGGAGCTTCATCACTAGAAGCTTTCAAGAAGAGACTGGACTGTCATCTGGCAGAAATGGTGTAGGGTTTGGATACATGACTTACAAGGTCCCGTCCAACTCTATTAATCTGTTGAAGTATCTAAAGGATATACTCACACATCTCACTGAATCTAAAACAATAGACTCCTTGCCCCTGATATCTTTATTGGGGCAAAGGCATGATTCAGCAGGACTATGCAGAACTGGAGTTGAATTCAGTGCTACAGACATCAAGCCCTATCAACCTGACATCCTTGAGAGGAGTGTGGTGGATACAGGTGTCATATCTCTCAGATAGTATAATCAATAGCCATACTGGCTGGGAACACTAGAAAATATATAGCTTATATCACATACATATTCATTGAAGCACAGCTTGCTTACAAAAGCTGAGGATCGTATAAAGTAGCCTTTATGGTGGCATTACTGATCTTCTGGAACAACTTTATAAATGTTGGATTAAGTCAACATCTGAAAGTTAACTTCCCAGATGCTCATGTCTTTGTAGACAGTCCAGGATAGTCTCAGAAAAGCAGGCCTGTAAGAATTTTAGAGAATTTAACCATTTTAATGCTTTGAGAAGGGATGCTTTGCTTCCACTGCTGAATACCACCTCTGCCTTTGGCATGGAAGAGTCAGGTTTCCCCATTGCTCCAAAAGACCATCCATCCCATTCTTCTTGTCGACCTATGAATGGCAGGCAGGTGGGCAGAAATGGAGAAAGAAGAGCAAGAAGCGGATTTTGGAAGTTCCAGCATTCCCAACCAAAAGAGACCCCACAAAAAAGACAAAGAGGGAAGCAGGTATTTTTGGACCCAGTTCTCCAGAGCAGTTTCCTCACATGGAAGGTCCACTTAACTGAAGGAGTGACACTGACACCTTCAGAAACTCTTCCCCTTTGGAACATTTTCCTTATTTCCCCCTGCCTTCTAGGGAAGGGGGGGGGCATTTTATACATGTGCCTGCCCAGCAATATTATTCAAAATGTCTTCTGTCTAGACTGTCAGATATAGGATTAGAATGCTCTCAGTGAAGTATAGCTGTACTATGGTAGAAGTGGCACCTTTGTAATCAGCTACCTCTCAACTCATCAGTGGCAGGAATAAAATGAGGGACTAATGCAGGGGGAAACAGTTCTTTTGCTGCCAAGAAGACCTGTGCAGAGGTGGTATTCAGCAGGTTCTGACCAGTTCTGGAGAACTGGTAGCAGAAATTTTGAGTAGTTCGGAGAACCGGCAAATACCACCTCTGACTGGAGATTTTACAGTATCCTTCCCCTGCCACGCCCACCAAGCCACCCCCCACAGAACCGGTAGTAAAAAAAAATTGAATCCCACCACTGAACCTGTGGCTCTCTTGCTGCCAGTAACTGCCACAAAAAGAAGCATTCCCTACCCCACCTGTCTCCTCCTCACAATTCTACAGCAGATAGATGCCCTGGCCTTCATTCTCGCCTAGGAAGAACAGGATTTAGACGTGCAGTTAGCACTTCTTTAATCTAGCATGGCTATCTCTTGATTCCTGCTCTAGGTAAAACAATTTAGAGTTGCAATCCTAGCCCAACATCCAGTACCCTGGGATTAATTTGTCATTTGATAGAGGCAGAGATTCTTCCCTGTTGGTCATGATCTCTTGAAAGTAATTACCTAGACTTCATTCTGCTTAGCTAAATTTCCACAATTTCCTTGAGTGCTTTTTTTGTTTGTTTACATACCTTAGTTTTGTAGGACTTCTCTTCCAGCTGGAAGTTATATAAAATGACAGCTGCAAATGGGAGCTGCTTGATGACTTGATGAAAACCTCAGTGTAGGTCGTGGCATAATCTTCAAGATACAGATTTCAGTTCTCAAATATTGTTTTTCATGATCATATACACAAGATGGAACTATGCTCACGATATGAGAGGTGATCCCTATTTCAAGCTAAATACACTAAATAGCAAACAGTGGTGTTATCCAATTACTCCATATTTAGCTAACTTTATTTGCTATAGTTAAAGCGCAGTGACAATTGAGAGATATCAACAAGGTAAACATTTAAAACTTGAGCTCAACATTCTGAATTGTTCCTTAAACATTGTCAATAAAAATGTGGAAGTTGGATTTCTCAATTTCAAGCACTGGCATTACTTAATTCAGATCTGTTTTTCAGAAACTGTTTTATATTAACAGAAGACGTTTATCTCATCTTCCCCAACTGATTCTTTCCATATGTATTGGACAAGGCAAGACTAAACGCCTTTAGCTCTTCAGCAACAAAAGACAGCTTAAAAGCACCATGGATTCCTGGCCCAAAGTGGTTACAGGTGCCAAAGAAAAGGTTTCAGGTTTCAAGTGTTGCAGCCCTGAAATCCAGATCCAGGGCATTTGCTTCATTTGTGCCAGTTTCTTTAAAGCATTTTTTTTATTACTTGAAATAATACATACTTGCCATGATCATACAAAGGAGGATTAAATCCACTAAGTAGCCAGTAATAATCACACCTTCTTCTTTTTAAATGTAATTTTTATTAAAAATATTTTACATTAGCAATAGCACTTAGACTTATATACCACTTTATAGTGCTTTACAGCCCTCGTAAAGCGGTTTACAGAGTCAGCATATTGCCCCTAAAAATCTGGGTCCTCTTTTTACCCACCTTGGAAAGATGGAAGGCTGAGTCAACCTTGAGCCTGGTGGGATTCGATCTGCCAAATTGCAGGTAAAATTGAAAAAAAGAAGGAAATATAAAAGGAATTAAAGAAAGGTAAAAATTGACAAAAGCAACAGAAAGTGGGGAAAGAAGAAAGAAACCCAAAGCATCTTCTGATATTCTTCGAACCGTTATCACAATCACCACCCTCCCAAATTACATGTCACTGTTCCCCTCTTCCCCAGAAATATAGCTCTTTAATCAATAAATCCCCAAATCCTATATTGATTTTTATGTTTTCAGCAAGAAGTCCATAAAGAGTTTTCAATCAATCCCATTGGTTTGTAAACAACAACACAAAAAGTGAAATAATACAGGGTAAAGCTTTTAGCTCGTCAGATCCTACACCTTTACATAAATGATGTTTATTCTGTTGAAAATAATAGCTCTAAACATTCCTTGGTTATTATTTATTTAGTTCAGAGCTAAAAAGAAGCATCTATTGAACTATTAAAATTGTTTTAAATATTTCTCTTCTGTATAATTTTGCTTTCAGTACTATTCCCAGGAGTCAATACTACCTTGAAAACACACATGTACACACACACAAACACACACATGCTGATTGCCAGTAACTTGGCATTTTGCAAGATATATTTGATTTTATCATCAAACCACAGACTTTTCTAGGGCACCCAGTATTTAAATGATGATAGAAGACTAATGTAGAAATGCCATGCTTTGATTTAAAGAGCAAATGCATGATCTTTCATTAAATACTAATACACTATTTCTTGATGGCTATAGGATAAATAAATATTTTCAAAGACAGTGTTTATTTGTGGAATGGCCCAACTCGCTGCAACCAACTCACCAGGGCCAATTCCCTGCTGGACAATTTAACAATTAAATTTGATTATTTAAAATAAATAAAAAATATTTTAATTTTTGTCATTCACATTTCATTCTGTCCCTCCTTTTGCATCCTTTCTTTAATGATTCTATTCTACCATTTCTTTGATATTGGTGTAACTCTTATTTATTTATTTATTTATTTTTGGGACTTGTATGCCGCCCTATCTCCGAAGACTCGGGGCGGCTCACAGTTAAAAACAAGAACAATAAATAACAGCAATAAATAATTAAAAGAAAATTAAACCAAACAAGCCCAAAAGACAATTTAAATATTAAAATAATTAAAACTCTTGTTCCGCAGTGTGTTGTCCTGTGGCAAGTTGGTCGTGGCGAGTTGGCCATGGTAAATTGTCATGGACCCATTGATTTGATACCCAAAAATGAGCAAAAGTTAAAGCAATTTATTGAGCAAGTATAGTATGTTTGCCAGCAAGACAGAGTTGGTTATTTTTTTTAAAGAAATCCAAGAAATCAGTGTCCCAATGGCTTATATCCTAAAATACAACAAATTCAATAACAAATGTTGTAACAAATGAAAACTGAAAATTATCTCTAAAACTGTTCTGAAAAGATCTTATACACCTCTATTTTTTAAAATATAGCTGTAAAATTTTCCCAGCTGGTGCCAAGTTAAAATTTTGCAAACACTTTTGCTTTTCCACAAAATATCCTTTCATCACTTTAAACCACTTCATGACAGAGTGTAAGGTTAAAAGAGAAAATAGCTGAATCTGGTCAATGTTCTTTTTTTCCACATCAGCTAATGCTGATTTATATAGAAATGGGTCTGAATATACATTTAAATATGTAAAACAGCACCTATCCCAATGGACATATACTACTAGATCAGGGGTGTCAGACTCTTGGCATTACGGTGGCGTCAACATGACGTATCGGGACTTTTTCCCCCTTTGCTAAACCGGGCGTGGGTCTGGCCAGCATGTGATGCATCCGGCCCACGGGTCAGGAGTTTGACAGCCCTGTACTAGATGAATTATTTTGCAAATATAAATATTATCTGCCTATTGTTACTTTAATTTCAACTAAATATCATATTAATTTCAATGAAAGAGCTAGATAGAGAAATATCCCAACTTAGTTTGCATCTCTAATGAGTTATGCAATTATGAGAGCAAGACAACCATATGGAGATTATCAACTCCAAAGTGAAGCAACAGAAAATCATAACTTTCTGTGAGTGACTTCTTCTTAGAGTTGGACGATGAGCAACTGACTACAGTAAATGACACAGGAACTGGAAGCCAGCTGGTATAACATAAATCAAAGGCTGGTATCAAACCAATAAAGAGGGGAAAAAGTTGAAATGCAAATTTGGCATGCAAGATAGGATTCATGCTCAAAATGGTTACAAGGCAAAGGTGATGGCATTGTCAAGGACTTGACTTTCAGAAGTGAAAGTCAGGCTAACAAACAGTGTTGAGGTACAAACCCAAAGTCACGGATGAATAGCTCTGGAACATGTATGCTTGGGTGATATTATTTACAAAATACATAAATAACCCAAGTTTTTGCTGATAGATGTGGAAGCAGTAGAGGTACACCAGAGGTACAGAGGTAAAATTGGATGAAGTTGCTCTGTTGGCTCCTTGGCTCACAGGTACTGTGCTATGGACAGCACACCAATATTTCTAAAAACTCTTCCAGAAGCAACATGTGAACCAGTGGTGGGATTCGACTTTTTTTACTACTGGTTCTGTGGGCATGGCTTGGTGGGCATGGCAGGGGAAGGATACTGTAAAATCTCCAGTCAGAGGTGGTATTTGCCAGGTCTCTCAACTACTCAAAATTTCTTCTACTGGTTCTCCAGAACCGGTCAGAACCTGCTGAATACCACCTCTGATGTGAACCGTGATCTATTACCTCAGAGAACTTTTAGAGAAAGGCAAGAAGTCACACTGTGATCCAAGCTCAAACACTTTTCTACATGTGTGGTGACCCTAACTCATGTACAAAAGGGATTGGGATTGCATTGCATGGCTGTTTCTACCATCTTGTTTTGTTTTTTTTGACACGCCACCACCATATTCCATTGAAAGTTGTCCTTTTTAAATTTTGAAATGTCTTCTCTCTCCCTTCCTTCATCTAAAAGGTGAATAAATTTGTCCTGAGCTACATAAAGCAAGGGGATTTTGGAATTAGGCCAAAGCTACAGACTTCTCGCTCTATGGTTTGAGGTTTAGTCACCAAAATGGGTAAATTCAATCTATCTAGTTCTACTCCCCTGCCACCCCTCCCAAGATTATTCTTCTAGCTCCTCTTCAGTTTCCTGTTCTCATAGTAGTTGACAAGTATTTTCAAAGTGACATAACTGAACATACATCTTCCTAGTTGGACTGCTCTTGCTGTCAGCATCTTGCTGTCAGCAGATACCAACAGTTTAAGGGCACATACTTATCATCAGTGATGTTAAGACCTTCAGGCAACTTATCTGGCCTACAATATGCATCAAGATGATTGGTCCAGATTACATTTCACATTTATATTTTTATTTTACTTTGGATCAAAAAAGCCTTTCACCTTTCATTGAAGTTTATATTCTTGCAGCAGTATTATCAGGCCTCCACTTGAGGAAGATACTCTCAGGCATTAGTGTTTTTGTGCATGCAGAAGAATTGGGTTCAACTATTTTAGTATTCTCTTGTATTTAAGAGTCAAGACAACCTCCCATATATCAACAACTTAAAAAGTAATTCATAATGAGACAGACTGGGAGCTATTAATAGATGGAGCTTCTTCTGGTCAGCTAGAAAAACTGGTATTTTTCTCTTATCCAAATAGTCTGCATTTTACATGGGACTAGGAGAATGGTTTTCACAATGTACAGTTCTTTTTACAAAATAGTCAATTGACTTTTCCACATCCAAGTCTGTGTTCTGAAGAAAATCCATGACAGGACAGTATTATCATCCATGGTTTTACTCCTCAGGTCCAATCGAACAAATTCCATCTTTTGGGTACTTGGGCTCAGTAATAGGAGCAAGCTGATTTCTGGAATTGCAACTCTTTGCTCGGCATGATGAGGCCTTATTGAAACCATATGGTCTTGGAATTTCCATATGGCCTTCCTGCCAATTTGCTTGAATACCCCATAGTTTAGTCTCTCTCCCCCGCTCCTTTTCTCTTCTGATGAAGGCAGTGCCAAAAATAGCAAACTCTGAATTTGCTTGTGTTATTTCTCCATTTGCAACATGGAGACCTAAAGAGGGAGACGGAGGCGGAGGCAGAGGTGGAGGAGAAGGAGAAGGAGAAGGAGAAGGAAGACAGCCAACCTTGATGGGTAGCACAAGTGATACAGGCTCATGGTTTATCTTTGTACACATCATAACACAACTGTCAACTTAAAAGAAAAGCCATTTAAAAAGAAGTAGCAGAAATTTGCACAGTGGTTAACATTACAAATTATCAATAGCTGTCATGTCCTTGGAGGAAACTGGTAAATACATAATTGATCTAGAATAGTATGACTAGCTCCTTGACAATAAAATAACATACTGTACGAAGTACATTATTTTATTTTATTACAGCAGAAGCCCTTTCTATTGTTTCATCTGGCCTTCTAAAGAGCAGTCAGAGTTGATCTCCTCTAGGACCAGAGGTGGTATTCAGCAGGTTCTGACCAGTTTTGGAGAACCGGTAGTGGAAATTTTGAGTAGTTCAGAGAACCAGCAAATCCCACCTCTGACTGGAGATTTTACAGTATCCTTCCCCTGCCACGCCCACCAAGCCACGCCCATAGGACCGGTAGTAAAATGTTTTGAATCCCACCACTGTCTAGGACTGACCGGTTTGATCGCCTTGCCATCAGAAGGGACTCGCAGGAGTCTTCTCCAGAACCACAGTTCAAAGGCCTTCAATTCTTTGGTGCTCAACCTTTCTTATGGTACAACTTTCACAGCCGTACATTGCAACTGGGAAAACCATAGCCTTGACTACATGCATTTTTGTTGGCAGGGTGATGTCTCTGCTTTTTAGTATGCTGTCTAGATTTGCCATAGCTTTCTTCCCCAGGAGGAAGCGTCTTTTAATTGATAAAAGATACCACCACCCCCAAAAAAACAATTCAACAATTATGAAATTAGAAAGGTCATGTAATTCTTACAAAGATGCTAACAGCTTAGGTATGCTTGATGGAATCTTATAAAATTCTATAGTTTCACGAGATCTGGGTCTTGTAGGCCACTGTGAATATGAATAGTGGTGCTCAGGCCAAGAAAAATGGCTTTTTCAGGCCCATAGTCTTCAGGTTTTCTACCTCCCAAGAATTCCATCCAGTGGTGGGATTCAATTTTTTTTTATGACCGGTTATGTGGGCGTGGCTTGGTGGGCATGGCAGGGGAAGGATATTGTAAAATCTCCAGTCAGAGGTGGTATTTGCCAGTTCTCCGAACTACTCAAAATTTCCGCTACCGGTTCTCCAGAACTGGTCAGAACCTGCTGAATACCATTTCTGATTCCATCCCTATAAACCTACCTACAACCATGAGCAGAGAAGGTCCATCCTTCAATAGTAGGTGTGCAATTTCCTCTATTGAATCAGCCAAAGCCACATATTCTCTTGTACTACTCACAAAAGAATAGATTCTCAAGGCTCAAGAGTCTCCTTAGCTTTGCTCACAGAACTCCCAATTAGTAGACTCTGAATCCCAGGCCTTTTCTGTACAGAGACCTCATTCCACCATTAATGCTTGGAATTGCCCTGTTCCATTGCTTGTCTTTCACTGAGCCTATGGTTCATGTATATGGCATCCAGCCTTTGAGGACCAAGCCATCACTCCATGTAAAGGCACATGTTGGATGATCACTCCATGACCCATGAATACCTGAGATTTTCTGGGGCCACCTGATGAGAAAAATTCAGGGGCCAATTTCAGTGGTGCAATTCCCTACCTCCCCCACATGTATTTAAAATGGTATTGGCTTTTTTCAAAGGAAGCCTAAAATTAGATGGGTAAATCTGCACTATGTTTGTTACCGTTATTTTCCTTAGTCATTCCTGCCACCCTCTCACTCTGCCCCACCCATTAAAATTTGAAAAGTGCAGTTCCTGGCTGCAACAACATAGCCATTTCCATTAAAAGATAATATTGGTAGCACTGGAAGAGCTGCTGCTAGAAAAGAATAAATGACAAACCTTTGAGGGCTTCCAGATTTCCTAGACTGGTTTGAAATCACAGCTGTGCGAGATCAAAGACTGCTGCATAGATCACAGAGATAGACCCAGTAATGGTAGCTGTAATTACTATTTCCATTACAGTGCCTAGGATCCAAATGAGGATAACATGAAACATTTATCATTGGAGCTTAAAATATTTACATTTTGTGTTCAGTTGATTGTTTTAAAAACACTAACCTCAGAGGCAAAGTCATCCTGTGCTTCGTTTTTTCACTCTTATGAATGTCTGGCAAAGATCAAAACTCCTCCTCCTCCTCCTCCTCCTCCTCCTCCTCTTTCTTCTCCTTCTCTTTCTCTTCCTCCTCCTCCTCTTTCTCCTCCTCCTCCTCCTCCTCTTTCTTCTCTTCCTCCGTCCCCCCCCCGATATCGGATTAGAATAGCAAAGGAACCACTTTATTGGAACCCAGAGTGTACCATGTGATGAATTCCCTTGCTTTGCTAAATTAAGCCACTCTGTTTCTTTTTTAATTCTAAAGCAAAACTGCAAAGGTTTGAAAACATGCCACAAACAGTAGAAAAAAATACCTGCTGAATCCTAAACTGTGAAGTTTGCTCAGTTACATAATGCTTTTAGACATCAAGTGCGAACCGCTGTTTTTGACAAAGGATTGAGCTGGAGTACTCATTTGGTACAATTGAATATTGCAGTTTTTGCAAAGTAGTAGAAAGATAAGGGGTTACAAATAGGACAATGGAATAGAAAGATATACAAAATTGATGGCATTCAGTCTTGATTGGGACCTTTGTTATCTACCTGGTAAAATACTTCAAGGCTTGATGTTCTGTAAAGATGGCATTCCCTGAACTTATTTTACAAGTCTCTTCCTTTTTGTTGGTTTGTTGCCACATTTCCCATCTCCAGCACAAAGCTCATGCCACAGACATGAGGGGGTCAAGCTGTTTTCCAAAGCACCTTGAAGGCCAGACAAGGAGTAATGGATGGAAACTGAACAAGGAGAGATTCAATCTGGAAATAAGGAGAAATTATCTGACAGTGAGAACAATCAACCAATGGAACAGCTTTCCCTCAGAAGTTGTGGGAGCTTCATCATCAAGAAGAGACTGAACTGCGATCTGCTCAAAAATGGTGTAGGTCTGCTTGGGTGGGCAGTTTGGACTAATGACCTACAAGGTCCCTTCCAACTCTGTTAATCTGTATCTGTAACTACTGTTCATTTGCCCTCCCCCCCAATTATACCAACATGGGAAAACAATGACTTGTAAAATGTAGATTCCACATTGGCTAGCTCTCAGCAGCCCTACAGTGTAATGTAGGGCAGTTTTATTATCACTGTATTATTGGTAGTAGAATAACTGAGGTGCAGAAAATAGAGGATGTCTAGTGGGTTTATAGCTACTAAATTGCATGAACAGGCTGTTTTGTATAGGAGGCAAAAAAATGCACTCAAATCTTCACTTTGAATATCCCCACATGCCTAGGTTATCCACAGTCAGTGGAGATTTGCAAGCATTATTGTCTGAAGGCACGTGCGAAACTATCTAAAATCAAAAGACCTGCCTTACTAAGATTCATACTAAGTTCCAATAATGTCTGGAGAACCCATAGGAATATAAAACCACTGAGGAAGGAGGTGACCGAGTGTTGTGGTTGTGGACGGCTGAGGTCTCGGAGAGTGAGGACTCAGATGAGGGGCCTGCGTGTGATGCAGGGATGGGGCCAGGACCATGAGGGAGTGGAATGCTGCCTTCGGGAATTGTGGAGGCTGGCAGCAGTGATGAAGAGGCCCCTGAGGAGCCTGTGCCCAGTGTGCGTGCATGCAGGGCTGCTTGAAGGAAAGAGCATCTGCAGCAGCATGGGAGACTTGGGAATAAGGCTGAAAGGTAATGGCCCCTCCCTTAAGAGATAAAAGCCAGCTGAGAAACCGGAGTTCTTTGCAGGAAGCAAAGGCATTTTTGCACTCAAGCCTTGTGGATGTTCGGAGTATCTTGGTTAGTGTTTGGAGACTCTTTGTGCTTGAAATATTTCTTAGTAACTTTATCTAGTGTTTTTGGCAGTTCTTATCAGAGACAATTAGTTTGAAACAGCCTTTTAACTGTGAAGGAACGGAATTCATAAAGAATCATTAAAAGGTTTTGCTGTTACCTCTGTTTCATGTTTGTTTCCTTGGAACAAGGTTTGGGTCAGAACACCCATTGCAACACTTTATCCCACTCCCAGTTAATCCAAAATGATACCCCTAGTTGATGACATCAAAAGTCACTGAGAGATCAAATAGTACAAGAAGGTACAATTCACTATACAGGTAGTCCTCGACTTACAACAGTTCATTTAATGACTGTTCCAAGTCACAATGGCATTGGAAAAGTGACTTATGATCTTTTTCACAGCTACGACCTTAGCAGCATCCCCACAATCATGTGATCAAAATTCAAATTAGTTGATATTTATGACCATGGCTGGGTCCTGAGGTTATCAGATTATTTTTTGCAACCTTCTGACAAGCAAAGTCAATGGGGGAAGCCAGATTCACCTAACAACTGGGTTGTGCTGTCCAGCCAGTTATAGTTTATTTATTTATTTATTTATTAATGAGGACTTGTATGCCTCCCCATCTCCTGAGACTCGTGGCGGCTCACAAATAAAACAAGGAGACAATAAATAATTAAAAAGAATTAAACTAACAACCCATTAAGATACAATTACACAAATACACAATAAAACTATAATAAAAGTCTCCCCAAAGGGTCACAGCCCCTTGGTTAAATTACCAGGTCTTCAATTCACGCGGAGGTCGGAGGTCATGGGCCAGACTGACCCCTGGGGAAGCTGATTCCAGAGGTCAGTGGCATAGAATAGGCTTCGTCGTCGGGGGGACCGCCAACCGGCATTGGCCGACCGACGGGACCCCAAGGAGTCCTTGCCTATGTGATCGCACAGGGCGTTTAGTAATGATGTCGGCAGGAGTCGCTCCCTTAAATATTGGACCCATGTCATGGAGGACTTTGTATGTTAATGTTAACACCTTGAATCATCACCGAGCACAACCGCAGCCAATGCAGACAGCGCAGGAGGGGGGTAACATGGGAGACCGTGAAACTCCCTCACACCACCCGCCGCCGCCGCATTTTGCACCAGCTGCAATCTCGGATAGTATGCAAGGAGTCCCTAATAGAGAGCGTTGCAGTAGTCGGTCTGGAGATAACAAGGGCATGAGTGTCCATGCGCAGGGCATCGCGTCCAGAAAAGGGCGTAGTGGCGAACCAAACGGAGCTGGGCAAAGCCCCCCTGGCGCAGCCCCCACCTGCTCCTCATCGAAGCCGTGCTCCAGGAGGACCCCCAGATTCGCGCCCTATCCACAGGGGGCAACACCACTCCCCCTATGGTTAACGATGGATAATCTGACTGGCGCGATGCCGGTATCGCACAGCCTCAGTCTTGGCCGGGTTGAGACGAAGCATGTTTCCGTCCATCAATCCGTACACCGCCCAAGCACTGGGTCATCAGGGAGAGGCATCACCGATCTGGTTCGGGGTGGAAATATACAGCTGAGTATCATCTGCATATTGATGAAAACTCACCCCGAAACCATGGATGATCTCACCCAGCGGCTTCATATAGATGTTAAATAGCAGGGGGGGAGGACCGCCCCTGAGGGACCCCACAAGAGAGCACCCCTGAGGTGGACCTCTGTCCCCCGCCAGTACCGACTGCGACCACCCCGAGAGGTAGGAGGTGAACCACTGAAGTACAGTGCCCCCTATACCCAACCCCCTGAGGCGTCGCAGAAGGATACCATGGTCGATGGTATCAAAAGCCGCTGAGAGGTCTAATAGACCAGGACAGAGGAAAAACCCCTGTCCCGGGCCCTCCAGAGATCATCCATCAGTGCGACCAATGCCGTCTCCGTGCTGAAACAGGACGGAAGCCCGATTGATACGGATCCAGGTAGTCCGCTTCATCCAGGAAAAGTGAAACTGCCGAGCCACCACACTCTCAACAACCTTCGCTAAAAAGCGAAGGTTGGAGACTGGATGAAAGTTATCTAACACGGCCGGGTCAGGGCAGCCTTCTTCAGGAGGGTCTCACCACCACCTCTTTCGGGCGGAGGGAAAACACCCCTCCTTAAGAAGCATTGACAACTGCCCGGAGCCAACGCAGGTGACCTCCCTGGCGGCATAAGCTCCAGGAGGGCCACGGGTCCAACAAACATGTGGTGGAACTCAGGCGCGCAAATCCCGTCCACTTCATCCTCAAAACAGATCGAACTCATCCCAAATCACACTGGCCAGACTGCTTGCATCCCGATCCTCAGACCACTGCAAATCAGAGGACAACCCGCCCCCGAATTCGAACGATCTTATCCACAGATATTGGCCAAACTCCTCAGCCCTACCCCGCATGGGTCCGCTCCCCCCCCTAAAGGAAGGAGAGCGGGTACCCGAAACAGGCGGCCGGGCGGTATCTGCGGACACTATGAGAGTGAGAGACAAGCCCTTCTCGCCACTCCTCATGCAACCATGAAGTCCTAACAGGGCTATATAGTTAATAGGGAATTGGGATAGTTAGTTAGGAATTAAGAGCTGTCCCCTTAAGGGAATGCATTATGGTAAATGTCATTAAGGTATCTTGGGAAATGTAGTCCATATCATGTGGCCACATCTGCAATCCTGATTGGTCACTGAATTGACCCTTGGTTGGGTTGTGGGAGGTTCCTTCACTCTTGCCTGAACCCAGCATCATGCTGGCATCTCACCTCCTTGCTCCATGCTCCTTCAATATGGGATGAGAGATTACCATCCTTTTACACCAGAAAGTCAGCTATGCAGAGAATTGGACATTGAGATTAATGTCGATGTAACTGTGAGTTGTATTTGAGGATGCCTAATGAACCAATAAAGAGACTTTGCAAGGATGCCTTTGTGGAGTTTAAATCTGTCTGCCTTAAATTCAGCTAGTAATTAAAGGACAGAACAGTAAAAGAATGGTAATCTCTCATCCCATATCGAAGGAGCAAGGAGGTGAAACACCAGCATGATGCTGGGTCCAGGCAAGAGTGAAGGAACCTCCCACAACCCAACCAAGGGTCAATTCAGTGACCAATCAGGATTACAGATGTGGCCACATGATATGGACTACATTTCCCAAGATACCTTAACCATATTTACCATAATGCATTCCCTTAAGGGGACAGCTCCCAATTCCTAACTAACTATCCCAATTCCCTATTAACTATAACTGGCTGGACAGCACACTGCCTGCCTGGAATTATAAATTCATCTGTCTGCCTTAAATTCAGCTAGTAATTAAAGGACAGAACACAGGTTACTAACTTATCAGCTGCAGCGATTCACTTAACAACTATGGCAAGAAAGGTCGTAAAATCGGGCAAAAGTCACTTAACAAATGTCCCACGTAGCCACAGAAATTTGGGGCTCAATTGTGGTCATAAGTCAAGGACTACCAGTATAGCACTGAATGCCTGATTGATGCTCCTGAGGACAGAAAACAAGGCAGCTGATACCAGGAGATGTTGGGGTAACTGGTAGCAGAGACCAGACTGAATATTGCAGTCCAACGAGCCTCCTAGCAAATCTCCATCAGATACCTATTTTTTGTAAAAGGCAGATTAAAGCAACAAAGACTACCAAGTCCAGCTTTAAAGCAAAAGCAAAATATATATTTAAAACCCAGTAGCAATGTTGTCAAATCCTGGTACTGTTTCTTTCAAAATTAAGCATGGACATAGGACTCCCACTGCCATTCCCACAGTTTAAATTTCATCCCTTCAGAAGGCCTCCAACTGCCATTTGAAAAACACATTTCAGCCTATTTTCAGATCTTTGCAACCTCCTCCTAACCTTTTTCTTAAAACTTTTTAAAACTCCCACCAATTTGATCGCCCAAATGGCAGTTGGGAGATAATACTAGATCTTATTCTTTCTTCCTGTATTTCCAAAGCTCTGTAAGTACAAAGCACATTGCAAAATTGGATGGGGATGTCAAAGATTAGACCAGGAAAGATATGTGTATAAAGATTGCCATGGTGATCTCTGTGTATAATATTCATAGCATGACCCAAATTATTTTTCCTGCTTAGACCAGGCAGCCTGTATCTAAAACTACAATTCTGGGCCAACCTCTTTGAGGGTAAACCTACCATCCTGGATGATTCTATTCTTCTTTTCCAATTAATTCAATTGCAGGGGGATACAAGAAGCAAGCCAACATTATGGCAGATGGAGGAAACAGATGGTCACCTGATAACTTACTTCCACCAAAGGGGGAAAACAACAGTGGGATTGGAATGTTAAGAGAAATGATTTAAACCAGATGTGACCAGCTGTAAGGAATATCCAGGAAACCTTGCCAATAGGAAAGTGGGCTGCAATCATACTAAAGGTAATGTGCCTGCATCAAACACAGATTTGGGCCACAGATGCTTTCCTCCTCCTCCTCCTCCTCCTCCTCCTCCTCCTCCTCCTCCTCCTCCTCCTCCTCCTCTTCCTCCTCCTCCTCAGATAGTGTGGTGTAAACTGTTGTGATGCCTGCCCTAGGTTTTCCCTTCACTATTTTTTTATGCCATTTCATCAGCCAAATAAATAGATGCAATCATAAACTGGACTTAGACTAGAATTGCAAAGCTCACCGTTCTCTGGTAGCAAAGAGTTAAGTAGAATGTTCTGGTTTTCAATACTTTTTCCCAGCCTAGATCTGGTAATTGTATGCTTAAGCCCAAGTCCACAGTGTGAAATTGAAATGGAAATGACATGTTTGGGATGAGATTTTTATTTGCTAAATGCCAAAAGAATTGCGTGGAAAGGTTCCAAGCCAACACTATGCTTTTGGGAATTGCTCCAAGGATGCAATGTAGAAATTGGAGGAGTCTCAGGCAGTGTAGATTACTTATAGGTTGGCAGTTACCATGCCAAGACAATTTCGGAAGTATGCAGACAGAAGTGTAAGATTTGAAACCTGATCTTCTACCATGAATAATCCACTGATATTAAAAGCAACATTTTGGTTTTGTGTTCCATATGAAAATAAGGTCTAAAAATCCAAAAAGTCATGAAATGAATACTACCGTTCTATGAAGATAGAAATGGTTCAGCAAAGAGAAGAAGGAGGATCTTGCGCCCATTTCTCTTTCTGGTTGCTCTTCCAACCCACAGATACTTGGCTGCTCCAGTTATTGTCTATAACGGTGATACTACTGTGCAGTGCCAGGCCTGTGTGACATGGAAGAACACAGCTGTTTAGGATCTAAAGTGTGAAGAAATTTGGTAGAAATTTGGTTGATGGTGGCATCAGTATGACTTAACGATGCCTGGTGAGTTTCAAATATAGTAGCAGATAAGATTGGATGAGAAATAAAGAGGAGCTTGACCATAATATCCAGCACAAACCACGAAGATGCAAAATAAGAAAATGTATTATGGGGCAAACTCCATCCTCCTAGACTTGTGTCTTGAAATTGGATGCAAGTACCCACTATAAGATATATGGTTTGTCTGGCAATACTGCAATGCATTGTCATTTGCCTACCCCATGCACATATGCAGACAAAACCTGGCTTTTCAGGCAGGCATGGGGCTGTTGATCTCACGACTGAGATCTAGCGAGATCCGGCCCTTCTGTTGATTGCTGTTTTTTAAATTGTTTTTAAAATTTTATAATGTAATTCGTTGTGTGTTTTTTTTTTTTTTTTTGCCGTGAGCTGCCCGGAGTCCTTTGGGAGTTGGGCGGCATATAAGTTTAATTAATTAAATAAATGTCTATGAGTTTCAGTGAACTATTGTGAACCTCCCTCCCTCTTCAAACATTCTGTTTAATAGTACCCAAGTTTCAGCCAGGTAAACTGCTATGGCAATGAAAGACAGAGATTCTCTTGATTGTTTATCAGTCTATCTCTTTTCCTGTATGGCTGGATGTTTGTTTTTGAAGGATTTAAGAAGTCACACCACCATTTTACTGTAGTTGAATTTAAAAGAATTCTGCTATCACAAATAGATCATCCCCTAGCAGGATTACTATATGATTCCAAGAGATGGAGAACTCATGCTGTTTATTAGAGCAGCCCATTTTTTTTTCAGGCTTCCATGTTTATCTGGAAAAAATGTGTATTCATTAAAGTTAACACCTTATAAAACAGTGGCACCTTTTTTTCAGGCTCAGCAAATTGTTGAAATTGTTTTGTATGTATTATAAAAGTTCTTATGCTCTGGATCCCACAGAAATGAGGAGAAGAGGAACCTTGGCGATGCAGGCTGTTAAATGCCTAGCACTTAATTCCAGCTGCCTGCAATTACTGCAGGTTCGAATCCCACCAGGCTCAAGGTTGACTCAGCCTTCCATCCTCTCGGGGTAGGTAAATTGAGGACCCAAGATTGTTGGGGGCAATAAGCTGACTTTGTAAAACTGCCGCTTAGTAATAAGCAGGCATATACAATGGAATGAAGGCTATTGCTGAGCGCATTGGGTTGCGCTCCAAAAATTGTAAGCCGCCCTGAGTCTCCGGAGAAGGGCGGCATATAAATATGAATTTTAAAAAAAGAGAGAGAGAAACCTTTAAAAAGAATCTCACTGTGATCTGTGTGCAAGATCCCTTACTATCCACTCTGATTGTGTAATGCCACTTGTGCTGCTTTGAGGAATAGCAATGTGCATTTTCTACCACGCACTATACGTTCATTATGGCTCATTAAAGTTGCCAGGACAGAGCTGGCTGATTGAAGGAATAATAAAGGTCCTGTTGCTGCCTCTTCAAAGTAACAGGAAAGACCTTTAAATCATTATTAGCTTCCAGCATCCTAGAGGACTTCTTATTCTTTGCCTTCCTGTTCATTTCTGTGTACAATTCAAACTGATGGTTTTGATATACAGAACTCTAAAGGTTTTGGAGCAAAGCTATCTGAAGGAGGAATGTTTCCAATAAAGGAGAATATTTGTCCTTGGTGCTCTCTGACCTTGGTTGTTTTCTTGCAGACATTTCATTACCCAAACTAGTGCTAGAGGAGTGTTTCCTTCTTTACCAGTCTGGCTAATCACTGAAAGGCCTTTTATATGTTCCATAATCTAGAACAGCCCCTTTCAATCTTTTTAATCTGGATGATTATTTTTTCTTGAAATATTTCTCAGGTCTCAGAGAACTCCTGCATAACAACGGCAGAAAGGTGTGAAAACGTCACACTACAATTCACTTTTAAACCATATTATTCATCCTTTTTGGGTTTGGGGTCTGGCTAGTCTAAATAAAAGAAGAATTAGAGGTGACATAGTAGCAGTATTCCAGTATTTGAGGGGCTGCCACAAAGAAAAGATGGTCAATTTATTCTCCAAAGCATCAAAGGACAATGGTTGGAAACTAATCAAAGAGAGAAGCAACCTGGAATTAAGGAGAAACTTCCTAACAGTGAGGACAATTAACCAGTGGAACAGCTGGGCTTTAGAAATCGTGGGTGCTCCATCACTGGAGGTTTTTAAGAAGAGACTAGATGGTCACTTATCTGAAATGCTATAGGTTCTCCTGCTTGAGCGGGGGCTGGACTAGCTTCCAGTTTCTATTCTATTCTATTCTATTCTATTCTATTCTATTCTATTCTATTCTATTCCATTCTTTGCAACATTTATAACAGCAGCAAAGTGGCAGTCTAGCAGCCGAGTCACAGTGTAAAATAGTATTATGTGGTACATGAAGTTCAAAAAATGGTCTTTGTTTCTTTTTTTTCCAACCACAATCTCTTGCAGAACCTCTAGTGACCTCTCATAGAACCTCAACTGAGAAAGGCTGATCTAGGTTATATAGGAATACAGCCTATAGGAGTATAAGCTGAGCACTTGACACAGAGCTCTTTATGAAGTTGTAGCTCGATTTTTCTTGTTTATTAGAGATGAGACTAAGTCCTTCTTTACTTTTTGTAAAAGACTAGAAAGTACTGATCTGTGCCACCGTACTTTTAATAGTGTTTAATGTTGTTTTGTATCATTGTTCAGTTTTAATGCACTTCTCAAATTTTATGGGGTTTCCTCACGATCCTTGCTATTATAATGTCAAATGTTATAGAATGTTTTTATTATACATCATTTTAGACATTAGGTAAGCAGTTATTTTCATTAACCAGGATTGTTTCTTTTTTACTAAAGAAAGGGAAAGCACATTTTGTACTCCAGTCAGGTCATGGTGCCCCAGTTATTCTGGGCAGAGTTTCTTGTTCTTGAATCTTGCTGTACTAATGAAATGATCACTATTCACACTGCAGCAATTTAGTAGGTAAGTAGGTGTCTTCATATTTTCAAGCTATCTCCCAAATTTGTCTGTCTGCCAAAATACTGAATTATTTTGTAAATTTCATGAGATTGTTAATGGAAATGAAAATAGTATCCATTCTTAGGTAAAAGACTCTTTTGAAGTGAGAGGTGGTATTTTTGAAATATCTGAAGAGTATCTTATACAGATGTTTTGCTTGGATTCATGATAGTCAATTGGTGTGCTACTCCTGATAATCAAATGATCACAGAAATGGTAGCACTTTGAGCTACTTCCCAACTGCATTATTACAGGGAATCCTCGACTTACAACAGTTCGGTTAGTGATCGTTCAAAGTTACAATGCCATTGAAAGAAGTGACTTATAATCATTTTTCACACTTATGACATTGCAGCATTCCATGGTCATGTGATAAATATTCAGATGTTTGGATATTTATGACAGTTCAGTGTCTTGGAGTCATGTGATCACCTTTTGTGACCTTCCAACAAGCAAAGTCAATCAGGAAGCCAGATTCACTTAACAACTATGTATTAACTTTCCACTCAGTGTTGCTCACGCATGTCCAGGTCATGATGCCCAGTGGGTTGAACCACTCAAGGCCCAGCAGACTTGGCTCCTTGTCCACCATGGTCAGTGGTAGGCATTTGGTGTGGCCTTGAATTTACGTTGAATTCTCTTGTTCCAACTACTGGAATCTTGTTCCCTTGGTAGTCTTAAGAGTCAATGCTTGTTTCTTGAAGTGCTTCTTCTGGATGTTGGGAAGAAGTCTGAATAGTGTCCCATGACACCATAGATAGATAGTGAGCCTGAGTCCACTTCCATTTGGCAAGGCCTTCCTTCAATAAGTACCTTGACATGCACTTTCTGCTTCTTAAAGGTGATGAATGACCAATAGTTACTGTTTGATGAGTTTCATTCTTCCCATTTGTTTCTGTGCTGCCCCATTTTCTCACTGAGATTGTTGGGCCTGAATTCTTTGTCTTTGTAGCAAACTTTCTTCTGTTGTGGAGTTCTGGATGATTTGCAGACTCTGCTAGGTGTCCCTTTTATCACAACGGAGGCAAATGGTGTCTAAAACTTGCATTCAGTGGGGTGGCTTCCCACAACCTCTGCAGTAGAAATCTTGCCTCTTTCTTCCCAGGTCTTTTTCCTCCATTCTGAGTCTGTAAATTCCTTCCTCCACCTCACTACAGTCTGACTCAGAATCTATTTGCTCACAATGAGTTGTTGTGGATTTTTCCACATCAGGATGGCTTGTGGCCTTGTTGATTTTCTTCATGGCTTGGTAGCTTCTGCTGAAGAGGCCTCTTCTATTGCTTCCTTCAGCATGATCTTAGGTTTCAGTAATAACTTGCTCTGTAGCACCTTGTCTTTAAGGCCCAGAACAAATCGATCGCAAGATGGCCTCTTCTAAATTGTTATTCGTGATGCACCCTCAATGTTCTTAAACTTGCCACAGTCGCTACTGCCCCCTTGATCACGATGGTAAAACTCGTGTTCTTAATGAGGCACGATACTTGTATGGCGAATGGGCTCTTAACAGTTTTTCTAAGTCAGGCCATTCCATTACCTTCATCTGCAGCTCCCGCCAATGCCTTCACCATCTTGAAAACTGCCGGACCGCAGTGCGGAGAAAGACCGCCCTCTTCCGCCGGAAATGTCGGCAAGATCGTTTCTCCAGATACATTTGAAACGATCTGCATACGACTCCCAGTCTTCTGCCGATCGAACGGGCTGGGGGTGTTCAGCAGCCATCTCTCTTCCTTCCACGCGTCGCCTTCTTCAGGGAATCCCACCTCGTCGCCAGTGTTAAGTTTGCATGAAGAGACAGACGCGAGTGCTTCAAGCTCTTAGTTTATTAGTGACTACAGCTCAGAACGGACCCAATTTGGCTGGGCTGCGGCTGCTACTTATAGCCAGCAGCCGCAGTTGCCAGCCAATCAGAGTGCAGGGTTTTCCCGCACTTTTTAAACCAATCATTTCCAACATTTTACAAGAACAGTTCAAACTAAACCAATGACTTCAAACCTGCATACATAACATTCTCAAAGTTTCCTTTTATTAGAGTAGTAAATTGGCACATCTGGGAAATCCCAAATCTGAAAGTTCCAGGTTTCCCTCCAATAAGTAAAAATTACAAATCCACCCCCTGCACCCATCATTCCATCACATGCCCCAATCACCATCCGTCCCAATTTGAGGCATTCCTGCCAGGTGCAGGAATAACATGACCTTGACTTTAAAGAAGAATGATATTATGTCTGACCACATACGCTCCATGAAATTTCCCCCTCCCATTTTCCCAGGCTCAAGCATGTGGCAGCGTGGAAGCTTCTGGTGCTAATATGGCTTCCAAAGCTCACAGACTATATATCTTCACAAAGTAATACAACTGTGAAATTTTTTTAATTAGGTACGTTGTTTTATTGTCCTTATTGTTTTCCCTTTCTTGATAATAAATTGCTATGTTAAACTATTTCCCTCTTTTACTCTACTCTTTTTATTGTAAAGGCTGGGCAAAGTTCATAATAAATATATTTGTAGAAGAAATCCAGATTAAGAAGCACCCATGGACCTTCTAGCCTCCCTTAGGCCAGACTATATTCCAAATCCAAATTAGTCTTACTGAATTCCAGAGCTACATTTTATTCAAATTTTATTAGCTTTAGATGCTAAAAGATTATGTAGAAGGCTGGATATAGGATATCATGTTAAAATATTTTTTAAAAAATCTTTCCAAAAAGATTCTCTTCATGAAAACATATTGTCTTCTCTTTTGAAATATTTTAATCTTCTTCATCAAATTGAATGAGATTTGGAAGTTTTGTGCCTGGTATTACCATGATCTCCTGATTTTGGAAATACCACAAACAACCCATAGCAGCATCAGTGTCAGAAAATACCATAGATGACTATTCTTCAGCACTATTTTAGGCTGATAAAGAAGAAAAAATAGTATATTATCTCTGCCTCATTTATTCTTGTGAGAATATAGCCTTAAATGAAGGGAACCTCTTTTGGTCAGAAGAACTTTCATTCTGAAAAGTAAAGAAATAGAATTTCATCTTGTTGTTGTTCTATTTTTTTATCTTTATGACAGCAATAAGGGTCTTCGAATCTTGCCTCAATACCATTCATCTCAGAATTAAGTCTGCTGTCATTTCTTATCTAATGGAACAAGACTGCTCCCAAGCTTATTCTGCACCTTTAAATTGTCCTCCAAGCCTGCCTTGTAGTCACACTTTCTTTGTATAGCTTGAATGTTAGCATGACAGCACTTTATGCTAATAGTGCCTAAATCTATTATATGGGGATTGTCCAAATGTTTTCTAGATGGCATCAAAGAATTAGCAGTTTCAATGTTTCTTTGCTGGCATTTTGTGAGTACCCAGATTTTTGTAGCCCAGATAAAGTCACGCTAATCATGCCAAAGCATTTCACATGAGTTGAATTATTCATAGATATTAGAGAGGAATCTGCCCTGAATCAACTTCATCAATCATGTGCCTATAATTTCTAAATCAGTCCTTGTTGCTCTTTATTTTGAAAAAAGACACTGTGATTTTCACAGATAACTTTCCTTAGCAAATTTTTTTTTACTGTAGGCCTTTTTGTACAACACGTTCTTAATCAATGCATGTTTTGTGTACAGTTTCCCTTATTATTTCATTTAATAGCCAATTGCAAATCTGAAAAAAAATGAGCAGTTGGCAGCTCATCTTGCATGAATCAAAGCGCTTGGCTTCAAATAGCAGACTAAATGTAATACTCCTCCACCTCTACTTGTCACAGACATATTTAAAGTAGTCATTCAAAATTTTAAAAAAGAGATAAGGCAGACAATAGATACTGCAGTTAGAATTACACACCTGTCTTCTGGAATCTCCATGGCTCAAAGAAAATATATATTGGGGATTTATTTATGCTCTGTTACTTACTTGAACATCCCTGTGGTCTTGCCATGTGCTTTCTCAGCAGTAGAATAGCTCTGCAAAACAGGGCCATATGATGTTCCCTATTTATATAAGTACTAGCTCTGTACCGTTGCTTTGCTACGAAACTATGTGATCGGGCTTAGTTTTTGGGGAGGAAAATAAGGGGAAAAATTGTGCCTCTGCCTACTAGTATCCATCGGTATTCATCTGGCTAGCATCCTGTCAGTGTATGAGAGAGTTCAGGGCTGTTTGGAAACTGAAACAGTTTTTGCTGTGTGAGCAAAAAGGAGACAGATGTGAGCGTGGTTTAGCTCAATTGTTCTGTACTAAAGCTGGTTGCTGCTGTGAAACTAAAACTGAAACTGAAACTCCTCTCTTCTGCTTGTGTTTTGCATTTGGAACAGATTTATTTTCAGGTGGGGAGGGGGAGTTGAACTCCTTAGCATCAGAGCATGTTAATAATAATGTATGACATACTAATGCTCTGATGGTCATTTCAAAAATCCTTTCTTAGAACCTTAGAAGCCAAGAGGAACATACGTGCCAAATTTCATATATATAGATTTGTAGGTACATACCTACAAGTTTTATGGTCATTGATTTCACTACTGTGACATTGAGCAGCTAACAATGAATTAACCAAAAAAGTATCCAAAATAATTCCAGTAAGAGGTTTCAAGCACCATCAATATACCATCTACCAAAGGTACACAGTCAGATAAGAAAGCTTCTTGTTAGTGAGTCCATTAATTTTCTATTCTTCCTGGTGCCCTCCCACATTAAATTCTCCTGGCCAAACCTTCATTGAATTTCTGAAGCAACCTCTGCTGCATCTCCCTTTCCAGAAAAGCTGGGAGGCCCATTTGAGGACTCATTCTTGACTGCTACTCTTGGCTTGAATTTTCACTGTTATTTGTTCCCACAGGAATATTTTCCAGATAATTCCTTGAGGTTACTCATGCAGATTGTATTTACATGTGGGAAAGATTACAGGAAGGGCCATGCAACACTTTACATTAAAAATACTGTGTGCAGTTACACTAGTAAGTGAATGGTTCTAAAATTTTAATCAGGGTCACTGCACATGAGAAGATTTAGGCCTCCTTCCACCACCACCTTACATTCTCCATATTCTCTTGTACGTGTGGCAAATTATATATCTACAACATGTACATTAAATTAATGCAAATAATAATTATTATTATTTATCTCCTAGAAGTAGATTTAGAAGAAGAAGTAGTGAAAGGATGCATGATCGCATGGGGCCAAAATATTGGTCATAACATACAGTTATCAGACTGGGAGACTGTATGGAATAGAAATCACAAACTAACAAAATCAGCAACATACAAAGAAAATGCATATAAAATGTTCTATAGGTGGCACTTACCCCTTCGAGATTAGCGAAAATGTACCCTAAAATGAGTCCTATATGTTGGAAATGTAAAAAAAAGAGGGAACATATTATCATATGTGGTGGTCCTGCTCAGACGCTCGAAAATACTGGCTCAAAATTCAAAATTGGCTGCAGGAAATCACCAATGAACAATTAGACCTAGAACCAGAACTCTTCTTATTGGGGATCTTCAAAAAAAATGTAAAAAGCACAAAATACTTATTATTGCACATATTGACTGCTGCCAGGATTGCCTTTGCCCAATGTTGGAAACAGCCATATATACCTGTAGAGGAGCTGGTTATTCAAAAAGTTATGAATTGTGCTGAAATGGATAAACTAACACTGAGTTTAAAAGATAAGAAAGCTTCAATATTTTATAAGGTATGGGAACAATGGTATAGCTGGATAGATCGGAGACAGATTAAGGATAGGTAATTGTTAAAATAGAATATAGATAGAATAAGAATATAATTATGCACAAACTAATATCTGTAAATATTGCACAAATGATTGTTATATGATAAGCACCACAAATAGCTGTTATTGAGTGATATATTTTTCTATGTTCTTAATGCAATAAAAATTCAATAACATTTATTAAAAAAATAATTATTATTATTGCTACTTTAGGATCACAAGGATTTTTTTGGTAAGTGCAATTATTAGATACCTATCTTTATAAAATCTTCATATGCTGATATAAATACAATAGTATTTCACTCCAAAACATGGTAAGAAGATATAGCTGCTCTTTTCCCTTAAAGGCTGTGCTGTTAATGGAGTCCACCCACTAGGAATATTGAGTGAGTGGTAAGGAAAGAAGATAACCTAAGTATTGGATCAGTCCTGTCCAATACATTACTGCACTTCAGTTCTGCTGCTGCAGTTGAAGAGGCTATTCCAGTTTTGATATATACTCTGGGGTCTTTGCTAAGACCATTATCCCACCAGCCAATTACTAGCTAATGCATTTATAATTCTACTGGGTATTACCATGATTATTGGTTGTAGTACAGTGGATCCAAATAATGTAAATGTAAGTAAGTCTACTAAGTTAATGTCTATCCTGGCTGGGCAAGTCATAGCAAAGGAACCACTCACATTTTGACTCTGAATTGTCAGGAGACACAGAATATTAATCCACAGCATATTGGAAAAGAAAAAGAAAAAGAATAAAATAGTGGCTTTCACAAAAAGAGCTTAGAAGCAAGCTACCTATATGATCTGCATCTTGGCCCTTTCTAACTACATTAATAGTCCTTAACTTTGTAACATTTGTACTGTTCAAATGACTTTGGAGCTTTTTAGATTTTGTGATACTACAACTCCCTAAAATGGTAAAATAACTTGGTGAACCAAAACACACAATGTCACTGGATTGAGGATTGAGTAAGAAAGAATATATGCCACAGACTTTTGATAACTATATTTTAGAATATATATAAAATATGTAAAATCTCTACAATTTTACAAAATCTTACAATTTTATAAAACTGTTTTGTTAGAAATGAACAAAAAAACCCTTACCAAATTTTAAATCATGTTTTTAGGGAAAGGATGATTTTGTTTATTTCTGCTTTATTCCTGGAATCTGGGTATCTTCTTTGAGAGTGTTAATTTTTCGTATCCTATTTATATTTGATTGCTATTTGATCCTTATAACAGCAAGTGTTGACATAATTTCTGATATCATTCTTTATAATTATTTGCATCTTGATTCCAAATTCAAACTGTGATAGATATTTTTAGGATTTTTAGTTTTAAAGAAGTGTTAGAAGAGACATTGATGAATTGCTCATCCTTAGTAGAACTGTACTGAAGTATTAGACACCAGTTTAACTGGAGATTAGTCCACTAACTTCACTAACACATATATATCTAGAGACAATCCAAGAGTGGGCTTATTATTACATGATGATGGATATTCATAGGAGAAGCTGAACCCAACTCTAACAATCATTTGCCATATTATCAATAGGAGTCAGTTGATCTTCAGAAATAAGACTCATGTCATCTTTACAATTCAGATCTGGACCAGTACTCAAGGTGGATTTTACTAATATAGAAGAAATTAGAAATTAGTGTCTGTATTAGGCTGTGGTGCAGCCTAAAAGTGCCCTTGAACATTTTCCCAGGGAAGAAGACTGAATGAATATTGTAGCATTAGGTCTGAGGGGAAAAATGCTTGAAGCTAATCCATAGCCTTTGAAATATTCTCTTTTTTTCCTATCAAACCAAGACTTGTACTTCGGCTCTTTGGACAACTGCATCTGGCAATGACACAATGGTCCTTGATTGAAGTTGTGAATGTTGATTGTCTGCATTTTGCCCTCCTGTCATCTGGTGTTTCTGTTGGAACCAATAGCTGGGACACAACGATGCAACTGCCTTGGGCGAATGGCACTTCTGTGGGTACAGCGCAATGGGTAGCTGTTCATCACGTACAACTCTGAACTGCTATTGTACCTAAAATGTCTTATTATTCGCACTGGGGAAAGAAGAATATAGCATTTTTCCTTCCAACTTCATCAATCTTTGTTGGAAATGTTTCACAACTTTGCAAACCATTAACTTCCATTGAGCTTAATAGGATTTGTTTCTGAATAGACAGGACAGAGTTGCATTGTTTATGGTACCACATGGCCCCTGGCACTTAAGAGTAGAGAGGGGGAAATTACAACTTTGGATCTTTACATCTACCTTTCTTACTTCCTCCATAACAGCTTTTCTTTCAAAGTTATGAGAGCAAAATATTTTGAATAAAATCTGTTTCTTCTCCTATGGACAGAGATGACATCCTGAAATATTTATCTCCTGCCTTCTGGAAGCAATGCAGATGCTGAGCAGATAAATTCTTCTGAATATTTTTCCTACTGGGACTCATTCAACAGGATTAAAAGGTAATTTATTTTGTAAATCATTTCAAAGGAGAAGAGAGTTTTGGTGAAATTCTCACAGATGCAACGTGCTTAAGGCATTTCCATGTAAGTTCTTCATGGCACTTTAAAAAGGATTTCAGACTAGCTCAGTTGGGGGAAATGGTCCTGCCAGTTTCTCTCCACCATTAGGAGAAGAACTTCAAAAGGCTGTTTGTCTTCAGCTGTGGATACATGCACATCCATACCCATCCACATCCACACCTTTTTTTGAATGTTGGATCACATGGTGTGTGTGTGTGTGGAGGTGGTGGTGGATGGAAGAGGTTTAGCAAACTCTGAAAACTTCTTTATGGTAGACCAGTTCTTTATCTGAAAAATTACAGGTAAATGTTTGGAGGGAGTGGGCGATACTGGCAAAGGTGTGCCTTTTTTCCACCCTTCTCTCAAAGCAAAGCTATATCTAGGAGAAAAATGGTTGAACTGCAAGGGACAAAAAGTGAATGATTAATTCACTGGACTTTTTGAGGAAAGAGGAATTGCCTCACCTTGAGGATCACTTGAAAAACTGTAGCAGTCCTGAACATTGATCCTTCTCATGGATGGAGAAAACCAATGGTTCTGAGTTGTGCGGGCTTGCTGAGATAGATGGTGGATTTGTTCTTTCTACCAGCAGTGATAATGCTAATAACAAGAACAAGAACAGCTGCCTCAAATACAATAAAAAAACCAAAACAAGGAGTTTTCAGATAGTGTCCACTCCTCCCCCTTTCCTTCCCTCTCACTAAATTTGCTTATAAAACAACCATATGCTGAATGGTGCTGGAATTTAATCACCATGGCAAGCCAGCCCAGGCCACATTTAATAGCTTGCCAAATGGAAAAGCTGACCTGTCTTGCTGTGTGCAGCACAAACAGCAAACTGCCACCAAACTGTTGATGGCAAAAATATCAGTCTGGGCCTGCTAAGAATTCCTATCTGATGGGGCCAATTGTTTATGTATTAAGATAAAAGGAATAAAATGCTACCTGCTTTAGACAATTGATGACAGCCACAATCACAATCTGGTCCAACCTGTCAGAAGTCTCACTATTAGGTGTGGGTGGGTGGGTAGCAGAAGGGAAATTCAAGTCAAAGTAGGTAAGGAATTGGCGAGAGATCTCCTAGATCAGGGTGTCAAATTCAATTTCATTGAGGGATGCATTAGGGTTGTGTTTGACCTCGGGGTGGTGGTGGCCAGCATGATGTCACTTGCGTTGGGGGGCATTTGTGGTGGTCTGAGTACTCTGCCAGTGAAAATGGGCTCCTGAGCTCCGTTTTCACCTGAGATGCCCTTCTGCAACCTTCCGCCAGCAAAAACAGAGCTCGGGAGGGCCACAGGTAGCCCTTGTGAGCTCCGTTTTCACTGGCACAGGCACCACGAGCCAGTCCTTTGCTATTTCCAGGGCAGTTCCATGGGCCAGATTTAAGCACCCCTCAGGCCGGGTCTGGACCCGGGCCTTGAGTTTGACACCCCTGAATCAATTCAGGTCTCCACCAGTAGATAGACTACATTACTGGATGTTGAAGAAATTGGGGGATGTAATTTTAGGACTGTTTGAGTACGTTTTTAGTTATTCCCCCTTCCCTTCCCTCCCTTCTTTATAATTTCAAAGAAAAAACAAAAAGAAAAGAAACAATGCTGATAGAAATATAGATTTAAAAGAATGTAGAAAGTACAGTAGATAACTAATAAGTCTTGAATAACCAGCAAGTCTACAGCAACATGGTAATATTTTCCAATATACAATTAACAATAGTCAGTTAATGCCCAACCAATGTGAGGTTCTTAATGGACATGGTTCATTAACGGACATCAAGGTTCTATTCTGTACCCAGTGCTTTTTAACATTTTTATAAATGATTTAGGTGAGGAGGAGGGATTCTCATCAGATCTGAAAATGACACAGATCTGGAAGATTGCTAGCATTTCTGAAGACAACCACAAGTTTCAAAAGGAATTTGATAGACTGGAACATTGACTCCATTTAATATTTCTCAATGTTGAGAAAAGTAAGGTTCTACATTTAAGTAGGAAAAACCAGATGATGGGTATAGGATGACAAATACAAATAGACAATAAGTGCCTCCACACTAATGTTTGTAACAAACATCTGGGCATCCTAGAAGACAACATGTGAAGCATGAACCAACAATTTACTGCAGCTGCTGAAAGAGCTGATGCAATCTTGGGCTGCATCAACAGAGGTGTCATGTTGAACTCATGGGAAGTAATAGTTCTGCTGTATGCTAGTGTTGTTCAGATCACACCTGGAATACTTTATCCAGGTCTGGTCACCACAATGTAAGAAGGATGCTGAGGAATGGAAGGAGTATAGAGAAGAGCAACCAGGATGGCCAGGGGCTCAGACACGAAATCCTATGAAGAAGAGTTAAAGAAATTGAGTATATTTAACTTGAAGAAGAAACAGCAATACTTTTCAGCAAAACTTCAGTACTTTTAAACCTCTCACAAAGAAGATATTGATTTATTTTCCATTGCTTCTTAGGATAGGGCAAGAAACAATGGACAGAATTTTACAAAGGGAGATTCAAAACAGGAGAAATTTCCTGACTGCAAGAGCCATTAAAGTTGGAGTTGTACTGTAGGTGCTACATGATGGGAAGTTCTCAAGCAAAAGTAGGATAACCATTTGCCTGAGATGCTCTGAAGACTCCCATCCTGGGCAGGACATTGAACTGGAAGAACTCCAAAGACCTTCCAGCCCCATGATTCTTTGGCTCTCTGAGAACAATACATGGCTTCTGCTTGTAGACAGGTAAAGGTTTTTTGAGCTGAGAACAATTGTCTCAGAGCTTCAGAGTCAAATACCGCCTCAATGGAATGGGAAAGGCTTCTTTATGCTCTGTTTCATTTGATCCATTTTCAACTCCAAGGAGCACAATGTTACTCTTCTCACAGAATATAACCCCTTTCACTTCCTTTTCTACAAGTGGAGTGATTTCCCCTCAGAACTAAGAAGGGTCTCAAAGACTCTTTAACCCTCATTCACAGCCTCTCAATTAAGCATTAACTGGCTATTGTGCCTACCCATAGAGAAGCAGGCTGAAACATACTTCTTTTCTAAACACCAGCCCCAGTCTGTGTTTTTTTCCTGATTCATGTTATAAAACATGGCTATCTAACTTACTGTGTTCTCTCACGTGTGCATGGGCATGAACACGGAAACAGTTTGTAATTAAGAAAGAATCCATAGACCAAACAAGCTCCAGCCATATTAATGCTGTTCATACAATGCCCCAGACCACAAACATTCTCCCAAGCCCACTTTGTGCATTATTGTCATTCCACAGCATACGAAGAATAAAAGCTTTGGGACTCTTGAGATTTTCAAGGATATCAGGTCAGAGCACCTGGTCAGTGCCTGAGATAATGAAATGTGCTACGAATTCAGAAACTTGGCGATGGCTTTACAATCCAAGTTGGCCATGTCCCAGTTTTGCTGCACCCTCAAAACAGATTTTTGCAGAGGGCTGCTGATGAAAACGGAAGGTTGGCATATGAGTGTACATGAGACAAAACACAGGCAGCTGAATTTATATCCTTCGTTATTGTTTATACATAAGAAGATATCCCACAAAAATGTATTTAATAACAAAATTAAAGTCAACATTGGCATCACTCTTAAAAATAATAAACATTTAAAAACTTGAAAAATAAATGGTTTTTTAAACCTATTTCTAAATTGGAAGAATGGGACCCAGAAACATCTGAGGAAGTACAATCCATAGTTTGGTAGCCATGCAGAGAAAGTGTCTTCCTAAATTCTCCATAATTATTCTTGTAGCATAACAGGATCTTTAGAAGGGCCAGTCCTGCTCATCTATGCAAGGTGAACAAAGAGATGAAATAAGATTCAATAGGAAATAGTTACGCTTGTTTTAGTAGTTAATTTTATATTTTGTAACTAAAGTGACATGTATTCTTCAGTTGCTTTTTCTTTTTTAATTCATATTTATATGCTGCCCTTCTCCGGAGACTCAGGGCGGCTTACAATTTTGGAGCAACCCAGTGTGCTCAGCAATAGCCTTCATTCCATTGTATATGCCTGCTTATTACTAAGCGGCATTTTTACAAAGTCAGCTTATTGCCCCCAACAATCTTGGGTCCTCAATTTACCTACCCCAAGAGGATGGAAGGCTGAGTCAACCTTGAGCCTGGTGGGATTCGAGCCTGCACTAATTGCAGGCAGCTGGAGTTAAGTGCTAGGCTTTTAACAGCCTGCACCACCAAGGCTCTTCTATTCTTCTATTCTTTAATAGTAGGATTGTTTATAATTGTACTAATGTTCTGTCAATGTCCCATAAATATATACAGAACGTATGTCTTCAGTGCAGTGTAGCAGATTTAAGGATGTGTAGTGAGTACTTTCTTATCTCTCCTCCTTCCACAGTTGTATAAAATCAGCTTGTTAGAATAATAATTAATCCTGGATGTTGCATTATGCTGCTGAGGTGTCTTCAAGCAGTATGTACTTTGAATGACCCCTTTACCTGTATCTCCCTTCTTGTTATCTTATATCATTATTGCCTGTATTTAGGATCTTTATAAAAGGAGTCCATTCTTAAACTTTATTTTATCAATATTCTATTTAACATCTATGTAATCTTGTAAACTTTGATCTTGGCTTTACTGAATGCAAGAGGTCAGACTGTAGTACAGGTCGCTGTAACCTGCTAGCTGTACAGGTCGCTGTAACCTGCTAGCTTTAAAATAATAAAATGTTTACACAATCCTCTTCAGTTATTGGCATTTTGCTGGGTGATTTTTCCATCAGAGTTCATAACAGAACAGAGGGTCCTGCAGAGAAGCTTAAAAATCTCAATAGGCTTTTGATACCCTGTGCAGACATTATTCATGCCTCTTGTATACCAATATACCAGCCAAAGGCATAGTTGGCACAATTTAGAGCAACTGGAATTTCAGAAGAGTTTACAAGGGTGGCCCCATATAAAGTATACTGCGGTAGTAACCAAGGTGTAGATAATGGTTGCTAGGTCTGTTTACCTCAGGCAGGGTTGCAGAAGCTCAATCCATCAAATTACTGCAAATATGTTCCTTGTCATAATGGTCACCTGCAAATCTGGTCACAGGAGTATTCCCAGGCTGTGAACCTATTCTTTCTGGGGGAATGAAACCTCATCCAAGAGACATCACCTTAATCCCAAAGCTTTCTCCTTGCAAGGACCACCTGTTTTCTCTGGGTATAATTTTCATTTTTTCTCTCCTTCATTTAGTTCTTGCCTGTCTATGAAAATTAATAGTGAACACAAGGAATGCAGCATGGTCATAACTCTACGATGATGACAGCAACAAGCCTATTCTGTCGCGGCCCCTGACCTCTGGAACCAACTACCCCTGGGGCTCTGCCTGGCCCCTGACCTCCGCACCTTCCGCCATGATTGAAGACCTGGCTATTTGACCAATCCGGGCTGTGACCCCTCCCTGGGGGGGGATGGTTTTTAAATTATTTTAAATTATTTTAAATTTTAGATTTGCTAATTATTTTGGGCTTGTGATTGATTTAATTCTTTTTAATCATTTATTGTGGTTGTTTTTAGTTGTGAGCCACCCCGAGTCTTCGGAGATGGGGCAGCATACAAGTCCAAATAATAAATAAATAAATAAATAAATACTGCTTCTCTGCAGGGTTGTGTTCAAAACCCATGTTACCTGCCCCTGGAGGTTCCAGTCTCTCCCCTTAACCTTTTCACCTCCCATCTCCTAAGGTCCCTTTCTTTTGGGAGACCCAAACTTTCACCTCCCAATCTAGTATCCTCCAGATGTGTTGGATTGATGTTTCTCAACCTTGGCCACTTGAATTTGTGTGGACTTCAACTCCCAGAATTCCGCAGCCAGCCATAAAATTGGAAGTATACAAGTAAGGGCAAATTCAGAGGGTTCTCAAGGACTTAAGATGTGGGACTTGCAAGTATGGCCTCATTCTCTACCCAGTTTCCAGTCTTACATAATCAGGCAAATACCAGAAAGGATCGGTGTAATTAAAGGAAGCATGTAACAGAGGCCACAAAATTCTGCTACAATCATCTTGCTTTGTTTACATATATTTGGGCATTCACTGCAATTCTTTGCAGGGAGAAAGACTTTGGAGGTTATTATCAAATCTATGAAGGTCTTCAACATGATCTGGTACATTGGGATATCTGAGTTTCTGATTGTGTGGAGAATAGAATAGAATAGAATAGAATAGAATAGAATAGAATAGAATAACAGAGTTGGAAGGGACCTTGGAGGTCTTCTAGTCCAACCCCTTACTTAGGCAGGAAACCCTTTACCATTTCAAAAAAAATGGTTAACCAATCTCTTTGTTAAGTTTGCATGAAGAGTCAGACGCGGAGTGCTTCAGTGAAGAGTTTATTAGTGACTACAGCTCAGAACGGACCCAATTTGGCTGGGCTGTGGCTGCTACTTATAGCCAGCAGCCGCAGTTGCCAGCCAATCAGAGTGCAGGATTTTCCTGCACTTTTTAAACCAATCATTTCTGACATTTTACAAGAACAGTTCAAACTAAACCAATGACATTCAAACCTGCATACATAACACTCTTCTTAAAATTTTCCAGTGTTGGAGCATTCACAACTTCTGGAAGCAAGTTGTTCCACTGATTAATTGTTCTAATTGTCAGGAAATTTCTCTTTAGTTCTAGGTTGCTTCTCTCCTTGATTAGTTTCCACCCATTGCTTCTTGTCTTCTTGTCCTGCCATCAGGTGCTTTGGAGAATAGATTGACCTCCCTCTTCTTTGTGGCAGCCCCTGAGATATCAGAATACTGCTATCATGTCATGCCTAGTCCTTCTTTTCATTAAATTAGACATACCCAATTCCAGCAATGGTTCTTTATATGTTTTAGACGGCAATCCCATAATCATCCTTATTTCTCTTCTCTGCACTCCTTCTAGAGACTTTTTAAGTCATGGTGACCAAAACTGGATGCAGTATTCCAAGTGTGGCCTTACCAAGGCACTATAAAGTGATATTAACACTTCATGTGATCTTGATTCTATCCCTATGTTTATGCAGCCTAGAACTGTGTTGACTTTTTTTTAGCAGCTGCAGCACACTGCTGGCTCATATTTAAATGGTTGTCCACTAGGACTCCAAGATTCCTCTCAAAGTACTACTATGGGTAGTGGATATATGACTAGATTATATACTGAACTCAGCAGAAGAACACACAGTACACCTGGAAGTCTTCAGGAACATAGATGTAGGTACCCAACAGCAGGCAGAGTTATAGAGGCTTTAAGCCAGAAATCAACTTTAGCTAAATTGAAGACCTTTCCCTGCTAATGATATGTCTACTATCTTTGTATTGGCTGGATACTATATAGCTTGATTTCTCTGTTTCCCACTGACATTTCCTATTTCTATTGCCTCTTAGTCCCTTCCAGTTATTAGAATTTCCTCCTGGATAAGAGTTAACAAGGAGTAACTGGTTTCATACATCTTAGGGCTGCACTCTTATGGAATTGATTCAAGTGGAAACTACTATTTTAACACCACTATATGAAGGGCAACCCAAGGTTTGACTAACATATGTTGGAGATGAGATGCAGAGAATGTCATGCGGACTTGGCAGATAAAGGATGCTGCCAACAAAAGTTTGTTCCAGGTTTAGATGCAGAAGGAGAAAAACTACAAATGCCTGAAAAGAAAGCATACATTATGCACAAATTAATGGAACAAAGTTATTTTTAGAAAAACGGAAAGACTGTGATTTCCAGTGAAGAGAATGTTGGATAATTTTGTTGTTGTTGTTAGTTCTTTATTCCAAATTACCTCTTAGCTTAAAAGATGTTTTCCCCTCCTTTGGGGATCCAGATGTTTCTTTGCATGCAAAGAACAGCTTGTGTCTTTGTGTGTGCAGGTTGGAGGCAATTTTGAGCAGCAAAATCAGTTGGCAAGAGAAGTGTCAACCATCTTCTCCCTGGTTCTTTGTAAAAATGTGCACTCCCTGAAGCTTGTTTTTCATGAAAAATAAAAAAAAACAGAGCTATTGGGGATGAGTTACATGCCATGTATGTACATTTTCATCTTTTCTTCTTCTCCTGCATAAGTTTATGTATTTGGGGGGGATTATGGCTTGTTGTGAAAAGCTGGATCAGAGTTGCCCCCACCCCAGCAAAGTTGTTGAATATTTTAATTATTAACTAAATCTTCAAGAACATCAAAATGAAAATATGCCTATATTACAAAGCACTGTAATTTGCTGGATTTAATATAATGGAACTCTTTCAAAATGGGGTACATTATTCTAGCAGGTCGACTCAGTGGGACTTAAAAAAGAACAAAGAAGAAGGGTCAGCCTGTTTTCCAAAGCATCTGAAGGCAGGACAAGAAACAGTGGATGGAAACTAATCAAGGAGAGAAGCAACCTGGAATTAAGAAGAAACTTCCTAACAGTGAGGACTATTAACCAGCAGCTTGCCTTCAGAATCACTGGAGGTTTTTAAGAAGAGACGGGACAGTCATTTGTCTGGAATGGTATAGGGTATGGGTGTCAAACTCGTTGCGTCACGTTTCCATCACATGATATTTCATGACATTTTTTCCCATTTGCGAGGTTGGGGTGACCAGTGTGTGATGCATCTGGCCCATGGGCCACCAGTTTGACACCCCGGCTTAAGCAGGGGTTGAACTAGAAGATCTCCAAGATCCCTTCCAACTTTTTAATCCTGACTTTCAAGCACTTCCAGGTGTTGTAACTGCAATCTGGATCCCTCTAAGGTAGCTGCTGTTATTCTTCCCACCACCACCCTCAGTGGCAAAAGACAGCACCTGGAGACATTGCCCTCACATTCAACACTAATACCAGTGTGGGAGTTGGAGAAAAACATGTAATTTTGTCAGAAACTCTCTCTCTCTCTCCCCCTTCTCTCTCCCTGTGTGTGCGTGTGCACACATGTGCCAACTGCAACTGAAGCAAAGTGCCAGCTTATTTACATGTAAATCTAGTGACCAATGCTTTGGCAGGAAGCTTTCATTTTAAGAATGCTCTTCCTAGAGCTGCGTAGGAGGTTCTATTAAGCATGTGGAATGTTTACTGCATACCAGAAGCAAGAGATTATACAGACACAGAGATTAAAAAAACACACACAAAACACCTACTATTTCTCAACCACATATAATGTCTGTAGATTTCCTTCTGCCAGTTCACATGGAAACACAAATACATGCAACCCTCTTTTCAAAGAAATGTCTCTGAAATGTTCCCAAAGAGTATAAAACAGAGAACTTCCTACCATGTTGTCAATTGTGCATTGTAATGGCTGCTGCCTTCAGGCTGGTGGGTGCTAGAAGAACAGGGCTTTGGCCCTGACTCAATTGCTCTCTGTCCAGCTTTCCAGGAAGAAGTTTCAAATTTAGAGCCTAGAAGTGCTTGGTAGAGAAATGAGGAAGGGGGTCAGAGAAGGCTATCAGCTGCTTCAAGTTCTGGAGATTTCCTCTGGGGAAATTGCCAGAAAATTCAGTATTTGTGAGACAATGCAGGCAGTATGTCAATGCCAGGAGGTGAGAAATACTTAGAGCAGGCTACAAGAGTTGATAAGTTATGACAACTGGAGAGAAGACAAGGTCTAGGGAAATGGATCTGCTGCAAGAATCCAGTTACAAAGAAAACACACTTTTAAAAAAAATTCACATTTATATGCCACCCTTCTCCGGAGACTCAGGGCGGCTTACAATCTTTGAAGCACAACCCAATGTGCTCAGCAATAGCCTTCATTCCATTGTATATGCCTGCTTATTACTAGGGCTTTTTGGCCTCCCCAAGTGGTATTTTTACAAAGTCAGCTTATTGCCCCCAACAATCTTGGGTCCTCAATTTACCTACCCCAAGAGGATGGAAGGCTGAGTCAACCTTGAGCCTGGTGGGATTCGAGCCTGCACTAATTGCAGGCAGCTGGAACTAAGTGCTAGGCGTTTAACAGCCTGCACCACCAAGGCTCTATAACAGGGGTGGCGAACAAGTTTGACACAAAGAGCCAAAATTTTAAACTGTGAGAGTCAGAGAGCCACACCACGCTCGCTGGCCCATGCAGTTGTTTCCGAGGATGGGAGACGGGATGACAGCCGGGCGGGACTACGCCGAAATCTCTCCTCAGAGATCCCTCCTCAGAAGCAGCATAACAAAATCCAAACTTGGCAAAGAGCCACAGTATACAAAATAATGATAAGAGGCAAAGAGCCGCATTCATTTTGGCCGGAAGCCGCATGCGGCTCGAGAGCCGCGTGTTCGCCACCCCTGCTCTATAACATTAACTAGCCATTGTTGCTTTCAACTGAACTGTTGCTTTCATCACTGGAGGTTTTTAAGAAGAGATGGGACAGTCATTTGTCTGGAATGGTATAGGGTACGGGTGTCAAACTCGTCGTGTCACGTTTCTGTCACGTGGTATTTCATGACATTTTTCCCATTTGCAAGAATTGGGGCTATTTGGGGGCTATTTTTCTATGATCGTAAGATTGCCATTAAAAATCCCTGACATTATCTTTTAAGAGTCTACATGGAAGGGCCCAAGTAGCTTCCCAAGAAAGCTCTTAAAACTCTCACCAAAGGAGGTAGACACCAATTCTTGATGTTAGTTAATTTCCCCCACCTCATGACAATGTTTAAACAGATAACAGTAAACTGCAGCCTGCTCACTTGTCAGTCATTTGCTAGGCCAGGTGGAAACCAGAAAGGAAATATACAAATTACTCCAAAGGCTTGTTATGGTCTGAGCTCTACCCCTTTCTGGATACGCTTTGGTGGTCTCCATATCTTTTGAATTACAGCTCCCGTTGTTCTATAGTTAGCATGGCCAATGGCTAGAAATCCAAGGGAGCTGCCGCCAATCAGATCTAACTTTTCGTCTCTGTAAATGCTATGATGATAATAACAATGGTGCACCACCCCAGGATTTTATATATAAAATAAATGTCAATAGACAAAAATTATGAAACACTGAATATTTTCTCAAGATCCTATTTTTTTAAGCATTGCTCATATTACTTTTCTTCTTCTCAAATAGCTGGCTCATCTCTATATTTCATTTGACCAAAGACTATATAACATCTACAAGAAATTTTTTCTTATCTAAATATGTAGGAATCATACTCCCAAAATACAACAGTAATACTTCTTTGAGAATATAATGCTATGAATATAGCTTCTGAAGTTAACAACTAAATTCCTTTGGTTACAGGAAAAATTATCAGAAGAACTCTTGAATATCTGTGTTTAACATTAGGTTCACGCTGTATGTTCATATTTTAAACATTTCTGAAGAAAATAATATGGAATTTGAAATATTTCTCAGTGGCAAATGATGAAAGTTGATTTCTTTAGGATAAGAATTTCTTCAGCTTATTCAATATTTAATAACAGTTTATGAATATTTATTCATAAAGATCATGAAAATGAATTGTGATTTTTTTAAAAAAATTGTGGGAGAAATCCAGTTGTGGGCTGCTTATCCAGATGAGGATACCCAGATCTTAAAATGTCAGAGTTACACTCTTTGCATATTTAGCTGGTTTCCAACATATATTTTTTTTTAACATTTGATTTACTAAAAATGACAAATATACTTATAAATAAACACAAAATGGTACAAAGATTATGCAACTGTGTAGTTCTCAGAGAGTTATTTCCATTTTAACAATTTGATTATGGAATTTTTATAATATTTTGGTTTTCCCTCTTTTTTCAAAGTTATTTGATGTTAGTCTCTGCTTAACCACAAGTGCTGTCAGTGCTGGCCCAAACATTTTCTGCCTGAGCCAAAGTACAGCTGGTAACCAGCTCCAGCCTCTACACCCAGACCTCGCTGTAAGGATTATTGCTTCACCCTCACCTTCTCTTCCAGGACCATCAGAAACAAGTTTCTTCATTCTTGTTTTCCTCTAGGGTCAATATTCATGCCTCTGTTAATTTATCCATTATTAAATCAGCAAAGGTCTGTTATAGCTTGCCAGGGCTTCTAGGATTTTGTGTGAGAAATACAGATTAAATCTTTCCACATTTGTACAAATATCCAGGATGGTTATGATGGTGGGTCACAGCCAAATGTTTAGATAGCATTTGGCATTTTTGTCCACCTGCTGAGTCCTTCCCAAGGACCTGGGATAGGCAGATGTTGCTGTTTGATGGTGTTAAAGGTATTGTAGCAAGCTGTTCTAAGTAAAGCTGCCTTTTGCAATTGACAGATGGTGATTTTGCCAATGCCAATGGCATTCCAGTGGTTTGGGCTTTGCATCTGAGGGCATATTACTGCTGACATTATCTTTGTTTTCTTTTGCCATACTTATTCTGTTCAGAGGTCTTAATATTCTCCAGCTCTTCCTCTTCTGTTCTACTGCTTCCAAATATTGCAACCTCCATTATCCAGACTTTTATTCTTTCTCTCAACAATGGTTAAGTCAGGGGTGTTATATAGCAGGTGCCATATAATTTAAATTCTAAAGTCCCAGGATCCTTTAGCTTCTTCGTTTTCTCTTGCTTTGTTTATTTTGCGATCCCACCAATTCTTGCTTGCAGGCAAGTAGTATTTCTTACAGATATTCCAATGCACCATTGCTGCTACCACTTTTACAAAATTCAGGACTGAGAATTCTGGAAGTTCTTATCAATATATCTCAAAGCTACCATATTGGGAAAGGTGATGACAGAAAGTCCAGTTTCTTCATTTGATCCTGTAAAGGCTTTATTCTGGTTTCATAACTCAGATGCAATTCACTGCTATTGACTAAAATATTGTCTTTGCTCACTTTCCCTTTTCACTAGATTTACAATGTGAAGAATCACACCTCTCTTTCCTTTGCCTTGTGACACTATGATTGATTAGCTTACCATTCAATTTTTTTCTCCAGCTTTCTACTACCAACAGTCCAAACCATTGAGTAGAACACACCTTCATGTACAAACATCCACGATAGCCTGGAGGGGCAAGTAAAGGCAGGTCAGAACAAATTAATGATTAATGGAGTGTATCTCTAAAGATAAGAGCATGCTAATCTCTTTAGATAAGAACTCTCCTTCCAACAAGGTGATTTATCCATGCCTAAAGTAGATGACATAAGCCCACTGCTACCTAGATAATAAAACAGAGTAATCAGTTACTTATTAATGCAGTGCTAACCTATATTTCCACATTATAATCTGCTCTGAGTTCAGGCTAAATTTAAAACACATCATTTTAGATCTATAGAAATTACATACCCACATATACACTGCTGTGAAATGGGCAGCTCTATAAATCAAGAAAATAATAAAATAAAATAAGAACAAGTAAGGAATAGCAAGATAAAGTTTCAAGGAAAACATTAGAGAAGATGAATTATCAAGTCCAGAAGATACTATTGAGAGACTATGATATGATCCTTTGCATTTATTTCATGAAGCACCAAGAAGTCCTATTTTGTGTCTCATATTATGAAATATTTGTTTACTTATTTATAACATTTATAAACCAATCTACTCTGGAAGCTCTAAATAGTATACAAAGTCAAACAATACAAAGCATAATATAATTTAAAAAGCAATAACAACTATGAACTTTGACAATGACATGGCTCTTCCTCCAACTACTCAATGACCGAAGGCCTTTCCCATAAAGCTAGGTTTTCACTATTTTCCAGAAGGTGTAAGAGTGAAGAACATTCTTATATCAAGAGATAAGCTGTTCTAAAGGAGGCAAGTAGCTATGGAGAGCACTTGATTCCATCATATCTCATAGTAAGAAAGTCTAATACTATACCTGGAATATACAAAACTGTTTAATGAGGTTACCAAGAATTGAAGGTGCAATATTATCATCACTGAGTAAGACTCCATTTTGCATAAATCATATTGATTCTCTTGTCTTTCTATATTTTGATACAATTAATGGAATCACAGAGAACCTTCAAACATCTTTATGAAAGTCCCTATTTCACATGGCTTTAAACATTAGAAAAAAGCTTTCCATTGGCACATACTCCACCTTCCCCATATTAATTGTCTTGTAAAAAGGACACACGTGGCAAAAGAGGAATGACTTAAGTTTGCATAGATATACTTCAGCCGTTGTTTAAGTTCTTATATTCCTTATTTTCAATGGTACTACTCCAACCATTATTCATGAAAGCAATATAACAAGACTTCTTGATTTAACTGAGAAGACAACATTATCTTTTCAAGACTAGGTTGTGTTGTGTTCACAAACAAATCCAAGATATTTCATTCTAAGAAGGAGGAGGCACTGGATGAAGAGAACTTATTTTTCTGAAACTGCATAATTTCATTACAAATAATTGTAATTCTTCTTGGTTAAATGGTTAGGAGTTAAATTGCCATGGCTAATTAGAGAACAACTCTTAATTAATATCATCACAATTTATAGTCAAGAGGTCATTGGGCATAAAGAAACCCTCTTTATATCCTACATATAGTCTTCTAAAATTATCACCCCAGTGACTATATTTTAATCATTTTAGGTTATGCAATATTTTTCTACCTGAAAATGAAAATTATTGGTATTGGGTGGTTTTTGATCTTTCAGCTGCCATCTGTTCAAGGAAAACTCAAAAAGACTTTGAATGAAATGAAATAAAATGTTGAAATTGTTCAAGTACACCTAACAACTGCTTTACTTATAACAGGGGTGTCAAACTACATCATCACGGCATCATCACGTGACGTATTGCAGCTTTCCCCTCCTTTGCTAAACTGGGCATGGGCACGGCCAGTGCATGATGTATCCGGCCTGCGGGCCACAAGTTTGACACCCAGACTTATAAGAAGTCTTCATCTAATAGAATAGAGAAGGGCAAATCTATAATTGAAGATCACAGGTGATAATATGAAATGGCTATTAAAGCTCCTTCTGATTGTGCTGCAGAATTTCAGTGGTACAACTGCTAAAAACATAGCGGTATGCCTTTCTGCCTTTTTTTGTGACAGGAAATATATGAAACTTATGGTTCTAAGTATGATTAATGTAGTTTAACAAAAATCTCAAGCCAAACCTTTGAAAATCCCATATTTATTCATAAACATGACACAACTTCAGTGCCCCATTTATTGGGACCTCAATTCTTCCACATTACGTGTGGTCCCAAGGCATCAAAATGCAATCTCTTTTTGCAATAGAAGGTTTAGAAAAAGTGGCTTTCTTGTTCTGACCCAGGCTTTGTCAAACTTAATAGAACACAAACTGATTTTAAAAGTAAAACCTATTTAAATGCAATGTTGGGAATTACTTGCATTCCCAGTCAAATCTAATTATACACAGTTCCTCCAGATAAGAGCACACTTTTCAGTGCTGTAGAATGCTGCCAAAAAATAGAAATCCAATTAAGGCTAACATAAACCAACCCAACAACCCAGAAAAATCCAACCAGAGTACAGAGCTTCAAGAAGGACTCGGAAATTACTGAACTTTTCGTCACTGAGGTCTGACTTTTATCCCTTATGGGAGGGGCAATCACCTCCCAACCTTACTCCCGAATTGCCCCTTCCGCTTCAGCTGCTCTCGCCGTCTAGCAGCTCTGTGCACATGCACACTGGGAACAAGCTCCCCTGGGTCCTCTGCTTCGCTGCTGCCAGACTCCGAAGGCTCCGAAGGCAGTACCCCACTCTCAGATAGTCCCAGCCCCATCCCTGCATTGGATGCAGGACCCTCATCCAAGTCCTCTCCAGACTCCCTGACTGGTTCCCTTTCGTCCTCACTGTTCAATACCTCGGCTGCCGGCGAACCACAACATTTCTGATATTTAATAAGTGCATATGTTTGATTTGGTCCAGTTTTACACAGTGAACTTATACAGCGAAGAGAAAATTGTCTTCAATGTGAAGAGTATTATTAATAACAAGGACACTTCCTGACAGGGACTAGCTTTGCCCTCATAACCTAAGAAGTGATTCTGGCAGAGATTCATGGTGAATTATTCTTTCATATTGCCAATATAATTTTAATACAGCTTTGCTTGTTGGCTGGTATCAAGATATGAAATATGTTTTAATTGAAAGTACTGGCACTGCTCTGTTGACAAATAATCTTTATATTAAAACTTCTCCAATAACAAATCACCGAATTTACCATGTAATCCTAAAAAATGGATCTAAAGTATACACTTCATATTCTGTTCAGGTTTTCCATCATAAAAATTGTCTAGATATTTTCAAACAAATGTTACCAAATGGTTCATGTTTCATTTGCTTTTTAATAAAGCAAAAAAAAATTCAGGTAAAAATTATTATTATTATTATTATTATTATTATTATTATTTTATTTTTTTAAGACAGACATAAACAAACTAATACATAAAAACCCATAAAACCATCTTCCATTTTATACAGTGTGTCAGTTGGTTATGCATCATTTGTGCTATCCTTTCATAGTCATCACTCACAATTCATATAAATTCTCATATTATCAATCTGACATATGCTTATATATTTATCAGTTATTAATCATTCATGACTAATCTATTTCATCACTGAGTCCCTTTGGGAGAAGGGCGGTATATAAAACTAATAAAAACTAAAAACTAAACTAAATTTAATACGAGATATTCTAACTTTCATTTATAAAATTTGTATTACACTTTCACCCAATGGTTATGTATGTTTATATTATAATTAATATCAATCTATTAAAGATCTGTTGTAAAATTTCCTAATCTATTACATTACCATGTCTTTTTATCTAACCATTGATAAAACAAATCCCATATCAAATAAAATTGTTTATCTTCTTGTCCTCTAATTTCAAATATCAATTTACTCATTTCGGCACAGTCCATAATTTTCTTGATAACTTCCTCCTGCATAGGTACTTTTTCATTTTTCCAATTCTTAGCAAATACAATTCTAGCTTCTGTTAAAACATTTACAATCAAGTATTTCAGTTCTTTATTGTATATTTCTGGTATGATTCCCAATAAAAATATCTCTGGTTTAAAGGCTATATGCTGTTTTATCATTTTTTTCAGCCATGTGTGGATTTTAGTCCAATATCCTTTTGCATCCGAACATGTCCACCACATATGGTAATATGAACCGGGTATCTGATGACATTTCCAACATTTATCCGATTTATCCTTAAACATTCTCGCAATTCTCGTCGGGGGTAGATGCCACCTGTAAAACATCTTATACAGATTTTCTTTATATGCAGTTGACATTGTCATTTTATAATTTTGAGACCACAATTTTTGCCATTTCTTTAAGTCAATTCCAAAATTTCCCCCCAAGCAATCATTGTTTCTATAACTTGCTCCTCCTCCAATTTAAATTCTAATAAATGTCCATAAAGTTTTTTAATTACCTTTTCATCAGTACCCATCAAAATTTTATCTAAATCAGTCAACTTATCATAAATACCTTCTGTTTTAAAATCTTTATCAAATCTAGATTGTATTTGCAAATATGAAAACCAATTCATCTTTACACCTTGTTCTTCTAATGCTTGCATAGATTTAAGTTCACCCTTTTCATTCAATATCTCAGCATATCTAACTGTTTGTTCCTTTTTATATATTATTGGATAAGAAAAAGCTTCAATAGTAGATATCCACAGTGGAACTTTTAAATAATATTGTCTTCTTGTCTTCTCCCAGTTTAAAAACAAAGCTTCTCAAATGTAATGTCTTCTAAAATACCCCTATGTTTTCATTCCCTTATACCAGAGGAAGGCATGCCAGCCCAACAGCAGGTCATGCCCTTCTGAAGTCAATAATCTACTATTCCTTAATGTTATCCATTCTTTTACCCACATCAAATTTGCCACCTGGTAATATAATTCCCAACTGGGCAAAGCAAACCCACCTCTTAATCTTGCATCTTGCATCTTGTGGCAGTTTAAGTTTTATTCTCGCTTTTTTGCCCTGCCAGATGTATTTCAACACAATTTTATTTAAGTCATCAAAGAACTCTTTCTTTAGTTGAATTGGAATCGTCTGGAATAAAAATAAAATTCTAGGCAATACATTCATCTTAACTGTAGATATTCTCCCAATCAATGATAATTGTAAATTTTCCCATTTTGTCAGATCTGTCGCAATCTGCTGTTTGAGCTTAACGTAATTATCCTCCTTCAATATGCTACATCTTGATGTGATATGTATCCCTAAATATTTAACCTTGTTTGTGACCTGTATTTCTAAAAGTTCTTCCAATTCTTTCTTTCGTCTTGCTAATATATTCTTTGTTAATATCTTTGTCTTATCTTTATTTATTATCAAGCCTGCTACTTTTCCATATTCTTCTATTTTTTCTATTAATTTAGGTGCTGTTTCCAATGGATCTTCTAATATGAATACTAGGTCATCTGCAAAAACTTGTAGCTTATATTCTTCCTTTTTAATTTTCATTCCTTTTATTTCTTTCTGTTCTCTAAGATTCCTGTTCAACACTTCTAATGTTAAAACAAACAGCAGAGGTGACAGTGAACAACCTTGTCTAGTCCCTTTTGTTATGTCTATTGATTCTGTTAATTCTCCATTTATCATAACCTTTGCAGTCTGTCTATAATATATTGTTTCAATGGCTTGAATAAAATTTTCGCCAAAGACCATTTGCACCAATTGTAATAGCATAAATTGCCAACTCACGTTATCAAAGGCTTTTTGTGCACCTAAAAACATCAGGGCCATTTGCTTTTCAGGATGCACCTCATAGTACTCCAAAGTATCCAGGATTATTCTCATGTTGTCTTTGATTTGTCTCTTTGGCAGAAATCCATTTTGATCTACATGAAAAAATTATTTAAGTATCTTTTTAATCTTTCTGCCAAAATTGAAGTGAAAATCTTGTAATCTGAGTTTAATAAAGATATGGGTCTATAGTTTTTAACTTGCTGCAGGTCTGTGTCCTCCTTTGGTATAAGTGTGATATATGCTTCTGTCCATGTTTGGGGTATTCTGTCCTTTAGCATAACTTCATTCATAACTTCTAGTAATTGAAGGTTCAATATTTCCTGGAAGGTTTTGTAAAATTCCATTGGCAATCCATCTAGACCTAGTGCTTTTCCAACATTCTGTTTTTTTAAAGCTTCTGTTAGTTCCATCATTGTTATGTTCACCTCTAACATTATTTCAATGTCTTTAGGTATCTGGGGTAGTTTCACTTTCTGTAAATATTGCTTAACTTTTTCTTCTTGAGTACCCTCTTGAAAGTACAATTTTCCATAGTAGTCTTGTATAATTTTTTTCTTCTCCTCATTGCCATAGCAAATATGTCCTTCTTCATTTATTAATTGGCCTATCCTTCTTGATTCTTTCTCCTTTCTCAATTTATAGGCTAACCATCTGCCTGGTTTGTTTGCATCTTCAAAATAATTTTGTCTAGCATTTTTAATTTTTTGTGCTAGTTCCTCTTTTTCCATTAGTCCCATTCTATGTTTAGTTATGTCCATTCTAATTTTAATGTCTTTTTTTGTGGGGATTTCTGCAGCTCCTTTTCCAGCTTCTTATAGTTGTCTTCCAGTTTCTTGAAGGTCTTTTTCTGTGTTATGTTTCTTTTCCTTGTATAATCTATTATCACACCTCTTGTGTAGGCCTTCACCATGTCCCAGAGATTCTGTAAGGATGTGTCCTCTTTTATATTGCATATATTTGAAGCCCAGTTAAATTGGTTTTCACTTAATCAGATGCAGAGGAATGGTTAAATCAATTTGGAATTTAAGTAACCCATTGTCTCAACAAACACAATAAGTTTTTTGACACATCAAAATTCTTAAATTGATAGGATACTTGTAGTGATTAATCTATCTACATGTATTCTTCACCTACCTATTTGTTCCTCCTTCCCTCTTGGTCTTATCCCAGGTTAAATCCTACATCAATTTAGCCACTTCATTTCATGTGACGAAGTGAGCTGTAGCACAGAAAGCTTCTGGGTATTAATAATATTTATTAGTCTGAAAACTGCTAGGAGAGTCCTTCTGATTTGTAGCTACCATAAACTAACATGCAAAGCTATCTGAAGGTTTTGCACCAAAAACAGGAAGAAAAAAAACAAAAATCTGTATTACACAGCTATGGTTTTATGCTTAGTACCTACTAAGGATGAGAAGTAGCTAGAAAAAAATCAGAATACAGAAAAAGATTTCCCCCTTCCCCGCTTCCTCAAGAAGGAAACCAAGTGGCAGTGATTCATTTATTTAGCTATGAGAAACCCATCTTTGGTGTCTCAAAGCCAAAATTAGAAGATGTAACCTTCGTGTAGGTCTACCACATACACCAAAATGAATATCACCATTGACAGCACATCTCTTAATGATCCTTCATTTGTGATCCAAATTTACTTCTGCTTCCACAAACTAGTAATTATATAATTTACCCTGCCCTAAGTTACAGGATTGCAAAATGTCAATATGAACGTGAACCCATTTCAACCAGGTGGGCAGGATTATGAGTGCAGAAAGACATTTGCTCTTTCTTTTAGTAGAAATGGGTAAAATAGCAAATGAAAACACCAGTTTAGTTGACATTCAGTACCACAAAGTGGGGGAGGCAATTTCTGGAAGTAAACTTCCTCACCTCTTCCTGCCCCCAAACAACTTTGAGCATTTCTTTGTATTTGCTCTTTCAGAGAAAGTGATTTGGGTTCTTCTTGATGTTTTCAATTACAACTTCCACAAGTTTGGAGGGGGGGTTGGTTAATGGTCATGCTGGAACTTTGGTGATGCTCTTTAGCTTAGCTAGTATGTTCACATTAAGCGACTCCTAAAGAGTCTTCATGGAATTCCTGTGGGAAGTCAATCGGTGAGCAACTGGTAGAATATTGTAAGTGGGTTAGAAGCAGTCTTGCATCTTTTTTTTTAAATACATTTTTGTTTTTTGTTTCCAGGTCATTTTACATTTTAAAACAAACATGACAATGGTTTCACCTTGATATTATTAACTTTCTTACATAATTTGATATTAATACATATTATCAATCTTAATTATGTTCTCATGTGTGTCAATCTCTATATTCTTCTTTTATTATAAATTCTATATTAGTAGTCATATTTGCAATATTTGACATATTATATAATTCAACTAGCCATTCATAAATTCATGTTAATTTGTATTTTCTATTATTTATCCCCTTTTTAGTCTTGGTTGTGTCACCATTACACTTACAACAAAGTTTCTTCCTACTCCCAATTTTAATAAAACAAACAATATTCATCCTGTTAACATTTAACATATTATACCATTCCAGTAATACTATACTCCCCTATCTATTATCATATTTCACTATCTTATTTTTAAATCTGTCAGGTTCCACATGTTATTTCTTTTCCTACCTCACAATATTAATTTTCATATTTATTGCAGTTCAATTATATATCTTTAAAGATAATCCTCTAATAATGTATTAATTTCATGTTTATTACAATTAACAGTTATACATCTTAAATAATAATACACACGTTCATGTGGAACCCTTATCTTTTCTTTTTCAGCCATCGTCTCTTATTCTCATTAAAGCATTGATTCATCTCTTCCTAGCTTGTCTCCTTTTTTCTATTTTTTTTACCTTTCCTCTTAGTCATTCCTCCCTTCTCTGTTAAATTCCATTGTCTCTTTTTCCAAATATCTAGTTTTACCCCATCCTCTCAGCATATTTTCTCTGAGATTCCAGTCTTGCATCTGACTTGTTACAATACATACGTTACAATAGAATATATATATTATTACATTTAAAACTGTATTCGCATCCTGAGCCATTTTTTTTTAAAAAAAATCATAAAATAATGTTATAGACAGTAAATGTCCTTGGTGATATTGGAATCAGGGGTTCAGGCATGAACCATTGTCTAGTTGTGGCTATTATCTGTCTCCCTGGTCTCCCCCTCTTTTTTCAAAGCAAACTCTTGCCCAAATAAAATATCTTTTAACACCCATACATAGCTTATTGACTGTCTGTCCTACATGGCCTAAACTGTGAGATAGAGGCTAAAGACTGGGCGATTCTAATTTCATGTCAGGGTTAATCAGTTATTTCTTGAAACACCTTTCTTTTTCCTTTGGCCAAGTGTAACTCCAGAGAACTGGAGAGGTGAGGAAGAGGCTAAGAGAAAGAACAGGTAGAATGAACAAGTGGAAAGTGAACTAACTTATCTCCCTTTTCCTCCCAAGAATGTATTTAGTGACACAATTTCAGCTATGGGCTCAACAAATGTAAACAGTTCATCCCAAAACTAAATTCCTTTCCTGGAAGCTCAGATGCAAGTGCCAATTTTGGAAACACAGACTTCAAGGCTGAAGATCACTTTGCAGTCCATTCATACATTTAAAGAAGCATGGCTCCCCAAAGAAGAGAAGGAAAAACAGGAAGGTCTGAAATTATGTTGATTTTGAGACTGGATGAATATTTTGCAAAGTCAAAATGGTTTCCTTGCTCTAAAAGCCAAAGTAAATGTTCATCTGAAATAGTTATCCTGCTTTCAGCTACCTCTTTTGAATACTCAGCTTTACCTCTACTTGTCCTTAGTGCTATAATGGAGTAGTTCTGATTCTATGGAATCAGCTTCCGCCGGAGCTCCAGGTGGCCCCCGATCTCTGCACCTTCCGCCACGACTTAAAGACCTGGTTATTTGTGCAGTCCAGGCTGTACTGACCTCCTGGGGGGGGGGTGTTTTAACTTTGGGGTTTTAAATTTGGTATTTGACTTGTATCTCATTTAATCTGTTTTTAGGTAATTATTTATTGTTATGTTTTAGCTGTGAGCCGCCCCAAGTCCTTTTGGAGAGGGGGCGGCATACAAGTCAAATTAAACAAACAAACAAATAAATAAATAAATAAATAAATAAATAAATAAATAGTTCAGTTCTGGGAAGTCTATGGACCTATGTAAATCTGAGAGATCAGAATATCAGACAGCAACATTGGTTTGAACCCTATAGAGTAGGGGTGCTAAACTCACATCGTCACGGCAGCATCACGTGACGTATCAGGACTTTTTCCCCCTTCACCAAACTGGGTGGGGTGAGGCCAGCATGTGACGCATTTGGCCCGTGGGCCACAACTTTGACACCCCTGCCATAGAGAGATCTGGCTGTATTGATCTGATGGATCCCAATACAGGTTGAAATCAGGCACAATCTAACTCCTGGTAGTCAGTGTAAAACAAAAACATCAAGCAGGACATGCACTGTGTGAAAATAGAAAAACTTGTCCCCTTCTATGGGGCTGGAAATCCATGTAATCCTCACATATGAGGACATAACATAACAGTTTTGAGAACTTAATGGAAGCTGGACAGTATACATAATTATGACAATAGACTATATGGATTTCTACAAGCAGACACTTGCTCTGGGCATTAACAATTCCATCTGGCAGGCCCCTTGAAGAACTCGTTCTCCTCCTTTGTAGGATTATCTTTGTCATTTTTCAAGAAGTTATGGGAAAGGCTTGGAGCACATCAGAGTCCTTTTGCTAGAACTGAGACAGGTAGACTCTTTCTGTACTTATCTATCTAACAATAAGGACCAGTTGAAGCTTAGCCAAGAGAGAATCATAGAAGTTGTACTATATGTTACCCTGCATTATATTTGATGCTAAGGTGGAAATGTCCTACCTACATGAAAGAAGCAACATTAAAGGTATTTCAGCACACACCCTTAGTCTTATATATAAGCTTAGTACTATAGAACATTCAGCGGTTGCACTGCAGGCCTAATAAAATGCAGCTGAAACAATCTCTGGTAAATGTTTGAGCATGTTTGCTTCCTGCTCACTGAGATCAAAAGGGTTCCTCACCTGCTTAGCATTCAGCACATTTCGCAAGCCACAAGAGGAAATGATCAAAGGCGGTGTGTATTGTTTTTTTACAGCTCACGGATCAGGGAGTTTTCTAGCCAGCCTCTGACCACAATTCAGAAAGTTACATTTGCTGGAGTTGATCTTGCTGTCTTTGTTGCTAGCATTCACACTTTTCAAAAATAAAATAACTAGACTCTCTAGTCCCTTAACGTTTAATAGAACAGTGTCTGTATCTGCCATGTACAGATGACTCACAAGGAGTTAAATCCCCCTTAAGGGTTGTGGAGCTGCTCGGCAGCCATTTGCCATTGTCTGCCTCTGCCCCATCTGTTATTCACCCAACCTGCAAATGAGGCACTGCCTCTCATTCATATAACTAGACATTATTTTCTTGAATAAGAAAGGGGGAGGCTTTCCTGTGCTCTGCTTTTGTCAGCATTTTTTTTTTCTGGTCTGAAAAAATGTTGCTTATCATTCTATGGTTGCGGTCATCTATTCTGAGTATAGAAAGAGGAATTCCTTCCTGTTTAAAGTAAGAAGCTCAATGCAAGGTCACCTACCTGGGTGTGTGTGGGAGGGGGGAAACGGCTTGGCAAAAATCACAAGAATAAATTGAAGGGGCCCCTTTGAAAAGAGATCATCATATCTTGATCAGGGACAGCCATATTACAACTAAACATTGGGCTGCTATTTATACAAAAGAGGGTCACCATAAGCCATAACCTTTGAGAAGGTGAAAAGAATCCTGGTTTAGAAGAACAAACTATTGCCAGTTATAAAGCCCCCTAAGTGAAGTAAATATGCAAACCACTGAATTTGGCACAATGTTTTCTGGCCATAAGGACTTTTAAAAATATAAGGCGATATTGGAAATATTGGTTAGATGATGTTTCCTCATTTGAGAGAGAGAGAGAGAGAGAAGAAGAAAAATTTTCTTCATGCACTATCCCAATTTAAAATCCAGCATTTGCTTTCTGTTATTTTAATGTCAAATAATCTGCAATCTAATAAACAATGATAGATTTCCTTGTAATAAAGAATTTATATTTCTTATTGAGTATCCCAAAGTAAAGCCTCTTTATAATTTGGAATATAATTTAAGATAACAACACACTATACTTCAGTGCTTCTGTAGTGAAAGTATCTGTTATGTATGCAGGTTTGAATGTCATTGGTTTAGTTTGAACTGTTCTTGTAAAATGTCAGAAATGATTGGTTTAAAAAGTGCGGGAAAATCCTGCACTCTGATTGGCTGGCAACTGCGGCTGCTGGCTATAAGTAGCAGCCGCAGCTCTGCCATATCGGGTCTGTTATGAGCTGTAGTCACTAATAAACTCTTCACTGAAGCACTCCACATCTGACTCTTCATGCAAACTTAACACTGGCGATGAAGGTGGGATCCTTCCTGAAGAGAAGACGACGCGGAAAACAAGCTGAGAGAGATGGCTGTGCTGAACACCCCCCCAGCCCCGTTCGATCCAATGCCAGAAGACTGGGACTCGTACGCAGATCGTTTCCAAATGTATTTGGAGGGAAACGATCTCGACAACATTTCCGAGAAGCGGAAGAGGGTGGTCTTTCTCACGCACTGTGGTCCGGCAATTTTCAAGATGGTGAAGGCATTGGCAGGAGCTGCAGACATGAAGGTAATGGAATGGCCTGATTTAGAAAAGCTTTTAAGAGCCCATTACGCCCCACAAGTATCGTGCCTCATTAAGAGACACGAGTTTTACCGTCGGGATCAAGGGGAAAGCGAAAATGTTAACGACTTCATGGCAAGTTTAAGAGACATTGGGGGTGCATGCAGTTTAACAACTTGGAAGAGGCCATGCGCGATCGATTTGTTCTAGGCCTCAAAGACAAAGTGCTTCAGAGCAAATTATTATTAAAACCTAAGATCACGTTGAAGGAAGCCATAGAAGAGGCCTCCTCAGCAGAAGCCACCAAGTCCTCAGCAGCAGCCATGAAGAAAATTAACAAGGCCTCAAGCCATCCTGATGTGGAAAAGTCCACAACAACTCATTGTGAGCAAATAGATTCTGAGTCAGACTGTAGTGAGGTGGAGGAAGGAATTTATAGACTCAGAATGGAGAGGAAAAAGAAAGACCTGGGAAGAAAGAGGCAAGATTTTTACTGCAGAGGTTGTGGGGGAAGCCACCCCCTCACTGAATGCAAGTTTCTTGATACCATCTGCCTCCGTTGTGAAAAAAGAGGTCACCTAGCAAGAGTCTGCAAATCATCCAGAACTCCACCCCACAGAAAAAATTTCCTGACAAAGAATTCAAGCCTAACAACTTCAGTGAGAAAATGGGGCACGACACAGAAGCAAATGGGAAGAATGAAACTCATCAAACAGTCACCATTGGTCATTCTTCACCCTTAAGAAGCAGAAAAGTACATGTGAAGGTACTAATTGAAGGAAGGCCTTGCCAAATGGAAGTGGACTCAGGCTCCTATTTATCTATGGTGTCATGGGACACTATTCACAGACTACTCCCAAACATTCAGAAGAAACATTTCCAGAAGCAAGCACTGACTCTTAAAGACTACCAAGGGAACAAGATTCCAGTAGTTGGAACAAGAGAATTCAATGTGAAGTTCAAAGGCTACACCAAAGGTTTGCCCCTGACCATCATGGACAAGGATCACCCAAGCTTGCTGGGACTTGAGTGGTTCAATCCATTAGGCATCGAGGTGACTGGCATCAATCACGTGAGCAACACTGAATGGGAGGAGGCCTTGAAGTCTGAGTTTCCAGAGGTCTTCAGCAATGGATTGGGCAAGTATATGGGGACCCCTATCACTTTCAACCTAGATCCCAGGTGCCCCCAATTCGTTTAAAGCCCAGAAGGGTCCCATTTGCATTAAAGGAAAAAATTGATGCACAATTAGATAAACTAATAGCTCAAGGAGTTTTAGAGCCCACTGACCACTCCAGATGGGAGACACCCATAGTCACACCAGTCAAGACTGATGGGTCAGTAAGAATCTGTGGAGACTATAAGGGGACATTGAACCATGCGCTTCAACAGAGCGCATATCCAGTTCCAGTGGTGCATCATTTATTACATTCACTTGGCAGGGGTACAGTCTTTGCCAAATTGGATCTGGCCCAGGCATATCAACAACTAACAGTTGATGATGCCACTGCAGAGGCCCAAACCATTGTGACTCATAGAGGTGCCTTCAAATGTAAAGGTTACAGTTTGGAGTAAGCGTGGCACCAAGCATCTTCCAAAGCCTTATGGAAAGGATGCTCCAAGGACTGCCAGGGGTAGTGCCTTACTTTGATGATGTGTTAATCTCTGCTGAAAATGACACTCAATTACAAGAGAGACTCAGAGAAGTCCTTACCAGATTCAGGAAAGCGGGGTTAAAAGTCAAGGAAGAAAAATGCACTCTTAAAGCTGACAAGGTTGAGTTCTTGGGCTATATGATTGACAAGCATGGCATCCACCCTACAGATGCCAAGGTTAAAGCAATCAAAGAAGCCCCTAGACCAAAATGCAAAACAGATTTGCAAGCCTTCCTTGGACTTATTAACTTTTATCACATGTTCCTACCTCAGAAGGCAACCATTGCAGAACCATTACACAGATTACTGAACAAAAAATCTGCTTGGGTCTGGGGCAGGAAGGAACAATCAGCATTTAACAATATTAAAAGACTAATCACGTCAGATGCTGTACTGATACAGTTCTCTGAGAATTTGCCTGTTGTACTGACTTGTGATGCATCCCCTTTTGGAGTGGGGGTGGTTTTGAGCCACAGGCTTCCCAGCGGGAGAGGAAGCCCCTATTGCATTTTACTCTCGCACTTTGACCAAAGCAGAGAGGAATTACAGCCAATTGTACAAGGAAGCATTGGCAATTGTTGCAGCTGTCAAGAAATTCCATGAGTATCTATATGGGAGAACATTTACCATTGTCACAGATCACAAACCTTTGTTAGGCATTGTGGCAGAAGACAAACCTACACCCACTATCCTGTCACCAAGAATGCTGAGGTGGACTGAATTTCTTGCTGCTTATTCATACAAGCTCATCCACAGGCCTGGCAAAGACATTGGCCATGCTGATGCCTTGAGTCGCTGCCCACTTCCGTTTCACACTGAGGACTTTGAACTTGAGGCGCACACCTTTTTCCTAGAAACTGTTGCCAAGCTTCCAGTACACGCTGCTGAAATTGCCAGAGAGACTGCCAAAGACACTTTATTGGCTCCTGTTATAGGCTGGATTAAGAAAGGTTGGCCTTTTCAAGATCTACCTCACCTTGCCCAACCTTTTAAATCCAGGCAAACTGAATTATCTGTATTAAGAGGATGTATTTTGTGGGGTAACAGGGTGGTTATTCCTGCAAAACTGCAAAGAGAGGTTTTGGAAATGTTACATGAGGGTCATCCAGGTATTGTAAGGATGAAGGGATTGGCCAGGAGTTATGTATGGTGGCCAGGTATTGACAAAATGGTTGAAAACTGGGTTGCATCTTGTCCCAACTGTCAGGTAGTCAGGCCTGCCCCACCTCTTGCCCCCAGACAGGAATGGGAATGTCCTAGGGGCCCCTGGTCTAGGATTCACATTGATTTCGCTGGCCCTACCAAAGGGCACACCTTCCTTATTATAGTAGATGCATATTCCAAATGGCTAGAGGTCATCCCTATGGCATCCACCACAACTGATGCTGTCATCAAGCAGCTTAAAAAGCTTTTTGTAACCCACGGGTTACCTGATGTTCTTGTCTCTGACAATGGCCCTCAATTTACATCCAACCTTTTTGAATCCTATCTAGCACAACAGGGTATCAGACATGCCCTGACTGCCCCTGGGCACCCTTCGGCTAACAGCCAGGCTGAACGCATGGTACACTTTACCAAGGAGAAACTTCAGCAATTGGGTCCTGGGGACATCACTGAGAAAGTTGAAAAACTTCTTAGTGTTCAGCACATCACTCCTAACTCATCAACTAACTTATCCCCAGCAGAGTTGTTGATGGGTAGGAAACTTAGGTCTCCCCTTGACCGCCTTCATCCCACTTACGCAACGCACCACCAGATTCCACTAGCAAAGTTTGCACATTCAGTGTGGGTGATTCTGTTTATGCTAAGAACCTTATGGGTGAACCTTCATGGATTCCTGCTGAAATAACTCAAATCACAGGCCCTCGTTATTACAGGGTGCAAACAGAGGATGGTGTCCTCTGGAGCAGGCACATTGCTCAGCTTAGATCCAGATTACTTCAGGAACATCGCAATTGTTCCTCTCTAGTTCCCATACCTAATGCCTTTTCTAGGGGAAGGGGAGGAGCATGAGGATAATCAGCAAGCAAGAATCAACCCCATGTGTAACGAGCCATTATGACAGGAACCATCCCAAAACCTGTCACAATGCCAAAATCCATCCTTACAAGTGGAAGAGTGCACATCACTACCTGACTTGGGTGCTGACATTGGGTTGGAGATGGGTTGGGAGGAGAGACCAGATAGTAACAATCAAACAGGGTCTTCTTTCACTGGAAGCCTGAGTAGGGAAATGTCAACAGACACATTTCCTCTCTCACTGGGTGAGAACATTAAAACTTCTGAACCACGAAGGTCTCAACGTGCACGTAAGAGCCCCACCTATTTAAAAGAATACATTAGATAGGTTGGGGTTTGAGTATGGACTGAACCTAGTGGGGAGGGGTGTTATGTATGCAGGTTTGAATGTCATTGGTTTAGTTTGAACTGTTCTTGTAAAATGTCAGAAATGATTGGTTTAAAAAGTGCGGGAAAATCCTGCACTCTGATTGGCTGGCAACTGCGGCTGCTGGCTATAAGTAGCAGCCGCAGCCCAGCCAAATCGGGTCTGTTATGAGCTGTAGTCACTAATAAACTCTTCACTGAAGCACTCCGCGTCTGACTCTTCATGCAAACTTAACACTATCAATTGGTGATATCACCATTGCCTGAGAGGTACCCAGTTGGGGGTCCCTTTCACTTCCCTGTTAAGTTGCCCACTGAGGTGGTACCCATCTATCTACTTGCAGTTGCCTGCTTTCAAACTGCTGGATTGGCAGGAGCTGGAGAGAGTGATGGGCAGTTCACCGCACCCTGGGACAGCAACCAGATCTTGGACATGAGCTTGCCAATTGTCAGAACAGTCTCCTAGCCACATGAGTCACAGGGTTCCTTTAGATAACAGCATTAGGGATATGGACAGTCAATAGAGCTGCCTTGAAAGGAATAAACTAACAGCTGAAAGCCTACAAAACAATCTAGCAGAATTCCTGATTTCTTAATATCCAGTAGCCTGTCATTTGTCAGTCAAGCGTGTCTTTTCCAAGCATGTCACTAGTTTTCAGGTGAATCTCCCTTACAAGGTTATAAAAGGATAAAATTTCTCAGGAGAAATATCTATGCCTTCTTTAAGGAGCAGAGAACTTTATATTTAATAAATATTTATTTAAAATCATGTCTAACCATTTTTGATCTTGATTACAGTAGTAATATGGGGCAGCTTTTCTTTGGCTGAAAACCTCAGAGTTAGATGCAGTGGGAATGTGCAAAAAATAATTCCACTCTTTTTCATATCTAAACCCTCACTGTCCAAATTGAACTTCTGTTTCATGTCACTTTTTTAAAAAGAAATCTAATTGACATAAAGTTCATTTTATCTATTTCTCCAAAAATCAGACAAATGAGGAAAAAAAGGTCCTATTTTTAGATAATTTATACACAGGCTTCTAAGACAGTAACACATTTTTGCAAGAAATTAATTTAAGTGACATTAACTATTTATGTGAACTTCAGTGTTCTGGTTTTGTGAGCCAATGGAAGGTGCCTTCAGAAAGGCAAATTTTATTTTTGATCGTATAATGCAATTAATACAACAGTTTCTTCTGTATCTGTGTATGTACATGAGCTTGTATGCATACTGGATACTTCAGCCTGGATGCAATCACTTTGCTGCTGAAGATCCAATTTAGTAACTGAGTTCTTACAGTCTGGATTTGTCATATTGTTGGATTTGGACTGCAATCCACAGGATTAACATGTTTGACAGTCTTTCCAGAGGGTGTATATATCAGAATATTCAGAGGGTGGTGGGGAGGTCAAAATAATAATAATATAAAATAATAATAGAATAATAGAAAAACAAATACACACCTGACTTGATCAGTAGATGGTTGATGTACATTATCTGTCAACATTTGCTTTAAGTTCTTTTTTTCTGGCCAAAGAACAGGAATTTCAAACAGTTTGGTCAATTTGGGGAGAGTTCTTTATACCCCCACCACATTTTTAAGTCCTTTCTCCCTCATTTTGTAATTTAAAATGTTGGACTGTGTTGTTAATTCAGGCCGTGTATGTGGATTTCTCTTTCAAAATTTAATTTAATTTTAATTTAATTTAGTTTGACATGTATTTAAAATGTTCAAACATTTTTTTGTTTCTTCAAAGATCAGGCAGATGGAAAAACAACACTCTTATTTCTTTGGCAACTTTTAAAGTATTCATGTCGATCTGCAGCAATCATGCAAACTTTTAACGAATCTTTCTGCAGTTTAATATTTTCTTCCTGTGCGCTGGAGTACAACTCCCCTGAATTCCTATTGCTGAAGAGGAAATGTAATTCTATAAATAAGTTTTTCCATGATCGATATATTTTGGGTTATAATTTCCAATTATTTCTCATAGTATTGCTGAATTGGAATGAACTGTGCAGTATCTACTGAAGCATTTTGGACCAATGGTTAGCTGATTTTTGTTTGAAGATCACCACTGAAAAGAAACATGTTACTTGCTTCTGCCTATTCTACTGATTGACACCTTCAGTAGATTCCTACTGCTATCAAAATTTGTAATTCTAACCTCTTAGTACTGTGACTTCCTGGGGTGGCTTATATGTTGAATTGTCCTGCAGTGAGTTGCCCCATGGTGAGTTGGGCATGGCAAGTTATCCTGTGGTGAGTTGACCACAGTGAGTTGTCCCACAGTGAGTTAGTCAAAGAGAGTTGTCCTGGGATGAGTTGGCCATGGCAAGTTGGCTGTGCCAAGTTGGCCAAGGCGAATTGGCCACAGCAAGTTGACCATGCGAATAGACTGTGGCAAGTTGTTCCATTCCAGGCTTATATGACACCTTGTTAGATATCAAAAGACTGCTATCATATTTTCTCCTCTCAATCTGTCAGGATTGATGGGAATTATATATTAAAATGTCTAGATGGCAACAAGATCTAGAAATGTACTCTAAGCCATAAACTACAAATGCCTAATGAAGGAAATGGTAAGGAAGGACAAGTCTTCAATAAATGCTTAAAGAAAATATAAAAGCTGTTTGTGAACTGCTTTTGCACAAAACAAACCTCATTCTTCAAAGAGAGATGCAGATAGTCCTTGTTTAGCAACTGCTTTATTTAGTAACTATTCACTATTATGATAGCAATGGAAAAGTAACTTCACAACAGTCTTTGCATTTATAGGTAATCTTTGACATAACCACAATTGGGACTGGAATTTCCATCGTAAGTCATTGCAGTCATCAGTTGAGTCAGATCCAATTTAACAATAATTTTTAGGGCAGTTGTTAAATGCATCATTGCAATTTTTAAGTAAGTCACATGGTCACTAAGTGAATTTAGCTTTCCCAATGGGTGTTTTTTGCTGATTTCCAGCAAAAAAGGTTGCAAATCATGTGAATGTGAATCCATGTGAATCCATGCAAATCCATGTGACCACAGGACACTGCAACTGGATACCGACTGTTGAAGAATGGATTTTAAAACTGACTGAATTAGCAGAGCTGGCAAAATTAACTTGTTTGATATATGGAGTAGACAGCTTTATAAGAGATTGAAAACCATTTGGGAACTTTCTAAGTGCCAAATACAATAATAGATGATTAATAGGGGGATTTGAAGATTAGTGTAATGTTTAGCTTAACATGTTGACTGTTCTTTCTTCTTTTTTCTTTCACAATGTGTGTGTGTGTGTGTGTATGTATATGTGTATGTATGTATGTATATTTGTTTTCGTAGATTTTCACGGGTAAAGGTATGTAGGTCTTGGTGTATTCGGGTCTTGTCCCATGTAAGATTGAGAATACCTTGGCGACATTTCGACGAGATCCCACTCGCCATCTTCAGGCTGGTGTCTTCAGCTTTGTGCTTCTGCCAGCAAAGCATGATCTGAGCTGCCTTCTCTCTATAAATACTGGAGGGGAGGTGTGGTGTGCTGGCTCTGCTGTAAGAGGGTTGGTTGGCTGTGTTTCTGGCTGTGTTGTCGCTTCCTGATTGGTTGATGGAATTGGTGTTTGCTGATTGGTTGGCTTTTTAGTAAGAGCCTGTGTGGCTGAGGTAGTGGCTGTGTGTTCTTCAGCCTTTTGTGTTTTAGCTACCTGGGTAGTGGGCTGTGTGATGACCTTCTGAGTTTTATTGTTGTGACATCCTGGGTCTTGTGCTGTTATCTCCTGGGTTGTTGTCTGTGTTGCAACCTCCTGAGGTTTTGTGTTGTAATCTCCTGAGTTCCATGATGTAGTATCCTGGGTGGAAGGCTGTGATGTGACATTCTGGGCCTTGGTTTGGCTCCGAGTTTGAGGTCTGGCTATGTGTTTATAGCGTGTGTCAGTTTGCTTAGTTTGGGGGTTGTGTAGCAGCTGGAGTTGCAGCTATGGTCTGGTTTCTGGATGGTGGTTGCCTTTTGTCTGTGGGGTGGGCTTGGGTTTGAGTCTGGTGAGGGAGATTGGTGGTGGCATCATGTGTTGTTTTGGATCCAGTGTTGTTTTTCGTGGCTGGGACTCATTTGTTGATGAGGGCTAGTTTCCAGATGTCTGGTAGGCGGGAAGTATCATCCTGTTTATTCATGTTATGGGGGTGTTTCTCTATTTTGATGGCTTCCCTAATTATTCTCTTGTTGAAGTGTTCAGTGTTGGAGATAAGTTTGGATCCCTCAAAATCAATTTCATGTCCTGTGGCTTTAAGGTGCTGGAAAAGGGAGGAAGTTTTTTCTTCTTTTCTGACTGCGTTCTTGTGTTCTGCGACATGAGCATTTATTCTCCTGTTGGTTTGTCCAATGTATGTGGCTGGGCAAATTTTGCATGGTATTTCATAAACTCCTTGGTTTTCTAGCTGGATCTTGTCTTTGGGGTTTCTTAAGATGTTGGCTATTTTTTGGTCAGTGCCAAAGGCTGTCCTGATATTGTGTTTGTGGAGAATTTTGCTGATTTTGTCTGTGGTGCCTTTGATGTAAGAGAGGAGGGCGATGCCATTGTCCTGTTCTGTGTCTTGGTTTTGGGGAGTCTCCCTTAGGATTAGGTTGGTGATTGTGCTTCTTTGGAATCCATTGGACATTAATACGTTAGTGAGGGTGTGTAATTCTGTTCTCAAGTGGTCTTTGTCAGCTAGGCGTTTGGTTCTGGAGATGAGGGTCTTGGCTACGGAGTTGATCTGTGCAGGGTGGTGATGGGATTGTGCATTTAAGTAGCGGTTGGTGTGTGCCTTCTTCTGGTAGATGGTGTGTCCTAGGGAGCCATTGGGTTTTTTGTAAATTAGGACATCCAGGAACGGAAGTTGGTTGTTGGTTTCTGTTTCCATGGTAAATTGTATTTTGGGGTGTAGGCTGTTGAGATGTGTGAAGAAGCAACAACACAGCCAGAAACACAGCCAACCAACCCTCTTACAGCAGAGCCAGCTCACCACACCTCCCCTCCAGTATTTATAGAGAGAAGGCAGCTCAGATCATGCTTTGCTGGCACAAGCACAAAGCCGAAGACACCAGCCTGAAGATGGCGAGTGGGATCTCGTTGAAACATCACCAAGGTATTCTCAATCTTACACGGGACAAGACCCGAATACACCAAGACATATATATATATATATATATATATATATATGCAGGTCTTGGTGTGTTCGGGTCTTTTCCTGTGTAAGATTGAGAGTATCTTGGCGACGTTTCAACGAGGTCCCACTCGCCATCTTCTGGCTGGTGTTTTCAGCTTCATGCATGTGCGAGCAAAGTGTGATTGGAGCTGCCGTCTCTCTATAAATACTGGTGGGGAGGTGTGGTGTGCTGGCTCTGTTGTAAGCCGGTTGGTTGGCTATGTTGTTATTTCTTGATTGGTTGATGGAGTTGATGTTTGCAGATTGGTTGGCTTTTTCGTAAGAACCTGTGTGGCTGAAGTACTGGCTGTGTGTCTATCAGCCTTTTGTGTTGTAGCGACCTGGGTAATGGGCTGTGATGACCTTCTGAGTTCTATTGTTGTGACATCCTGGGTCTTGTGCTGTAATCTCCTGGGTCATTGGCTGTGTTGTAACATCCTGAGGTTTTGTGGTGTAACCTCCTGAGTTCCGTGATGTGATATCCTGAGCGGATGGCTGTGATGTAATGTTACGGGCTTTGGTTTGGATCCGAGTTTGAGGTCTGGCTATGTGTTCATGGCGTGTGTCAGTTTGCTTAGTTTGGGGGTCAGAGGGTGTAGCAGCTGGTGATGCAGCCATGGGCTGGTTTCTGGACAGTGGTTGCCTTTCATCTATGGGATGGGTTTGGGTTTGAGTCTGGTGAGGCAGATTGGTAGTTGTGTCATGTGTTGTTTTGGGTCCGGTGTTGGTTTTCGTGGCTGGGACTCCATAACACCACCACCAATCTCCCTCACCAGACTCAAAAGATAATAAGTGTGTAGTGTGGCTGGGAATTCTGGGAGTTTTAATCCAATAAACTAGTGAGCAACAGGCCAGGGAACATTGTCATAAGCCAGAAGAAGTCATAGTAACTTTCTGAGTATGATTAGTTAAATGAAACGAGGCACATTTTTAGCAGTTCCATATGAATACCCTTTCACAGTAGACAGTTTTGATCAAAATATAACTAATGCCGAAAGCATTAGCAACACCTACTCCTAGCAATAGAGAGAAGCAACTCTACTCCAACCAAGTAAGGAATTCTAATGAACACTGCTAAAGTTTCAAATCTGCTTTTTAAAAAATGAGTCAGATGCAACCCAGTTTTAAGCCTCTGCACGCAGTATTTTCCAGCCACCATCTGGAAACATGGGTTTTATATGGCTTTAGATCCTGGAGTGTAACATTTTAATTATATTCCTTGGGGGAATTACATATTTTGGTGACAGACAGCAGTTCCATTTATTGCCAACTGTTTTATTAACATAGTCAAATGCTTATTTCCTTTTCCTCACCTTCACTCTGCATCTGTCTTTGAAACATTTACCTTAGTTGCAAAATCATCCAGGATACTTGTCCAGAAAGGTAGGCTTGGAAATATTTTTTTAAAATGTTTACATTCTCTAGGAAATCTGATGGCTGAGAACTATTGTTAAGAAAATTAGATAGATGTCCATTTCCACAAAAATGGAAATGATGACTCAGAAATAATCATGGACAACATTTATCTCATTGAGTTACCCCATGTAGAATAGTCCCATGGCAAATTGGTTGTGGTGAGTTGGCCACAGAGAGTTGTCCCATTCCGTACTTTTCTTGAAAATGTGAATCAATTTTGTCTAAGAAGTTGTAACTCTTTATGGACTTTCACTGATAGTCAATGGAACCACAAAACCTTTCTTTTATTTTTTTCAAACGGGGGCTTGGAGATGAATTCAGACTGCCTTCAAATCATCTCAAACAAATAGATCTATATTATGAATCATGTGCCTGTACCACAACTTATTTTAGTGCCACTCTACTTTTTCTCTAAAGTTTCTTTGTATAAAAATCTCTGCATGATAATGATATCCTGGAATTAAATTTCTCTCGAAACAATCATGCAGTTATTTTCATTTTGTGGACTAGATGGCAATTCCTCACCTCCCTCTCATAACATTTCTGTCCTCAGGATACCAACTTAGACAATGAGACTTCTGTTAGTCATTACACAAACAATTACAAGGAAAAGCTAACTGGGAAAACTGAGTTTATACAGAATTTTCAGACTGTCCTCATTATCCAAGATATTACATCTTGTACCATGGGCATATTATTTTCAGTTTTTTCCAAATAATTCATAATGGATTCAAAGATTGAATATTCAAACTAATCATATTTGATATCTTCAATGGCACATATTGTTTTTGAACTCACTTTGGTCCTAAAATTCTCATAAATTTTTCTCAAAGTCAAATCTAAAATTTCCAAATTTTAATGATGGACTTCAATGTTCTGCTTAACTCTAAATTTTATTGCATAGAATCCACAGATCGACAGACAGAAGGTTGCTTTACTTTCTGGTCACTGTGAAAATAATTTTGTTTGCTGGAAAATGCAGACTGTATATAAATAATGAATTGACCACATAGTCTGCTACATTTCTTTTTTACACAGTAAAAAATATAGAATCAATTGTATAAATTATTTCCATTTGACAGCCTGCTACAAATAGTTTATTTCCCTATATCTACACATTATCTGAGACAAGAGGGGAAAAAACCCAAGCCCTGTTTATAATTCCTGTTGATTCTTGTTGACTCCTGAAAAAGAAATTATGGTGACTTGAGAGAGGTGATTTATAATCTATGACTTGTTTGATCTTTACTTATGGTAAATAATGTGTGTGCATTTTTCTTTTTAAAGAAAGAACAATACCCACAACAGAACACTTCTTGATGAAAGGAAAATGTGGAGTCTACGTAAAAAATGATACATCTCTAAAACCAGCATTAAGCTCTTTTAAAAATTGTTGTATGGACTCTGTTGATTGACATATTTACAACCAGTAGTGCACAAAGGCCAGGGTAGCAAGATTCAGCATCGAACACAAACAAATAAAGCTAGCCTGCAACACAGGTAAGTGCTTGATCCCTGTCAAAAAGGGGCCTTTTATCTTTGTGCAGCTTTGTCAATTACAGTGAAGGTCTTTCAGATGCAATTCCATACTAATAATCCATAATACTAACCACTGGAGTTTTCCAAGGTCATTATTTTTTTGTGCCAATGAGTTCATACCCTTTCCAAATTCAAGATGTGAGGATTGCTATGAAATTATCTGAGACAATTATTATCATCATCATCATTCTTCAAAGCTTCAAACAGAAAGACATTACCAGAGATATAATTTAATTGCCAGAGCAGAAGTCCTCTGTTGAAAAACACAACAAATTGCAGACCACTTTCTTCCTGTTTTTAGAATTTCAGAATGGGAGGAGGTAATCCGGAGAGGCTCTTTCTGCTTCACCTCAAGATGCATTGTACTCTCTGTTGACAGAGAAGAGATAGAGATGAGGTTTCTGCATAATTAGTCAAAAGTACCTCCAAGCACATTACAGCTTCTTCTGAGTCTTCTTAATTTTAGCAGAAACTGCTTTTTGGTCACATTAGTAATGATTTCACTAGGGTGCAGAATGCTACTTGCTGTCTCTCTTTCAAAGGAAAGTAGCCAAGTGGGAACCCAGAATTGTGTTAACATTTTGATAGTAATTAGCATTCCAGTTAGCATGTTCCTATGATGGATGCCATGATTAAACAGAAGGGGAAAAAACACCCAGATGCTGCTAAAAGCTCATCCTCACATTCTGCTAACCATAACATGAAGGCACCTTGCTAAACATTTTGAGAAAGCAGATCATCTGCTACCCACAGCAGAAGCAATTTAGAGTTGTCATTCACTCTTGTAGTTTTAAAGCAGTTGTCCCTTCTTTCAGCACATGTCATGCCATACCCACAACCTGAAGTGACTTAGTGAGGATGTTGGTGGTCCTACAGTCAAAGGCTGGGATCTACTCAGCTCCAACTGACTTGCTTAGGTTACTGTAGGCACTTGTCTCCCATCTGGCCATTGGTCACTTCCCCTCGTACCCATTTTGACTTTCCAGATTCATCCAAATGCACAAGGCCTGATCTGAACCCCTTGCATTTATAGGTCTATTACTCTTCTGAAATAGTACTAGATCTGCTTTTAAGGATTGTTTAACAACCTTTTTTTAAAATACTGATTTTCTGATCAATTTAAACAAAGAAAGTATAAAAGAAATCCAGGATCTGTTTGTTATCAGTTCTGCCCAAAATTATGTTTCAAGGGTTTTCCGTTACTTTTGCTGACATGGGCTTCTATCATCCTCTTTTAATGACCCCATAATCCCTTGCAGGGTGGAGTCTGGTCAACTGAATGGAGCTAGCAGAGTGTTTTAATGGTCGGATGCCCTTCCTGTCACCAATGCAGAGTTTTGTTCAGCAGATATATTCTCAGTGTGCCCAGAGAGAGAAATATCTGCCTCTACCTAAGATTGAACTCACAGCCTCCTGAGTGTGAGGTGAGAACTGCACCTCTAAGCCCCTACACCACTCTGACATGGGCTTCTATGAGGCTAATAATTTCTGAGGGGGAGGAGCAGAGGCAAGGGATGGAACTGAATTGATTTAAGTGATGTTGAAGCACCATAGCTCAAGCATTGTCCTCTTTCTACATGGGTGGCAATATCCAACAGCCAAAAGGGCCAGAGATTGCAGTATAATGCTGTAACAATGCTATCATCATTCTGACTGAAGCACTGGAATGCTGCAGACACCACAGTGCATCCTGGTTTTATTACACTGGAGTAGTAGTAGTTTAATTTTGTATGCTTCTCTCCACTTGTTCCCAGCCATACCATCGACCATGGTATCTTATTGCGGCGTCTCGGGGGGTTGGGAGTGGGAGGCACTGTGTTGCAGTGGTTCGCCTCCTTCCTCTTGGGATGCTCGCAATCTGTGTTGGCAGGGGGGCAGAGGTCAACTCCAAGGGCGCTCACTTGTGGGGTCCCTCAGGGGTTTGTCCTCTCGCCCCTTCTGTTCAACATTTATATGAAACCGCTGGGTGAGATCATCCGCGGCTTTGGGGTGAAGTATCATCAGTATGCTGATGATATGCAGTTATACATCTCCACCCCAGGCCATATCAGTGATGCCCTCTCTGTGATGTCCTGTTGTTTGGATGCAGTACGGATCTGGATGGACAGTAACATGCTTCGGCTCAATCTGGCTAAGACAGAGTGGCTGTGCATACAGACATCTCGGTCCAGTCAGGAGATTCCATCTTTGGTCATGGGGAGAGGTGTTACCCCCATGGATAGGGCACGGAACCTGGGGATCCTCCTGGATTCACGGCTCAGGCTGGAGGATCAGGTGGGAGCCATGGCCAGGGGGGCCTTTGCCCAGGTCTGGCTGGTTCGCCAGTTACGCCCATATCTGGACCGAGATGCCCTGCGCACGGCATTCAGGTGCTTGTCACCTCATGGCTCGACTACTGCAATGCTCTCTATCTAGGACTGCCCTTGCATACCATCCGGAGGCTTCAGCTGGTGCAAAATGCTGCCACGCGGGTTGTGATGGGAGTTTCCCGGTTCTCCCATGTTATGCCCCTCCTGGGTGGTTTGCATTGGTTGCCTGTTGCCCTCCGAGTGAGATAAGGTTTTGGTACTGACATTCAAAGTCCTACAAGACATGGGTCCAGGTTATTTACGGGAGCGTCTACTGCCGGCATCAAATACCAACCGCCCTGTACGAGCGCACAGGCAGGGACTCCTCGGCGTGCCGTCTGCGACTCAATGTTGCTTGGTGGTGATGCGGGGGAGGGCCTACTCTGTGGCGGCTCCCACCCTATGGAATCATCTACCTCTGGGGCTCCGCCTGGCCCCCGATCTTCGCACCTTCCACCACGACCTGAAAACCTGGCTTTTTCAGCAGGCTGCTTTGTGCTGACTCCTCTTGGGGGGGGTTGTTTTATACTCTGTTTTTTTAGTAATTTGGCTTGTTGGGTTTAATTCTATTTTAGATAACTATTTATTGTGTTGGTTTTATTGTGAGCCACCCCGAGTCCATTCAGGAGAGGGGCGGCATACAAGTCAAATTAATAAATAAATAAATTTTCTTGCAACATTTGCTGATTTGGGACTATGGGAGCTCTGGTAAAATTAACAAGTCCTGCCTGTTTCTCCTTTTAGTCCCTGTTGAGAAGTATGAGCTGAATTGAATGCAACAATTCACTGTCAGTTCTGATATTCCCTTACAGCACTTACTGATCCCCTCCTTCCCCTTTGGCTCATGACCAACTGTAAGACCATAGAGTAGAGGATGAACCAGTTGATTGCTTTCTGAAGAGCTTCCTCACATTTCAGTCTGCCTCTGTCTACCCTAGACATTTTTTATGGATGATGGTTTAGCACTACATCCAAAGCCTGGTAGATCTATTTTTAAACAAACAGGTCTATGGCTTTTGCTGACCCACCAACTTCCATGCTTTGTTCAGGCAACTTGAATGTAACCAAAGCCTCTCTCTGAGGCACTGCCCATCCATCTAATCACCCACAAGCCAGTCCCATGACACATAAAGATGATTGGTGCTTATTTTATTTTATTTTTTTCTATAGCAAGCAATACTTGAGGAAGAGGAGAGTTAATCATTGTTGCCCTGGCCTATACTGACTCTGAAAGAACCCCAGTCTCCAGCTCATCAGCGAGGGAGGAGAGACTGCAGATATTCAGGCAGCACTAATTTTGCAGCATACTTTACTTACTTTACTGTCAACTCAAGGATGGGAAAAATGTCCATTACTGAGAAAAAGCCCTGAATTTTAAAAAAATAATCCTGCTGCATTTCTCAATATTCATTTTGACCTTCATTTCATTCCTCATCCTATGGACTCTGAAGACAACATTCTATGATTCTTCGTGGTAGGGTTGGCCTCTTGTCCATTGCAAACAGAAAGTCATAATTCTGTGCCTCTAGTGGACCAGGACGATTTGTTCTATTGATGTGTGGAATATTGTTTTTACAAAAAGAAAGTTCTGTTCTGCACATCTAAATACTTCTGTGTCTCATGCTCTTTGCTTGTATTTTTATATGGTAGCTGGGCACTGCATGAAAATAATTTAAAATATAGCAAGATTGATACTAAGCAGTTGTAAACAACTGGACTCACTTGTTCAAGATAGCTGATTTCCATTGTTTACATATGTCAAAACTTTAGTCCTAAAGCTAACTTGGGAGGGACGGGGGAGAAACTTAAGCAATGTTAATTAAAGGTCAGTGGGTCAGAAATAGCTGAGGAAATCATTGCCAACTGGTGATTTGAGCACTATTTCTTGTGAGCATCTCATTGAATTGAATATGACTTATGGATAAGTAAACAACTTATGATCATGTTGATGATAAACTTCAGAATCTGAGGCACTTGGTGAACTCTCTCACCTCTAGAAAACAAAAGGGGATTTTTCTGTTTGAAAATGATGCCACATTAAATCTTGAACTGTACAGCAAGATCTTTAGCAGATTGTGAGTTTACTCTTCAAAGAACTTGCAAAATATGCATGGATATCACAGTACCATTTTTTACTTATTCAAGGGTAGCACAACAAAGCAACTTAAAAATAATCTTATGGCTGTTGGCCCTATACAATATTTTTGCAGCCCTAATGTATATGTTCTTTATGAGATTGCAAATGTGCATTGCATATTGGACCCTATTGGATTTTTGTTTCCCTTCTGATGTCTCATGATGTTTATTTATTCTTCCTTAACAAATAATTTCTTTCAGATACCTTCTAGAAATAGTTTGTTTCTATGGAGATCATTCACATCTGTACACCAGGTAGATTGCATCTCTGGTTAGCCCAGTTCTCAACCTCTCTGAAAGTATATCCCATGGTCTCTTAGTGGGTTATAACCAGAAGTGGTATTCAGCAGGTTCTGACCAGTTCTGGAGAACCGGTAGCGGAAATTTTAAGTAGTTTGGAGAACCGGCAAATACCACCTCTGACTGGCCCCACCCCCATCTATCCTCTGCCTCCCGAGTCCCAGCTGATGAGCTGGGCCTTCTTTTGTTGCCCTGCACAGGAGAACAGAGCTGGAAAGCAGGTTAGTGGGGTGGGGAGGGAATGGGATTTTGGGGTAACCTTCCCCTAGGAGTGGGGAGGGAATGGAGATTTTGCAGTATCCTTCCCATGTCATGCTCACCAAGCCACACCCACCAAGCCATGCCCACAGAGCTGGTAGTAAAAAAAATTGAATCCCACCACTGGTTATAACCAAAAGGAACATGGGTTCTTCAATAGGTTTTTTTTTACTTTGTGCTTTCATGTACTCATACATATCAATAAAAATAATTTTAATAAATGAATGCAGGTTCTATATCAAGTATAACTGAAACTGAATACAATAGGACATCTACACAATTTAATTCTAATGTCAAACAATAAGCACTCTTCTTCTTCTATCTTAATAATCCAATTTTTAAAATTTGAGCATTTCTTGAGTTCATTGTTGTCTATGCTTGGAACAACTCCTGTTAGTCTTCATGAATGCCCTTTGCTTGAAGTCTAAATCTCAAGCTATGGGACTCTTAAGAATCATACGTCTTTATCTCATTCAAATTTACAATTGAGTGATAACTTTTGAAGAAATCTGGGGGAGGTGTTCAAAGTTTTAGGGAGCAATGTAGTTCCAGGCTTATATATTATATTCTCACCTTGAGCCTTTGGTTACTTGAGTCTTGCTGAAAAAGGGTGGCATTAACTTCATATGCCTTTTACAGATCCTGTATATAATTAATAAAGATGTGGCCCATTATTCAGGTCAATATATCTCATTTTCATGAGAAGGGAGGAAACTCCTAAACTAAATCTATTTGAGAGTTTTTCTTATATTATTTCACAACAACAGATGACAAAATTAGGAACCCTTAATGGGGATACTTTTGAGCCATGTGTATTTGATAAAGATTACAATTGGGTACTATACAATGTGCTTCTGTATATTCAGTTGGAAATGTTTGAAAAAGCAGGGCACTCCCTTTGAGAGAGAATGAAGGTATAAATTAATAAGGATGAAGACAGTGTTGGGAACATTATGAAACAGAGAAACAGGCTGGAGAAGAATGGCACAACCTCTTCAGTGTTATGTGATCATAAAGGAGAAATGAGTTCATCCAAAGTTTAAAAGAGCTTTGGTGGCTCAGGCTGTTAAACGCCTGCTCTTAAGATCCAGCTGTCTACAATTACTGTAGGCTCGAATCCCACCAGGCTCAAGGTTGACTCAGCCTTCCATCCTCTCGGGGTAGGTAAATTGAGGACCCAAGATTGTTGGGGGCAATTAGCTGACCTTGTAAAAATGCCGCTTAGTAATAAGCAGGCATATACAATGGAATGAAGGCTATTGCTGAGCGCATTGGGTTGTGCTCCAAAAATTGTAAGCCTGAGTCTTCGGAGAAGCATATAAATGTAATTAAAAAAAAAAATCATTTATTGGCTTCATTTATTGGTAAGGTGGTATATAGAGTACAGCTTCCTCTTTTTCCCCACAATAACCGTCTGAGACAGTGGGATTCAAATAATTTAACAACCGTTTCTTTGCCCTAATGACCAGCTGGGTAGTGTGGCTGGGTGGGCGTGGCCAGGGTCGGCAGGACCAGGGGGCATGACAGCACTCAGCCTCCTGCAGCACTCTGCCAGCCAAAACAGGGCACAGGGGTTAATTACAAAATGTAAGTTTTGCTTGGGACATCCAGATCCAACAAGCAAGAGGTGTGAACTGCACAGAAAATACACTTTTGTTTGGTTATGAAGGAATATCCCCAAAGTCAGAGGTACACTAAATGACTTTTAGTTACACACCTCCTCAGCCAGCAGCAAATTTTGAAGCTCCAGGTAAAGAGGATTCATTTTAGGATGAGTAACCACAGTTTGCATGTTGGAGGTTCCTAAAGGAATGCTGGGAGATTCTGTATTTTAAAGAACATTTGAGGAAGGGGTGCAGAATATTTTAATTTTTAAAAAAATTTATTTATTTTGTCAATCGCTTACAAGGATAAACATAGTTGTGAATACATGAAATGAATACATGTAAGAAAAATAAAAGAAACAATAGGATAGGGACAGTAGGCACCTTGGTGCACTTATGCACGCCCCCTACAGACCTCTTAGGTAAGGGGTGAGGTCAATAGTAGACAGTCTAAGGTTAAAGTTTTGGGGGTTTGGGGAAGAAACCACAGAATCAGGTAGAGTATTCCAGACATTGACCACTCTGTTGCTGAAGTCGTATTTCCTGCAGTCAAGTTTGGTGCGGTTAACCTTGAGTTTGTATCTATTGTGTGCTCTTGTATTGTTATGGTTGAAGCTGAAGTATTGATTGACCGGAAGGACATTGCAATGTATGATTTTATATACTATACTTAGATCAGATCGAAGGCAGAGTAGTTCTAGAATAGCCCTTCTCTACCTGAGGCTGTAGAGACCCGGCACCCATCAAAACACTTTTTATGAAGCAATTGATCAACACTGACAGGGTAAGCCACTAGTATATGAAAATAAGAGCAAACTCCATTCCCTTCTAGTATTGATAATGTTACCTAGTTTGGTAATGAAACCTCTCCAAGAAAACCATCAAGCTCAGAGAGCACCAAGGGACCCACAGTTCAACCCTGAGCTACATATATTCTCTTCTATTGATAAACACTTTTTGGTTAGAGGGACTCAGAGCCTGCATTATATGAGATGGCTCCCAGTGGATTTCATTCTAAATTTTGATATGATTTCTGTAAATAAGGAATGTAGAGTTATAATGGCTGAATATTTGATCCTTCATACATCAAAAAATTACAAAGCTAAGGAATAAATAAAATAAAAAACAGATTTGAAAAAAGAAAAGGCTCAGGAAAGAAAAAGAGTGAAAGTGTAAGAAAGAAAGAGGAAAAGAAGGAAAACTGAAAAAGAATGACTTCCAACTTTCTTTAGTACAGATATAAGTAAACAATATATCAATCTCTTACTCTAAGATTAACATTTGTCTACATTATTTCCATAATCCCTTATTTAATCATCAAAGCCTGGATCAACTTTTAATTTTAGTTTCTCACAAAAAGTCCAGTAATGGTTCATATCACTTTAATAGCTGTTTGTTAACAAAACCACAACTGATTTGTTTAATTGCACCAAACTTTAAATAGAACAGTAATGGAAAATCCTAATCACTAGTGTAGACCCATGCTTCTCAACTTTGTCTACTTTAAGGTGCATGAATTCCCAGAATTCCCCTGGCAGCATGAAATTTGCTCATCTTAAACTTGCCAAGACTGGAAAACACTGATCTACAGATAGGGATTTTTCCATTCCTTTTTTACCAGTTCCTACTTACTTATGAACAATCATAGTGCAAAATTCCCATTGCCAACTCACCCCACAGTAATGATCATGCAAAATCTCTATTCCCAACTCATGCTAGAGTAGGGGTTTTGGGTCTGGAAGACCTCCTGTACCACCCTGGAAGCCAAAATGGGGCATGGGGGGGGGACTCCTGGGAGGGGTGGAGCAGAGTGTGCGGGGCCAGCCAGAGGTGGGATTAGCTGGTTCACTATCAAACTACCTAGTAGGGCTGTATTACTATTATCCTTCTCATCTTTCATATTACCTATTTCTTTATCTCCTTATGACTATAACTTTGTTGCTTTATCTTAAAATTTACATTGTTTTATTTAGTATCTTAGAATGATTTGTGTTGATTGCTTATTTAGTATCCTATCTTATGGTTTATGATGAATGTATTTTACAATGACTATGATCGTGATTTATCACCTGTTGCTTATATGTACACTAAGAGCTTATGCAATGGAGATAAATTCCTTGTGTATCCAATCACACTTGTCCAATAAAAAATTCTAATTCTAATTTTAATAATTCTAATTCTAATATAGTGGTTTTAGTGCTATTAGGTCACAGCTGTTAGAAACGGAAAAGTCTGGTTAAGGCAAATTGAGTAACAAATAGCAACCTTTTCCATTTCAACTTGAACTTGAAAATTTTGAGATTTCTAGAATTCCCATCTGGTACAATCACCTGACATTGGATTCTGGGAACTCTAAGTGGAAGATATATGCAGTTTCCTGCATTTTCTTTAGTTTGCCAAAGATATCTGATGAGGCAAAGAGTGCATTCAGTCTGTAGCAAATATACAGCATATGGTAGAACAAATAATGAGTAATCCTATATTAATCAACCCATCTGCATAAAAAAATGATGTAACAAAATTTTTCCTCAGATTTCTCTATAAAGTAAGAATAAAGAATAAAACTAATATTTCCTGGAATTAATGCAAGTGCAAACATTAGATATTATGAAATTTTTCGCATAAAAACAATGATACTAATTTTTGTTAGTGTGAATTTTTGCTGGGGTACAATGCCAAATATTGAGCTTCTTGCACTGTGAGGAAATATTCATTTTTCTTTCAAACATCCAGAAACTCTAGCCAATAAAACAGTTTTCATTTCCTTCATATGAGCTATTTCTTTGGCTCTCAACAGCAGGATATCCAAGTCCTGGAAGAGTGAAATTGGGATCTTATTACAGCACAGCAGTCTCTGGTTATCTCTTCTCTTTCAGGCAGAATTCTGGAAAACTGTTTCACATAGATTTTAACAGTAACATGAAATTCATTAAATATGCACACTGAAAGCTGTGTAAAACAATATAGAGGCTACTTGCCTAAGACAGAAGGAGAAGGAAAGAGAGTGACTAAAATATATGCAGTACTGAAGACTAGCTGGTATTTTTTTGCCAAATGCAAACATTTGGATCGGTTCATGGCTATTAATTTTAAATTATAATTCTGAAATCCAATGATGCTAACAGGCAGGTCTGGAATTATGGGCCTTAGAAAATAAACAAAAAACAAGTTACCAAGAAGCAAATTAGGATTATGTTAAGTCAAGTTATAACTGTGCTAAATCACTACAATGAGAATTGTGGAAGCTGAGTTCTTGAGACTCTCAAAGGAAAGGTATTGGAATGGCTTCTGGAGAGATTTTTGTGAAGTGCCTTGGGTCCCTAGAGAAGTACCCATAATTCATTGTCTTCCATAGGTGCAAGCCTATGAAGCTTTCCTGTCATAGAAGAGCAACAACCTTATACTCTTCTGCTGAATTTCTTCCTGCAAGTCAGTTGTTAAAGGAGCAGAAGCCCAAAAATGTACATATTAAATCTTTCAATATTGCCACAGTAGCACTCAAGTATGGCTCAACTGTGATTAGGCTGAGAGAGAAAAGTAATCAAGATGAATAAAGAGTAGATGAGTCAAGCTACAGTAAATAATAAAATGATAAAGAAAAACAGAGGTGGAAGGGACTCTGGGAGTCTTCTGCTCCAACCTCTTGCTCAAACAGAAGATCCTACATCATTCCAGACAAATGACTGTCCAATCTTTTCTTAAAAACCACCAGTGATGGAGTCACCTACAACCTCTGAAGGCAAGCTGTCTCACTGATTAATTGTTCTCACTGTCAGGAAATTTATTCTTAGTTCTAGGTGGGATCTCTCTTGGATAAATTTCCATCCATTACTTGCCTTCAGGTGCTTTGGTGAATAGGTTTCTTTGTGACAGCCCCTTAAATACTGGTTTGAGCAGTTCTGCATGTGACAACAGAGTTCAATTGTTCAATGGGCTATGCAGTCTTCACCCTTACAAAGTGCATCATATCTTCATATTGCCAAGCACAGAGATTTTTCGTATGTTATCCAGAGGCAGATGGGGAAAGGCCATATCTGAAAGGATAATAGGAGATCCAAAACATTGAAAAGTTCCAATGATTCTTTGTTATGTGTAAAGTCAGTCATGTGGCTCACATAATCCTCAGCCTGAGTGTGTGATTGTAAAGGCCTTATTCCAGATTTCCCTTACTAATTCTTCCACCCAGTTATAGAAGTTGTACCAGGGTATTTTAATACAATATTGCTGTTGACTGATAATGTACATGGGAGAGAGCAAGAAATATGGGGAATCTCTATGGCAACAATTGTACTCATTCAAGATGCCAAAAATGTGTCAGATTGTATTTTTCCATCTTCTAGCATGCTGATTTTCAAAGCCTCTGCAAGCTTAAATGCGCAATCTGAGATTCCTTTTGAAGTGTTGTATGAAGCCCATTAAACTATATGAGCACCAATGGTCCTTCACCTCTGCAATTCAGTAACATTGATCCATATCATGAAATATTTCAGGATTTTCATCCACTCATCCTTGATTATCAGTGTCACTTTATCAAATATGTCTGTGCTTAAATAGCCAAATCGTATACTGAATTAATAGGGGGATCTCTAACCTGCAGGAAAGAAATGTAACTAACATTACATGTTTCCAAAACACAATATTGAGATCAATTAAGAAAAGTCTTAGTCGCTGTCAGAAATACAGGAAGAGCACTTTTCATAGCAATTTTCCTTCTTGAAATAAAAGTATGGTTTAAAAAGCAATAGTTGAGGAAAATAGATTTAATAAGGGAAAAAATGAAATTTCAGGCAACCCACGCAAAACTTTCCAGCTCATACCAACCAGGAAGACAAATGGTGCGTAGGTCTTACCTTATGTCTTGTCTTATTGATCTTGTATCAGTCACAGTATCATTGGTGCAATGCCATTCTATGGGGAAACAACATGAGGGCATTTTCAAAAGACTCCCTCCTTCAGATCTTAACATCTGGATAGGTTGACATTGGGGAAGTAGTCAGTCAGATAGTCTTATATAGGTCTTTTCAGGTCAACAGAAAATTATAGCTGGGAAACTGCTGGAAACGCTTGTGTATCTATTAATATGGATATCATATTCAATATAGGTAACATGTATTGGTTAGTTGCCAGTGGCCACATTTTGCACCAAGTGAAGCCTGTGGATACTTTTTAACAGAAGTCCTTATGCTATTGGTCCATTGTAGTATTCAAAATGGAAGTCAGGTATGACTAACTGTTGAAAATCTTACGTTTTAGAAGTGGTTTCATCTGAATCACTAGATTTGATTGACTTTCTGCTTGTTACAGATGTTACTAACAATCTTAATTTTATGAGCTGTGGTGATGCAGTGGTTAAAATGCAGTACTGCAGGCTAACTCACTGCTCATTGCCAGGAATTCAATTCTGACCAGCTCAGGTTAACTCAGTCTTCCATCCTTTTGAACCTGGTAAAATGAGGACCCAGATTGTTGGGGGCAATATGCAGACTCTGTAAATTGATTGGAGAGGGCTGTAAAAACACTATGAAGTGGTATATACTGTAAGTCTAAGTGCTATTGTTATTGCTTAGTAGCAGCTGACAGTCAATGAACATTCTTTGAACACAGTTCTTCAAGTTATGTGTTGCCCTATCCTGCAGAAGTTGATTCTGATCTCTGAATCTTATTTTCTCTTAACTAACAGCACCTCCCTGGATTTACTATCAATTTATCCTCTCTTATCTCATAATCAAATTTCATCTACAGTATCTCCATAGATTTTACTAAAATCAGAGGTTAATATACAGGTAGTTTCACACTGGGCCAGTTGTAGGTGTATCAGGAATTGTGTGAACTGTGCATTCTACAGATAGGGTACTGTGTTGTAATAGGTATAGGATCCTGAAATCAGGGATTGTTATTTGTTTGTTATATTTATATCCTATTTCAATCCTGGAAGTTAATTACTAGCTAAAAAGAAACTAAAAGTAAAGTGAAAAATAATAGTAAGCACTGCAGTGCAGAGACAACCAATGAAGAAACTTGGAATTTATTAAAAAAATGTTCTCACTGGAATAATTTGAAAAGATCCCATTTTTAATTATATATCAAGGTTCAAGTGAATTTTAATACTTATTAAAAGCTCCTAACAAAGAACTTTTTTCAAGATAGCATTTTGAAACTTCATGTGGTCTGCAAACCTTTGGATCATTTAAAGAAAGAGAGCATAAGACTAGGGACTTGGGTCAATTGGCTCCTTCAATATTAAATGTATTAAAGTATTATTGAAATCATATGATAATTTTACTTAATTTTTAAGTAAAGTACTTTGGGATACATGTGCATCTAACTTTGTCCAGGTATTTTCCCTGACAATTAGAGCAATTAAACAGTGAAAGAATTTGCTTCCAGAAAGTGTGGGTACTCCAACACTGGAAGTTTTAAAGAAAAGATTGGTGTTTTCTGCCTGAGCAGGGGGTTGAACTAGAAGATTTCCAAGGTTCCTTCCAACTCTGTTATCCTGTTATATCTTACTGAACACAAGATGCCTCATTTTCAGTTTGCCAGCTTAATCATCTAGAGGCTCCATACTCACTGTTCTGGCATCTGTTTGGTTTTATACTGAGTAAGAACAAGCCCATACTGAACTGAAATGAAACCAGTGAGGCTCTTATTACATTCTTTCAGAGTTTAGCAGTAATGATATACAACTGGCATGTGTAGACATATTTTCGTAATGTAAATCAAAAAAGAACAAGTGATTCTTTCATGTTTTTTTTAATGTTGCAATGTTTCTATGTACTTTGGGCTGTAATTGACAACCAATGAAACCTGAAGCTGAGGAATATTATGGGGACAATATTTGTTTTTTCAAGTGCATAGCAGAGATGTTCTGTCTTTGATCCAAAGGCTGAGTAATGTCCTGGAGTTGTGCTTACCTCAACAGGTGCACTTAAATATAAGAGGCACCCAAATGAACAATGCTTTTCTTTCCATGCTCAGTTTCAACATACACTAAATTGCTTTTTCTCAAATAAGAACTATTATTTTTCAAAATCTAATCAAAACAGTAATGGCTTATATTTCTTCTGGTCTTCTCTGTGAAGGATGATAAAAACTATTGCTGAGTAGGGAAAAACATAACCCATGCTATGCTAATGATACTACTCTCATAGCTGAAAATGCAAATGAACTGAACACTCCATAATGAAAGTCAAGTTGCAAAGTGGAAAAAATGGGATTAAGATTAAATGTAAAGAAGACCAAAACAATAACAACAGATACAGCAACCAGCCTCAAAAATGGTAATGACAGTTTTGAAATGGTGGATAGCTTCTGCCTTTTAGGATTCACTGTCAACCATAAGGGAGCCAACAGTTAAGATTGATATTGTATGATAGCCTTTGTCTGATAACAATGAATTGCTTGGAACAGGTATTCAGATTCCTTGACGTGGGTGCACAGATAAGAATTATTCAGGAAATGTTTTTCTATACGACGCTCAATGGAAGTGAAAATTGGACTTTGAAGAATCAGGATATAAAAGAGTCTTGAGCTTTGTTGGAGAACAGTCCTTAAAACACCATGAATAAGAAAACAAATAAATGGTTCATGGAGCAAATCAATCCAGAGTTCTCACTTGAGGCACAACAAATTACTTCCTCATCTGTATGGTAACCTTTCAGGTATTCAAGTTGCAATCATTTCAATCTTCAATATTTTTTCTGTAGGCTAAAAGCACCCAGAACTTTGAACCATTCTTTATAAAATTTAGTTTACAGACTCTTCACCATTTTGATGGCCCTTCACTGAAATCACTTCGATTTGTTATGGTCCTTTTTGCCTTGTAGTGGCTAGAACTGGACACAATTCTCCAAATGGATCTGATCGAGGCAGAACACAGGGATACAGTTACATCCTCTGATCTCAGTTCCATGCTTCATTTTCCTATTTTAGCAGCTGCATCACACCATGGGTTTATGTTCAATCTGTTGACAAGAATGCCCATATTGATTTCACAGGTATTACTGCCAAGCCAAGCCAAGCCAAGCCAAGCCATGTACTTGTTTCTCATATTTTTTTCCTACCCAAATGCAGATGGGCCGGGGGGTTGGTGAAATAAAATATGCTGTATTTCTCCTCTTGAAAAATGGTTAGTCCATTTGTACAGATCAGTCCACTCCTGCACATACACAGCTTTAAAAGAAGTTTTTCCCTTCTCATTAAAATGGAAAATTAACTCTCTACCTTTCTATCTCCTTTGTTAGATTTTTAAGTTTCCCTAACTACAGTAGTAAAACCAGGAGAGCTCCTGATGTACTAGCAGTACTAAATGGAATTCATTCCATTTGCTCCATAGAAATAATCAGATGCTAAGATTAAGAGCAACGTTCATTTTAATTTACTCTTGTGCCTTAGATAAGAGATGTTCAAATTAATATTTGCTGAAATTGAATAGCTGGGGCATAGGCTTAGTATATTTTTGTGATGGTTGATCCAAAATATTTGTTGATTGGGCTGAAATTTTGCCAGAAAGGATTTTGAACACCAAGTATCAGTCTAAGGGGTGGTGTTGGATGCAAGTCTCAAGATGAACATAGAACTTTAGAACATAGAACACATTCTATGTTGTACGTTCTAAGATGAGAAGGAGGAAATGTTAGGAAGCAGGGCTATGCCGAGCTTTATAGATTTCTTTGCATGATGCTTCAATCACCAACTGGAATATCATCAGTGCAACATTGTGAACCAGTTTTGAAGTTTCTACATCAAGCCAAGCATCATGTCCCCTGATCTAAAATATGAAACAAAACTACCAGTGTGTTTCAGTTAGTGTTATTCCTCCAGCCTTCTCCAGCACTTCTGAAAGCATTGAAAGAGGCTTCAGCATATGCACAACAGCACCTTCCATTTACTGAATGTGCCCATTTGCTAGATATACTGTCAAAGTGAAGCAAATTAACTAAAGGAGAGAACTCTATCATTGTTGCATTTTGATGAGCTGAACAGATTTTTCTGAAGTTTATAACAAGGCAGTTTGTGATTGTACCACACAGGCTTAATAGAGTGGCTTAATTTGATTAGAATGTGGTAGCCACATTAACCTTCAATTGCTAACAGAGCAAGGAGTCATATGGCACTTTATAAATGATCTAATTTATTATCACCTAATGCATTCATTAGACTTTAAGATGCCACAGTGTTCTTTCATGAATTAATTATGTTTGTTTCTGCTAGATGAAAATCTGATTTCATACCATACAGAGATAGAAAGGGCCATTTAGGCAGAGGTGGTATTCAACAGGTTCTGAACAGTTCTGGAGAACCGGTAGTGGAAATTTGAGTAGTTCAGAGAACCAGCAAATACCACCTCTGACTGGCCCCAGCCCCATCTATTCTCTGCCTCCCAAGTCCTAGCTGATCGGCTGGGTCTCCTTTTGTTAACCTACACAGGAGAATGGAGATGGAAAGCAGGTTAGTGGGGTGGGGAGGGAATTAAGATTTTACAGTATCCTTCCCCTGCCACACCCACCAAGCCATGCCCACCAAGCCACATCATGCCCAATAAGCCACGCCTACAGAACCAGTAGTAAATTTTTTTGAATCCTACCACTGCATTTAGGCCTCCCAATCTACCCCTTTGTTTGATGTAGCCGTTCAAATTAAAGCACCCCAGAAGGTTGGTAGCCTTGCAGTCCTTGGGTGAATACATTCTCTGAAAAAAAATCCATCACCTCTCTGTATAATCGGTTCCACAATCAAACTGTTCTTACTTTTCTCTAACATTCATTTGAAATCTGCCTTTCTATAACTTAAATTATTTTCTGTCCTGCACTTTGGAAGGCAAAGGGGGTCTTGATTTATTTACTTAATGAAGATATTTCTACTCTGCCACAGGAAAAAAAACTCTCAAGGTAAAGCCTTCTTTACAAAATGCATTTGCCAACAATTGCAGTATGAAACAACAAAGGTAGTAAAAGCTTGAACCTTATATCAAAGGATTAACAAAGATCTAAAATAAAAAGGTACACATACCAGAAATGGAAACTAAAACAATTTCAAAAGGGTTGAAGAGGATGACTGAAATTAGAAACTCCCTTGATAGGCCTCAAAGTGGCTTGCCTAGAGTTGACTCACGAGATGGATGGCATAGAAGCTTAATAATTAAATAAATAAATTTAAGAAGTTTTATTTTGTGGTTATCAGTTTCTTCCTTAGCAATAGCACTTAGACTTATATACTGCTTTATAGTCTTTATAGCCCTCTCTAAGTGGTTTACAGAGTCAGCATATTGCCCACAACAATCTGGGTCCTTATTTTACTGACATTGGAAAACTGGAAGGCTGAGTTAACCTTGAACCAGTCAGGACTGAACTCCTGGCAGTGGGAATGCTGAGTTAGCCTGCAGTACTGCATTCTAACCACTGCACCACCATGACTCTTTCTACCAGTTTGTTCAGTTAATGACTTTTCAGAATTGGGTGGAGATGATTTTATCCTTGTAAGCTTCTCGTACATGAATTCTAGAAGGACAATCCTAAATTTAAAATGATTTCCTCAAAAAAAGAAAAGTGAACAGGTAATGGAGGAAGATATAAAGACAAAAATTATGTGGAATGTCCAAGTTTGGAAGGAAGGAAGGAAGGAAGGAAGGAAGGAAGGAAGGAAGGAAGGAAGGAAGGAAGGAAAAAAGAGGGTATGCATGGGTATGTTTTGAAAAATATGCTGAACTATCTTTCACCATGCCATCTTCAGCAAAAGTATTCTTATCTACTATGCACAGAGCTCTTGATCCTGAAGTTTAACTCATCTTTGAAATCTTGCAATCTTTGGCCTTCATCCCAAGAGCAACAAAATATTTATTATGTTCCTGGAAATTCCAGGCAGAATTCCAGGGATCTAATTTTATATGAATATATTTGGCCTATTCTTTGGCATTTGGAATAAAAAGGTCCACTGAACTCAGATGTTTCTACTCTACTGGTCTAACAATGATTTGCTTTTGCAACTTTTTTTTAAAAAAAATAAGGCTCTAGAAGGAACAAAATTCTGAATTTGTGAGAAGTCTTGGGAACGGTTCAAACAGAAAATCAAATTAAAACTATCTTTGTCTTTTTCTTATCAGTTTCCCATCTACATTTTAAATGTATTGATATCCTGTACAATTCAAAGAGGCTGCTGATTATTGTTGTTTTTATTGTGATTTCTATTCCCTTATTATTTCAGGGATTGATTGTGTAGTAGAGAAAACTGTAATATACTAGAGTCAGTCCTGGCATTGTTTTCTTCCATCCATTATGTAATAAAATGTGAACTACAGGTAGTCCTCGGTTAAGGACAACAATTGGGACCAGCAACTTGATCACTAAGCACTGTGGTCACTAAACAGAAACTCATGTGACCACAACAGGCTTACTTCCCCTTCGGTTGTTAGGTGAATCATTGCAATCATTAAGTGAAATATCATGTGAATGCAACTTTCATTTTACTTCCACATCTATTGTTTGTCACAAATGGTTGTGAAATATGTGAATGGTAACTCCTTATTCACAGTATACTGTGATGATGGTAGATGCACCCCGGGTTGCAAAGTGCCCAAATGGCAATCCCATGACTGTGGCATGCTGTCATGATCATCAAGGTGAGAATTAGTCAGAAAGATTTGTTTTAAAAAAATACTGCTGTAGCTTTGAACAGCCATTAAATCAGGCAGTCAGTTAGAAGTTAATAACCTTGGTTAACATGAAGTCTAACTGAAGAGCAGAGGTGGTATTCAGCAGGTTCTGACCAGTTCTGGAGAACCAGTAGCGGAAATTTTGAGTAGTTCAAAGAACTGGCAAATACCAACTTTGACTGGCCCTCCCCCCATCTATTCTCTGCCCCCCGAGTCCCAGCTGATCGGCTGGGTCTTCTTTTGCTGCCCTGCACTGGAGAACAGAGCTGGAAAGCAGGTTAGTGGGGTGGGGAGGGAGTGGGGATTTTACAGTATCCTTCCCCTGCCACGCCCACCAAGCCACGCCCACAGAACTGGTAGCAAAATTTTTTGAATCCCACCACTGCTGAAGAGGTGGAATGGATGTGCTCATATAGTAGCCTCCCTTTTGATTTTCCTTGGTCAAAGATGTACATCCAAAGTGCAGTGAATAGAAATAAGGCAACCGTGTGAATTTTGAGAAGGTAGAATTAATATAAAGAAAACCGTGAGAAGGTTTTAATTCAAGTAATTAATTTAATTCAAGAAAGTAACACTAAAACCTAATTCAGGACAACAATCAGCGCCCCACCACCACCTCTCTGCTATATTTAATGCCTGTTCTTATCTGATTCTGTTTTCTCATATAAATGTCCTGGAGGAAAACTGGCTGTCTTTCTCCCTATAAATCCAGCACAATGGGCCTGCCTGTAGGAGCTGTTGTAATACAAACAATAGTTAAACTTGTGAATGATAAATGAAGAAAGTGCAAGGCAGTGAGAATGGATGTATCGGGTGGTGATTTATTTTCCCTGGTTTGCCATTGTTTTCCCTGGAGCAAATCTGCACATGTTGCCCTTGTTGATTCGAGGGAGGGAGAAGGAAGCAATTAAGATGTGCTGCCCCAATATTTACCAAGGAGCCTGAGCACTTTGGCTCCCTGTCTCAGTTGGCTACTTGCCCACATGGAAGCAGACAGTGATGGCCTGCCAGGAATAAGACATCCCGTCTCTTGAAAATTGATGACTGTGTAGGTCCCCCTGTGTGTATATATATATGTGTGTGTGTGTTTGCAGAAGCTCCAACTCAGAAGACAGGCTCTTTCCCCCTGGCTTTGTGATCTGTTGTGCTATGTTGGCAGAGCAAGACCCATTGGGGCATGCCCTGGAACAGCACAGAATTGCCTAGGCGAGACCAAGCCTGTGCCACTTGCATTGCCAATGGAGCTCCCCAATGTTAACTCTTACAGTGCTGATTTTGATTGCCTTCTTCATCTCTGCTCTAGCAGGGCATCTCCCTTTGATCAAAATGGAGCAGCTGCTGTGATAGACAGGGATTGATGTTTTTCTACTGGCTGGACTTGACTCGGTTTATTTAGAAACTTGCTTCTGCATTTGAGAAATTCATTTCATAGGCGAGAAAGGCTCGGTGACTTCATTACAGCACAAACAGCAGAGATGGGTTGCTCAAGAGAGTCATTATTAGTAAGTAAACAGAACTCACCCAGCCTTTGTTTGAGGTATGACACAACAGCCACCAAGTGAGAAGTGTTGTGCTTTATTGGAAATAGCAGAATGTAAGTTCTAGCTGAACAGAAACCCAGCCTTCTTTCTAGAGCACATTGTTCTATACATGTGAGAAGCATGATTTTCATATACTTTTCAAGATGAGGTGAACGCTTCTTATATCATAGCTTCCAATGGTCTGCAAAAGAGACCAGCGACATTTGATATGCATGGGTTTCAAAGCTGAATTCTCATCCTCTGATTATCCACTCTCAGAGGTAAAATTTGCCCAGATTTGGAAAGTAAGAAGGCAAAGTAGACTCTCATATCTTTCTAACTGGAGACTCTCTGGTTATTGATCATAGACTAAAAAAAACTGTATTTACGGAGCTGACAGGAAATAGTGCCATGGTGTAGGACTTCAGAAAACATTCCCACACTCAGAGAAACAAAGTGCATGTTTTACTCTGGGTCTTGAATTGGTCCTGCAGGATGTTGGGTATAAAACGCATCTAAGATTTTCATAGGTTAGATATTAGCTTTTATATTTATTAAACATTACTTCAGTGGTTTTCAACCTGTCGTCTGTGTGGATCTCTGGGGGCTGGGATGTCATCATAGGAGGTCTGGGAAGGCTTGAACAAATGTTAAGATTTAAATCTTGAGTTATGTCTTGGCGTCCATGGTCACAAAAGGTATTTAAAAGGGTTGGTGGAGAAGAAAAGGTTGAGAACCACTGCATTAGTTTATTTAGAGTATTTGTTTGCTGGTTACTCACTTAATAGCTCAAGGTGGCTTAGGTAGTGCCGGTGTTGTGTAGTAGTTAAGATACTGCCTAGGAGTGAGGAAGTCCAACTGCAGGTACTTCCTTAGCTTTGAACATTCACTGAGTGACCTTGGGCCATTAATTTTTCCCTGCCCCAATCTACTTCCCAAATTTTGGGAATTACAAGGAAACCTCTGAGTAAATTCCATTTCACTCCTGAGGAAAGGAATATATAAATTAATGATGATGGTAAGGGCAAAAATACAGTAAAAACTATTGTTTAACTTCATTAAAACAATAATTATAAAATGATTTAAAAGTTTAGTTAAAATGATTCAAATTCTAACAAGTATATGTCAAATACCCTCCAAAACCATAATCAGGAATGGTCTGCCTTTAACTGATAGGTTGTTCCAAAATATGAGCCCTACCACAGAGAAAGCAGAATTAATCATGTCAAGTATGTGTGCAGAAGGTGCCTGGGGTAAGATTTCATTGTGTGCACTGGATTGTATAGGAACAGGCTGTCCTGCATGTTGCTTGGTCCAGATACTTTTGCAAACCATTGCCAGATTGCTTTCAGCCTTGATGAATCTCTTCTGATGGAACCTCTTTCATTTTGTGGCCTACATCCACCAAATAGCAAGTAGGCACCCAGTCTTTTCATCCCCAGGTTCTTTTGGCAATCAGCAAACACAGGACATAAAACTATTTGTTCCAATACTCAAGGCAGCTTGTAACAAGTAGAGAAAATTTCTATATTATCCTGCAGTGCATAATAAGTTTTGTCATTTTCTGATTTATATGCAATGGGGTACTTCAAAGCTCTGTCTTAGGCCTCTTCAATAACTTCATAAATGACTTAGACCAGAAGTGGTATTCATCAGGTTCTGACCAGTTCTGGAGAACCGGTAGCGGAAATTTTGAGTACTTCGGAGAACCGGCAAATACCACCTCTGACTGGAGATTTTACAGTATCCTTCCCCTGCCACACCCACCAAGCCATGGCCACAGAACCAGTAGTAAAAATTTTTTAATCCTACCACTGACTTAGACTAAGGTATGGAAAGGGAACTCATCAAATCTGCAAACAACACCAAGCTGGCAGATAGCCTACATTCCATCCAGAAGATAGGCTCAAGATATAGAAGGATCTCGATAGATTTGAATAAAATGAAATTCAGTGGTGAGAAAGGAATGGAATGGAATAGAACAAAACAGAACAGAACAGAACAGAACAGAACAGAATAGAATAGAATAGAATTCTTTATTGGCCAAGTGTGATTAGACATACAAGGAATTTGTCTCTGGTGCATAATCTCTCAGTGTACATACAAACAATAGGTGATAAATCATGATCATAATCATAAAGTACAATTGTTATAAATCACAAGATACAACACTCAGTGATAGCCATAGAATACTAAATAATCAATCAACATAAATCATAAGGTTCTACACTTATGCAAGAAAAACCAAATGCACAGGTATAAAATAGGATGTACTCAGCTCGATAGTAGTAATTGTGAGACAGATGATGGAGTCCTAGTGGACAATTATTTAAATATGAGTCAACAGTGTGCTATAGTTGCCCCCCAAAAAGCCAACACAATCCAAGTCTGCATTAACAAAGGGAAAAGAGATCTTGTGAAGTGTTAGTACCACTTTATACTGCCTTGGTAAGACCACACTTGGAATACTGCATCCAGTTTTGGTCACCACAATGTAAAAAGATGTTGAGACTCTAGAAAGAGTACAAAGAGCAACAAAGAAGATTAGGGGACTGGAGGCTAAAGCATATGAAGAACAGTTGCAGGAATGGATATGTCTAGTTTAATGAAAAGAAGGAATAGGGGTGACACAATAGCAGAGTTCCAAATATCTAAGGAGCTGTCACAAAGAAGGAATCACACTATTATCCAAAGCACCTGAAGGCAGAACAAGAAGCAATGGATGGAAACCAATCAAGAAGAGAACCAAGCTAGAAACAAGGAGAAATTTCCTGACAGTTAGAACAATTAATCAGTAGAACAACTTGCCTTGTTCCACTGATTAATGTTGGGTTCTCCCTCATTGGAGGTTTTTAGGAACAGATTGGACAACCATTTGTCTGAAATGGTATAGGGTTTCCTGCTTAAGTAGAGAGTTGATTAGAAGATCCTCAAGGTCCCTTCCAACTCTGTTATTCTGTTATATTCACAGCAAGACTGCAAGACTGTTTAAAGTGAACAATAATGGTTTTTTAAAGCAACTTACCAGGGGTGTGTATCTGGCGGCCTGCGGGATACCCACACCAGCTCCACGAAGGCAAAAAAATGTCTCAATACATTATATGACATCAATGTGACATGGTGAGTTTGACACCCGTGAACTAATCCAATATGCAAAGTTGATATATGGAAATATGGACAGAGTATTTTCTCTCAGAATATTAGCATCATCCACTAAATCCGTCTCCACACAATAACAAGGTTGAGAAATTCAGCAATTCGGAAAACATCAAGAGAAAACTTTAGAAAAAATAAGGTAGTCACCAACTACTAATTATAACTGCTACCTCTAAATCAGAGCAGCATGTTTCAGAATATCAAATTGCTTAGGATTAAAACCTGAAGAGAAATGCTGTTTTCATACCCTACTTGTAGGCTTTCTGCAGCTTTTAGCTTTACTAAAAGAATGATTAATTTGGATCAGGAAAGCTTTTTTTACAGTAATCTTATGTTCAGTACACATTTATTCCAAATCAATAAAAGAGATGTGTTGCTATAGTATATGAAATAATGTGACATTGATTTCTTTGCTTATACCACATCTTAGATTATACTGCTGTGCTGGTGTATAACAACTGAAGAGCACATACGATATGAGATGGAAGAAAAACGATCCTTCAGGCAAGAAAGGAATTCTGAGGAGAAGAGCATATTTTGGAAGCAACCGTTTTTGTGGGAGAATGACAGTGGCTCAGGAATGATAGACAGGATCTGGATGTTTTGCCCTTTTGAAGAGGAAAATTGGAGGTTTTGAAAAGAAAAAAAGCTAGAAACTTAACATATCCATTTTACTTTCTTTTTTTTAAGAGAAAGAAATACTTTAGCAATGAATTTTTTTATAGGTACAGATACTATATGTGGGGCTTTGAGGGTCCCTAATGTATGTGAATGCCATGGTATATGTTTTCATTTCTCGTTGAATCCATAAGAATTTTATTTATTCCCCATAACTTTATTCATTTTAACTTAACTTAGTTTGTCAAGAACAATGTTAAATGTGCATAATTATATCCAGGCATCCAAATACCATGAATACATTTGAAGCAATATCCAATAATAACATCACCAAAAAAGTGGGTGGGTGAAGAAATGGACTCAGAAACAACCCTATGATATTATGAAATGATCAAAAACAGTCAGAAACAGCCCCACTCTTCAAGTTTCTTTCTTTAAAAAATGTCCAACAACTTTTTTTTGCATGCCTTTAATGAATAAATACTTTAGTTAACCATTTTTATTTTGATGATGATATAATCATATGTCCCAGTTGCCCACATGCAATAATGTATCTGAGGAAAAATTCCTTCTCATTGTTAAATTGCTAGAATGTTGTTTAAATTGTGAAAATTGAAAAAAGCACAAAGACTCCACACAGGGTCTCCCTACTATTCCTTAAACTCCTTGTCCCTAGTCTGTAATTTTTCAGAGTCCTTCCATCACAAGTTGGATTATATCTTTGGTAACTCAGCAAAAACCTTTCTCTCCATGCACCTCTTCCTTCATCTACCTTTTGCCAACCTTGTATGCTCTCCATCCTCAGCAGCCTGTCTGTAGTTGGGGCATATAATCCACCTTAAGGGTCTGGCTTGAAAATCAGCTTTCAGCAGAAATTTTGCTTCTGCATATAGAAATGGCAAGTGCTCTCTCTGTTGAACTCTCAGTACTTCACTGAAGAGGAAGGCTCATCACATGTTGGGGCCATGTTGTGATTCTTCTGAAAACATCCTCAGTTAGCATTCATCAAAATGTTATGGCAAAAATTCCTGCATTCAGCTTTCAGCAGAAATTTTGCTTCTGCATATAGAAATGGCAAGTGCTCTCTCTGTTGAACTCTCAGTACTTCACTGAAGAGGAAGGCTCATCACATGTTGGGGCCATGTTGTGATTCTTCTGAAAACATCCTCAGTTAGCATTCATCAAAATGTTATGGCAAAAATTCCTGCATTCAGTGCCACAATTCTCTTTCCCGCCCCCACCTTTTGTTCAAATCTCTGCAAGACATAATGTGTCCATTTGGATCATTAACTCCCCTCACACACACCAACCCCAAGCCACCCAAGCCAGCTGTGCTTATTCTGGCCACGGATAATAGGGAAAGAAAATAAAGGCCCAGTCATAATAAGATTTGTCATTGCTGCAAACAAGGGATCATGTGACAGCAGTAAGACGAAGGGGAATCATGTATAAAATCTGTTCAAAATTTTATAGCAAATGCTAAACTTTAACCAAATTGTAGCAACAGGAACTCCTTTAATTCTTTTTCCTGACAGTGATGGATATAATTAGTTGATATCTTTCTTCAATGTGGATACAGTCGATTGCTTGCCAACAGCAAGCCAAATTGTAACAGTAGGCAATAATCAGCTGGACTGCTGGGTGGATATCATGATATATAAATTAAATAAATAAACCAAGCCAGTACTTTATGTTCTCTGGAGTGTAAACCGGGTTCATCTCCTAAATTTAAAGAGAAGGAAGGAAGGGCTGCAAGAAAGCCAGTGTTTATAGAGAAAAAAGGAAGTTGTAATATAGTTTACAGCAAGATAGCGGCATGTGCAACAATCCATGAAGAACTGTGGGTGATTTCAGTTGTTTACAAAATCAGCTTACAACATACTTTTTAAAATTAATGTACACAATGTACATTAAGAACAAACAAATGTTTTACTTTCCCCCAAAGCACACCGCAAAAACCATTTTGGAAGGAAAGTGGGGGAAGTTCAGTACTACTTTAGAAACAATATTTGTTTATGACTTACGGATATATTGTATATCTCCACCCCAGACCACATCAGTGATGCTCTCTCGGTGATGTCCCAGTGCCTGGAGGCGGTGCAGGCCTGGATGGGGAGTAACAGACTCAGGCTCAACCCGGCCAAGACTGAGTGGCTGTTCTTACCGGCATCTCGGTGTTCAGTGGATGTGCCATCTTTGGTCATGGGGGGGAGGTGTTACCCCCCGTGGATAGGGCGAGGAATCTGGGCATACTCCTGGATGCACAGCTCAATTTGGAGGAGCAAGTGGGAGCTGTGGCCAGGAGGGCTTTCGCCCAGGTTCGGCTGGTTCGCCAGCTCTGCCCTTACCTGAACTGAGATGCCCTTCAAATGGTCACCCATGCGCTCGTCACTTCCAGAATCGACTACTGCAATGCTCTCTACATGGGGCTACCCTTGCGGATTACTCGGAGGTTGCAGCTGGTGCAGAATGCGCCACGCTGGCTGTGATGGGGTACCCGATACTCCCATGTTACACCCCTCCTGCGTGACTTGCATTGGTTGCCGGTTGCCTTCCAGGTTTCCTTCAAGGAGTTAGTAATAACTTATAAAGCCCTAAATGGCTTGGGTCCAGGGTACTTGCGGAACGCCTCCTGCCTGCATCACATTCTGATCGCCTGCGCTCCCGTGGGAGGGGCCTCCTGGGAATACCGTCGGTCAGGCATTGTCAGCTGGTGGTTCCCAGGGCTAGGGCCTTTCTGTGGGAGCGCCTGCCCTATGGAATCAGCTCCCTGCGGATCTTCGTTTGGTCCCTGATCTCCGCTCCTTTCGTCGAGACCTGAAGACTTGGCTATTTCAGCAGGCCGCCTGGATTGACCATGGGGGGGTTGTTTTAATAGCATTGTTCATTATTGTAATTTTAATTGTTTTTAATGTTTCTTGTAATTTAGACTTGTCTTTATTTAATATATTTTTATTGTATATATGTTCTTTTATATGTTCACACCCTGAGTCCTTCAGGAGAAGGGCGGCATACAAGTCTAATAAAATAATAATAATAATAATAATAATAATAATAATAATAATAATATAGCCTTCTTGTCAAATAATGAAAGACAGTTAAACATTGTTGAAATAAACCACCCAGTCATACCTGAGAATAAGATGACTGGAGGAAGTCAAATACAATTTATGTGCACGTTAGTCTCTACATTTCAAATAAATAAGTAAACCACCTACTTATTCACCCTAACTTATTCAGCACAATTGAATCAGAATTTGTGAGCTAAATTATAAGCTAAATTAAAAGTTAGTCCTTGACTATCTGGTAACTCTCAGGTTCTGTGCCTCTTGTATCATATACCTTAGCCCACCTTACATGGTCCCCACTGCCATTTGTTATATTCATTTTTTATTTATTTTATTATGAGATTTATATGCCACTCTATCTCCCTAAGGACTCAGGGTGGCTTACAATACTAAAAACCATGAAATACAAATATTAAAAATAAATTAAACCCCAAAAATCTCATAATCGCGAAAATCTAAAATTTAACACCCGTTAAAAGCCCTCCCCCCCCCATCAATCCGGGTAGGCCAGTTGAAATAGGCAGGTTTGTTGACAACTCACAGAATCCAGAGTCTAATTATTAATACCTGACATTCTGCTACTTATTAATACTTCTATAGTACTGTATAAACTTAATTTTTTGCTTTTTATTTTATATTACATCTTCTACTATATTAATATTCATAATACATTGTTCTATTATAGTAATAGACAAATGCAACAGAAAATACAAAGGACAATAGGAAGGAAAATGTCACAATATGGCAAAGACCTGGTTGTTTGAACAGGCTGGGCTGGACTGACATCCTGGGTTTTTTTAATTTATTTTAATTAATTTTAATGGTTTTATTGATTGGGCTTTCCAGATTTAATTCTTTTTAAAATATTTATTGTTCTTGTGTTTTAATTGTGAGCCGCCCCGAGTCCTTGCAGAGAGAGGGCGGCATATAAGTCCAAATAAATAAATAAATAAATAAATAAATAAATAAATAAATAAATAAATAAATAAAGTAAGTCATGGGAGGTGGGGAAACTACAGAGAGAATGGTGCCATGAAAAAGGATCGTGAAAAATCAAGATAAAAAATGTACATATAACACTAGAAGCTATGCATACTAGGTTGTTATGGGAAGAGAAGAGCTTCCCATAGTTTTAAACAAACAAAAATGTAGATTTAGACTTTGCATTGTAAAAAGTTTGTGTGAAATTTTCAACATGTAAGGGGAAAAAGAAATATGCCACTAGGGGATATAACTGAGTTCAACAAGGCAAGAAAAATAACATTCTGAAAGATGAGCAGACAGTGAAAGTGATCAATGTGAATTGTAAAAAGAATTCATTTGGAATTGTTTATTATTCATCTGTTTTTTGTTTATTTCTCATGCCTGAGTTGCATGTGTATAAAGGGACTTTCATAGATCTACCTGGATGTACTTTTCTTGATGAACCATCTATGGATACAAATGATTGGCTGTGCTGGAGAGAAAAATTTTCTTTCCTTTTAAAGTCAAATGACTTTCTGTCTGGTCTGTCCTCTATTTACATTCTGCTGGAAGGATTCTCATTTGTGGTCTCTTAATTATGTTACTGAATCGCCATTCACATTCCTTGTGGATCTTTAGTGCAGCCTCCAAGTCAGAGCCATGATTCTTCAAAGGAAACCTGGCATTTTATGAGCATTGGTTAACCTTGTAGGCAAACTTTTAGAATCAGAATTATTTGGTGACCTTTAGAGCCTCTATTTGACCCTGGTTTCATATGTTCTGGGATATGAGTCAGTTTAGGCTGTACCTCACCAAGAAAACTTAATAAAATTGCATCATGTAACCTCTAAAAAGTCAGCTCCTGTCCCTTTGGGTTTTGTGGAGTACTTTGCACCCTTTGAGCTTGGTTGGTTGTTTGCAGACATTTTATTGCCTATCTAGGTAGCTTCTTCAGTTGTAGCAGAGAGTGGAGTTTGCTCTCTGCTTTAACTTTCCCAGTTGGTGGAGGAGTTGTTTTTTCCTTGATAGTTCCTTGATTAAAGTATTGTTTACTGCTTGATTCTTTTGTTTTTCCCTGTGGAAAACTTTTGAGACAACAATTGTTTATCCAGAGTCTATTCCTCAGAAGTCAAATCTACTGGTGCCCATTGTTATGTTTGCATGAAGAGTCAGACGCAGAGTGCTTCAGTGAAGAGTTTATTAGTGACTACAGCTCATAACAGACCCGATTTGGCTGGGCTGCGGCTGCTACTTATAGCCAGCAGCCGCAGTTGCCAGCCAATCAGAGCGCAGGATTTTCCCGCACTTTTTAAACCAATCATTTCTGACATTTTACAAGAACAATTCAAACTAAACCAATGACATTCAAACCTGCATACATAACACCCATAGAGAGCTTTTACAGAATATTAGGGACCTGCAGGGTGATGGAGAATTGTAAAACTGAAAAGAGACAATCCTAGTGCTCCTGCCAACTAGCAATTGTAAAAAAAAAAACTATACCAGTTTCAAAGGCAAAACCTAGAATGAAACGAAAGAGCAAAAGCTTATTCTACAGGAGAATCAAACTTCCAAAAAAGTAGAGAACATCTTTTGGATAAAAAACATACTAAGGATGGATTTCAGCACATTATGACCTTTAGGATAGGGTTATCTATACTGAATAGCTTTAGCTAAACCAAACTCATCCCAATTGCTTTGGAAATGTAATTTCCAGCATTCCTACTCCAAAATGTAAAGCCAAAGGTGAGTTGTGATCTCACTTCCTTTGCTACTGTGATGAGAATTTACACCTTTCTTCAATTGTGTGCTTTTTATGCAGACCTTCAGGAATTTGATTAAATCTAGCGACAAGTGCAACAAGTTATGAGATCTCATTTCTCCCTCTGGCAGGTTCCCCAACAGTGATTTATAACCTCTTTTACATTACCCATGGGTTGTTGAGGCAATTGCCTGTCTTTATTACTTTATTTCAACACAAAGGTAGCTGATGACTCCAAAGGTAGAGGGATATTCTCCTTTTCCCTCTCTCTCTCCCTCCCTCCCCCCCTTTCTCTCACACACTGTGAAGGCTGAATATTAAGTATTGCTCTAATTGAAGAGCAGAGAACTAAACAGGGTTGAGCATGGCTTAGTACTTACTTGGGAAACTGCTAGGAATACCCACTGTTGGGAAACCTGCCGGAGTAGATTGTGAAGTTAGAAAATGGCCCTAAAGTGGCAAGAGCAAGCAACATTGGTGTAGTGTCCACAGAGTCACCAGGAATCAGGTTAAATACCAAGGAAATTTGATCTTTATTTATATTATCCAAACTCTGCTCAGCACATCTCTTAAATCAGAGATAGGCCTTGGTATGCCACAGAAGAAGGGCTCTGAGCATCCCTTCTTTTGACTGCCTGGAGATTTCCAATCTCTGCTTTAAGGCACTGGCATTCTTTTAGAGGGGACGCGGTGGCTCAGTGACTAAGACTGAGCTTGTCGATCAGAAAGGTTGGCAGTTCAGCAGCTCGAATCCCTAGCACCATGAAATGGAGTAGGCTCCCGTTACTTGTCCCAGCTTCTGCCAATTTAGCAATTTGAAAGCATGTAAAAATGTAAGTGGAAAAATAGAGATCACTTTGGTGGGAAGGTAACAGTGTTCCGTGTGCCTTTGGCATTTAGTCATGCCGGCCACATGACTATGGAGTTGCCTTCAGACAACGCTGGCCCTTGGCTTTGTAATAGAGATGAGCACTGCCCCTATAGCTGAAATGACTAGCACGTATGTGCAAGGGGAACCTTTACCTTTGCCTAGTACTACTACTAGTAGTATTCTTTTATCCTACCTTTTATGGTATATATTTTTGCCAACTCAAGGTAGCAAACATACTTAATACTTCTTCCTCCTTCTATTTTTCCCATAAGAACAACCCTGTGAGTTGGGTTGACTGAGAATGACTGGCTGAAAGTCACCCATCCAGCTTTCATGCCTAAGGGAGTCCTGGAACTCACCCCCTCCTGGTTTTCTAGGCCAGCACTTTAACCACCACACCAATAACAGAGGCAATATGCATAAATACTGTAAATCTCATGCTTTCTCATCCATATATACTATAAATGACATATTCTATATCAGGAATGTCAAACTCAAGGCCCACGGGCCAGTTCTGGCCTGTGGGGCTGCCCTGGAAACAGTGAAGGACTGACCTGCAGTGCCTCTGCCAGCAAGAATGGAACTTGGGAGGGCCACGTGCAGCTCACCGGGGCTCCATTTTAAGCCACGATGGCCTCCTGCAGCCCTCTGCCAGCAAAAACAGAGTTCAGGAGGCCCTCTGAGCTCCATTTTCACAGGCAGAGGGCCGCAAGAGGATCTCCCAGCCCTGCCTGGGGCACCACAGATGCCCCCAACACAAATATGACACCCTGGCCACCCCCAACCTGCTTCCCAAGGTCAAACACAAACCCGATGCAGCCCTCAATGAAATCTTGTTTGACACCCCTGTTTTACATGGATCCATATATAATTGAGAATGTGAATCTGTCATCCTTTGGTTCTTTTGCAAAAGGACAAAGGATGTAATGTTAAATATACTTATGGAACAAGTTTCACTGAACCTAACAAAACATGAAGTGACTTTGCAATCAGCATATATATACTGCTCTGCAAACTTATTAACGTGCTATATTTTGAATGAGTTGCTCAGTTTGTATATGGGTGAAGTTTGGTATACAAAGAAAATAAAGAGCAACATATCATTTAGAGATCCCGGCTTCACTCTGTTTCTTCTTAGCAATGTATTGTCCTAGGAATAAAAATACATTCTGGTGGGTTGCAACAATCTTAAAACACTACAGTAAATTTAGCAAAAGTAAATTCAAAATCACTGAGCTAAGATAATCTAAGTAGAACAAGCCTGAGGCTGGATGATAGTGATGATACTTAACCAGGGCAGAGATGACTCAGAGATGACTTGGCCCATGGCAGATCACAGGCGCATTTCAAAATGAACTCTGCCCACTTTAGAAGGTTTAGATCCTCCTTCTCTTTGGGTGGATTTAAAGAAAAGCAGATGGTCATTGTCAGAGTATTCATAAGCACAGGACAGATCTGGAAATGCTGGACCTGGGAAACATGAACATAAATGTTATGTATGTAGGTTTGAATGTCATTGGTTTAGTTTGAATTGTTCTTGTAAAATGTCAAATAGGATTGGTTTAAAAAGTGCAGGAAAACCCTGCACTCTGATTGGCTGGCAACTGCGACTGCTGGCGATAAGTAGCAGCCGTAGCCCACCCAAGTCGGGTCCATTCGAGCTGTAGTCACTTAATAAGCTCTTCACTGAAGCTCTTCGCGTCTGACTCTTCATGCAAACATAACACTGGCGACGAAGGTGGGATTCCCCTGAATAGAAGATGACGCGGAAGACAAGCAGAAGAGTGAGATGGCTGCGCTGAACACGCCCCCAGCCCCATTCAATCCAGTGGCAGAAGACTGGGAATCGTATGCACTTCCAAATGTATTTGGAAGGAAACGACCTCGCTGACATCTCCGAGAAGCGGAAGAGGGCGGTCTTTCTTACACACTGCGGTCCGGCAATCTTCAAAATGGCGAAGGCAATGGCGGGAGCTGCAGACGTGGAGGTAATGGAATGGCCTGATTTAGAAAAGCTTTTAAGAGCTCATTACACCCCACAAGTATCGTGCCTCATTAAGAGACACGAGTTTTACCGTCAGGATCAAGGGGAAAGCAAAAATGTTAACGACTTCATGGGAAGCTTAAGAGACATTGGGGGTGCATGCGAGTTTAACAGCTTGGAGGAGGCCATGCGCGATCGGTTTGTCCTAGGCCTCAAAGACAAGGTGCTTCAGAGCAAATTGTTATTAAAACCTAAGATCACGTTGAAGGAGGCCATAGAAGAGGCCTCCTCAGCAGAAGCCACCAAGTCCTCAGCGGCAGCTATGAAGAAAATTAACAAGGCCTCAAGCCATTCTGATGTGGAAAAGTCCACAACAACCCATTGCGAGCAAATAGATTCCGATTCAGACTGTAGTGAGGTGGAGGAAGGAATTTATAGACCCAGAATGGAGAAGAAAAGGAAAGACCTTGGATGAAAGAGGCAAGACTTTTATTGCAGAGGCTGTGGGGGGGGCCACCCCCGCACTGAATGCAAGTTTTTAGACACCATCTGCCTCCGTTGTGAAAAAAGAGGTCACCTAGCAAGAGTCTGCAAATCATCCAGAACTCCATCTAGTAGGAATAAATTTCCTGAGAAAGAATTCAAGCCCAACAACTTCAGTGAGAAAATGGGGTGCAACTCAGAAGCAAATGGGAAGAATGAAACTCATCAAACATTGGTCATTCTTCACCCTTAAGAAGCAGAAAAGTACATGTGAAGGTACTCATTGAAGGAAGGCCTTGCCAAATGGAAGTGGACTCAGACTCCTATTTATCTTTGGTGTCATGGGACACTATTCACAGGCTACTTCCCAACATTCAGAAGAAACATTTCCAGAAGCAAGCACTGACTCTTAAAGACTACCAAGGGAACAAGATTCCAGTAGTTGGAACAAGAGAATTCAACGTGAAGTTCAAAGGCCACACCAAACGTTTGCCCCTGACCATCGTGGACAAGGATCGCCCAAGCTTGCTGGGACTTGAGTGGTTCAATCCACTAGGCATCGAGGTGACTGGCATCAATCACGTGAGCAACACTGAATGGGAGGAGGCCTTGAAGTCTGAGTTTCCAGAAGTCTTCAGCGAAGGATTGGGCAAGTATATTACATTCACTTGGCAGGGGTACAGTCTTTGCCAAATTGAATCTGGCCCAGGCATATCAACAACTAACAGTTGATGATGCCACTGCAGAGGCACAAACCATTGTGACTCATAGAGGTGCCTTCAAATGTAAAAGGTTACAATTTGGAGTAAGCGTGGCACCAGGCATCTTTCAAAGCCTTATGGAAAGAATGCTCCAAGGACTGCCAGGGGTAGTGCCTTACTTTGATGATGTGTTAATCTCTGCTGAAAATGACACTCAGTTACAAGAAAGACTCAGAGAAGTTCTTACCAGATTCAGGAAAGCCGGGTTAAAAGTCAAGGAAGAAAAATGCACTCTTAAAACTGACAAGGTTGAGTTCCTGGGCTACATGATTGACAAGCATGGCATCCATCCTACAGATGCCAAGGTTCAAGCAATCAAAGAAGCCCCTAGATCTAAATGCAAAATAGATTTGCGAGCCTTCCTTGGACTCATTAACTTTTATCACATGTTCCTACCTCAGAAGGCAACCATTGCTGAACCATTGCACAGATTACTTGACAGGAAGTCTGTTTGGGTCTGGGGGAGGAAGGAACAATCAGCATTTAACAGTATTAAAAGACTAATCACGTCTGATGCTGTACTGATACAGTTCTCTGAGAATTTGCCTGTTGTACTGATTTGTGATACATCCCCATTTGGAGTGGGGGGGATTTTGAGCCACAGGCTTCCCAGTGGGAGAGAAGCCCCTATTGCATTTTACTCTCGCACTTTGACCAAAGCAGAGAGGAATTACAGCCAATTGGACAAGGAAGCATTGGCAATTGTTGCAGCTGTTAAGAAATTTCATGAATATCTATATGGGAGAACATTTACCATTGTTACAGATCACAAATCTTTGTTAGGCATTGTGGCAGGAGACAAACCTACACCTACTATCCTGTCACCAAGAATGCTGAGGTGGACTGAAATTCTTGCTGCTTATTCATACAAACTTATCCACAAGCCTGGCAAGGACATTGGACATGCTGATGCACTGAGTCGTTGCCCACTTCCTTGCCACAAGGAGGACTTTGAACCTGAAACACACACCTTTTTCCTAGAAACTGTTGCCAAGCTTCCAGTTCATGCTGCTGAAATTGCCAGAGAGACTGCCAAAGACACTTTATTGGCTCCTGTTATAGGCTGGATTAAGAAAGGTTGGCCTCTTCAAGATCTACCTCACCTTGCCCAACCTTTTAAGTCCAGGCAAACTGAATTATCTGTATTAAGAGGATGTATTTTGTGGGGTAACAGGGTGGTTATTCCTGCAAAACTGCAAAAAGAGGTTTTGGAAATGTTACATGAGGGTCATCCAGGTATTGTCAGAATGAAGGGATTGGCCAGGAGTTATGTATGGTGGCCAGGTATTGACAAAATGGTTGAAAACTGGGTTGGATCTTGTCCCAACTGTCAGGTAGTCAGGCCTTCCCACACCTCTCGCCCCCTCACAGGAATGGGAATGTCCTAGGGGCCCATGGTCTAGGATTCACATTGATTTGCAGGCCCTACCAGAGGGCACACCTTTCTTATTATAGTAGATGCATATTCCAAATGGCTAGAGGTAATTCCTATGGCATCCACCACAACTGATGCTGTCATCAAGCAGCTCAAAAAACTTTTTGTAACCCACGGGTTACCTGATGTTCTTGTCTCTGACAATGGCCCTCAATTTACATCCAACCTTTTTGAATCCTATTTAGCACAACAGGGTATCAGACATGCCCTTACTGCCCCTGGGCACCCTTCGGCTAACGGCTGGGCTGAACGCATGGTACGTTTTACCAAGGAGAAGCTTCAGCAACTGGGTCCTGGGGACATCACTGAGAAAGTTGAAAAACTTCTTAGTGTTCAGCACATCACTCTAACCCATCTAATAACTTATCCCCAGCAGAGTTGTTGATGGGTAGGAAACTTAGGTCTTCCCTTGACCGCCTTCATCCCACTTACGCACCCAACGCACCACTAGATTCCACTTCCAAAGTTCGCACATTCAGTGTGGGTGATTCTGTTTATGCTAAGAACCTTATGGGTGAACCTTTGTGGATTCCTGCTGAGATAACTCAAATCACAGGCCCTCGTTCTTACAGGGTGCAAACAGAGGATGAACTCCTCTGGAGCAGGCACATTGATCAACTTAGATCCAAGTTCTCTCAGGAACATCACACTTGTTCCTCTCTAGTTCCCTCACCTGATGTCAATTCTAAGGGGGAAGGGGAGGAACAGGAGGAAAATCAGCAAGCAAGAATCAACTCCATGTGTAACGAGCCATTACGACAGGAACCATTCCAAAACCTGTCACAATGCCAAAATCCATCCTTAGAAGTGGAAGATTGTACAACACTACCTGACTTGGGTGCTGACATTGGGCTGGAGATGGGTTGGGAGGAGAGACCAGATTCTAACAATCAAACAGGGTCTTCTTTCACAGGAAGTCCCAGTGGGGAAATGTCAGCAGACACATTTCCTCTCTCACTGGGTGAGAATGTTAAAACTTCTGAACCACAAAGGTCTCACGCATAAGAGCCCCACCTATTTAAAAGAATACATTAAATAGGTTGGGGTTTGGTATGGACTGAACCTAGTGGGGAGGGGTGTTATGTATGTAGGTTTGAATGTCATTGGTTTAGTTTGAATTGTTCTTGTAAAATGTCAAATAGGATTGGTTTAAAAGCGGAAAACCCTGCACTCTGATTGGCTGGCAACTGTGGCTGCTGGCTATAAGTAGCAGCCGTAGCCCAGCCAAGTCGGGTCCATTCGAGCTGTAGTCACTTAATAAACTCTTCACTCTTCGCGTCTGACTCTTCATGCAAACATAACAATAAATATTACTAATCTTATTGCACATTCCATCTCTTTTCATATGGAGGGATGATTAGACTGTTTTGTAAAGCACTTTGAGGTGTGGGTACTGTAGGTGAATGACTCCATTGAGGTCAGATGCTTTGCATGACTCAAAAAAAGCAGCTCTAGACTTGAAATGGGACTATCAGGATCCAATAAGCTGAAATTTGTTCTCCTCATCACAAGTGAATTTTACAGTTCTTCCACTGAAAGAAAACTTCTTCAAGCCCAAATGTGCATGCAGCTGCAATTCATCTGGCTGTGAATCACCATGCATGTGGAGAAAAAACATGGGAGAAGAAATTCAGCTAGAAAGAAACAGACATTCGCCTGGAGCTACAATTCAGCAATGGCTGAATTGCTGTTGCAAGATTTGGCTTGTCCATAGGAGCTTTCCATAAATGTGGGAAAGTACCATTGAGAGAAAAAAGAAATATGGGCACAGTGCACTACAGCTTTAGATCTAAGACTAAAATATGACTTATATAGGGTCTATAGGCCCTCTGTAATATAGTAAGAATGATAGTTGCTATGTGCCCCATAATTCTTGTGCCTGTGAATATGAATAGACCATAGAGACAAAACATATGAACAAAACAATGCATAGCTCTTTTTTTTACTAATTAGGCATGGGCCTAGCTTTTCAGAGCTGAAGATCTCATTCAGTCTTATGTAGCATGCAAGAGCAGAAGCAGACAGACACAAAATGCATGCATAAATACACCACATATTCTGTCTCTATATAGCCATCCAGACGTTTCCAAGGGACTAGCAGGCAGGACAGCAAAAATAAACTCTCCCAATTACACAATATAATTAAACAATTTAAAAGTAATTGAATTATTTTAATTAATAAATTCAATTATTTTTAAATAATTCAAAACACCTTTTTCATCAGTCTCTGCTAGATAAAAAGAAGAATGTTGCAACTTCAAGCATAAATAGATCAGCTCTAAAATACCCTGAAAGAAATCTTTGTAACCTAACCTACCATGTTAAATACACTTTAGTTTTCATTGATTGGTTTGTTTGTTTTTGCTACTTTAACATAAGAGAGTCTATTTCAAAGGACTTTGTCAATTCTGATTTTACTAATGATTGAAGGGCTCATCCTCAGCTTTCTAGCCTTAGTATGAACATGGGCCACTGCTATTAAATGCTGTGTCTTTATGGTATTATTTTGTCTCTCTCCAATTCAGATTTGAAGCTGGTGCAGGCACACCCTTCTTGTCCCTGGGCACTCTTTTCTACCACCATTGTGCTTTTGATTAGGAGGCTGATCAGTGGCTTGCTTGTGCAGGCAAAGCCAATGCAGTCATCCTAATTCTTATTACTGTTATTCATAGGATTTATTCATTTGGCAAAATGACTCCTGGATGCGTTCAGCAACTGTGGGCCTGAAATTGAAGAGTTGGTTGGAAAATACTGGAACCTTCACAGATGAGTTTATTGGAAGTCATGCCCAGAAGTTATTTGTTTCATGAAAATTCCACAAAATTCCTATTTTTTAAAAAAAGTTTTGAATAACTCAGATGACATTATTAACATTCTTGATTTGATCCTCAGAAGAGCACACAGCTACATTTGGAAGAAATTCTTTTTCCCTCAACCTAATTTTCAGGGTGCTTTAGTAATTATTTCAAACTCTTTTGGGTTTACTTGAGATGAAAGAGGGCCCTGCGCTGTTCTTCTCCCTTTTCCTGAAAAAAGGAAAAAAGAAAAAAATGACAGGAGTTTCCTCCAAAAAACCAGGAGAACCACACACATTGTCCAGCCAAGCCAAAGGCAAGAATCTCACACATTCATGAGATTGTTGTTGTGCTCCAACTAAATCTAAGAGAGTTCTGGATATAAATACATTTATTTCAGATTTTCCATGCTTAGGCACTGGTGGTTGATTAGCTATAAGGAATCTGGTATCACAAGCCTGTGCCAGCCAAAGCCTGAAGATCAAACTCTTGTCATCTGTATATTCTATATAGAGTAAAACTGATGGGAGATGAAATCACAGCTGTATTTTTTTTAAAAATCAGGACACAACCATGTTCTGGATACTTTCTGATATAAAATCTGATTGAATTACAGCATGATACCCAACAGGATTGCTAACTTTCCTCCTTCCTTCCTTTCTTCCTTCCTTCCTTCCTTCCTTCCTTCCTTCCTTCCTTCCTTCCTTCCTTTCTTATTTACTTACTTATTTTTGAACCCGTAACAAATTCTATTAGGCAGTCTGGCAATATACTTTAGATGCCAAGTGCAAGAAAATCGGGAACTCCAGGCAATTTAAAATACATACAAATGTTTATTGCACACATACACACACACACACACACAATCTCTTAATGGCCATCCAGCTTCTGCTACATGAACAGCATTTAATTGTAAGTTAAAAATGAGCAATGGTGCGTTTTTTCCTGTTTTCCTCCATTCTACATAAAAGAATATTCAAACTGATGGTGCTATTTTGGCAGTTTTTCTTTATTTCCCCAGAATGCCAGAGTCTTCAGCACTAATAAAACTGAACACCTAAAGTATGATCCTTGAGATACATTTAGCCAACTGCTGTTGCTATTATAGTTGCCTCTGAAATGCACAATCCCTGCATCTCCAACAAGCCTTGGCACAAGTTGACATGGCATGACTGAACGTTGGCTAGAATTCAACTTGAAACAAGTCTACACACACACACACACACACACACCCCTACTTCCTCCTTGGGTTTTTTGAGATTGGGAGAGTTTGGATGTTAAAACAGACCGGAATGGCCCTATATATTTGTTCACATGACACACCCTATAATCTAGCATCATCGCTGTTCTCTTCGCTCCAGTGAATGCTTTATGGCCTACTTGAGCTTTCCTTGACAACAGTTTCCATAACCTGGAGGTGACTGCTGGAGAAATGAGTCACGTTCTTCTTCCACCCTTCTTCATCCCCACCATCCTTCTCTGTGTTAATTTGCCAAGGGCTTTCTTTGGATAGTGAGCTAATGAGCTGGTGGAATGATTCATGGAACTTGTATTAACCAGCTTCTCTTGGCAGCCACCTCAGCTTTCCACTTTCAGAATGGCAGGTTAATATTTGATCGGGCAGTAGAATATAGATTAGGCTTTAACTCTGGTGTTTTAAAGTTATTTATATGGTTTTTTAAATAAGTGATCCTGAAAAGTTTTTGGACCTCAGGGAGGATTCCTATCAAAGTGGTTTAACCATTTTTCCATGGAAAGAGAATATATGCATCGTCCGTATGTGCCAGCCAAATCACTGTTACTAGAATGAACATAACAGGCAAATTCAGGTGTTTTTCAAATCTCTTCATCTGCTTGGCATTGATATTTTGTAAAGTTATGGCATTTAACCATTTCATGTGGCCATAGTTTTATTCATGCTCCAACTGTAGCTTGACTAAGATTCGGCTAGAAATGGGACTGCTCTTGAACATTTACATGAAGAAAGTACAGTCTATCTTTTGAATAAAAAATACTTTGGTACTTGTTGAGCAAGAGTCAGCCACTGGGTCTGAGATTAGATACGTTAGTAATTGGGCTATTTCCCATCAAATCTCATGAATCCAAACAGCTTTGCATATGTCTTATTCAGATGAGTGTTTTTCTAATGTTGAGAAAATTCAGGCTGAGGAATCACTTGGTCCTTACTCATCTCCAAATATTTTTCACTGGCTTTAGATTTCTGATTCTGAATCATGTGGAAATACTATCCACAGAATCATAGATAACAACCCCAGCAACAATAGGGACATTGGAAAAACAAGGGATTAAGTTGGTGGGAGCCCTAAAAAGCAAATCCTGACTGCCTGATGAGAATGAATTTGTGAAGGCAACAAAAATAATGTATTGCAAAAAAGAGGGAGAGAGAGAGAATGAATTTGTGAAGGCTAAGTGAAGGATCAGCACACCACATTCAACCCAATATTCATGCATGTTTTTTCCTGATCCATATGGCTGCTTCTGTTTTGTTTTTGAGTGTTGGTGATCACCATTTCTTTTCTAAAAAAAAAACTTCCTGTGGGGAAACCCAAAGGAGCACCTTTGTGGAAAACCTTGTTTTACATTTATTCCAAATTCTCAAAATGGCACATCTAACAAAATGGTTGTGAAATCAACAATTACTTCAATGTTTTCATACCATAGGTTCCATAAGTAATTTATGACTCATTCTCAAAATGTGTGCTTGGAGTATGTATGTATCCAGAATCTGGTTGCATCTTTTCAGCTGCTCCAAATGGTAATTATTCAGTTCAAAAGGAGGTTTGTTTTAGTGACATCTATTAACTAGTAAGGGAAGGCCTACATCTGCATGCTCTATCAATCTTAAAGTCAAGTGTCAGACATGAGTTTGAGTTCTCCACAAAGTTAACAATCTTGTATTTTGCAATTCTTAGTAAGCAGATAAAGATGCCCCTAAGACATACTTGAATCCTAACAGTCTGGCACTATCTTTTTCTAGAATGCTTTTCTAACCTAAAAATCTAGCCAATGACTATGAAATTCCCAGTTCCTCATCCAACCACTTCCAGGGCTGACCTTGCTTAGTTTCCATGATTACCCAAAATTATCAAGGTGTCATGAATTGACATTCACAGAGCTTTTGAGTTCTCCAATTTAGGGAGGTAGGTAAGTAGGTAGGTAGGTAGATTAATAGTTTATTAGCACTAATGCTCTTAATCGCAAAATGTTTAGCAAGTTTTCAAATAAAGTAGAAGAGGAATGGAAACAGGAACTTTAAAAATGCTGGCACTGAAGCCATCAAATTTGCATTTAGTCAGTATTTAAAAGAAGTGCAGACCTTCTAACAAGACCTGCAACAATATTATGATACAGCTAAGGCTCTTCCCAGAGTTTTCCAGGGTGAATACACAAGAAACAATTGTTTTGTTCAAGTGATAATGTGCACCTGAGTACAAGAAATGTTTGCAGTTCTCTATTTATTGTCATCAAGTGACTGTCAACTCTTAGTGACCATATAGATAGGTCTTCTCCATGATGATCTGGTCCTAACCTGGTACTTCAATTCTTCCAATGATACACTTCTCACTACTGTAACTGATTCTATCCACCTTATAACAGAATAACAGAGTTGGAACCTTAGAGGTTTTCTAGTCCAATCCCCAGCTTGAACAGGAGACCCTACACGATTTCAGATAAAAAGTTGTCTAATGTCTTCTTAAAAGCCCCCAGTGATGGAGCACCTACAACTTCTGAAGGCAACCAGTTCCACTAGTTAATTGTTCTCACTGTTAGAAAATTTCTTCTTGTCTCTAGGTTGATTCTCTTCTTGGTTAGGTTGGTCATCCTTTTTTCTTTCTTTCCACCTTTCCCAACATTAGAGTCTTTTATAAGGAGCTAGGTCTTCACAAAATAAATCCAAATAGGTTATTTTGAGCTTAGTCATTTGTGCTTCTATAAGATTTATTGATAATCCATCTGTTTTAATTGGCTGTCATGATGTTTTCAGGGGTCTTCTCCAATGTAAAGTTCAAAAGTGTCAATATTTCTCCAGTGCTGCTTCTTCAAAGTCCAATTTTTGCCTCACAGAGATTACCATAGTCTGATGATTCTGATCACAGCATTTGAATATCTTTTACAAAATCTTCTTGGATGTTCTACCAAGTGCTAATTTGGGGTATATTTCTTGTCTGTTTGTTGCTTTATTGCTGATGGTTGGTTTTGAAAGACAAGAGCTATCCTGATCAGTGAGCTGCTTTCAGTCTGATGAGTCACAAATCGTGCAGGTCAAATAGTGTGGGGTGGTGCTTATTTTGTTTGGTGATAATACCTATTTTTTTCAGGCAGAAAGCAAGTAATCATAAACCATAGGAAGAAACCTGTGATTAGTGTCCCAATGAAGTTAATTAAAGATGCTGCTGCTACAGAACAAGTACTTCTCCAAAGCAAAATATTGGAGGTATATAACTTTGTCAAGCAACAAATATATTGTATATATATATATATATATATATATATATATATATATATATGTAGGTCTTGGTGTATTCGGGTCTTGTCCCGTGTAAGATTAATCTTACATGGGACAAGACACATACTACCGTGAAAATCTACGAAAACAAATATATATATTAAATATAAATATATTTAATATATATATATATTAAATATAAATATATATATATATATATTTGTTTTCGTAGATTTTCACGGGTAAAGGTATGTAGGTCTTGGTGTATTCGGTCTTGTCCTGTGTAAGATTGAGAATACCTTGGCAATGTTTCGACGAAATCTCATCCGTCATCTTCAGGCTGGTGTCTTCAGCTTCGTTCTCCTGGGAGAAGTGTGTGATCGTGGCTGTTTTTCCCTTTTAAACTCTAGAGTTGGCTGTGTTGTTACTTCTTGATTGGTTTGTGGAGTTGATGTATGCAGATTGGATGGCTTTTTCCTGAGACCCTGTGTGGCTGAGGTGCTGGCTGTGTGTCTCTCAGCCTTTTGTGTTGTAACGACCTGGGTAATGGGCTGTGTGATGACCTTCTGAGTTCTATTGTTGTGACGTCCTGGGTGTGGTACTGTAATCTCCTGGGTCGTTGTCTGTGTTGCAACCTCCTGATGTTTTGTGTTGTGATCTCCTGAGTTCTGTGATGTAGTATCCTGGGTGGAAGGCTGTGATGTGACATTCTGGGCCTTGGTTTGGCTCCGAGTTTGAGGTCTGGCTATGTGTTTATAGTGTGTGTCAGTTTGCTTAGTTTGGGGGTTGGAGGGGGGTGTAGCAACTCCACAAACCAATCAAGAAGTAACAACACAGCCAACTCTAGAGTTTAAAAGGGAAAAATAGCCACGATCACACACTTCTCCCAGGAGAACGAAGCTGAAGACACCAGCCTGAAGATGACGGATGAGATTTAACGTTGCCAAGGTATTCTCAATCTTACACGGACAAGACCAATACACCAAGACCTACATATATATATATATATATATATATATATATATATATGATGCCTCCACAACATACATTTTGCTAGACAAGGTTATATACCTCCAGTTTTTTGTATATATAGATAGATAGATATAGATTACATATAGATATAGATTACATATAGATATAGATTACATATAGATATGGATTAGATATAAATAAAGATATATAGATATAGATATATTGGATAAAGATACCCACACACATACACACATACACATACTGGGAATGCACTAGGACAATTCTGTATCTCTTGCTCACTCCTATTTAGTAATCAGTACATAGTAATACATTGTTTTCTGCTTATTTCTGACCACTTATGAAGCTTAAGAGAATGCTTTGTATAAACAATGGTTGTGGTAAAAAAATTTTTTTAACAACTATGAGCACTATACTGTCAAGGTAATTACTAATCCTGGGTATTCATAAAAAGGATGCGTCAAGCATCAGGTCAAAGCATCATATGAGTGATTGACTTTAACCTTTAGAGACTGGTATCCTTATCTGTACTCATTCTGAGGTTATAAATTTTAAAAACTATCTGCAATCAGGGAAAGTAAGGATTTGCCATGTGTTACCGTAAACAAGAGATAACCACAAGATTGCATAATTCCAAATATTGGCTAATTGTGAATAAAGTTAGTATAATTTTTTTTAGCCACAATAAATTTTACATGGCTTTTAGACTGTTTAAAATAGTAAGATGATGTATATCAGATATATCTGTCCTGAGCTGATAGAACCTATAGAAGTATTTATTTATTTATATAAATTTTAATCCCACCTTTATTACTTTATAGGTAAATCAAGGCAGTGGCTATATACTCCTTCCTCCTCCCATTTCATATATCATTGTTACTGACTGTTGTTATACATATGCCTCTAAACACCAGTATCTCCTCAGAATCTATTTGTCAACCCTGAAGCTGACCTGGCCAAGTCATCTTGGAGCTTCAGTGCTGCCAAACTGGAGCGAGGGATAAGCAGAGGGGTGGGAAACTAGAGATAGCTGGGGTTGTGTAGTCAAAATAAAGTACTTCCTCTTGGGAACCAAGGACATTCTTGCATCTGGAAGAAGGAGGAGTGATGTCACCAGACCAGCGGACGCTGCCTTGATTGGGCCATGTGACTTATTGTTTGGGATTGAGGGGGAAAACTTTTACTTTTAATTAGGGGAAAAGCAAGGGGCCACTCAGAGTTGGTTTTCACCAGATATGTGCTAATGTGATATTTCAAATATAGCTATTCTTTGAGGAATTCACCTGCCTTGGAGTTTTTGCTTGCAATTGATCTATTACTTGGAACGCTGACACTATTCTTCTTATGATAAATGCTGGAAGGAGCTGAACCCTCTGAGAAGGCCTCCTGCCTGAACTCCATGCAGGGAAGGAAGCATCCAGCTTGCCTCCAGCGAAGGTTTGGTTGCATCCCAGGAAAACAGCAAGCTTGATTATTTGCCTATGAAGTGAGGAAACTCATTCGTCCTTGAGCTGGAGGATTTGGACCGACATAAGAATCAGTGCCATGGAGACCATCCAAGTGGATGAACCAGCTGTGCACTTTTGAGAGCCATCTGGAGGGTAGCAATAATCAAAAGTAAGGCTCTTAACTGCAAAAGTGAGTCTTTGAACATGCGATTCTGCTTTTATATTTTATCATCCTGTATATTCCCAAGGAAATTTTCTGTAGTAAATTAATCTCACTTTACCTTTTGTACCTTTGTCCAGCTGTACAACTTTTATGCTGTTTTATTTTTTGTCTTTTGGGGAGGTTAGTAGTAGTGGGGACACATCATCAAGGTTTACGGTGGGTCATAATTGGGTCTGAGTCATAATTGCATGCATACTTCACCTTACAGTTAAGATAAGCTACCAAGAAGCAACATAGTAAATCACAAAGTACAGCAGGGAGAGGTGATGGTGGGGAAACAACAGTTGTAACAACTCAGTAATTTGAAATAATCTCTTCTTTCAGAAACACATGAGATGAGAGACAAGTAATGCTGAAATTATATTTTGACCTATATGATTACTACTTCAGCAGCACCTGGGGGCAAACTAGGGCACGTCTGCATGGAAATAAAGTAAGGTACTTCCCCATGAAGCTTTGGTGCTGCTTCAGGATACCCTGTGACCCTGTATATCCATTATACACAGAGTTCAAGGTGGGATGTTTTCCAATCAGTAGAAACTTTTGCTCTGTGGCTCTTGCCTCCACACATTCATTGGTTACACCTGTGTTGTACTGAGCACTGTGTAGGCAGTGGTGCTGTGGTGCTTCCTCAGACTGCTAGAAACAACTACTGATTTTTGTTGTTGTTGTTTTAGAAATACAGCACAGGGGTGTATGGGATTAGTTGGCTTGAAGAAACAAAGGGACTTTATCATCGTTTCAAGGCCGACTGTGATGAGGATACTTGCAGTTAACTCAGCTTCACGGAATCTGAGAGGTGACATTGGTGGCATGTCCTGTTTCTCCATTCCCAAAATGTGTATTTCCTCTTTCATGAACAGCCCAAGTAGAGAGCAAATTTGATAGATGATAGGCAGGCAGGCAGGCAGGCAAACAAAAGAGAGAGACAGACAGACTCACAGAGAAATCCAAGTGACACATTGGAAAAATGCACACATAGAATTTGTTATGATTTTTATTTATGTCTTTTCTTTGTTTCCCAGATTTATTCTGAAGATAATGCTGTTGGCAGTAATGGGGGTGACAGTATGTGAGAGCGCCAGTGTTTTGTGTGTGATTTCAAAAAAACACACACACACATACACACAAACAAAACCTCACACTAAAGCTACATGCCTGAAATATTTATAGCACCAGCTGAAGGACCAATTTGGATCCTTCAAAGTTGTGTGGGAGAGCATTTCCTAGCCAAGTTGCACAAAAGCAATATGCAGTTCTGGCACGGCCTCAAAAATGAGCCGTTTGTAAACAATCATAGCATTAAAGAAGCCGTAGAAATTTGTGCAACAGATGGTTGTTTACAGCATGGAGCTTTGAAAGGTTGCCACCTCCCTCCTTTTATGCTTCCTATGTTTACATATTTCTCAGTCTCTTCAATTGGCAGTTTGGCGGGGGGGGGAGGGGCAGGAAACTCCACTCTAGTTCCTTTGCTTGTTTATATGTGCTCTACCTTAGAAAGTTGTCATCAACTCCGAGCAACCCAACCAAAGGCTATCATTGCGTAAAAGGGCAGAACGTGATGTTGGTCTTCAGGACATTTTCGTTTTTGTGTATCTCTTGTTTGAGAGGGGAACAAAAAGTAGTTTTCTAGGCTTTCAGGTACAGAAAATGTTGCAAACTTCCTTTCAACATCTTTCTTTTTGCATTTTTCTGAGGAAGTCTTCTAAAAGACTTCTTCAGAAGGATGCAACAAAGTGCACGCTCTTTCCTTCAAATGAAACAGAACCTGGAGAAGACGTTGTTGAAAAGATATTGCTTATTCCCAGAAAATCCATATATAATTAGGCCCCTGAAAGGCAGCTGCAGTTTGCATCAGTGAGGTACTTCCCACTGCAAAGGTAACACTTTTTCAAGATGTTTTGCATGAGTCGGACTTTGCATCATCAAAACAATATCCTGCTTGGAAAGCCTGCAGTGCTACTACCACAGCAGTAACTGTGAGAGGGATCTTGGAGTCTTAGTGGACAACCAGCTAAATATGAGCCAGCAGTGTGCAGCAGCAGCCAAAAAAGCTAATGCAATCTTAAGTTGCATTAACAGAGGGATACAATCAAGATCAAGGGAAGTACTAATACCACTCTATAAAGCCTTAGTAAGACCACACCTAGAGTACTGCATCCAGTTTTGGTCACCACATTATAAAAAAGATGTTGAGACTCTAGAAAAAGTACAGAGAAGAGCAACCAGGATGATTAGGAAACTGGAGGCTAAAACATACAATGAACGGTTGCAGGAACTGGGCTTGGCTAGTCTAGTAAAGAGAAGGACCAGGGGAGACATGATAGCGGTCTTCCAATATTTGAGGGGTTGCCACAGGGAGGAAGGGGTCAAGCTATTTTCTAAAGCACCTGTAGGCCAGACAAGGAATCATGGATGGAAACTGAACAAGGAGAGATTCAACCTGGAAATAAGGAGGAACTTCCTGACAGTGAGAACAATCAACCAATGGAACAGCTTGCCCTCGGAAGTTGTGAGAGCGCCATCACTTGAGACTTTCAAGAAGAGATTGGACTGCCATTTGTCAGAAATGGTGTAGGGTCTCCCGCTTGGGTGGGGGGTTGGACTAGATGACCTGCAAGGTTCCTTCCAACTCTGATTATCTGTTATCTGTTACCATAATGTAGCATGATTGTGGATCTATGTATACAATACTGGCATTCTTCTTTCAGCATTAGTATGTGGGCTAAATCTTGTTGAAATGAATTCTGCACAACAGAGCACAGGATCATTGTTCTCTGTACAGCTGGCCGTTCTACCATATACAGAAAAATTGAGCAGGCAGGCAGCTGAATACAAGCCAGTAGACAGAAAGTATAATTGCTCCTTGAGTAAATGCACAATTTGTATGGTATGGTCAACTCTGGACTCCAACATCTTCCTCAGTCCTTAGGATCTACTACCTGGAAGGTAATGGAAGAATGTAGCTACTTTCATGTATCACCTGTTTAATTTGGTGTGAATGTGTTATGTAAACTCAGCCACATTTATCTATTAATTCTGATGGGATGACTCAGTATAAACCATAATAGAAGGGTCCATATTAATCTCCAGAAAGCTCTCTTTTCTATACTTTATTTAATGAAATTTAAATTTTGTGTGTCCGCATGTAAAATTAAAAATATTTTATTACTTATTATTTAAATGCTTTCAATCACAATTCTGAAATTAGGATAATATGTAAAAGGCATGACAAAAGTGATCAGCCCAAAATGGAACACAGTAGCACAGAGTTAAAAGGTTCAGTGAGTTCAACTAAAATTTAAAATCAAAATAACACGTTTCAAAATTCATTACCTTGGTGTATAATGTAACTTTTTTTTTAATTACATTTATATGCCACCCTTCTCCGGAGACTCAGAGCGGCTTACAATTTTTGGGATGCAACCCAGTGTGCTCAGCAATAGCCTTCATTCCATTGTATATGCCTGCTTATTACTAAGCGGCATTTTTACAAAGTCAGCTAATTGCCCCCAACAATCTTGGGTCCTCAATTTACCTACCCTGAGAGGATGGAAGGCTGAGTTAACCTTGAGCCTGGTGGGATTCGAGCCTGCAGCAGTTGTAGGCAGCTGGAACTTAAGTGCAGGCAATTAACAGCCTGAGCCACCAACATTTCAGTTCCTTTCTGTCAAATACAGATATATATCATTGAATTTACAGTAAAATAAAACCTTAATTTATTATTTATTTATTAATTGGATTTCTAACCCGCCCCATCTCCCGAAGGACTTGGGGCGGCGTACAATCATAAAACAATACAGATATACAATTTAAAAAATATTAAATAAGAAACCCAATCAAAAGCTAAAAATAATAAAAACCATCATCTAAAAAACTCCCCTCCCCACCCTCAGCCCAGGTCAGCATGTTGGAACAACCAGGTTTTGAGGCCCCAGCGGAATGACCCTAATGAAATCATCACATTTTATATTTCAGTAAGTACAGTCTCTTTTAAATCATGCTCCACACCTGGGGACTTCATGGTCATGGCTATGTATTTTCTTGACAAGATTATGGAAGTGGTTTATAATAGAGTAACAGAGTTGGTAGGGACCTTGGAGGTCTTTTAGTCCAGTTTCCTGCTCAAGCAGAAAACCTTATACCATTTCAAACAAATGGTTGTCCAATCTCTTCTTTAAAGCCTTGGGATTTCCTAACAATCAATTCAAGGTAAGACGTGCCCATATGATTGTTTAAAAATGCCATAACTGTTTCACTGCCATGGACTGCAAGGGTCGGATTGCTCAATCCAGCCAACTAATCCCTCTGCTCTGCTTCTTGTTTCTGGCATCCCAGCCCATAAGGCAGAAGGAGGGTTTGCTTTAGTTGGAATAGGGCAGTAGTAACAGCCTCCTGGTCATTCACTTGCAGTGGTGCATGCCAAACAACTTTTGGAGTGGAAAATATCATCCCTCAGGGTTACATTGAATCAGATTAAGTTTACATTTCTTTTGAATATGACATGAGAAGGAGGAATTTTTCCCATTGGTAGGAAAATATCTTTGGGAGAAAGGATTCTTACTTTCTAAGAAAGGACAGCTCATTTTTTTCTCTGTAATATAAATGATATGGTGGAAGCATTAGGATATGCCTGCTTTCTGGCAGCTCTCTTGTCTGACTTTTCCCTGTTGGAGGCAGCACCACATCACTCCTTGCCTCAAGAGGCAGAGAAGAGATAGAGGACAATCCACAATATGGGGAAAATTGGTAGGGGGTAAAAGACTTGTATAAACTCCTGAGGCGTAACACTGAAGGTCCAGCTTGAAGCTGAATAGCCCTGCTGCCATAATAATTGCTACTGGAAGAGGCAGTGGGGTTCATTTCTCAGCTTCTGACCCATTGTATCCCGATACTCCCATGTTACACCTCTCCTGCGTGACCTGCATTGGCTGCCAGTGGCCTTCCGGGTTAGCTTCAAGGTGCTAGTAACCACCTATAAGGCCCTAAATGGCTTGGGTCCAGGGTACTTGCGGGAACGCCTCCTGCCAGTATCATCATATGCCGATCGTCCTGTTCACTCCCACAGAAGGGGCCTCCTGGTGATACCGTCGGTCAGACATTGTTGGCTGGTGGGTCCCAGGGCTAGGGCCTTCTCTGTGGGAGCCCCCGCCCTCTGGAACCATCTCCCCATGGATCTCCGTTTGGCCCCTGACCTCCCCTCCTTCCCCCGGGACCTAAAGACTTGGTTATTTCAACAGGCCGGCCTGGAATGACCCAGGTGGGATTTTTTACTGTTTTAATTATTTTAATTAATGTTTTACTGTTTTATTGTTATTTATTCTGACTTGTTATATTTAATGCTTGTTTTATGTAAATTTGGTCCTGTTTTATTGTTAGTTGCCCTGAGTCCTTAGGGAGAAGGGCGGCATACAAGTCGAATAAATTATTATTGTTGTTGTTGTTGTTGTTGTTGTTGTTGTTGTTTCCAAGTGTCTTTAACACAAGTGCCCCAACCTGGCATCCTCAGATATGCTGGGGTTGTAACTCCCAGAATTCCCAGCTAGTCGCTTCTCAATGTCCCATTCTTGGCTTAGTGTCATATAAGAAATTGTTGGGAAGGAATAATACAGATAAAGTTAAGTGAACTGATTTCTGCACAAGCACATTTAAAAGAGACTAATTATTTCACCCCATGGAGCTCTCATATACATTGATTTACCTTTTTTAAAAAAAATGGAGCATTAGAATAAAATATTTAATTTCCTAAATAGCTACTATGCTGAAGGGACACAGGTAATCATCATTAATTCTGAACAGGAAAAAAAAACCTTTAGAACTTCCAGTATACAACTCCTCCATCCTATTGATTTTAGAAAGACTTGTGTGCTTAAGCTATTCTGAATTATACCCAAGAGATATCAAATGTCTCACTCTAAAGGGCTGAAGGGTCTGGATTTGTTCCAGAACATCAGGCATTAAGAACATTCACTTGGTTGAATTCATTCATTTCCTATTACCAGAGGGATGCTGTTGCAATGATCTTTGACAATAAAAGCAGTAAAATTACTTGCGGTATCAGAAAGACTCATATGTTTATTATCACATAAATTTGAACGGATCATAATCCATTTCATCAGAGGCTAACTGCCACAAAACTCTTTGATGTGTTTACTTGCTTATAATGGAAGGTAATGAATGTTCTTTTTAAATCAAATATTGCAGGCCTACTAACTTTCACAGCCCAGTCAAAGATAATCAAAGCCCCCATTTAGTTTTTAGTGCTATCTGAAAAATGTGGAGCCAATCTGTGCTTTGTTTCCGGGAGGTGGGTGGGTGGGTGGATGGATAAATAGTGATGCAGAAAGACAACTTTTTGTGACATCTTCAGCAAATCCTGGCTTGTCTGACTTCAAAGCTAGTATGTAGGGAGACTATGCCTGACTTTATAGAGGATGCTCAGAAGGTCAGTCTGATTCCAGTCAGAGAATTTAGAAAAGAGGAGCCTTGAAATTGTCCATCCATATACAATACCAGTTGCTCTATGACACAATCTCTACTGAGCATATTGCATTTCTATTTTTATGATAGTAATATATGTTACATGCATCTCTATACATACACAGTACATTAGTGTATACTGATCTTATACAGATGTGTTTCCTTTTCATACTCCCCCTTGATAATCCATTCCTCTTTGGGACATCTTATTTGTATCAGAAGATAAGAACTCTCTTTCCTCCTTTCCAGTGATACCTTTCAGTTTTGGAAGGTGACTGAGAGGAAGGGAGAAGATTCTTCTACTGGGCTTTCTTGATCTCTTGTCTTCTTCTGTGTTTAATCAACTGGACATGCATCTGGTGAATTGGCATGGAGCCTAGTTTTAGAACTGAACTCTTGATCTCAAGAAATTCACCAAGGGTTTGTTCATTGACATTGTTTATGGGTTGAACTTCGAACATATTTTAAAACTCAATGTGTTCTAGCCACAGGAAGAAAAACTGTTGGTTTTTCTTAGTTTCTCATTTTTACAAATACGTTCACATAAAGTATTACATATATTTTGGTTCATGTTTCTGCAAAACAGACTTATTTTTGCAGTTTTAGCTGCAAATGATATTAGACTACAGATTTAGCTTCTTGATTATGGTTTTTATTAAAAAGAAAATTAATATTTGGCCCAGCCATACATTTTGTGCATCACATGTGACTCACACATTTATGGATGTTCATTCCACTTTGAAGTTTTAATCCAGTAACTCTTTTAAAAAGCAAATTAATAGTTACAATTAAAGTACACAAACCTCTAACACTTACAAGCATCAGCATTGTTCTGCTGATGGTGCTAAAAATACAGCATCTTCTTAAAATACCTAAAAATGCAATGTTCTCTTGGATATGTAGTGAGTAAAAAGTCTGATACAAAAAACTGCCTTATACTGAATAAGGCTAATGAAGCAAACATATGTTAACAGACTCATTGGGAAATAGCATTACAGTGCTAGTGCTTTTAAATAGAGATGCTACCCTTAAAAGTATCATTAATGGTATATTCACTTTCCCTTAAGCACTCTCAAAAAGAGAGAGAAATACATATGTAACTTTATGTCATACCCTCATAGACGAGGTTTTCTGTGCCTTTTACCCACTCTTAGAGGAGGGGGAATATGTACCTATTTGCACACAATCTATGTCCTATATACTGTTTTCAGACTGTTATTTTTCAGGGCAGGATTTTAATGTAATTATCATAGCAGAATTTCTGTTCAAAAGGAAGTGAACAGACCGAAGCATTAGATTTCATGAAAGTATTCCAACACTGTACTTGTATGAGCTGTAATTGTTTTAGGAATGTTTAAAATTCCTTGTTGCTTGGAACAGAAATTGTGTATTTAAAAATATTTGCTAGGGATACCTTAAAAGTCCTTGGTGTAGCAGTCATGTTATTATACACAGAGACATGCAGAGCCAGCTCTTGCCCCAATCAACTCAGTTTGAAATAATTGCTTCTGTTATAGAGAATCCTCATGGTGCCAGAAATATATGTAATCTGAAATGTGGATGTGTGCTTGTGTGTGCGCAGCAAGGTCCCTGTAAGATGCCTGACAAATCAATGCTGCCTGAAAGTCATGGATGTTATGAAACTGTCTCAGGCCCAGTCAGATAAGTATATGCTAACATAGCTCAGCCAGTTTATTCAGGATGTTTCCTAGCCTTAACTCAAGGACTTATTTCCTCATGTAAGTAAACAGTGCACAACATGCCAATGTCACTATCAGCCATTAACCATTAGGAACTAGGAGGACAGGAAACAGCAGCCAGAAGTTTAATCCAAATAACTTCCATTTCATAGGCCTTATTGACTTTCCTTAACTGGCTATCTGTTATGTATGTAGGTTTGAATGTCATTGGTTTAGTTTGAATTGTTCTTGTAAAATGTCAAATAGGATTGGTTTAAAAAGTGCGGGAAAACCCTGCACTCTGATTGGCTGGCAACTACGGCTGCTGGCTATAAGTAGCAGCCGTAGCCCAGCCAAGTCGGGTCCATTCGAGCTGTAGTCACTAATAAACTCTTCACTGAAGCTCTTGGCGTCTGACTCTTCATGCAAACTTAACACTGGCGGCGAAGGTGGGATTCCCTGAAGAAGAGCACGTGGAAGACAAGCAGAAGAGCGAGATGGCTGCGCTGAACAACCCCCAGCCCCGTTCGATCCGGCGGCGAAGACTGGGAATCATATGCGGATCGCTTCAAATGTATTTGGAAGGAAACGACCTCGCTGACATCTCCGAGAAGTGGAAGAGGGCGGTCTTCCTTACGCACTGCGGTCGGCAGTCTTCAAGATGGCGAAGGCATTGGCGGGAGCTGCAGACGTGAAGGTAATGGAATGGCCTGATTTAGAAAAGCTTTTAAGAGCCCATTCGCCACAAGTATCGTGCCTCATTAAGAGACACGAGTTTTACCGTCGGGATCAAGGGAAAGCGAAACGTTAACGACTTCATGGCAAGCTTAAGAGACATTGGGGGTGCATGCGAGTTTAACAACTTGGAGGAGGCCATGCGCGATCGGTTTGTTCTAGGCCTCAAAGACAAGGTGCTTCAGAGCAAATTATTATTAAAACCTAAGATCACGTTAAAGGAGGCCATAGAAGAGGCCTCCTCAGCAGAAGCCACTAAGTCCTCAGCGGCAGCCATGAAGAAAATTAACAAGGCCTCAAGCCATTCTGATGTGGAAAAGTCCACAACAACTCATTGCGAGCAAATAGATTCTGAATCAGACTGTAGTGAGGTGGAGGAAGGAATTTATAGACTCAGAATGGAAAAGAAAAAGAAAGACCTGGGAAGGAAAAGGCAAGGCTTTTATTGCAGAGGTTGTGGGGGGCACCCGCACTGAATGCAAGTTTCTTGATACCATCTGCCTTCGTTGTGAAAAAAAGAGGTCATTTAGCAAGAGTCTGCAAATCATCCAGAACTCCTCCACACAGAAGAAATTTCCTGAGAAAGATTTCAAGCCCAACAACTTCAGTGAGAAAATGGGGCACCACTCAGAAGCAAGTGGAAAGAATGAAACTCATCAAACAATCACCATTGGACATTCATCACCCTTGAGAAGCAGAAAAGTACACGTGAAGGTGTTCATTGAAGGAAGGCCTTGCCAAATGGAAGTGGACTCAGGCTCCTATTTATCTATGGTGTCATGGGACACTATTCACAGGCTACTTCCCAACATTCAGAAGAAACATTTCCAGAAGCATGCACTGACTCTTAAAGACTACCAAGGAACAAGATTCCAGTAGTTGGAACAAGAGAATTCAACGTGAAGTTCAAAGGCCACACCAAGCGTTTGCCCCTGACCATCGTGGACAAGGATCACCCAAGCTTGCTGGGACTTGAGTGGTTCAATCCACTAGGCATCGAGGTGACTGGCATCAATCACGTGAGCAACTCTGAATGGGAGGAGGCCTTGAAGTCTGAGTTTCCAGAGGTCTTGCGAAGGATTGGGCAAGTATATGGGGACCCCTATCACTTTCAACCTAGATCCCAAGGTGCCCCAATTCGTTTAAAGCCCAGAAGGGTCCCATTTGCTTTAAAGGAAAAAATTGATGCACAATTAGACAAATTAATAGCTCAAGGGGTTTTAGAGCCCACTGACCACTCAGATGGGAGACACCCATAGTCACACCAGTCAAGACTGATGGGTCAGTAAGAATCTGTGGAGACTATAAGGGGACACTGAACCATGCGCTGCAGCAGAGAGCATACCCAGTTCCAGTGGTGCATCATCTGTTACATTCACTTGGCAGGGGTACAGTCTTTGCCAAATTGGATCTGGCCCAAGCATATCAACAACTAACAGTTGATGATGCCACTGCAGAGGCCCAAACCATTGTGACTCATAGAGGTGCCTTCAAATGTAAAGGTTACAATTTGGAGTAGCGTGGCACCAGGCATCTTTCAAAGCCTTATGGAAAGAATGCTCCAAGGACTGCCAGGGTAGTGCCTTACTTTGATGATGTGTTAATCTCTGCTGAAAATGACACTCAGTTACAAGAAAGACTCAGAGAAGTCCTTACCAGATTCAGGAAAGCGGGGTTAAAAGTCAAGGAAGAAAAATGCACTCTTAAAACTGACAAGGTTGAGTTCCTGGGCTACATGATTGACAAGCATGGCATCCACCCTACAGATGCCAAGGTTCAAGCAATCAAAGAAGCCCCTAGACCTAAATGCAAAACAGATTTGCAAGCCTTCCTTGGACTCATTAACTTTTATCACATGTTCCTACCTCAGAAGGCAACCATTGCAGAACCATTGCACAGATTACTTGACAAAAGTCTGTTTGGGTCTGGGGAGGAAGGAACAATCAGCATTTAACAGTATTAAAGACTAATCATGTCTGATGCTGTACTGATACAGTTCTCTGAGAATTTGCCTGTTGTACTGACTTGTGATGCATCCCCTTTTGGAGTGGGGGGTTTGAGCCACAGGCTTCCCAGGGGAGAAGCCCCTATTGCATTTTACTCTCGCACTTTGACCAAAGCAGAGGAATTACAGCCAATTGGACAAAGAAGCATTGGCAATTGTTGCAGCTGTTAAGAAATTTCATGAATATCTGTATGGGAGAACATTTACCATTGTTACAGATCACAAACCTTTGTTAGGCATTGTGGCAGGAGACAAACCTACACCTACTATCCTGTCACCAAGAATGCTGAGGTGGACTGAATTTCTTGCTGCTTATTCATACAAACTTATCCACAAGCCTGGCAGGACATTGGACATGCTGATGCACTGAATGGTTGCCCACTTCCTTGCCACAAGGAGGACATTGAACCTGAAACACACACCTTTTCCTAGAAACTGTTGCCAAGCTTCCAGTTCATGCTGCTGAAATTGCCAGAGACTGCCAAAGACACTTTGTTGGCTCCTGTTATAGGCTGGATTAAGAAAGGTTGGCCTCTTCAAGATCTACCTCACCTGGCTCAACCTTTTAAGTCCAGGCAAACTGAATTATCTGTATTAAGAGGATGTATTTTGTGGGGTAACAGGGTGGTTATTCCTGCAAAACTGCAAAGAGAGGTTTGGAAATGTTACATGAGGGTCATCCAGGTATTGAAGGATGAAGGATTGGCCAGGAGTTATGTATGGTGGCCAGGTATTGACAAAATGGTTGAAAACTGGGTTGCATCTTGTCCCAACTGTCAGGTAGTCAGGCCTGCCCACCTCTCCCCCACACAGGAATGGGAATGTCCTAGGGGCCCATGGTCTAGGATTCACATTGATTTTGCTGGCCTACCAGAGGGCACACCTTTCTTATTATAGTAGATGCATATTCCAAATGGCTAGAGGTAATCCCATGGCATCCACCACAACTGATGCTGTCATCAAGCAGCTCAAAAACTTTTTGTAACCCATGGGTTACCTGATGTTCTTGTCTCTGACAATGGCCCTCAATTTACATCCAACCTTTTTGATCCTATTTAGCACAACAGGGTATCAGACATGCCCTTACTGCCCTGGGCACCTTTGGCTAATGGCGGGCTGAGCGCATGGTGCGTTTTACCAAGGAGAAGCTTCAGCAACTGGGTCCTGGGGACATCACTGAGAAAGTTGAAAAACTTCTTAGTGTTCAGCATCACTCCTAACAATCTCTTATCCAGCAGAGTTGTTGATGGGTAGGAAACTTAGGTCTTCCTTGACGCCTTCATCCCACTTACACACCAAGCACCACTAGATTCCACTTCCAAAGTTTGCACATTCAGTGTGGGTGATTCTGTTTATGCTAAGAACCTTATGGAACCTTTGTGGATTCCTGCTGAGATAACTCAAATCACAGGCCCTCGTTCTTACAGGGTGCAAACAGAGGATGGACTCCTCTGGAGCAGGCACATTGATCAACTTAGATCCAGGTTCTCTCAGGAACATCGCACTTGTTCCTCTCTAGTTCCCTCACCTGATGTCAATTCTAGGGGAAGGGAGGAACAGGAGGATAATCAACAAACAAGAATCCACCCCATGTGA